>VDFB02271358.1:1157823555-1158162422 GCA_007258455.2 Sequoia sempervirens | reverse complement strand
AATCTCCTTTAACAACCCAAAACATTTGAGCTACAGAGATATCAAGGTCACCTACACACATTGATGCAAGAGGAAAACTCAACTTCTCAAGAGAGGATACTCTCTCAACCCCACTATAAAATCCTCTCTTAAAAACCATTCAACAAATAACA
Organism: Sequoia sempervirens; assembly: GCA_007258455.2. NCBI lineage: Eukaryota > Viridiplantae > Streptophyta > Pinopsida > Cupressales > Cupressaceae > Sequoia > Sequoia sempervirens. The sequence goes on along the minus strand of VDFB02271358.1, from coordinate 1,158,162,270 downwards.
TAGATTTTAATGCGAAGCAACAACTATGAAGCAATTTCCATTAATTCAAACTTGCACAAATGACATACAAAAATCTATATATCTGATTATATCAGATATTAAAATCAATAGGACTGATATACAACAGTAAAAATAAATCATAATCAAATTTTAAACATGAAAATACTAAGCAAACATAGTTACAATTTCTCTCCCTTCACCGCAAACTTCAAACAACGAAAATATGCACTTGCAATCTTCAATCTGTTGATGAATCCACATTCAACCATGGAATTAATCTTCCATTTTCTATCTCAACACTCTCTCAGACCTGCAAAATCATGGCTTCTACCTTCTTTCTTCAAAAATCCATTCCTAGGAAGCATAAGCTTCAATCTGGCAGCAACAACCCCAAAAATGACCAAAATAAAGTATATAAATTAACTCCTTCACACATTTCTTGTAACTCCCAATTTTCTATGCTTGGAAAATTTAAAACATTCTTTTAAAAATGTATTTAAAATCATTAAATTCTGAAAAAGACATCTTTTGTAACCTCCATCCATGATTGGCCAAGCAAAGTAGCCACTTCCTCACAAATAAAGCCCTAAAATATAAAAATCCAAACCACTTGCTCTTGGGAATCCAAATTCTTCATGTAAAAGTTTAGGAACATTAAATTAGTTGTCACAACTTATAACTCCCAAAATCCCATGCCCAAGAAGGTGTATTTAAAGATTTTGCCTTGAAAAAGCCACAAAATGAGCCTGAATTGCCATAAAACTGCCACATAACAACTTGGCCAAATATTTGTCAATATTTTAGGCCTTATTACAAAAATTTGTTCACCTAAAATATTTAAAGACCAAACTAAATAAAAAAATAAAATTAAATATTTTTGGTTGATGCAAGATTGCCAGTCAATCGTGGATGCTCTTGCATCACACACCCAAGGTAGAAAATTTTTGTGACCTTGGTCTCACAAAATGGAGTTGAAGGGTAGAACCATCCTTTCAAGTTGTAAACAACCCTCAAAAAACTCCATTACTGAAATTGGTACCTCTGATTTGTTCTTCTTTCTCCTCTTCTAGCACCTAGCCGAAACAAGTATCCTTCTCCTTTGACAATTCTTCTCTGCACTCAACATCTTCAATGTGGAATTAGCTCCACCATAAACCAACCACCTCCACCAAATTCAACTCATAATATCTTCCAATCTTGTGGGATTCAACCCACCATATTCTGACCACCTCCTCCAAAATGCTCCTGCACTAAACTTTGCAATACCAAACAAATTTTTTGCCTTCCATACTTCACTAGCAGTCTCTAACTGAACCATCTCATTTGAATTCACTAATTCATCCAACTTATCATGAAAATAATTAAAAAGAAAAGGTTTTACCTCCTCAATACTTGCTACAATATCATTCTCAACCTCATCAAAGCATTCATCAAAATTTGATTTCACCTTATTACCTTTTGTTGCAATCTTCACTCCACCTTTTGTCAACACTTGCCATTCTTTTTCTACCACTATTTTTTTTCATCTACACAAGATCCACTCTCATCTTCATCATATAAATGAAACATATTATGCATTACCTCTTTCTCTTCAACCTTTTCTTCACCACTGCCTGGTGCCATATCTTCTTCACCTTCACTCTTAGTTGCACTTTCATTTTCCATTACTTTCAAGTCCTCCAAAGGACACTCATCATCCTTAATCATTGCTACACTTTCCTCTTCTTTTCCCTCTTCATCCTTTTGAACAAGGATTTCCACATTTTTCTTTTCATCCTTCTTCCTTGCACACAAAGTTTCACTTGCAAACATATCAGTACCAAAAGAACAATAAGATTCAATCCTTCCTATTTTATTTTACTTTCTATCCTTATTATTTGGTACAACTTCTTTTGCCACTTCCTCTTTCCTATCCTGCAAAGGATTCAAAACATATTCTTCCTCATCCTTTATGATGCTATATGCATTCTTCCTAACATCATGTAGAGCTTTTCAACCATACAACCATGGTCTACCCAACAAAACATGGCATATATCCATAGGTACTATATCACATACAATCACATCCTTATATCTACGAATTTGAAAATCAACCACACATTACTCACCCATATTTGACAATCTCCTTGCAACCAAAAAATGTAGTATGGGATAGGATGCTTGATTCTTTTCTTTAGCTTGTCTACCATCTCTTCAGATACAATATTATTGGTGCTACCACTGTCCACAATGACTTTGCAACATTTCCCACTCACATTACACCTTGTTCAAAATAAATTACTCCTCTAGATGGGCTCTTGATTCTCTGTTTGTGTCTCTAGAAATTATTTCTTCATCACAAAACATTCTCCTAGCTTCCAAGACATTTTTTCAAATACTTTTCCACACTCTCTTTGCAGCTGCTTCACTCTCTACCCGCATGTTCTGGTGCAATTTTGCCTCACATCGACACTTCTGCTTGCACACTTAGGAACAACCACCTCTAATACCACTGCTGCAAGAGGAAAACTCAACCTCTCAAGAGGGGATACTCTCTCAATCCCACTATCAAATCCTCTCTTAAAAACCATTCAACAAATAACAAAGATTTTAATGCCAAGCAACAATTATGAAGCAATTTCCATTAATTCAAACTTGCACAAATGACATACAAACATCTATTTATCTAATTATATCATATATTATAGTCAATAGGACTAATATACAATAGAAAAAATAAACCATAATCAAATTTTAAACATGAAAATACTAAGCAAACATAGTTACAATTTCTCTCCCTTCACTGCAAACTTCAAACAACAAAAATCTGCACTTGCAATCTTTAATCTGTGGATGGATCCACCTTCAACCATGGAATTAATCTTCCATTTTCCATCTCAATGCTCTCTCAGACCTGCAAAATCATGGCTTCTACCTTCTTTCTTAAAAAATCCATTCCTAGGAAGCATAAACTTCAATCTAATAGCAACCTCGAAAATGACCAAAATAAAGTATATAAATTAACTCCTTCACACATTTCCTATAACTCCCAATTTTCTATGCTTGGAAAATGGAAAATATGCTTTCAAAAATGTATTTAAAATCATTAAATTATGAAAAAACATCTTTTGTAACCTCCATCCATGATTGGCCAAGAAAAGCAGCCACTTCCTCACAAATAGGAGCCCCATAATAGAAAAATCCAAACCACTTGCTCTTGGGAGCACGCCTGGAATTTGATGGTCTATTTGACCATTTTTTGCATTTTGGACTGTATATTACAAACTAAAAAATTATTAGACCCTATCATTTGATTTGCTATATTTTTATATAACCGTAAATATGACACCTAAAATTATTATTAAATAGTAAAAAATTATTGTAGGCATATATATATATATATATAATATAAATTAGTTTAGATTTGGAATAATTCTTTCTAATTTCATTTATATTAATATATATGATTTACTATAAATATATTTATTAATTCAAAATATGTTGAAAATAAATTCTTTTCAAGATTAAATATAGTTCTTTCTAAATTTTTAAAGATTTTGACATTTTTACTAATAGTTATCATTGCTTTATATTAGTATATATGATTTATAATATTTATTATAAAATATATATTAATTCAAAATATTTTTAAAATAGAATATAATTGTTTTTTAACTTTTTTGAATATTTTAACAAGATTTATTTTCTATATGAATTTAGAAATTTCTTGTTAATTCTAACATTAAATTTAAGATTTTTACATTTATTTCTAATTATCAATATTTTCTAATTTTACATTTTTTCAAATATGTATAGGATATCCATATGAAAAATAACATAACACAAATTTTCACTTTTTTCATCAGTATTTATTTTATAGTGTTTTATTGGTGAGCATGAGATAATGAGTTGAATAAGGATTAAATCAAATTATTATATTTTTGATTGTTTATTGGTATTTTTAAGAATTATGATTCCTATAAAAAATACTTAATTAATTTATATGATACATAATATTTTAAAAAATAACCAAATTACTTCACATTAAAAATAGAAATTTATAAAAAAGAATCATATTTAATATTTATGATTAATAAAATCAATAACGTTTTAATATAAAAGATTTTATATAAAAAAAATATAAATTAAATATTTTTTTGACAATTTTTTTTTATTTTATAAAACATAAAGTGATAGGGTTTTAAATGAACGAATAGTCACAAAATTTTCATATGGCAGGTAGGGGTGGCCATCAAAATGAGCCCGAATTGCCATAAAAATACAACATAACAACTTGGCCAAATATTTGTCAACTATTTTAGGCCTTATTACAAAAAAAAAAAAATTAAATATTTTTGATTGATGCAAGATTGCTAGTCAACTTGGATGCTCCTACATCACACATGGGTGCTAGTGCCCATGTCACCTATGCCTTCCAATGTAGGATCCCAAGTTGAAAGTTATTAAAAGTGAAAAAAATTGCTCATTTGTGCTCTAATTATTACTACATTTTCATTAGTCACTCATCCAAAAAATTAATATAGATTCATTTATAAGCCTCTTTAAGCCGAGAGGCTTCTACAATGAAAGCACATGATGCATGTACATTTTTTTTATTTTGACGTTCTCCTGCCTTGGCATATTATAAAAGAAATAAAAGAAATGTAACCCACATGCATATAAAAGAAATGTAACTGACATAAAAATTCATTTTCTATATATATTATAAAAGAAATGTAACCAACATGCAAATAAAAGAAATGTAACTAGACATGTAAATAAAAGAAACGTAACCAACATGCAAATTGATGTGACAAATTGATTAAGAAATCCTTGTAGTTTCCTTCACTTTCTTCTATCCACCATATCCATTCCTTTTTGCCATTCATTGCGGGCTATCAAGAATAATTTTCTCTCTCAATTGTCATTTGTAAATTTGTATACGTCCTTCATTATTACCCTTACCAAGTTTGATCCATTTTTCCTTCTTACACATTTCTCTCTCATCCTTTCCACATACTATTTACTTCATCACTTTACACACACCACTTATGTAATTCCACCCATAGGGGTTTAATCTTGTATTTACCATTGATGCACACATTGACATTAGAAAATCACTAGGTTTGTACACACATCTATATGGTTCACAATTGAATTGAATATACAACCTTATTCATTGTGGGCCACTCAACCTCCACCAAATGAAATCATATTATATATCTTGACAAAATTTTAAATTATAAAATACAGATTAAAATTGAAAAAATAAATCAAGACCATCAAAATCTACCTGCCTATACCCCATCACCATCCTTTCAATCCCTACTTCCATCAAGACTTAAATTTGATGGCCAATCTTACTTATCAATCAATTTTCTTGTAACATTGATATCTTTTAATGCTATGAGATTTCCACAATCCATCATGTTGAAGATTTTGTGATTTCTGGATTTTTTATTGTGTTTAAGTTTTTTTCATCAACAGATGAAACGTTGATGAAAAAAACTTAAACACAATAAAAAATCCAGAAATCACAAAATCTTCAACATTGATATCTTTGTAATTGCCCTTCAAATACTAAGATACAACTTATTTTATATATCTGTATATATTATTTTTTAAAAAGATTGTATTATATATAAGAAATTTTTAATAAACCATTTAATTTATTTTGTAACTGAAATATCCTTTCATATAATATAAACTTTCCAATTTATAAAAATAAATTTAATAACCTAACTAAAATATTCTGATGATAGATAATATTTAATTTTTTCTCCTACTACTTTTATCGACACACAATCAAATCCAGAAATCATTTAACAATAAACATTATGAATAGTGAAAACTTAATATCATTAAAATATGCTAGACAATCTTCTTAAAATTTTGATTATATTATAGAGGAGAAATTCTCCCCTTCTAACACATTTTGAAAAGTTCCTTGTAATTAATCCCTTTGTCTCTCTCTAAATTTATAGACGTTAGAAAAGCTCCTCTCTCGCAAGATTAGAGATTCAAAATACAGTCTTAGTAAAACGGTAGTGGGCGCAGAATTTTGAGCTTGAAATTTGAAAAACAAGGCGTTCAAAACGACCGCGCTGTTTCTTGAAATTTTAATCCACTTTGAGTTCCGAGAGCCACTGTGGTGTGTATAATATATACACATTGTACATACAATGCGAGCTATTCTTTACAGGAAATGATAGTCCTCCTGAGCCCCACTACTTTGCGCAGAAAGATTCTTCAACGCTCCTCCAAACGTTTTGATCCCTTCAGGTAAAAGCACATTTTAGATTTTTAGTCGTTGCAGGTTCTCATTCCATTTCATTCATTTTCTATACATTATCTCTTCAATGTGGTCGTTGCTGCTAAAAAATCTGTCGGTTATTAAATTCACAATGCGTCGTCAGACTGCCCACATGGGTTTCAGAGGTTTCCTTGCCTGAAAATCCCCCGACTGTGTTTCTCGTAAATCTGGTTTTACATTCGGGGATCTGGGTTTAGTTTTTGAGACGCTTGTCATCTGCAAGATATTTTACAGGATGCGACTTTATTAATTATAAATGCACTCCATTCTGCAATATATGTTAGTTGTTTTGTCTTTTCAATTATATGAATATTTGGGTAATCATCGGAACATATTGGATTACATTGTGTCTGAAGGATCTCGTAATGTAGTTTTCTGGGTTAGTACTACTCGTTATTGCTAGGTATGTTTTAATTCGTTGCCCTAATTTCTTTTGGGCGGGGGTGATAAATGTAATCTATATTTTATTACTTTGTATTAAATAGAACGTTTCACCGATTTTGATCAGTACTTAGGGGTTATCTGATTGAGAAAATGTGCTAGGTTTTTCATCTGGTAAAAATATAGAGTTTTCAAGATGTGTAAGGTTTTCATTTTTAACTGTATCTGTTAACAATTTCAGGTTTTGTCCACAAATGAGGCCGGGACAAGGTTGCTGCCCTTACCTGAGTTGACCTTTTCGGCCAACAAAAGGTGTTCTTTCTATCTCAGGATTGATTGTCATTAGCGGGCTGATTTTCTTTAATCTGTGTTGGGGTCTGGGTTTTGGATTATATGTTCCAACGTTGGGAAGGTCCTTTCAATGGGAATTTGGGTTGTAGGGTGAATTTAATCATGCGTATGTGTGAAAGGAGATAGTAGAATTGTGTATGGCCAACAATCGCTGGACCCAGGATTTTTTGTTTACACAGTGAGTCTGGTAATCTACTTAATTTTGCCAGCAGAAAATAGGGTTTGCAATGGCTCAAGCTATGGATATTGATGACGTTTCTGTGGCTGGGATTATGGAAGTTTTGCCTGATGCAGTAGTTCAGTATATGTTGTCATCTATTAGGAATGCTAGGGATGTGGCCATATGCGCCTGTGTCTGTCAAAAATGGAGAGAGGCAATGGTACATGTACGAAGCCTTTATTTTCCTCGAACAGTCTGTGATGAGAAAATTAACCAGTCAGATGCTGTTGTTAGCCGAATGGTTTTGTCAACATCTTCATTGGAAGAGCTGATTATTTACTGTCCATTTTCCGGAAAGAGCTTGCTAGCTTGGTTGTCTCACACAAGCAAGACGTTGAAGCATTTGGAACTCCGGATGGACAACTTGGGAGAGAAAAACCTCGGACCCAATTGTCCTAGTACACTTGATTACATTGCATCTTCACCTCACTTGGAAAGCCTCAAGTTGTGGGGTGTTTCCTTGAAACAGCTACCGGCTTGGAGTCCCTTTATAAAACTTCATACATTGGAAGTGGTTGGTGTTCGTGCACAGGACAGTGCTCTTTATAATATGCTTCTTGCATGCCCAATGCTGAAGAGCCTGGCTTTGCTAGGTTGTGATGGTGCCAAGGTAGTCGACATTGAGTTGCAGCATCTAGAACAGTGCAGACTTGATTTTTATGGTATAGGAGATTGCTTTCTCAACATAACTGCCCCTAAACTTCAAGTTTTTGAGATTCAAGGGGCTTCTTGGATACGTATGAGGGGGGAACATTCCTTACGGCAGCTGTCAATAGCTAATAATGCAGGTCTGCAGAAAACATTTGTTGGTGCTTTTAGTTTGGTCTTGGATGGTCTATTTTGTATCATTTTTTTAGGTGTGAAGAATTTTTGTTTTGAGCACAATATTCTTTCATTTTTTTCAGTTAACGAGTCTAATTGTTCTATTTTTGATGGTTTTGGTACAGGCAAGGTGAGTAAAGTGGAGTGTGGAAGACTATCGGACTTAGAGTCCTTATCAATGCGAGGAGTGCAGTGGTCCTGGGATGCCATAGACACTGTTTTGCAGTCTGCAACCGAGGTGAAGAACTTGGTGATGAAGATTGAGTTTAGTGGAGACACTGACAGATTACTGCCCTTTCCAGAGATAAACCTTGTTGATTTTTTTAGCAGCCATCCAAGACTAACTAACTTTGAAGTACATGGTGCCATGTTTGCTGCATTGTCACAAAAAAACAGCCTATTACGGGTATGCTCATCTTTCATGAATATATTACTTGAGATGCTTGTTGCAGTTTTGTTTCTTTTTTACTTTAACAGATGGAAGCTCGTGGAAATATTTGGATCAATTTCATCCTTCTGAAACTGTTTTTTATTTCTGCAGTTGGATGACTCATTTTCCATGCCTTGCTTGGAAGAAATATTGATCACGGTGAGGTCACCTCTGAATGCTGACCAGAAAATGATGACTCTAGAATCATTAGTCAAACATGGCAGACAGCTGAGAAGATTAACTGTAAGAGTTAGCCAAATGAAGAACTGCCAAGAAACAGCAGACAAATTCTTTGAAAAAGTTTTAAGGTTCAAGCAGAGGAGTCACATTGTCATTATTGAGTAGTTCTTTTATTTCATATTTCTGGTTTATTGCTTACTGGCGATTCTTAAAATGGTACATTCTTGCTAATTTTAAGTCATTCTTTCCTTGGGCTGGGGATGCGCAGAGGTAGTTATTAGTCTTCAGAATATAGAGTTGAGATGTTCTGTCTGTAATCTCAAATTGGTTGTTTCTGAAGAAGGCTGTTGAGTTATATGCTTTGATCCATGATGTAGCCCACCTTTAATTTCGAGGCTGACAACAGCAGTTAATTTGATGTGTATGTCTGGCTTCTATTGATTGGATTAGTGTTGAGCCATGAGCCTCACACGCTCAAGATTTTGGCACTATTTGTTATAGCATATGTTGCAAGTAACGGGCAGGTACTTCTTTTTATTCATTAGAGGGGCATTTTTCCTTCATTTCTTCTTATGGTGACCTAATCATGAAATGAGGGTTTGTTTCAAAGATGCAGTTTTGCTTCTAAATCGTGTTATGCATACCTTTCCCTTGATTATGTCAATAGCCTTCTTAATGTTCATTATGTTTGGGTATTGTATACTATTCAGCTTTGAAGTTCATGGCAATAATAATTACATCTCATATGTTAGAATGATTTAGTTGTGATATTTTACCAACAGGTTTTATTAAAAATGAGTTGATATATGATTTTATGAATTCTGTAATTGGTCTTGTAATGCATCAGATGCTTGTTGATATCTCTACAAATTGGTTCTAGCTTGATTTTTCTCTCTATATGGCACACCTTATTTACTTACAAATAATATAAACTAAAGCATTGTGCCCACTGTCTGGCTAATGGGACCTTGTTAGCTGAGATGCACTATATTCATGCTGTTAAAAACCACTCCCAAGTCACAAAAGCATTCAAAAATGTCACCTTAATCATTTTGAAAACATGTGCATGGTTTGTCCAATGGACTGAAAAAATCACCAAGAAAATGTTACCTGTCTTTTTCAAAATGTGTATGACTTGTCCAATGAAAGTGACTTTCAGTTCAATCTCTGAAAATATGTGCATGGCTCATACATTGGAAAGGGACAATCTTCGTTGACAGTGAAAAACACCTATTTGTATTGGGAGAGGGGGTGCCCTTATTTGTGAATGCCTCATGCGATAGATAGGGACAATCTCCATTGACAACGAAAAAATTGTCCCCATTGACAGCGAAAAACAAATATAAAATGATAACTTCTATTTGTGTTGGGAAAGGGGGTGCCCTTACAGAAGACAAATGAAATAATGTATAAATTTGAGAGTATTTGCAAAGCTTGTTCTTCTTTATGAATACTGAAAAAAATGCATGCAAATATTGTATGTTTTTTCAGTAATAGATGTGAATTTTTGGATAAATTGTTGAGAACAGAAGGCTGGCTCTGTAATCAAATAGAGATTCACAAGGTCAAGATGCAAAGATTCTATGGTTTTTCCAGAAATAGGTGTGGGCTTTTGGATAGATTGTTAAAAATAAAGGCTGGCTCAGAATTTAAACAGAGATTGCTGAAATCAAAGGTAGGCTCACAAGGTCTTGTAGGTGGTTGAGAGAATGGAGTATGGAGCAAAGGTCATTTCATAACTAATGAACTTAGTAGGCGCTCAAAAGTGCTCTCTACAGTTTTAGAAAGCACAAATTGATAAATAAATTCGGGGAAACAAAACTCACCTAGGCAATCAAGTGGGATGGTGATAAAATTGTAACTTGTTCTAGTCAACTTATAAGAGTGGGTGACTTTTCTCCACTTTCGGCTCCACCTAGCCTCGAAAGATATTAATATAAATCATTTGAAGACAAAAAAAAATGGAAGAGAAATGGTCACATCGGTTAGCTACACCCCATGTATAAAGATACCTCAATAGTTGTCACTAAGCACCCCTTGAACTAGTAGATTGGTTTTGCAAGCCATAAATCTCTTGACAATAGACCGAATTTACTTTACCAAGTATGATATCATTTGGAGTTAAATGCTTCATACGTAACCTTAAAAATCTAGACATGAATAATTATGAAGATTTAAAAATATTTGAAAGCTCTTCTTGGAGAATAGTAAGTGGTCCCCTTCGGCTGTTGGTCTTTGGCTGGTCCTGTCCCTGTTTCTGTTGGTTGCTGGATTTTGGTTTTTAGTCTCTTTTCTTTTGCCTTTTTACTGTCTCACTCTTGTGAGATCCCTCTGTTATGTCTTAATGGCTGTTTTGTAATGGGTTTGGGCCCTTCCTACTTTATCTTAATCAAAACATACATAGTAAGGGTAAATACTAGTGAATGTTATGCAGGTTGGTAGGACATTGTAGTGCCCTCAACTAAAATTCATATAAAATGCTTGGATATGAAATACTTGTCAAAATATTTTGGCAATAGAATGAAGAAATAGTAAAAACATGAAACACATATAATAGATTTGCACATGTAATGTTTGTTGAAAATGAATATTCATTCAAATAAATTTTTGTTGCAAATGATTACAAAGATTTGCTTTTACAACAATTAAAAATATACTTTGAAAATTCCCAATCTACTAAAATTCTCCAATTTGAAGTGTAATGGCAACCTTGGTATGAAGCTACCCTTAGAAATCTAAAGGGTTTTCATTTTCCAAATTCCAAGAAACCAATGGGGTTTCATCCATTGATTTCCAAAACCCAAGGGTTTTCATCCTCAGATTGAAAGTTGAACATAAGTGCATGCACTACTAGATTAGCGCTTGATGAGTTCACCAAAAGATGGAAATGGATGAAATTGTCAGACTTATATAGAGGTTGAAGGTTTAGTGTAGGCCCACATGTGTTGAGAGTTGATCAAAAGTTTTTTGCCATTTTACGTTTAAAATTGAGGCAATTTATGGTATCCTTGGTCAACCATATTGTTTGGTGGAATCCTTTGTTCGAATGATGGGGGTCTAGGGAGAGGCATGCTTGAAGGCAAGGGTTTGGAGAAAAACATACCAAAAGGATACAATGGTAAGAGGGACCAAGGAATCAAGAGTCTGGTTGTTGCTTTGAAGTGTTTCCATTTAGTGTGCCATCATTGGGTTCTTTGAATGTTTAAAGCTAGAGGTACAAGGATGCCAAGGTGTGAGGGAATGTAAAGGTTTTGATTCCTAGATAAGCATAGTGGTAGGATAGTAGGAATTGAGCTTTGAAATTCCTTGATACAAGAGGGAGTGGGGATGAGGCTTTGGAGATACAAAATATAGGGAGGAGTGGATATTGGGCTTCAAAGATACCTGATATCTGAGGGAGTGGGGATCAAGCTTAAGAGATATTCAATGTAGGAAGGAATGGGAAGTGGGCTTTGAAAATGCCCAATATAAGAGGGAGCAAGTGTTGGCCTTGCCGTTGCACCAAAATGTTGACCTGTCAATGCTCGACACAAGCGTTAGTTAAGATCCACATGAGGCAATTAGACCATGTTACAAACCCAAGCGCTATGCTGCAAGGAAGACCAAGAGACACACCATCTTACAACAATCCCCCCCCAACACAAACAAGGGGTTTGAACCTGTGACCGGCTTTGATACCAATCGTTGGCCTTGCCGTTGCACCAAAAGGTCGACCTGTCAATGCCCGATAGAAGTGTCAGTTAAGATCCACATGAGGCGGTTAGACCATGTCACAAACCTAAGTGCTGTGTTGCAAGGAAGACCAAGGGACACACCATCTTGCAACAACAAGGATTGAGAGTTGGTGACACTCGATGCATGAAGGAGCAAGGTTAGGGAATTCAAATACTGAGTGCATAGGGAAGCAAAGGTAAATGGGGAAGCAAAGGTCTGTAGGTTTGTTAATGGTAAGGAAGAAAAATGTAACATTACTTTTCCCCATGTATAAAATTTGATAGATTTAATATATTAGAGTTAATTTTTATATGGCAACAAATTTATTAGTGTTATTATCTAAGTTTTAAATATTGTAAAGTATATCTATAATTTAAATACAAATGCATTAAATGCTTATTTATCAATGTTAACTAACTTAATACTTGAGCACATTAAGATTACCATCATTAATATATAAATTGACATCTAACAATATCTAAATGATAAAAGAACAAATAACATCATAAAAGAATAATTGAATCAACTCCATCTCATTTATAATTAAAAATTATTAAGTTTAGTCCTTATTTGAATTGCAACACTTGGAAAGCTCATTCTCTAGGAAGATTTTATTGGTATTGGTCCTCATAGCTATGACACATATCAAAAAACATGTATAAAAACACAAAATGTGCTTATGCACCATGCAAATGCATCAAATCCCTGACCAAGACAATCCCAAGTGTACTATGTACCCCGAGTTGGACACACTCTGTGTGCCCCTTCCTCAAATGTCCATAGCCCACCAAACCATCTTCTTCTTGGAGTGATCTCTATGCCCTTTCCAAGTCTCACATAAATGCTTTATATAAGCCTTAAGGTGTGATTTCCAAACCATCACACCTTTCAAAAAGGTTGCCTTTAATTAATTATTTAATAAATATAATTATTCCTCTCCTTTAAAAGAGTTTTTATAAATATTATTCATTAATCTCCATTCAATCAAAGAATCATATTATCCTTTATTTTTCTATCTCCTTTTAATGTTTTCATAGCTTTATTTTCACTTTGGGGAGAAATTTCATAACAAAAAAGGTTAAGGATCAAGGTTTTGACATATTCAATATCGACGGGGATTGGGGATATGGCATACTCAAAACTAGAGTAGTGATGAAGGAGCGAGGATTGAAATTAGGGGTTTCAATATCAAATACCCTTTTAGTGTGGTTGTAGGGAAATTTCCAAGGGCCTAAGATATGGTAGATGTTGGAACTTGGGGATACCCAACATTGTGGGGATTGGGGATACCGATTCCTTTAGATTGTGTAAAGAGGGAGACAAAACTGAAAAATTTGTGGGATATAAGGGAGTGGGGTTGTGAAGCACAAAGGCAAGGCATGCTAGTAGAGGAAAGTATGAAGGTTTGAAACATAGGGAATCAAGGAATTGAGGACTTGAGGGAAATGAAGAAAAAGGGATGTTGACATGAAAAAGGTATGAAATCCTTACAAGTAAGACAAAGTGAGGGTTCATGGAATAGGAAATTAGGGGAAGGGTGCCAAGGTAAGAGAAATCCATGAAATTCACAAAAAATAGAGGATTGGGAAATCAGGCAAGTGGGAAATGAAATAAATGTATGATTAATGTGAAAAAGCCCAAAATATTGCCCAAGATAAGGAAACAACTCAAACACTCCCTAGCTTAAGTAAATTGAAATAGAACTTTATAGACATTAATAGAACTAACTAACAAAAAAGAAAAGAGTAAAGGATATGTTCAATGTAAAGTAGGACCAATTACCAATAAGAGATTGGTGCCTTAATCTATTAGTGGTAGATTCAAGCCTTAAAGAATAGGAAAACACATCTTGTAAGTTTGAGCCTAAGAAGTTAAATATGAAACAATGAAGAGCAAAGAATTAGAATTGCATACAACACTTCATTAGTTTAGCTATAAGTTTATTTACATTAAAAGAATTAGGTGTCATCAAATGATAAATCATTATTTAACCATCTATGAAAGAACAAAGAACTCCATATACATCATAACTTTTTTAACTACTATGCTAGAAGAATAATTACAAATAGTAACAAGTCAACAAATGTGACCAAATAGGACAACTGCTAGTAAAACCTTCTCCAAAACCCACAAATACACACTTCTTAAAATTTAACATACAATATTTGATATTAGAAACTATATACATCAAATGAGTCCTTATATTGATAGGTAAAAGTTCTCAACTTTTGGCAAAATGTCTAACGTTTTTCTAGAGATAGAACTTGTGTTTATACAAATAATTTTGTTAAGATTTTCTATATAGTTGCTACCTATTTCAATTTGCATTATTATATGTACATACATTAAATCCATCATAAACTATGTAGCATACTCAACCAAGCTTGACATGAGAAATTCAATGCTTGGAGGGCCCAAATTATTATGATGCCCATAACACTTACATTGTAGGACATTCTTTTAGATCAAATTTTCTTGTAGATAAGAAGACATATTCCTTAGACCCACATGAATGGTGTTTGTCGAGACCTAGTTGCTTTGATTTTTGATGCAAATCAAATAGTTATAAAATAAATCAACCCTAAGGAGTTAGTTTCCTTCTTGGTTTCCACAAATAGTATGAGCATGACTAATTTTCCATTAACACTTTAAGCTACCATCTCTTTGAGTAGTAATTTAGTGCCAAAATCACATCTACCTCTACAACTTCCATCATATTACACAAACAACTTTGATCCTCCTTGTATAATTCTTTATCAACTAGTTAGTTAATGCCTTCACCTTTTTAATTTAATTTGTATTCAATTTGTTCATTCTGGATATTTTATATTCCAATATATTTTATATTAGAACTAGTAGACAAATCTACTGACTAAAGATTTCAAACTTTAAACTTGACTAATGGCCCATATTAGTTTCCCTTTTAAATTGACAATTGTAGGCAATTGATAGGCCCTTAAAAATATTTACTCTTTGATAGTTGATTCCTTAAAATTAACTAGAACAAGTTGCATATCTACTTTCCACTCCTTTGAGCATATCCTTAACATTTTACTTTAGTCATTTAATACCCACATGAATCAATAATTAAAATCTGTGCCTTTGAGATCAATGTGTTCGATAGATTGATGGATTACTAAAATTACGGCGTAACAATCTACTCAATTCCACACTCCCACTAAACTTTCTAGACTGCACATGTGGTTTAACTAGAGCTACTCAATTCTTTTATCCAATAAGTTATGAAAAATATATTTTGATAATTCAAAAACACTCAACAAGCATTTAAATGCCCAATGATTGATTTGGACAATATTTTACATGGCCTTTTGATGCCATTGGAGCAAAAAATGACCTAGTTAAAACCTCATTGTTGTTTAAACTATCCACTGACTTGAAAAGTGACTTGTAGTGGCTTGCCAAACAAACTCCAAGGCAAAAATGAAATAAAATGTAGCTATAACATGTTTTTACATGCAAATGCAATGGTCTCTATTGAGTTCTCTATACTAGGCAAGGGTTGATGGTGATGTGTGTGCAATGGAGGTATTTGAACAATGGTGTGGAATGCTTAGCTTGTCAAAGTGAAGAATTCCAGTGTAAATGAGTTAGTTGTAGGTAAAAAATGCACAGGCAGAGGGGTTACTAGCAAAATGTTTGACAAAATGTCAAACTAATGTCAAATATTTTTTTAGGGTTTATAGTCGATAAAATACTAGTTAAAATATCAAGTTAAATGTATTATTTTAAATGCCAATATTTGGGTAAATAGGCTACAGGTAAAAATTTCACTTGCAAGTGAAATGTGACTTATAGATGAGTTTTTACATGTAGGTAAAAAGTTTTCATGGAATTGCAAAAAAATGGAAAAAAAACTTCAGTTACAAATATAAGGGATACTAAAAGCTACTATGGTATATTCCAAATGTCATTTTTAGTTGCAAAATCAAAGGAGCTAGAGTGTATCAGGTGTTAACTAGGTAGAACATCTAGGTTTTCTCCTTTCTTTAAAATGTAACTTCGTTGCCATTTGCAAGGGTTCTAGAAGTTTTGAAAAAGATAAAAAGCTATGTATAGGAAGGTGAAGGTTGTCTATGTTAGGTGAAGGTCTATGTCTGTAGGTTATCACAATATAGTGTTGAATTGTATCTTGTATTGTGTCTATATGAATACCATAATGTTTGTAGTTGTCTCCAAGCTAAAATACAACATTCTTTGAATGAGAATAATTAGGGATTATTTCTTTCTTCTTGCACATTTTCTACGTAGAATTGTTTTCATTATTACCTCATGTTCAAGGGATAGATCAAATGATTTCATAGAAATAATGAGAATGTTATGCTATCAGATGGATTATTCAAAATGACTGTATTATAGGATTTAGAGATCTTATTATCATTAGGTGGTAAAACAATAAAAGATCATCAATATATGTTTTACATTGTGATATAATATGTAGGACATAGAATTTGTACCCCATGCTCAAACATTGGTCAATCTCGTGTAGTTTCTAATTCTAGAATGGTTTAGATAAATATATAAATCTCAATGAACACCTTTTTAAATATAATTTATTATGAGTTGATTATCTTCATAGAGTCTAAAGAATGTAAAGAATATGTTTAAGTTTTACTCGTCTATCACTCCTTTGTATATTTGAGATGAAGATTAGTTTTTGTAAGTTACCAGTTCACAATGTTATCTAGAATATAAGGGATCATGTTTGTGTCTAGTGAAATATATAACGTACTTTATTCATATGTTTGTGAACATTTTAATTATCCAACTTTATATGGGGCCTATAGTTGCAGTGTGACATAAAACTAGCACAATAATGAACTCACGAGAGTAGTTTCATTCTATTACATTGTGCCAATGGGACTTAGTTTCATTCTTGTAGTATTATTTGATGGAGATTTTATCTTTATTTCAAACTAGCAATAGGATTACCCTCCTAAGTCATCCTAAGTCATGTGAAGCTCAAAGTGTAGAAGGTTGGGTCCAACCTTGTTAATTATATTTTTCTTGTCCTTAATTTGATTATAGATCAGGTCTTTGTCTTAATCCCTTAATCTCTGAGTTTAGGCATTGTATTTTATTTTAGAATTGAGGGTGGCATGAAAAAGAACCAACATCTTGGAGGGCTAGGAGGCCCTAATAGAAGTGAAAAAATTAATTGGTACCATAAATCTTTATTATGGAGTTCTATTTTCATTGTATCAGTAGTTATATTAGACATGATTTTTATGTATATTCTAAGAAATAAAAGATGGTTATAATTAAAATTGGTGAATATGCCGATTATTGTGGAGATTTTAAGGTGGATACTATCAACTCCTATGCAATTCATCATTGATTGTAAATTTTATACTAGAAGGTTATATGTTATGGTTCTACAAACATGGATATTTTCATATAAGGGATATTGAAAGGTGTTCAAAAATGAAAAAAGAGGGAAAAAATCAAATTGAGCCTATTCATACATAGGGTGTGGATGGATCCTAAGTATGGTAATAGAACCTGAAAAATTAATTGAACTCCACATGTGAGATCGATATCATGAACTAGTAATTTTACTTTCTTATCTCAAGAATTATAATTAGTTTTTGAATGATCTCTTCTCACATAGATAACATATCTTTACCAAAGACCACTCCCAATATAAAGAGAACTTAGAAAAATTACAATTTGGGAAGATATAATTCCAAAGTTGATGATGTTATATATTTTATAGGTCATGAGTTAAGGACATAGAATCTTCCATTGTTGGAGGAAGGAGGTCCTAGTTGAAATAATAAATAATATATGCAAAATTTATGCAGTCACACATGATCAATTTTGAAGTAAATATAGAATTTATGAAAATTGAGATTGCATCTCTCAAAAGGGAACTTAAAAGTGATGAGAAAATTTTATCCCTCAAAATCAATATACTTACAACCCATAGATAAAAATTATTTGATATAATTCCTTGACAATTAGATGACCATCAAATTTATACAAAAACTCAAAATTTTATTATAAATTTAGATTTATTAATTTTTGAAACAAATTTATTTTAATGAATTGATATTTACACTCATTAAATGAATTTTTAATATTTTAAATGTTTTGTAAATTTTGAAAGGAAAGTAGTTACATGTTAGTTATCAAGGGAAGGGTTATAAATATAATTTTTTTGGGGAAAAAAAATATATTAAGAAAGAATTAGTTACAAATGCACCATACATATTTGCAAATGGTCATATCTACCATAATAAACAAAAAAAGGAGAACCCAAAAGGGAGCCCTACAAAAACATCTAAAAAAATACATAAAAGAACCATAGATCCAAGTAGTCCTCACCATTTCTAACCTCATCCTACTAAAATCAATCCCTCTTTTCCTCATAAAGAATCTAAAGAAGAAATTGGGATTTATCCAAATCCAGATTTCCCCAACTCTCCACATTCCAACCACTCTCTCCCTTTGAAGCTCATTTAGCTAAGAAACAAACAATTATGTTCCATTCCTTGGGAACATGAACAAAGGATATAACTTCAATTTTTTTGGCTAATCAAAGGATCTTCTTAGCCACCAAATTTAACCTTCCTATAGCAATCCTAAAAAAATTTCTATGTAGATGGTTGACAAGAATCATAGAGTGAGCCTCACATATAATATTTTCCAACCCCTAGCACAAGCTCTCTAAAGACTATAGAGGATAGCCCAAGCTTCCATATGATTGTTAGAATGAATTCCCAAAAAGAAGAGAAAAAAACTGAAAAAATCATGCATTGTCATGACCAATACCACCAATTCCTTCTGGACCTATGCGCATCGATTTTAAAGAAATCATTAGGAGGAGGGTCTTGTTATGTGAATGGTTCACCTTTTTGACATGCTAAACTCTAGTGATAGATTTGAATTGTGAAGATGAAGAAAATGATAATTCCAAGTGATTAACAATGTGAAGATTAGAAGAAGAAAGAGGGATTTCATTACCAAATATAGCCTCATTAAACTAAAAGAGGGGTAAAAATTTATTCAAACCAAAATAAAATGGTACAAATCAAGGGCATTACACGCCCTTGTCAATCTCCACTAAGTGGTCCAACTTTTGTGACAAATCCAGGGGTAATTGCCCCCTTTCCACAATGTTCCAATTTTGCAAATGATTAGAGGCCCATTTGGCCAAGCAATCCGAAACCCCATTCCATTCTCTAGGAATGTGATAGAAAGTAACAAATTCCAAGGAAGCACACAGATTAAGAATCTATTTTATAATTACAACCAAATTCCAATTGACATCCTCTAACTGCCATCTCTTCAACAAAGTCACCACCACTTGAGAATCAGATTCACAAATGAGCCATCTCCACCAAAGAGCGCAACTACACTCCACAACATATAAAATGGAAAGAGCCTCCATCACATTATTAGTATACCAACCCTTATAAACAAAAAAGATAAACTCAACATTCCCAGAACTAGTTCGCCCAACACACCCAATACGAACATTACCAAGATTTCCATGAGAATAACCATCTGTGTTGATTTTCAACACACCCTGAGGAGGAGGACACCAATGCCCCTCCCTATTTATCTTCCAAAGAGGATGTCGACATCTATTTCTCATGATATGGCCAACACCTTGGGAAACTCCCCTTTGAAGAGGAAGGTTGAGATGGGTGCAACAGGTGATATCAGCTAGATCCACACCCTCAGCCAAGTCACACTTAGCCGAAATAGTTTCTCCCAAAGAATGAAGAATTTTCCACAACAAATGTTGGACAACCGACTTCACATCTTGAAAAATCTTGTGATTCCTCTCTAGCCAGATATGCCAGATAATAAAGGTCGGTCCAAGATCCCAAGTAACTTGAAGAAAAGATGTCTTAACAGGGGCCTTCCCCCACCGGGCCAAGAACTCAGCCAAAGAAGAGACATGCCAACAAGCCTAGTTCCACACACCCCACCAAAGGTGTCAAAGCTCCCTAGAGAAGGAAAATTGGAAGAAGAGATGAGAGACACTCTCCTCACTATTACAACACAAAACACACATCGAGGGACCCTGGATCCCTCACTTGCACAAGTTATCCCAAGTAAGAAACAAAATTTGGATCACTAGCCACATAAAAAAAATGAACTTGGGCCAAGAAAATTTATTCCACACGTGCTTCCACTAAGGAACCTCAGTGTCCCCAAACATTTGCCTAACCAACTCTCCATAACCCACAAAAACATAGTACTTACCAGATAAATCACTACTACTCCAAGCTAAGACATCTTGCCCCGCCATGGAATTGCATTCATCTGATGCAAGAATTTGATCCAACTCTTGTCTATCCTCCTCTAACTCTCTTGGGAGCCAATCCGAGGAATGCTTCCATCTAAGACTAGCGGTTAGCCTAATATTCCAAACAGTCTTATAATGCTCAATCATATTCCAACCTGTAGTAGTAAAATGGTCACAAAGAGGATGGAGATGAGGGTATGCAAAAAGAATAGGAGGATGACCATCCCAGGAATCCCACAAAAAAAGAGCCTGAGAACCCGTATGATAGATCCAAAAAATCCCCTTCTTAACCAACTGAGCCCCCGATTTCAGAGTATTCTGAATCATATATCCTCTTCCTTCTAAAGGGAAACAAGGAACATCAAAAGTGATAACATCCTTAAGATACTTGTGGGTGAGAATAATTTATTTTATTCCAAACTTGACTAAATTCCTTTCACACATTTTGGAATATGCAATAATTTATTTCAAACCAAATTTTCCATAGAACAAACAAGGGACTAAAATCCCAAGCAGCTAAAAGAAAAGAAGTTGAAGTAGGGAGCCTACCCAAACTATTCTAGAACTTAAATAGGGAAGTGAATGAATTATAGAATGTCTATTTCATAGTTTCCACCAAATATTCCATAATTTAGTAGAGAAGTGGCACTGAAAGAAAAGGTGATTCACACCTTCTTCATTAGTTCCACAAAAACACAAATGGAAGGCCCATGTGGAAACCTTTCTTACAAATATTTTACTAGGTTAGGTTCTTGTTCTGACTTAACAACCATGAAAATAAATTACACTTAGGCCTACTTGTGGATGATGAAAATATTAATTATGTAAAATAGGAACAATACAATGAAAGTACCAAATTTAGACTCATTCAGTAATTCAATAGAGCTTAAGATCTATGTATGAATCAAATAATGAACAATTATACCATAACAAAGACTTTTATTTTCTCCATCACTTCTTCAAAATTCATTTGAGAGATTTATATGTGGGTTTATCTTCAAAATAACATAACTATGATAGCACGATATTTTTTTGATGAATAGGCATATATCTATATTAATAATAAAAATGGAAATACACATTCACAAAAAAAGATGGGTCGTAAAAAGGCACACCTCAAGAGTCACATGGGAAAAGCCCAAAAATCAAGAAATATTACAAACACAATAAAATAAAAGGCCATCAGGCAACTATTGTAGTGCTAGTAGAGGGCGAAGGGTCCCTGTCATATGATTTTTTCCCCCATACATTAGTGGGGTCAGGAGTGACATCAAGGGGAGCCCAACCATCATCATATTTTTCTTTTTATTTATCCTCATGGTGAGGTGAAATTGCCAAGTCCAAATGTGGGAGCCAATTAGTAGTATCTAGCCAACCAAAACTGCCACCAAGAGCATTACCAGTAGGCCACCTAGAAGCGCCACCATCGACCCCCGTCACCCCTCCAGAAGGTTAGCCTAGGTCAGGTCATAGAGGAGGACAAGGCAACCGTTGAGGAGGGCAAGAGCCATGGTGAGGAGGAGCCTGAGAGCAAGGGCGAGCAAAGCCACTTCATCACCAACCTTGTGAGGGTAACTGACCCTGAGAAGAAGTGGGCAAAGAAGGAATGTGTGCCACAGTGCAAGGGGTATTACCCTAGTAGTCCAAAAGTACCTGAAGGTGAGAAAATTCAAGCACAACTTTATTTTCTTGCACTTGAATATGAAAAAGAACATTAGAGAAAATAATTGCTTTAGAATATAAAGAAACAAACTTATCAATCTGGTTGTGAGAAAATATCTAGGCATTTCCATATTTCCAAATGTTGAAGAGGATTTCCACCTTGAAAGTGTGACAAATCTAGGTATACTTTGTAGGAAGCCTAGGAGAGTCACCCAACAAAATCATATGCCAAGAAAAAGTCTCTAGCTTGAACAACCAAAATAAGTCAAGAATCCAATTCCATAGCTGCTAAGCTTTGGTACAAAACCAAAAGAGATGCTTAAATGAATCAACCTGCCCAAAAAAAGGGCAATGAGGGTCCTAGACCCCTAAGTGAGCAAGCTGAGACCCCACTGGTAAGCCTTGGAAAAGTATACAATAAGAAAAGTGGGCGAGTTTTGGCTCAACACTTACAGATCAAGTGGCAGAAAATATTTTATGCAAAATGGACACTAACGACTAGAGGTTCCATCTCTGGTTCAAACTATCAATCATAGGAAAATGGGGCAAAATCCACTAATAACCAAGTCAAGGCTTGTAGTTTCTAAAAGGGGTGTTTGGGTACCACTTCCAGTCCTTCCACCAGGGCTTGGTGGCCTGGATATCCAACTTATGAAGCATATCAACCAAAATGACATTCACCAAACCATCATAGGTTTCACGATCATAGTTTTGAAAACCATACTGAGCACGAAAGGCCTCCCAAGGAAAAATGTGCATTGTGGGTATGTGAAACAAGTGTTGTAGGGTCTGGATACCCTTCATGTGAAACCTGAGGGCCTTAATCCATGGAAGCTTGGCCAAAGGCAGACCAATGCTAGAAAAAAGAGGTGACCACCACATGTTTTGTTGATTGAGCGAGAGCCCATCATGGAAGCTAAAGCTAGACCAGTGGAGCCAGGGCTTAACAACCTCCCAGGCTCTCCAAATTCTCTTGGCCATGAAAGTTCCCACAATTTGGACTAGTTCCCTCATAAGCAGAAGGCTTTGAAAGCCAATTCCCTTCCAAGAAGGTCTGTGCATAGGAAAGCTGGACTAAATACAATGCTTGAGGAGGATTTTCCAGGCCTCATCACTAGTAAGCACTCTGATAATCCACTTGAAACAAAGAGAAACCCCTTGTCACTGAGTGGAGAGAAGGCCAAGCCCACTAGAGTCTTTGGGTAGGCAACAAAACTCCTAGGCAATGCAGTGAAACCCTCAGTGAGTCTTAGAAGAGGCCCATACAAAATCATGTAACAAATTTTCTAATTTAGCATATGAGGCCTTCGAAGGGGCCCAATAGGAAGAATAATAAACATGAGTCGTTGCTAGCAGCTTAGAGAAAATTTAGAATTTTCCAGCTAGAGAGAGTGGCTTGGTAATCCAAAAAGCAAGTTTCAGCTCGATTTGAGAAAGAACCACTTCCCAGAGATCAGCGGAAGAAGCCTGAAAGGTGAAAGGAATGCCCAAAAATTGAAAGATTTCGCCAGGAGCAATCCACTTCCAGCCATAATGTTGAATCCAATGAGGACTGGGTAGGACAAACTGTCTGTGTAGACATTGAAAAATGTCTTGGTCTGCAAGCATCATTTTCCCATCGTCTTGGTCTTCTTCTCTGTAAAATTAAATAATTTCTTGATCGCGTTCCTCTGTTAAAATAACTTTAATTATTTAATTAATTCATTTCATGTCTTTATTCCCCTTTGATCAATCAAATAAATTATATTTTTAATTGCATCACTAACATTTTCTTACTCTCTATGATTAAATGAATTATTATTCATTTAATTATCCTTTCTACGTTATTTGTCTATAGTTAAATAATTATTATTAATTAATTATTTATTCATTAATCTTCCATTCTCCTATAGTTAAATAATTGTTGAAATTATTTATCTTTTGTCATTTCTCCCCCATTAAATAGTTAATCTAAATTAATTATTTAATTCTCCTTTTCTATTTCCTCTTATTTAATTAATTTGGTTGCACAATCAATTTAATTAAATGCCCATTTTAAAAATTATTTATCCTCCACTTGGTCAAAGATTCCCCCTCTCATGAATTCAATCATTTTAATTTTTAATTCCTCCATTATCCCCCTCCACTATCTCATTTTTGAATCTCAACCATTGATTGTCTCTGTTCTCTTTTCGATCTTGACTGTCCATTTTGTAGCTGTCACTATCCCACTACTCTATGGTGCATGTATCCTCAATCATTGATCTAAGAATATTTCTAGAAGCTCGATCTCGTCCGTCTATTTGAATGGATTTCTATAAAAGAAGCCTTTCTCCTCCATTTTCAATTTAACAACCACATATCTCTGACTTTCATGCTTATTGTTTGTAGGTACTTGCATACACATACAATGATCTAAGGGAAAATTGCAAAGGCTGTTTGAGGAGAGATAAAGGAGGTTATTCAACTTCAAACATGGGGAGTTTATTGTTTTGTTGCTTTCATTTCATTCCTCATATTTGATTTTTCTTCTTTGTTTGGATTGGATTTTTAGCTTAGATTAGTGCAGTGGTTGTCACTTTAATCTTTGCTATTCAATTTCCTATCTTACACTTGTGAACTTGATAATCATAATAGTAATAGATCACTTTCAACCCTCTCACGGGATCATATATCGCCCGCTCCTCGCGAATAGGCAACTACAATATCTGGTACACGTCCTCTAGGGTAATAGTAGCCTCTTCGATCGGTAGATGAAATGTACAAGTCTCAGAGTGCCACTGCTCCACCAATGCTATCAACATACCCTTGTTTTCCTTGACAATGGGCATATATGTCACATAGAATAATCCTAAATCTAGTAGCGTGCGTCTCTCAACATCTGATAGTTTATCTCACAATCGAAATGTCACTAGTCGTGACTCCCACACATAGATAGGGGGAAGTACAACCTGAGGTCACCATAAAAGTCATCATGTCAATTTAAAGTATTCATTTGACCTATTGGACCTAAATTGAACAAGTCATTTTATCCTAAATTGGGGAAATTTTTTCATCCGTCAATTGTGTCATTTTGCTTGCCAATTGCATCGTAGAATTCATTTGCGTCATTGTTCTTGCACATGCGTCGTGCAACTGCAATTGTGCTGCATGCCTTAGCTAATGTGTCACTGGGGTTACTTGCGGTCAACCCCTTATTAGTTGTATCATTTCGTAACACATGCATCATTTCCCCTTGCACTTGCGACACTTTATGTCAGTTGTGTCGTTCCTAGTCACATTTGCAACTCAAAAATCAAATGTGGAAATTGCAAAATTCTCTCGAGGGGGCATGCGACCACCTTGCTTTCACCGGGGCATGTTTTGACTGAATTTCTTTGACACAATGTGATGAACTACATTATGTCAAAGAGGGGAAAAATGTAGACATTGAAAAATGTCTTGGTCTGCGAGTGTCATTTTTCCATCGTCTTCGTCTTCTTCTCCATGAAATTAAATAATTTTAATTATATAATTTCTTGATTGTGTTCCTCTATTAATTAAATAATTTTAATTATTTAATTAATTCATTTCATGTCTTTATTCCCCTTTGGTCAATTAAATAAATTATCTTTTTAATTACATCACTAACATTTTCTTTCTCTCTATGATTAAATGAATTATTATTCATTTAATTGTTCTTTCTACATTATTCAGAACGAGATCCCGTTTTGAAAATTTTCCAAGAACGGGATCCCGTTTTGAAGAACGGGATCTTGTTTTTTAAATTTAATCCCAAAGCTAAACGGAATCCCATTTTTTAAAAATGGGATCCTGCTTTTTAATATCCCGTTTATTTCCCTCTGCCTACTTATTCGTGGACTCATCTTCTTGCACTTACCCTACACAATCAATTTAATTAAATGCCCATTTTCTCTTTCTTCCACAAATAAATAAATTATTTATCCTCCACTTGGTCAAAGGTTCCCCCTCTCATGAATTAAATCATTTTAATTTTTAATTCCTCCATTATCTCCCTCCACTATCTTATTTTCTAATCTCAACCATTGATTGTTTCTAGTCTCTTTTCGATCTTGACCGTCCATTTCATAGCTGTCCCTAGCCCACTACTCTGTGGTGCATGTATCCTCAATTGTTGATATGAGAATCTTTCTAGAAGCTCGATCTCGTCTGTCTGTTCGAATGGCTTTCTATAAAAGAATCCTTTCTCCTCCATTTTTGATTTAACAACTACATATCTTTGACTTTCATGCTAATTATTTATAGGTACTTGCATACACATACAACGATCTAGCAACTTGCAAAGGATGTTTGAGGAGAGACAAAGGAGGTTATTCAACTTCAAACATGGGGAGTTTATTGTTTTGTTGCTTTCATTTCATTCCTCATATTTGATTGTTCTTCTTTGTTTGGATTGGATTTTTAGCTTAGATTAGTGCAATGGTTGTCACTTTAATCTTTGTTATTCAATTTCCTATCTTACAGTCTATAGCATAAAGTTTTGTGCCATTGAATGAAAAAATTGGAGGCCAGGAAAAAAGTCTCAAGGAAATCAAGAGAAGCTTTGACATTGTTTTCCTCTTCCAATAGAGTGAGAAAAGAATCATCGGCGAAGTGGTCATTGATTAGCTGGCCTGGCGAATTAGGAAAATAAATTCCACGAACCCGCCTTTTGGAAATAGCATGAGCTATAAAATATCCAAATCCCTCAGTAGCAAGCACATAAAGCAAGGGGGTGAGTGGGAAACCCTGGCGAATGGAGTAGAACAAACCAAAGGAAGGGGACTGGTGACTATTAATGGTGATGTAAGTTGACGCATCAAAAAATAAAATTTGCACAACCTGAATGAATTGAGGACCAAAACCCAAAGTAGAAAACATAAAAAGTATGAAAGGCCATTCAATGCGATCGTAGGCTTTAGCGAAATCAATTTTAATAGAGATAGATTTTTGATTGGAGCTTCTCACCCATTCCATACCTTCTCAGACAATAATAATGTTGTCTAAGATGAACCTAGACTTAATGAATCCAGTTTGCTCTGGGCACACAATTTGAGGCAAACGACGAAAAATTTTCAAGGCAAGGGCTTTAGCAATAATTTTATAAGAGACATTGAGGAGCGTGAATTTAATATTATCTTTATTAATAAGATTTCCTAAAGTTTTAGAATGAAAAGCTTCAACATAAACCCTATGTAAATATTTCCCAACACAATCTTAAAGGGCTTTGTAAAATTCACATGGGAAACCATCAATACTCAGGGCTTTATCACCGACCATTGTGATGATAGTTTATTTAAGATCTTCAATTGTGAGAAATTTCTCATAGAAGGATTTTTGTGCTGAGGAGAGCCTATTTGAAACAACAACAAGACAATCCTAAAGTGCTTGATGTCCCTATGGAGTGTATTATTGAGCTATGAACACTTGCTCATAGTGCCTAACAAAAGTCTAAAGAATGTCAGACAATTCAAAAAGCATAGTATTGCCTTCTTTGATTTGTTTGATATTAGGAGATGAGTGCTTGGATCGAAGAGCCAAGAAAAATTCTTTTGAGACACGATCTCCAATTTTGAGCCATGAAGCCTGGCCTTGATTTGTGCTCCTCTAGAAGCATAATTATCAACAACTTGTTTTTTATGCCTTAAATTTACAACCTTGACTTGTAGAGAAGGGAAAAAGGGGTTAGCCACTGAGGCCTCGGTGGCAGCACGAAGGTCAGATGTGGTCACGTCATAAGACTATCTATGAAAGATGGCCAACTGGTGCCCATAAATGCAGAGAAACCTTGTGGTGTGAGTGATGAAATCATTCCACCAAACAATCTAGCCTATATTGTGAGGTTTCTTGCATTCCAAATTCCAAATAGTATAGATGTGGGCCAGGGTGGGCTGATGACTCAACAAGGAAGTGTTTAAAAAAAATTGGGTCCTGCTGGCACGAGGCTACTTTAATTCCCATTCAATGTAGAATGAAATGGGAAAGTGGTTTGACAACATCACATCCACTAACAACCTTACCAAAAGTGGTGAAGAGCTGGAAAAATAGTAAAAAGATTGAGCTGAGATCATAGCACGATCAAGGAATTTAAATATCCTGTCAGACCCAACTCGATAATTGCACCAAGTGTGCCAGAGAGAATGAGAGTGCTGGCAACCAATATTGGGGTTGAAAAGACCCAATTCATTATGTATTTAGTACCATGCCTCTTTCACCCGCTGCCCATCAGAATGGCAGAGTCCCATCTTTTTCATACGCCACCTCAACCATATTAAAATCCCCACACAACAACCAAGTAGTAACTGCCAGTGAATCAACAATCCATTGCTAGAGAAGAGATCCTTCAAAAACATCATTTAAGGCATAAACATTAATAATCCCAAAGGAATGATTATCAATGTTAAGAAGAATCCAGACAAGTCAATGTGTGGGGTCAGACCCACTATCAACCACACAAGCATGCCATTGTTCACTCTGCCACATCTAGCCTCATGTTCAATACAATAAATTTTATTGGCTAGCCAAATAGAGTGACAAGCCAAAACAAGAAAAAAACCAGTAACTTTCACTTCTTGAAGAGACAAAACATGAAAACCATCATATTTCAGAAGAGTATCCCTAATGAAATACTTCCTAGAGAGGTTTTTCTGTAAAGCGTGGAAAACTCACATACTAAATATAGTATTCCAAAAAGCATTGCATATCCCAAATAAGGAAAGTGATACATATACGAAATAAAATATCGATAGTTGCACAATAGAAAGTCACAATAATGAAGTACAAATCTCATACACTAGTAGGGGTGTTACATTATGTATTTGTTTCAATGTTACAAGTATAAGTTTTGTATCAATACAAGAATTACATTCATGAAGTTATTTACACATTTTACAGATAGGCTAAACAACCATACAAGAATAATACAAAGAAGTGTATCCATATAAAATAATAATCTCTATCCTCAACAGGCCTGACTCTAAAGGTCTTCTGCAAGTCGAGGCCAAGAGTGAGGTTAAGGCACTTTTTTTGCCCAACCACAAAGTACAAAACTTCCTCGGGTTTCTTCCTAACACGAAGAAAGCATTGACTTTGCACGAGGAGCCTAGCAACTTGGAACAGTATAAGTAGGAGGGATCTCAATGTGTGCCTGATGCCTATATGCAATTCCTAAACTAGAATAACATAATACTCGCATACAGGATGTGGCAGAGACATATAATATAAAATCTAAGATTTTCAACCATCTATTTCACTGGTACAATAGCTTGGCCAAGCAATAATAAACAATATGGTAATTTAGAAAAAGTAAATTACCGTCTCTAGGAGCCCACATTCAACATCCTGTCCTAGAAATAATTCCATAGAAAGAATAAATAAAGCTTCTCATAAGTTTGCTTAAATTTCAAACATTCACTAATTAATAAGTTCCTTCGGAAGCACATTTTTACTCCAAAGTTCGTTATATAGATTTACATGTCCATATATATTACAAATTCAACAAAATGAAGTAATTATAAGAATAGTAAGTTGATTATATTTAATATTGCATCAAACAGCTACTTAATTCAATCAATTTACTAATATTCCAAGTGAAAATAGCAAATATAGGTATTTATATGTCCTTCAATTCGAGCACAAAAATTCTAATAATTCATTTACTTATTATACAATTGTCAAATTAAAATAGTTCTATCTACACAGAGATTTATATTTATATATTCAAATGAGCACTTTCTAAATCAAATATATAACCATTTTAGAAAAAAAATATTGCTTATTCTCATTATATATATACATATATATATGTATTATATATTAAGAAAATATTACTTTTACAATCAGAAGTGAACTCAGATCAGATTGGAGGACTTATCAACAACAAATAAACTATTAAATATACAGTGGTAAATGTAAATGTATATATATATTTTTAGACTTAAATATTCACAACTAGAAAATCGCAAACGGAGGAATCTTTTGAGTTCAGGAAAATTTAAAAACTACAAAGGATCAAACTTTTTATATCACTCAAGCTTGTGAGGTTAAGAGAGAAGGTGATAGCCTCTCAAGGAGTCGCTGCTTGTGGATGGGCAACCCCCCTTTCCATAGGCCATGGCCTGTGGAAGGGACACTGCCTTCCACAATGCTACCTCCTCTCAACAACCATGGGCTATAATCATTACAGTTTAATTCTTTAAAATATATTCTGTAAAAACTTCGCTTAGTATTTCCTAATAAATTCGCATCTATATATGATATTATTTTAGCCATTTCTAATGTATTTATAATAGTATTATATATTTATATATATTTTATTCGGTACAGTATAATATCTATATATATATAATATAATATTATCATATTCATTCTCAATGGATCAATAAATAATTTGAAATGCAATTGTATTTTTTTGTCCACTATACTAAATTATGCAACAGTAAATGTATAAATATAATTCAATATATATATTTTCAAAGGAACAAGAAAATAAAATCTTGTACAACCATGATTCTTAATTTTTCACATAGAAAAATAGGTGATTTAAACATCAAATGCATAATTACAATTGATATAAACAATTGGGTCTCAATAATGGAATTTAATCTTTCACACAAAAGAAACGGAGATGGATCCACTTATTCACACAAATTAAAATTAATTACAACAAAAATGAATAAAAACCTGGTAAAACACTATTCTGTTGGTTCACTTCTTGTTCTCCTCTCTTTTCCACTGTTCTTCTTCTACTTTGCCCAATTTCCCTAACTCTATTGTTCCTGTTCCTGTTTTTGTTTTGTAGATTGAAATTTTGAGAAAACGAATCTTCTCGTGTTGAAAGAATAAAGAGATTATTCTCTTTTTTATTATTTTCTATCTTTGTTCTGCTTTGTTTTTCTAAATTTAACTTTTTTTCTTCAATTTTACTAAATTTCTAATGTTTTCTATCTCACTGATTTGTTTTCGAAAGATCTCACTTTCTTTTCCATGATTTATTTCAAATTTATCCAATAAAACTAATTTTTAATAGAAAACATGATTTATTTTCCATGCATCACAATTATCCTCAAAACAATTAGTAATAATAATAATAATTCTTCAAATAAAATAAAGAATTAAAATAAATAAAAATTATTATTTTTATTTTCTAAGTGCATTTAATTTTACCTCCAATTAATTAAATAACTAACTATAAAGTAAGAAACAATATAAAATAATTAACTAAATGAAATTCTAAATGCAACTATATGTTTACTAGTGTTGGTCTGTGCGAGAGATCATTCCATCTTAACCCTACCAGGTAGCTAGCCTCCTCTACCTTAACCACACCCTTGGTCTTTGATAACCTGCAACTCATGAAAACTTAGACACCCATTAACAGATTGATGTCCAAAAATAAATTGAAGCAGTATAATTTATCATTCCAAATTAACATTTTCTATATTGCATCACTTTGAAATAAAATAATATTCATTGCATTTCATATTTTCCAAAATAAAATAATCATTAACTTATTTCATCTTTCAAAATAGCATAATATTTATTCTAACACACACAATAATCCAGAGATCAGTTCCACATAAAGTAAATTCAAGTAGCATCAAAGTTTGAGACATGACATTTTCAAACCTCAAACATTCCATGAGAGGAAATTCATGAATGAAACTCCTCCATATCATCAGAGTCTAGCTCCTTGTCCAAAGTGGAGAAGTGATTCTATAAAAATTCTGGTAGAACTGAACCAATTTGAAAAGGCAAAGATGAATGTCTCCATTTCTCCTAAACATATTCTCCTTCTTCTAGAGGTCGAGAAGGACTTTGATACTTCCTATGAACTCTCGACATGGGAGGAGACTCAGTCGGCTGTGCTATCATAACTGAGGCAAGTTGGGGCGTAGCCTTAGGCCTTGGATACATTGAAGTGCTATTAGAGCACATTTGGGCTTCCTTCCCCTTCATAGAAGTGCTTGAAATTTATTTTGCTAGCTTGAGGGTTTTGGAAATTGTCCCAGAGCCATTGGACTTGTTTTTCTAGTTGGTAACCATTGTTCAATTCTCCTCTGGTTTGGTGGCAACAACTTCCACCTGATGGGGCTTATTAGCATCTTGTGGCAGTGAAGAGCATGGGGAACTGCTAGAGGGAAATTCTTAATGTTGTGGTCTGTAGACTGACACCTATAATAAGTAATCGGTAGATTAAAACAAGTGACCTTTTGGGTATGCCAAAAAGAACCAATTTGAATATCAATGGAAACTTTCAAATCCTGTGAAAGGTCCACTTCTGCATAGACTCACTTTTGAGGGCGAGCTTGAAAGAACCTATCTGGTTTAACACAAATAACCCTCCCTAGAGAGGAGGCAATATGTTGCGAAAAATGCACATAGGGCAACATGATGTAGAGCAGGGGTACATAATGATCCAACACACTCAAACAACCACTCACAAAAACCCTTAGTCATTAACCTATTGGCTTTCCTTCTCAAACTGCCATTGATCCTTATAGCCTTTCAAAATGACCTTTTTAGCCATAACTTGTGGAGAAAAAATTATATTCAAAATGAAAGAACAATTTGAGATACCCTTTTGGATCTTATAACACCTATCTAGAAATGGGGTATGGTTCCTTTGTATGAAATGGTCCAAAATTTGACTGTTCCCTTTTCTATTAGGCCTAATTGAGCAACTAGGCTTGACACCATCTAAGTTTGGGCTTCAACAGACCTCCACTTTTGTTCATACACCTTCAAAACCTCTCATAAGATATTAACAACCTATTCTCTGCCCCCAAAGAACCAATGTCTTTTCTAACATAACCCCCTAAGCCACTAGGGTTTGGCTTCCAACAAGGCTCAAATGCACAAAACTATCATTAAATCCTCCTCCACACATGTAGACCTAGGCCTCAGACTTTGCAAGGACGTTGAATACATCAGGACAAAATTTGGTACAAATTTTCAAGGGTTGATCATGGTGGAAACTCCAAATATGGTAATTTCATTGTTTATTACAACCCTAGGTAGGGTTTCTAACTAGTTTGAGAAAAATGCCAATATCTCCATTGATACCTAATAAAAATGAACAAAATAAAAAACACATTAAAGATGAGAGCACCCTCTACCATGTAAAATTAGTCTCCCATCCGTACAAAGCACCAATAAATCATACAATGTGACAAAGTTTTCATAATGTAGAAAAATATAGAATTTCCACGTGCAAAAAAAGAGTCTTCTCCAAATTTTCATTCCAACCTTTCTTTATGATACAAGGATTTTTTTAAGCATTTACAAATATGTTCCAATGGTCTCCAACCACATTTAAATTATGGACTAACAAAACATCATTAAGTCCATTTGTGACAAAAAGTGCAAAAAGTTGCTTGACAACATTTGTGCAACTTTGACAACATTTACATGATTCCATTACCTTGCACCTCAAGACTCAACCTAGACTTTGAATAACATGAAATGGTATAGAAATACCTTATTACATGAAAACAACACAAACCAAAACAAAATTCCAAGTTTTGACCCTTGGAGGCATAATAGACCTGTGGGTGCCCCTGCACCATACTCCCAAGGGAAAGAGAGCTCAAGTCCCACTTGAGGACATACATGCAACTATATATCCATGCCTAATTATATCATTCTCAAACATCCAAGTGGTATTTTAATGAGGTAGACCCTTCCATTTGACTAGGTACCGAAAATAGACTTGATTTCTTGTCCTTTTGAGTTCCTTTGTGTCCAAAATGCATTCCAACTCCAAAGGGTGGCTTGGTGGGAGATCTCTGAACCATTCCTCATCTAAACCTGCATGTGAACCTGCATCATGACTTGCAATAACATCCCCTATTAAAGGGTACAAAGAAAAAACTAAATATGCAAGTAGTCCTTTGCTAACTCCAACTTGGAGTTGCTCCTTTGTCGCTTGATGGATTGCATACATGGCAATAGCACCTTGATCTCCCTGAATAGCTTGCTTCATTTTGACCTTAGGCTTCTCACTCCTCAAGTTTGTAATCTCAACCAGAGCAGTTTGTGTTCTCTCTTTTTCACCAACCATCATGGCATCAAACATGGTTTCTTGATTAGTGTTATTACTCTATTCGAAAAGAGGTAAATCATACTGAACCTCCAATATCTCCTTGTGTAATGCCTACAATGAATGTGTATATTCTTCATCTTCAATGGAAAACAAAAAAACTTGATTTCTCCTTGCCTTTTCACCGCCATCAAATCTCAAATGTGGAAGGGGCTTGGGATGAGAATCAATAACATAACCTAGATCATCCAAATCTGCAATGTTTAATGCCGCTCTCTCCTTTAGATCTGCACAATCAATGGCCCTTTCCTTTTCTCTATTCATATCAGTTTGCAAAACAAAAAATGGAACCTCTAACTTGGAATTGAGCCTCTTAACCTCATCTTGTATGGGATTACCTTCACCAAACTTCCCAAGCAATGCAAAGACAATTTGGGCTGCATCCTCACATGCCAACTGCAAATACTTAGTATCTTCAATCACATTGAAGGTTTGTCTTCCCACTCTAGAAACCCTACATGAGGACTAGTACCTCTCCTTCGAATGTCATCTATTATCAAATTAACATGCTCCTTCAACAAATTTTGAACCTCCAATGGTAACTGATCAACCTTAGTTGCTATCATAACAGTCCTAGGGTGATTTATGCTTGCAAAGCCTTTGTCTTGTTCTATGGTTTGTACAATATCCTTTTCACTCACCAACATAACACTAGAACCCATTTGTGATTCTTGAATTTCCTCCTTTAATGGTGTAAGGGTGCATGAAACTCCATCTTTCTCTATGACATATTCCTACC
Source organism: Sequoia sempervirens (assembly GCA_007258455.2). Taxonomy (NCBI): domain Eukaryota; kingdom Viridiplantae; phylum Streptophyta; class Pinopsida; order Cupressales; family Cupressaceae; genus Sequoia; species Sequoia sempervirens. The sequence continues at coordinate 1,158,127,122 of VDFB02271358.1, read as the reverse complement.
ATCATGCTTGGCATTCCTATCATATTGCCAAGGCCTACCCAAAAAAAAATGACAAACATCCATTGGAATTATGTCACACAAGACCTTATCCATATATCCCCCTATGTGAAAATCTACCCAACTTTGTTCATTCACTAGTACTTGCTGCCCTTTGTTTAACCAATACACCTTGTAGGGAGTGGCATGAGGTAACCTTTGTAATTTCAACTTCTCTACCATTTCAAGAGAAACCAAATTATTAGTACTACCAAAATAAATAACAACCTTGAAACACTTACCTTGGCTTTTACATGTAGTCCTGAAGAGTGACTTTCTTTGTGGTGGTTCCTTCTCCATTGGTCCTTTGATTAGAGTTCTTCTCATCGAAAAAAAATCTCCAATCTCTAGTTCTTCAATGTGTGGTGAAGAATATACACTCTCAACATCATCTCCACCTTATGCAATCTGATTTCTTCTTTCACTTCCAAATGAAGTAGATGGCTGCTCCTTAGTACATTTCCATGCTTGGTGGCTTGTAAATTTGTTGCACTTATAGCACTTCCCAGTAAAGCCACTTGAACCTCCTCTTGCACCAAATCTGCCCCTAGAATATGATCTTCTTCCCCTAAATCTGCCTCTTGAATTTGTAGCTTGTTCTTGAACTCTACTTGTCTCTCCTTGACTCTCATATGACTGTCCTGAATCAAAAAGTATACCTCTTCCTCTAAAAATCCTTCCTGTACCCTTGCTTTTCTTTTCTTGTCTTCTCCTCAACTTATCTTCAGCTCTTATGGCCAATTGATAGCACTATTCAACCATTCTTGGGTTTGTGAGACTTAGTTCATCTTGTAGGTTGTATCTCAACCCATTGATGTATCTTGCCACTTTTTCCATATCTTCTTATACATGGCCTGCCCTTATACTCAATTTGTAGAACTCCTTTGTATAGGCCTTCACATCCATATCTTTTTGCTTAAGGTTTTGAAGTTTTCTAAATAACTAAATGGCATAGTCACCAGGTAGAATTTTCCTTTGAGTTTGGAAACAATCCTATCCCAAGAGGTGATTTTGGATTTTCCCTTCTTCCTCCTCTCATCTTGTACATAGTCCCGCCAAAGTAAGGCATGACCCTTCAATTTTGTCTTGGCCAACTTCACTCTTTGTTCTTATGGTACATCTTCATATTCAAAGTAGTTGTCTAGTGCTCCTATCCGATCTAGGAGTTCTTCACTATCCAATTTCCCTCCATACACTGGTAAATCCATCTTTATCTTGGGACCTTCTCCCTTGACTACCTTCAATAGCTTTTCCATCTTCAAGTCATCAAGATCCAACTCTTCTTGGGAATTTTCTATTGCAAGTATGAGCAAGTTTGGTGGTGTTGTCATTGATGTCAACATAGTTCAGTATGTTGCAGATTGTGCATGTATAGTTGAGATGTTGTTGATATTTTGTGAGTACATGGAGCAATCTTTATGATTTTGTAAATATGCTAAAATGATGGGTTTCCAAGTGTTTCTGAGAAAATTGATAAAGAGAAAAGTTAGAGTTATGTAAGTGTTCAGAATGTGCTCTGCATTTCTCTTGTGTTGATCCTATGCTTGTGCAGATTTGAAGGGTTATTGTTGATGGTCTGATGGTGATATCTACTAATTTGTAGCTTCTAGTTTGGAGTGTGAAAGTGGTGTTCACTAGTGTGTGAAATGTTCTGGCAGAGTTAGTTTTCTGTGGACTGGGATAAATGTTTATGCTTCACAGTCCTCTATTGTTTTGTTTTAGGTCTTACAGATCTAGAATATTTCACGTAATGGTGTTCTCTGGGTTCTGGCAAAGATGTTTGTGGTTTGGTGATCCAGAAGTTGAGTTTCAGAGTTGTATGTGTTTGCACAGTTTGGATGGATTGATGGAAGATGTTATGTGTTTTAAGGTTGTTACACTTGTTGCGGATGTATTTGAAGGAACCTGAGATGTATTCTCGTGCATGATGAAGTGTTTTACGTCATCCACATATTATCTTCTTGCTAGGAAGCATGTACTTCAATGTTCATTTGTGTTTTCATTAGGTTTGGCCGACTTGGTGTTTACACTTCATATGAAGAATTAAAATTTAATTAAGGAAGTGTGTGGTTTATCTGAGACATTATTTTGGTTTTGGTTAAGTATTTAATTGGTCCACTCTCATTCCTTTCCACCGCGAGAATGTTGAGTCACCAATCTAATTTGAATTTATGAAATAAAGCTTATGTGCCGACCTTGGAAAAAGTTTCTAAGGTTGAAGATGGTATAAATGCAAGTTGAGATGCAAAGAATTGGATGATGAAAAGTAATGAAGTAAGCTACAAGTGAAGAGTAGAGTTGTGCGAAAGTGAGTTGAGGAAACAATAATTCATTGTGTTAGATTCCTGAAATCAGTGAGCTGAAGGTTTCCGCAATCTTCTGATCAAGGTTGCGGATGTGTGTAAATCATTGTGGTGGATCTTTTGTTTTCTTTTGTATCAGTAGGCAGTGAGCCTCCTTGTTGGACATTGAGCCCTTTCTGTAGGCAGTGAGCCTTTGTATTCGGTTTTGCTATCACTTTATATTGTGAGTTAATCCTCACCGTATTTTTTCCCTCATTGGGTTTTCCACATAAAATCTGGTGTTCTTTGTGTTGATTTTTCTTTTTGTTATCTGCATTTCATGTTCATACTTAATAACAAAACAATGTGGTTGTGAAGTTAATAAGTGTTGAAGTTTTGAGTTTAAATTTGGTGATAACTGATTCAACCCCCTCTTAGTTTTTATGCACCTTTTAACAATTGGTATCGGAGCTTTGGTTCTTTGGTGTAGAACTTAACCTCTTGAGGAAGATCCGATGGCTCATACGTTGACGATCCCTATGTTTGATGGATTTGATTACAGTGACTGGAAAGTGCAGATGAGAGGATATATTGTTTCTCTTGGTTACAAGACCTGGAAGGCTATTGAGACAAAGTATGTTGCTCCGACGAGTGGCCCTCCTACTGTAGATGAGGTTTTTTCTTATGAGGAGAATGAGAAGGTGAGGTATGCTATTTTCAGTGATCTATCTAAAATTGAGTGAACTAAGGTTCTTTCTTTGGAAATTTATTATGAAGTTTGGAAGAAGTTGGAAGATCTTTATGAAGGAAATGATAGAGTGAAATTGACAAAGAAGCTGACGGCAAAGTGCGGATATGAGAATTTGAAAATAGAAGAAGGTGAAGATTTTGCAAGCTATTTCCAGAGGGTTGAACTTGTGGAAAATGATGTTAGGAATCAAGGGTGTAAATTGATTGATGAAGATATAATTGAGAAGATCCTAATAATCCTACCTGAGTGTTACAGTGATAAGATATCAGTTATTGAAGAAATGTATGATCCTAAGAAGTATACTAAAGAAGAACTATTTGGCACCTTGACTGCATTTGAGATGAGAAAGTTTGGAAAGAAAGAGGAAAATATAGAAACAACATTTAAAGCAACAAAGATTGAGGATGATCCAGATAGTGATAGTTTTGATGAGTTGGAAGCGAATTTTACCAGGAAGTTGAAGCAAGGTATTGGTAAGTATAATTGTATGTTTCCCTTTAAATGTTTCAATTGTGGTATTATTGGTCATTATGCTTCAAGATGTCTGAATATGGTTGTACATAAGATGAAAAAGGATCATAAAGAAAATGATAGAAAGGATAAGAAATACAAGAAGTTGTATTATGTTAAAGAAGAAGCCAAAATCTCTGATGATGAATCTAATTATGAGGGTGATTATAGTGAATGCTTGTTTTTAGCTTTGGAGAGTAAACCTGTGTCTGCTAACCCTGAAAAAATGTGTAAGAAAGAATGCTCCAGAGAACACAAAGAATGAGATGGAAGGTACTTTGGTCACCGCCTTTCATGCCAGACAAGATGAAGACTACTGGGTGATTGATAGTGGATGCTCTAATCACATGACCAGAGATAAAAGTAAGTTTACTAAACTTGAAAAGTATGATGGTGGTTTGGTCATGTTTGGTGATGATTCAGGAGTGAAGATTGTTGGAAAAGTTACAATTAGTTTTGATGGAATACACAACATTAATAATGTATATTATGTAAAGGGTTTAAGGCATGACCTTTTAAGTGTTGGACAAATGTGTAGCAATGGTTTTAAACTTGTGTTTCAGAATAATACCTGCAAAATCAGAAAAGGATCTGGAGATATGGTTGCTATAGGGAGGAGAACTCATGGAAACATTTATCATCTTAAGGGTGTTTATGGTTAGTGCCTTGTATCTCAAGTCAATGAAAGTTTGTTGTGGCAACGAAGAATGGGACATGTAAACTTTGATAATCTGGTCAAGATCAGTTCAAGAGATGTTGTCTGAGGTCTACCTAGAATCACAAAGCCTGCTAATACTTGTTGTGCAGTTTTTTCACACACGCCCCACTTGGAGTAGGGACCCTCTTTTCAGATGTCTTTTGACCTTTGGTTTTATTGGACTTATCATTTTGAGGTCTTGACATGTTAGTCTTGCTGGCTTTGACCTTGCCTTGAGACTGGAATTGATTTAAATTGAGTTTTAGGTGAAATCCGGGTTTTCACCTAAGTCCAGGATTTTTCGGATCCGGCAGATTTCTTCGAGCCCTGATTCACTGTCCGTTTATCGCTGCATTTTCTGAATCCGAGTTTTCACCTAAGTCCAGGATTTTCTGGATTCGATAGATTTCTCTGGGCCCTGATTCACTGTCCATTTATCGCTGCATTTTCTGAATCCGGGTTTCTGCTTGGCTCCGGGATTTTCCGGTTTTGGCAGATTTTCTCGAACTGCACTAAAATCCCGAACTTTGTTATATTCCCGGCTTCTGCATTTCTGTGAAATTTGCGTCCATCCGGATTTCCGCGTATCTTAAGATTTTCCAAAATTCTGCCTTGGGCTCGGGTTTCCAGATTTGTCAGACGCGTCTTGTCGCTCATTAATGACCCAGGTACCTTTGCTCAGACGCGTATAGGGAAGGATTTAAGACCTTTTGGGCATCATTTTAACTTCATCATTCGTTTGCTTGCTGCTCTGGCGATTGAGAGTTCTCATTTGAGCTTTGAGCATTGATCCTGAATTGCTTGCGCGTGGATTGTTCGGTGCTGATTGAGGTTTTCATTGCTTGGACGCGTTTGCTTCGTGGCTGCTTCTTCGACCTTGAGTTTTCGATTGGATTGATCCATGGTAGGTTATCATTGGCCCTCCTTTTATTTTGCATGACGATTGAGTTTTTCTGTGCTGAATGATGGTTGTTCTGGGTCGGCCCATACTTGGTCACGAGTTTGTTTTATCAAATTGGGGTTTGACCCATCTTTCCATGAGACCTCATCACCCGTTCCTTCTGTGTGTGCTCGTATTTATTCATTGGATGATGGGTGAATCCATTTGGATGATGTCCTGGGTCAGTTTTTGTGCCCCCTAAGTGTGTATTTTGCCATATTGAGTAAGGTTAGGGTTTTTTCGGTGCTCGGCTCAGAATAGTGAATTCTTTATGATTTGTCAATCTGCCACCTGTAGTGAACTAACCCCTGCCTTATGAGGATTCAGAGGAATCTGGATTCATCTTTAGGGATAGTTTCCAAATCTTGAGCTTACCCTGGTTTTCATGGCGGGGGGTTGCTCATCAAAATTAGGGCATCATCATTCTGCCATGGGAATTCGTCCTTCAAGAGCTTTGAGAACTTGAAACCATTTGCATTTAGAATTTTGTTGAGTAGTGTCGATTTTGGGACTATTAGAATCCAAATAGAAAAGATTGCATGATTGTTTGGTTCGCGTATCGTCGTTCGTCGGGTTCCCTTGGTGTCCGCGGAATTTTTGCGCACCCATATTTTCCCGATTTAGGCTTATTCCGCGGAGTGTTGTAATTCCCGTAACATTTCAAGCTGTCCACGAAAATCCGTCCCATCCGGTTTTTTCCGGGTTTCCTGTCTGGCTATATCCTTTTTGATTTTTCGAAGATGGGATTAATGGAGTGAATGCTAATTGCCAATTTCTTGTTGCTACTGAATAAATTTCATGATAATCTAATGATTTTTTGGCTGAATTAATGATTTATTTGACTAATGATGTTTTGGCAACAGGAATCCGTCTGGGTCGGATTTCTCCGAAATTCTGCCCCAACTAGATTTTTTCGGTTTACACGATTTTCCCGGACTATCTCATTTTTTTTTGAATTTTCAAAGATTGGCGATTTCTGATGGATTTCAATTACTTTATATGATTTTATGCTGATCTCTTGATTGGAATATGCACAATAATTGAATACTAATGATGTCCTTTGTGAATGTACGCTGAATCAAGCAAGGTTGCAGCAGGAAAGACTAAGGGTGACACGGAGGGGTCATCCATCTCAAAGGCAGAACGACTAAGATTGGACATCAAGAGCCAGTTTCCAGAAAGCAAGATATCTTTTGTATGGTCTAAGGTGTCTGACACCAATGTAGGGGCCTGGAGGTATGAGGACTTCAAAAAGAGGACGACTGAGAAGAACTTGTCAGTTTTGAGGAATGGAATGATGAAATCTGGGTTGGTCCATGTAGAAGGACCTTTCTCCGGAGATGACAAATGTAGAGCCATCTAGGGATGCCTCTCCTCCACCAAGCGCTCATGAGCTGGAAATTCTTGAGGAGCATGAAACCAGTGGAGAGGTGGAGCCATTCAAGGAGGGGGCACTCTTTGGTGAGGCAGCTGAGCTCGAGGCCGAAGGGGTAGAAAAGCATCCTTCTCCTCTAGTGATGTATGAAGATTCTCTGGAGATCGGCAGAAGAAACGAATCGCCTAAGCAAGAGGAAGATATCCCGGTTAGGACCCCATCACCAGTGCAAGAGGTAGAGTTTGAGGAAGATGATCAAGGTGAGCAGCTCCCTGAGAGGGAGGAGGATAAAATAACTGAAAAGGAAGAAGAGAAAATAACAGAACAACAAGAAGAAGCAAGAATAAAGGAAATCTGGGTAGAATCTGCAGCCCTGAATTGGCTTGAAAAGGAAATTGCGAGGAAGAAACAGGTGGTAGTTGAAGATACTCCCTTGGATTGGGATGAAATGCTATCAAAAATTGGCAAAGGGAAGAAGAAGAAGGCAGCCAAGGTAGTCTCCAAGATGGAGAGAGATGAAGTGAACAACAGGGTCATCCACATTGCCACTCCTGCCACAGACAAGACAAGAGAAGAGGTCACTGGTCAGGACTACAATGTGCAAACCATCAACCTTGGACCAGCATCCATGGAGCAGGATATAGAAGAATATGAAGGGTCAAGTGTTGTGATTATTGGGAGATTGAGAAAGGAGACCCAGACCAAGCATGAACTGAAGAAGGAGAACGAAAGACTTAGGAAATGCTTGGAAGAGGTAATGAAGCCTCTACAATCTCTCCATCCTTCTTCATCTGCCACTCCTGGTTTCTTTCCCAAAGAAACTATCTCTGGGATTGAAAAGATGAAAACCTCTACTCAAGCTACAATGGATTGGCTGAAGAATGTGCAAACAAAGGGAGATGATGCAATTAAATAAATCCTTTCAGTTGGGAAGGATGCAGTCCGAGCCAAGGAGTTATTGGAGCATATGCTATCCTAGGACAAAGAAGACCTTGACCTCTTGCTGCAGAAATCTAGGGTCATCATGGTGCATGGTAAAGAACAATTGGCAGTAGATGGGATTCTTCCTTCTTCTAGGCTAGATGAGCCTTGGGAATGGTTTGAGGCTTTGCAAATTCGGCATAAGGCCATGAAAAAGATTCAGAAATGGAAGAAATAGATTGATGGTGATCTTATAGGGGTCTATGGGGGCTGCATTGCCTTCTTTGAAGTTATGACTGGCAGGAGGAAAATAGCCCCAAAATACCTAAGTCTGGAGCAGCTGAAAGAGTGGTGGCATGGAGTTTATGCCCTAGATTCTGAAAGTGTCATAACTACCCACTAGTTGGATGATGTAGCCACATATCTGGTAGTGATGGACAAATATCAAGCCAACAAGGAGGATTGGGACAGGACTGTTAAACAGTCAAAGGAGGAGATTGACTCTATTAAATGCAGACTTAAGGTCTTGCCTTTGCCACCTATCACTGAGTTGGATGGAACATTTTTGAGGGTCCAAGGGTCGTTGGCTTAGGGTAAGGATAAGGGAAGTGGCAGTTAATGCGTATTTTTGAGATTTGTGCTTCCCTATTATCATAGGGCATGCATTGGACCAGACTGCATTGAGGATTGTGTCAAGGCCGACCTTGATGGCATTAAATGTATGCCTTATTTTGATTTCCTAAGGCCGACTTGTTTTGGCAATTGATTTTATCTTGTAAATGTTTGGCTGGGCCGACATGTTTTGAGAGTTTGTTATAAAAGGAATTCCTGCCTCATTGTAAGGAGCTAGCTAGAAAGTAGTAGAGATAAATAAGAGCAACAAAGAGCTAGAGTATTTGGTAGTCAGAGTAGTATTCAATTTCTTGAAGCAAATACTGTATCAGAACAGTGGAATTGTTGCAACAGTTTGATGATCTAATACAATTGAAGGCATTGTGGTTTTCCTGGTGAAATATCTTGTGTTATTTCATTTCGCATGGTTCTTGTTGTTCTATCTTTCAAATTGCTTAAAGATTTAGGGTTTAATGTTAAGAATTAGTTTTAGTTTGGTGAATGATGTTTATGATTTCATATTTGGAATGTTTGTAGCAATCTCTGGTCTATACTCCCAGTAACTATCTGATTGTAGTAGGCTGGTGAAGTCAACCTGGACCATATATTCACATGTGCTTGAGTTTGATTGTAGATGAATGTCTATGATTTGAAAATCTACATACCTCAGAAGATTGCACCGTTCTTGTGATACTGCATTGAGGGTTAAGCAGGAATTGGTTGTTTGAGATTGGCCCATTCCAGATATCTATCATTTGCGTTACTTATCCTAGGGATAGTTTAGGTTTTATCATATTCTTGCACCCTTATCTTTTGCTATTTCTTTATCATTTGGTTAGATCTAGGATTAAAGATCATTATATTGCATAATCTGATAAATTGGAAAGATACAATTTGCTTGTAGTAAGGTCCCTTTGTGATTACCAACATTTTCACATATTATCTGAGTTGTTTATGCATTGTCATGACCTGACACCCGAGAGACCTTGGGGTGATTTTCAGTGATTTATTGTTGAAAATAACCTTTCAAGAGAGATAGAATATTGTATTCTGTCTGAGTTGTTGCTGTGCAGAAAACACCATCAACAATACTATTTACAGAAGTTATCAGTTAGGGAAACATACAAGATGCAATTTTAAGGGAAAAGAGAAATCTACTACTAGAATGCTAGAATTAATTCATACTGACCTCTGTGGTTTGACTAGAATAGGAAGCCTAAATAGTGACAGGAATTTCATGCTCCTTATTGATGATTATTCTCAAATGACATGGGTTGCTTTTCTTAGAGAAAAGACTCAAGCTCTAGATAGGTTTAAAGTGTTCAAAGAAAGAGTGGAAAATGAAGTAAACTTGAGAATTAAATGTTTGAGATCTAATAGAGGTGGATAATTCACTTCTAGTGAATTTAATACATTTTGTGAAGAGCGTGGCATAAAAGACAATTTTTTGCTCCGAGGACCCCTCAGCAGAATGGGTTAGTTGAGAGGAAAAATTGGATGATACAAGAAGCTACAAGAACCATGATGAAAGAATCAAATGTACTAGATGTGTACTTGAGAGAGGCAATACACACTACTGTTTATGTTCTTAATAGAGTTTAGATTAGAGGCAACAACACAAAGACTCCTTTTGAGTTAAGGGCTGGTAATACTCCTACTATTAAGTACTTTAAGGTATTTGGAAGAAGATGCTACATTAAAAGAGATGATGAAAATCTTAGGAAGTTTGATGCTAGATGTGATGAAGGAATTTTTCTTGGGCTACTACCAGCAAAGCATATAGATGCTTCAATAAAAGATTGAGGAAGATTGTTGAGAGTGTTAATGTGAAAGTTGATGAGGACATGCACAAACCTATTGAGATAAGTGAAGTTGAACCTGATGATCCTATATGTGGACAATTACCTAAAGAAAACAAGGAGAAGGAAGAAGAAGAAGAAAATATTGAAGAAGAAGAAGAAATCTCAAAACTTGCTGTTAAGACTCCTAAGTATGTGCAGAAGAATCATCCGAAGGAAAAAAATTGGAGATAAGAGTGAAGGTGTGAAGACTAGAAGTAAAGTAGCAATTGAGGTAAATTTGTGTTTACTTTCTAAAATAGAACCTAAGTCTGTGTGTGAAGCATGTGAAAATGAGAGTTGGATTAGAGCTATGAAAGAAGAGTTGCAACAAATAGAGAAGAATCAAACATGGGAATTAGTTCCTAGACCTATGAATAAGAATGAAATTGGTTCAAAATGGGTGTTCTAGAATAAGTTGAATGAAAATGGTGAAGTTATAAGAAACAAAGCAAAACTTGTATGCAAAGGATACTCACAAGTTGAAGGAATATATTTTGAAAAAATATTTTCCCCTATGGTTAGAATGGAAGCTATTAGGATGTTTTTGGCATTTTCTATCCATAAGGAATTCCAAGTATATTAGATGGATGCCAAGTTAGTATTTTTGAATGGTGAATTAGAGGGAGAAGTGTAAATGGAACAACTTGAAGGATTTCAATTATCAGACAAATCGTATATGGTTTGTAAGTTGAAGAAGGCATTGTATGGACTGAAGTAAGCTCCCAAATCTTGGTACGCAAGATTGGATAGATACTTGACAAAGCAAGGATTAAACAAAGGCTCTATTGATAACAATATTTACTTCAAAGTACAAGGTAACAAAATGCTGATAGTGGTAGTATATGTTGATGATATCATTTTTGGTGGAAATGAAGGTATGTGTAAAATATTTACAGAAGAAATACAAAAAGAATTTGAAATTTCCATGATTGGTGAGTTGAAATTCTTTCTTGGTCCTCAAGTAAATCAAACTGATAAGGGGATATTCATTTCACAATCAAAATATGTGAAATAGTTGTTGAAGAATTTTGGAATGGATTACTCCAAACCGGTTAGTAATCCTATGGTAACCGGATGTAAGCTGAGTAAAGATGATGAATCTGCTAAAGTTGATAAGAGCAAATATAGATCTATGATTGGTGGGCTGCTGTATCTTACTGCTACCAGACTAGATATTATGCATGTAATATGTTTAGTTTCTAGATTTCAAGTAGATAAGAAGGAGGCACATGTTACAACTGTAAAGATGATATTTAGATATCTTACAGGTACACTGTATTATGGCTTATGGTATCCTCAGGATGCTGATTTCACCTTGAGTGTCTGTACCAATGTAAATTAGGATGGTTGTGTGGATGACTGGAAGAGTACTAGTGGATGTGCTTTCTTTCTTGGTGAAATATTGGTTTCTTGGTTGAGTAAGAAACAAGACTCAATTTCTTTATCCACTGTAGAGGCATAATATATTGTTGCAGGATCTTGCTGTTAGGGTTAGAAAGTAGATATCTAACAGTTAAATGAAGATTTGATCAATAAAACAAATAAATAAAACACAAAAAATTATAGCAGAAACAAGACAATAGAGAATTTAACATGGTTCACCCAATTCAGACTACATCCACAAAACCGTAGCCATCCAATGATTTTATTATTTAGTGTAAAACATATTACAATCTTGCTAATAATGCCATACTACAACCCCCATCCAAACCACTTAGAACAAGCCTTTTAGAAGCTTCCAAAATTAGGGTTTTATAAAATTGGGGGCAAGAATACATGTTGGGTGTATAGTATAGCATGATCATTCACCACATACCACAAAAATCTCCCACTTGGAGACTGATCAGGCTCCACACCAAACAATATCCCACTTGGAGACTGATCCTGGATGACACTGCTACACTTACAACTCCCACTAGAAATAATCACCTTGGACCCTGCTGCTCTGTTATACTTGAAGTCAAACTTGAAGGCCAACCAAAGTTGAAGAGGAGCTTAGCTTCTCTAGTGTCACCGCCTTCGTAAACATATCCACTGGATTGGCATCTGTATGTATCTTGTTCAACTTGACTTGTCCATCCTCCAACACTGACCAAATGAAATGATATCTCAACTGTATGTGTTTAGTTTTAGAATGCAAGGTATAATTCTTTGCAAGATGTATAACACTTTGGCTATTTGTAAACAAGTAATTTTTAGCTTGTTGTTTTCTCAAATCTTCTATGAAAAGTTGTAGCCATACCATCTCCTTTTCCACCTCTGTTGCAACAATATACTCTGCCTCCATGGTGGATAAAGCAAGCACCTTTTGCAACTGAGAAATCCAACTCATTGTTGTCCCACCAACTATAAATACATAACTTGTGGTACTCTACTCGGTATCTACATCCCCTGCTAAATATGAGTCAACATATCCTTTTAAATCAGTATTAGAGCCCCAAAACCATAAACATTTATTTGATGTACCTCTCAAGTACCTAAGAATCCGTTTTATTGCATTCTAATGCTCAACACCAGGATGACTCATATACCTGCTAACAACTCCTACAACATGTGCAATATCTGGTCTTGTGCATACCATGGCGTACATTAAACTACCTACAACTGAATCATATGTCACTTTGGACATTTTTTCTTCCTCCTCTTGTGTCTTTGGACACATATCCTTAGTCAATTTAACATGACTGGACAAAGGTGTGTTGACAGCATTTGCATTCTCCATATGAAATATTTGTAACATCTTTTCAACATAATCAACCTAAGATAAAAATATTTTTTTTTCCTATCTCTTGTAATCTTCATACCAAAGATTTGCTTTCCTGCCCCCAAATCCTTCATAGCAAATGAATTTGCTAACCGTTGTTTTAACTCCCTTATGTGATCCATGTTAGACCCTGCTACAAGCATATCATCAACATATAAACATAAGATAATGTAGCTATCATCATCTAACCTCTTAAAATAAATACAATGGTCTAAATTACACCGACCATAGCCTTACTCAACCATAAACTATCAAATTTAAAATAACATTTCCGAGGTGCTTACTTCAAGCCATATAGACTTTTCTTCAATCTACACACAAGTTTCTCCTTACCTTTGACCTCAAATCATTGTGGTTTATCCATATATATTTCCTCTTCCAAATCACCATGGAGAAAGGTTGTTTTAACATCAAGTAGTTCTAAATGCAAATCTTCAACATCCACAATACTTAAAACAATACGAATAGAAGTCATTTTAACAACTGGAGAAAAAATTTCATCAAAATCAATACCCTTTTTCCGTGCAAATCCCTTTACAACTAATATGGCTTTAAATCTTGTCTTACCTCCATCCTCCTTTTTCAGCCTATAAACCTATTTGTTTGGTAAAGCCTTTTTACCTGTAGGCAACTTGCATAATTCCCAAGTCTGATTTTTCAGCAAGGAGTCTATTTCTTCTTCCATTCCATGCTCCCACTGAACCTTGGTATCCACCTGCATAGCTTCATCACAACATTCTAGTTCACCAACATCAGTTAATAAAATAGAATACAAAGAGGGAGAAAATCTTTCTAGAGGTCTACTTATCCTTGAATATTGTTTAACATTCACTGGAGTTTGTGGTATTTTTTGTTGCTGTTGTTGTAGAGCATGGGGAACCACTGAAACATCACTATTTGGTGTATCATCCAACACTACATAATCATTTTCTTTCTTCTCATGCTGCTGCAACTGATCTTTATACAACACTTTCTCATTGAATATGACATCCCTGCTTCTCACAATTTTTTGATTTTCAAAATCCCAAAGCCTATAACCAAATTCATCAATGCCATATCTAACAAATATACATTTCTTTGATTTTGCATCAAGCTTGGTTCTATTTTCAGAATCTACATGTGCAAATGCTTCACAACCGAAGGTCTTGAGAAGAGAATAACTCACCTTCTTACTCGTCCATGCTTCCTTTAGAATACCACAACCCAAAGGATTAGAGGGGCCTCTATTGATTAAATAAACAACAATATTTATAGCTTCTTCCCACATGTTTAAAGGCATCCCAACATGAAATCTCATAGTTCGTGCATGCTCCATTACTGTTCTGTTTATGTGCTTAGCCACTCCATTTTCCCATGGAGTCCTTGGAATCATTTTCTGCCTATGAATACCATTAAAGGAATAATAAGATTCAAACTCTTTGCTACAATACTCACCACCATTATCAGATCTGAGACATTTTAACTTTTTACCTATCTCATTCTCAACCAAGCTTCTCCATTTCTTAAAAGTTTCAAACACATCAGATTTCTTCCTAAAGAAATAAATCCATACCTTCTTTGTTGCATCATCAATAAAAGTGACATAATACCGAGATCCACCGAGATAAGATACTTGAGCTAGTCCCCATACATTTGTATGCACAAGCTCCAATTTCTCATTTTTCCTTTGCTTCCCATCCTTGAGAAAAGTAACTCTCTTTTGTTTTCCATACACACAACTTTGACAGAAATCCATATTAACACATTTAGAGCTGGAAAACATTCTTTGAATGAAGTAATTTCATACCTTTTGCACTCATATGCCCAAGTCTATTATGCCACAGTGTTGATTCATAATCCATAACAACTGTTTGATTTTCTACTTGTTGAACTGCAACAACTGTTCTTGAACATTGATTTTTATCTGCAATAGCTAAAGTAGAAGGGGAAATATAACCAGTACAAAGATATAAGGTGCCTACTTTCACACCTTTTGCTACCACTAAGGCACCTTTTGTAACCTTCCAATTTTTATCACTAAATGTAACAACACAACCCTCATCATCTAGTTGTCCTACTTAAATTAAATTTATTTTCAACTTTGGAACATGCCTTACCTCATGTAGTAGCCAATGATTCCCATTCTGCAACTTAATATTGATTCTTCCCTTTTCAATAATCTGACAGGGTTCATTATCTCCCAAATAAACCAACCCAAAATTCCCTTGGACATAATCAAGAAAATAACTTCAATGGGGCATAGCATGAAATGAAGCCCTCGAATCTAACACCCAAGAATCATCAAAATTATCAAGGGAAAAAATCAAAGCATCCTCATTAGATTTATTACTTACCACATTTTCCTCTTTATTGCCTTCCTTTTTGTCTCTTTTATTTTTTCGAGACCAACAATCTTTCTTTAAATAACTCGGTTTACCAAAGTACCAACAATCCATCTTGTCTCTAGATTGGGACCTTTTGTCCTTTGATTTTCCTTGGGACTTCCCACAACTTCCAGAATTGTTTCCTCTCTCATTTCTTCTGCCCTTGCTTTCTGCATTCAAAACACTGTCTGATGTGGATGTTCCAATTGAGCTTTTCCTACAAATTTCCTTGCTCAAAATAACACCAACAACATCATCAAATTTCAATGTATTTGAACCAAAAATAGAATTGCTAACATCCATTACCAAGATATTCCAACTTTTTGGCAAAGAACACAAAATCAAAAGAGCCCTAACTTCTTCATCAAAGTTTACATTTACAGAAGTTAATTGACTGGTAACCATATTAAACTCATTTAAATGATTAACAATTGACCCACCTTCTACCATTTTCATATTAAATAAACGCTTCATAAGAAATACCTTATTCGAAGTGGAAGGCTTTTCATATAACTTCGCCAGGGTTTCCATCAACTCTTGAGTTGTCTTTGCTATTGTAATATTGAATGCCACCAATTGTGCTAGGAAAAAACGAATAGATCCCAGTGCCTTTCTGTCCAAAATATTCCATTCCTCATCACTCATTGTTGCTAGTTTCTTGGCTATTCCTTCTAATGGCCTCCATAAATCCTTCTAATAAAGATAATCCTCCATCTGCATCTTCCATAACTGATAGTTCTGCCCATTGAATTTATCTACCTTCAATTTACACTCGTCCACCATTTCTCCCACTTAATTGTGAGACTCCCACTCAACTATGAGACTTTCCTATAGACAATAATCAAACACAACCCACTTTGATACCACTTGTTAGGGTTAGAAAGTAGATATCTAACAGTTAAATGTAGTTTTGATCAATAAAATAGAGAAATAAAACACAAAAAATTATAGTAGAAATAAGACAACACATAGAATTTAACGTGGTTCACCCAATCTGGGCTACATCCACAAAATGTCAGCCATCCAATGATTTTATTATCTAGTGTAAAACATATTACAATCTTGATAATAATTCCATACTACAACCCCCATCCAAACTGCTTATAACAAGCCTTTTAGAAGTTTCTAGAATTAGGGTTTTTACAAAGTCAACGGTAAGGATACATGCCGAGTGTACAGTATAGCATGATCAGTTGCCACATACCACAACACTTGCTGCACACAGGTTTTGTGGATGAAGAAAACTATGAAATACATTAGAGTGATATGTGATGAGCCTATTCCTATTTTTTGTGACAACACAAGTACTATAAACATTTCGAAGAATCTGGTGATGCATTCAAGAATAAAACATATATCTATTAGATATCATTTCCTAAGAGAGAAAGTGTTGCAGAATGAAGTCAGGCTGGAGTATGTGACAAAAAAAGAATAAATTTCAAATATATTTATGAAGACTCTTTCGAAGGATACTTTTGAGTATCTTAGGGAGAGATTGGGGGTCATTGTCCCTCTGAACTAGGTGCACATGGAGGTGCATCAGTCTAGTGAATTCACAGATTCTTCATTTATCTAGACTGATGAATGGGTCAACTTTGCAGGGGGAGTAGAAAAGTTTTTCATTGTTGCAGTATGAGTTGAATGGGTGTACTCCTAAGGGGGAGTAATCAGAGTTTTTGATCTTTGCCATTGATGTCAATGGGGGAGAGAAAGTCATGTAAAAAATATTAAGGAAAGGAAGAAAATATGTTCTCCCATAATATTATGTATGTTGTTATCTTTGATAGTTTTTTACATCATGTGTTTCCATCAATGACAAAGGGGGAGATTTTTGTAAGTATGAGAAAGTTTGGTGGTGTTGTCATTAATGTTTTCATTGATGTCAACACAATTCAGTATGTTGTAGATTGTGCATGTATAGTTGAGATGCTGTTGAGATGTTTTGAGTACATGGAGCTATCTTTATGATGTTGCGAATGTGCTAAAATGATGGGTTTCCAAGTGATTTTGAGAAAATTAATAAAGAGAGAAGTCAGAGTTATGTAAGTGTTCAGAATGTGCTCCGATATGTGCTTCGCATTTCTCCTATGTTGATCTTATGATTTTTCAGATCTAAAGGGTTGTTGTTGATGGTCTAATGGTGATATCTACTGATTTGTAGCTTCTGGTTTGATGGAGTGTGAAAGTGGTGTTCACTAGTGTGTGAACTGTTTTGGCAGAGTTAGCTTTCTATGGACTAGGAGAAATGTTTCTGCTCCACAGTCCTCTGTTGTTTTGTTTCAAGTCTTACGGATTTGGAATATGTCATTTAATGGTGTTCTCTAGGTTTTGGCAAATATGTTTGTGGTTTGGTGATCCAAAACTTGAGTTTCAGAGTTGCTGATGTGTTTGCACAGTTTGGATGGACTGATGGAAGATGTTTTGTGTTTGAAGGTTGTTACACTTGTAGTGGATGTATTTGAAGGAACCTGATATGTGTTATCGTAAATGATGAATCATGTTACTTCATCCACATGTTATCTTCTTGCTAGGAAGCATGTACTTCAATGTTCATTTGTGTTTTCATTAGGTTTGGCTGACCTGGTGTTTATACTTCATATGAAAAATTAAAATTTAATTAAGGAAGCATGTGGTTGATTTAAGACATTATTTTGGTCTTGGTTAAGTATTTAATTGGTCCACTCTCATTTGTTTCCACCATGAGAATGTTGAGTTGCCGACCTAATTTGAATTTATGAAATAAAGCTTATGTGGCCGACCTTGGAAAAAGTTTCTAAGGTTGAAGATGGTATAAATGCTTGTCGAGATGCGAAGAATTGGATGATGAAAAGTAATGAAGTAAGACACAAGTGAAGAGTAGAGTTGTGCCAAAGTGAGTTGAGGCAGCAATATTTCATTTGTGTTAGATTCTTGAAATCAATGAGCTGAAGGTTTCTGCAATTTTTTGATCAAGGTTGTGGATGTGTGTAAATTGCTGTGGTGGGTCTTTTGTTTTCTTTTGTATCAGTAGGTAGTGAGCCTCCCTGTTGGACAGTGAGTCATTTTTATAGGTAGTGAGCCTTTGTATTTGGACAACGAGTCCTTCTCTGGGCAGTGAGCCTTTGTATTCAGTTTTTCTATCACTTTATATTGTGAGTCGATTCTCATAGTGGTTTTTCCCTCATTGGGTTTTCCACGTAAAATATGGTGTTCTTTGTGTTGATTTTTCTTTTTGTTATCTGCTTTTCATGCTCATACTTAATAACAAAACAGTGTGGTTGTGAAGTTAATAAGTGTTGAAGTTTTGAGTTTAAATTTGGTGACAACTGATTTACCCCCCTCTTAGTTATCCTGTGCCTTTTAACATTTTCCTCTTCCCCTTCTTCTTCTTGGTCACTCAAGTCTCTTGTGACCACTCCTCTTCTCTGACTTGTTTCAACTACAACAAGCCTAGCTTCAAGGGTTTTTTTCAATTCCCTCATTTGTCTCATCTCTCTTGCATGTTTCTCCTTCAATTCATTCACCTCTCTGGCGACTGGGTTCCCTTTTGGAGGCATCCTTGCTTCTCTTCACTTCAAATTTTCCCTCTTCAGACCAACCTACACTCTGATACCAATTTGATGCAGAGAAAGGGTACACAATGATCCAACACACTCAAACAACCACTCACAAGAACCCTAGTCATTAACCTATTGGCTTTCCTTCTCAAACTATCATTGATCCTTGTAGCCTTTCAAAATGACCTTTTTAGCTATAAATTATGGATCATAAATGATATTCAGAATGAAAGAATAGTTTGAGATACCCTTTTGGATCTTATAACACATATTTGGAAATAGCACATGGTTCCTTTGTACAGAATGACCCAAAATTTGATTGTCCCCTTTTCTATTAAACCTAATTGAGCAACTAGGCTTAACACCATCTAAGTTTGGGATTCAATAGACCTCCACTTCTATTCATACACCAACACCTATCATAAGGTCTCAAAAACCTGTTCTCTACCACACCAAACAACCTACAATGTCTTTTGTAACTGTTGTCAATAAGATTGCACCCGAATGCTTGAATGACTAAATTCAACAATCTGTTGAAACATGGGAACTATCTTTAGGCTGTGGGTATTCCTATGGCAAAGATAGACCTCCAGATTCTAGGTTGGTTCCTATATGATGATCAATTAGGTACTTGAATAATTTATTCTAAGAAAAGGGTAAAAGAGACTAAACTGAATGCATGAACTAAAACTAAAACCTCGGTGATGCACCTAAATGATATTTATGAGCATATTGATTCACAACTGATTATTATGGAATTTATTTTCACAAATCAAATTGGGCAATCTAATTACATAAGTGTTTCATCTGAAGGCCTGATAATCCATTCTTAATGAAGGAAAATGATATTTTCACAACCTAAAGGAGAGGATAAATTAACAACACAACTTATGATCTGTAACTAAAATTGCTTTTTTCGTGTACATGTATTCACAAATGTGACAGGAATTTAAAGGCTTTGAAATCAAACAAATTAAATTCACATCTTAAACATTCAATAAATACAAAACTCCTGAATCTGAGAAAGCTAATACTGAATAGCCATAATGAAAAGAAGGAAACTTTGCAAAAATGATAACCTGTAAAGTTGTAAAACTGTATTAATGTAAAAACTTGAGTTACAAATCTTTCTCTCTACAAAAAGGTATGCCAGAGAAGATGAAAAACAAGAACTAAAGGAAAAAGATAAACTTTCCTTAATATATACAATGAGAACGCACTCCAAAGTGCATGAAAATGAAACTGAAAGTCAATTTCAATAAGAAAATGATAACTCCAAGGCGAAATCCAAGAAAAAATAAATATCCTTGAAAAGAAGGCTCAAACTCATGCAAAAATGAGTGAACTCAATCTCAAACTCGCAGTCACAATGCGTATAACTGATTTGTAACTCAAATGAAACTAGAAATCTGAGAATGTGGACCAAAACATGCAAAATCCACCTTGTTTTTATCAACTCGCCCATGATAACTGCAACTCCATCCTTGCATGAATATCAATCATCAAAACTGATGCTGGAATTGAACTTAAGGCTCACTATCAATTCCACATGTGCATGAGCGAATTTCTTTTTTAGTATTTTCCCCACTTTTACAATAGTTGATTTAAAAGATTATTGAAAAGCAATTAATAAAATTGCATTTAATAACTTCCAAATACAACTTTACAATAGAATAAGGGGAAAAATAATAAAGTATATGTCTTGCAAAAAATAAATCTCCCCTTATGACTCCTCTCCATTATCATATGCAATGCAACTCACAAATAATTTTTCCTTAACATACTTTGACAATATTTCTGAATGGTTTAACAATCGACCACAATATTTAGCATAAAGTCTCATATTTGATAGGGCCGACCATATCATTGCTAGGAAATTTGACTTGAAGTCATTGCCACGAGAGTAAATAAAACATAATGATTTTTCTTCTCAAAAGATAGTCAAAAAAGAAAAACCATCGAACCCATGCACAAAGAAAGATGAGGAACCCTAAAATAATTATTTCCATTTGACTTTGGAGAAGCTTCATGAAGAAGCTGGCCGCCATGCTACTGGGGCTTGAAGTTCGACCTGCACCATTTCTGTCAATTTTGATGATTTTTTTGAAAGATTCTGAACAAAAAAGTTAAGATGAAGTTTATTCTATCAAAGATTTGAGTCCTTTCAAGCATTCTAATGCGTTTTTGGGGCCTCAAGGCCGTGACTGTGCATAATCTCTGACATATTTTTCCCATTTTTTCCTGTATCCTTTGGACTCCATGGCTTCTTTGTGATTTATTCTCTGGTATGGCCGCCATATGAAGAGTTTGAGCCTTTTGTATATATATCTGTTGTTGTGCAAGCTCGACTTATGACTTTAAAACTCAAGGAGAGCTCAGTCATGGACTTGTCTCCTCTTCCTTAGGTGCATGATGGTAAGTTTCATTTTCTGCCTTTATTTCTCTGTTGAAATACAAGCTTTTGGAAACTTCTCGTGTATAAAGTGAGTTGATAGATCTTTTATAAATAAAAGAAAATCTCCAAGCTGCCATGAAATCTCTATATGTTGACCTTTCTCTGTGTGTTCTTTGTCATTACTGGCCGCGACTATACATTATCTTCATCTGGGTATTTGCAAACTGCTCTGTATTTTCACTTTTCTCGTGTTTGAATTTGAGAAAAAGGAAGCTATGGAAGCATGGTATTTCCTCCACTCTTGGGATCGACCCATGACAGTCTTCTACAAAATTTCTTGCATTTATGAAATAAACCCTAAAGAATATATATTTTTCTTATTCAAACCCCATCTGAGTATTTGCAAACTGCTCCATCCCTTTGGAAACACTCATGTGACTACTCTATTATTCGGCCTATGTGATCTTCTTACATCTTTGTAGTCATAACAAAGAACTTCATACATATATAAGCCTGATTTGAGCAGGCCATGACTATACCATATCATTCTAATGTATTTTTCTATTTATTGCATTTTGTACTTGTAGAGGAAACCTTCACATGGGTGACAATAAATCTGTATTTTCTTCTAAAACTGGGCTCGACCCATGATAGTAGAACACAAGTATTTTGTAAGAATGAAAGGAATTTCTGAATGCTCTTCATTAACTTCAAAAACCTTGGATGTATTTTGAGAACTTATTAGTTTGCTTCCATTTGATACTATTCAATGCTGTTCCAAATCTATGCTGCTGTTTTCTTTGTTTTCAAGCTTCTCACTGTCCTTTCTTACTATCCAACTGTTCATCAGAAAATTCATAGATCACTATATGATGTGATTGTACCTTATGAAGCCCTCATTATGATGTTTCCATATTGTACTTTGACCAAGGTTTATAATGTTCACATGTAGCTTCTATGAATTGCTTTCTATAGGGGCACATGCTCATAAGATTTTTATTGCTGCTATCATGACTGTTGTATGCTCATATGATTGTAATATCCTTGTCATTTGATAAACATTTGAATTAACAACTGGCTGTCCTCTATTATTATTGCACTCATCATGGAATACAAATCTGTTTCTTTGTATTTGCATTGATGTCTATCATAGAATTATATCTCCAATGTTCTTCACTTATCATTGCTTTTGTCACTTGGAAATGCCTTGAATATGAACTTTGTTAACTGAAACAAATGGGACTGGTAATGATAACAGTCATACCCCTTAATATACTAATGCTTTTTCCCTTGATGCTTTAATATGTTAATGCCTTACCTGCATATGTGGCTGTCCTGCATAATGATGCTGTTACAGATTACTCTATTTTGTCTCTTGATCTTAAGATGCAACAATGTTGTCCTACTGTCATGTTGACTTCCTTTCTAAATCTCTAGACGAACAATACATGTGCTTTGAAATTGAAAGAAAAAAATTAATTGCTTATTGTCTTGTTCTCCCTTCAGCATAAGGGGCTCAATACCTCATTAAAATGTAAATATGAATGAAAGGTAGAGCTGAAACAAAGAATGACAAATACAATTAATGCTCTCTTAATCATGTTTCTTTGATTTTTTTATTGAATTATGAGCAATAAGATGACGTGCTCAATCTGTTTTACCATGCTATTATACTGCTTGATGACAGTCCTAGATGATGATTGTTTCTTTGATGCTTTAATAACTCTCATATACGAATGTTGAATGAGAGAATACCTTATGATATGCTGGGCTCAACCCTTGTGGGAGCCCGTTTTACTCCACATATTTGATAAAATGATGATGAACATGATGAACCTATTCTTGCACATTGAAACAAACAAGTTAGCAAAATAATCGAAGCTGAAAGCTTCCATTGAGTTTCGTATTCCTTGATTATCAACCTTTGTAACTCAATCATCTGGTGAATGCCTGATTGAATGTAAATTACATTCCTGTTGGTAGTGTAGGCATAAAGTAGAATGTAATTCATCATTGCTTAGAGTACATCTCTAACATCATCTTTTTACAATTTTGTAGGTTTATGGAGCATAAAATCGAGGCTGCAGCTTGGAGATGCGACAACTGAAGACATCAAGCGAAAGTGATTCATCATCACAGGCAATGATGAATTGCCTCTCTTCTTTGTGTTTACGTTATCTTTAGTAGTGTAGCTTTCATTGAATTTTGTATTCATTATTTGATTATCATAATCAAATTCAGTTACTCTTGTGGCTTGTGTGAGATTTTAGTGTTTTTACAAAATGAATAAAAAGCATTATTATGCAAATTTCCAATTTTCTATTTCAAATACTTGCACAATAAAACTGTAATTCAAATGTAATCTGATCTTTATGATGAACAATGAATACTTTAGCATCAAAACTTGAAATTTTTTGTACCTATCAATGATGAATTCAATTCAGCTCTACCTGTTTGAGCTCGTAGTGAAAAATAGGTAACAGTAACATAACCCCGTAAGCCACTAGGGTTTGACTGCCAACAAGGCTCAAATGCACCGAACTATCATTAAATGCTCCTCCACACATGTAGAATTAAGCCTTAGACTTTGCAAGGAGGTTGAAGGCACTAGGAAAAAAATTGGTACAAAGTTTCAAGGGTTGATCATGGTGGAAACTCCAGATATGGTAATTTCATTGTTTATTACAACTCTAGGTAGGGTTTCTAACTAGTTTCAAAAAAATGCCAATATCTCCCTTGATACCTAATAAAAATGAACCAAATAAAAAAAAACATTAAAGATGAGAGTTCCCTCTACCATGTACAATCAGTCTCACATCTGTACATAGCACCAAGAAGCCGTATGATGTGATAGAGTTTTTAGAATGTAGAAAAATACAGAATTTCCACATGCAAAACAAGAGTGTCTTCTCCAAATCTTCATTCCAACCTTTCTCTTCGATGATACAAGGATTTTTTAAGCATTTACAAACATGTTCCAATGGTCTCCAACCACATTTCAAATTATGGATTAAAAAACATCATTAAGTCTATTTGTGACAAAAATTGCAAAAAGTTGCTCGACAACATTTGTGCAACTTTGACAACATTTACATGATTCCATTACCTTGCACCTAGAGACTCAACCTAGACTCCAACTAACATGAAATGGTCTAGAAAGACCTTATTACATGAAAAAAAAACAAACCAAAAAAAAATTCCAAGTTTTGAACCTTGGAGGCATAATAGATCTGTGGGTGCCCCTGCACCACTACGGAAAACCAGGAAACTCAATCCAGACTAGAACCCGCAACTTGGTGTCATCTAAGATAGTGAATTCCTAGGTCTTGTTGTGTTATGGAGACCAATCAAACTTGGATAAAATCTTCATCTTCATCTTATTTTATTTTATTTGATGCACTTATTAAATATTTATGTTGCACTTATATCTAAAAGGTGGTTACAAAAAAATATTAAATGTTGGAAGTGATTAGTTACATCTGGAAGTGATTAGTTACAATATTTTTATATAAATTCAAAAGACAACTGAAAATATTAAATGTAGCCACCCAAAGAAAATGTTTTATTGGGTGCATGATACACAACCAACGACCACATTTCATTTGTAATTAATGGGACATGTGTGGGATTCTATAAAAAACACCCGTTGATGAATTTTGAGGGAAACAAGTCATGAAAAACATTAGCAAAAATTTACAGAACAATGGCTGGAAAAACATAGGAAGCGTCGTGGGTACTCGTAGCAATGGTTGTATAAAAACAAGTGAAAAATATGATGAAAAATGTTACTATAGGTTGTAGATGTTGCTGCATGCATTGTAAAGGTTATTTACTATAAGTTTAATATATATTAGACCTTATGTTGGTGGATGTAGCCCAATTTTGGGTGAACCATGTTAAATATTTGTGTTCTTTTGCTATCCAGATTTTGTGTGTGTTTTATTTCTCTGTTTTATTGATCAAATATGCATTTAACTGATTGAAATATACCTTATAACCCTAACAAGTGGTATCAAAGTGGGCTGTGTTCAATTATCCTTTGTAGGAAGGTCTCACAATTGAATGGGAGTTATGGAAAATGAGGGTAAGTTGAAGGTAGAAAAATTCAATGGCTAGAACTTTCAGTTATGGAAGATGTAGATGGAGGACTATGTTTATCAGAAGGATTTATGGCAGCCATTGGAAGGGAAAGCCAAGAAACCCCTGGCTATGTTTGATGAGGGTTGGGATATTCTTGATAGAAAAGCACTTGGAAGTATTCATTTATGCCTGGCACAATCAGTGGCGTTTAATATTTCAAAAGAAAAGACAACTAAAGATTTGATGAAGACCCTAAAAAAGTTATATGAAAATCCTTCTACTTCAAATAAGGTATTTCTTATGAAGCATTTATTTAATATGAAAATGGCAGAAGGTGGGTCAATTGCTAATCATTTAAATGAGTTTAATATGGTTACCAGTCAATTAACTTCTGTAAATGTAAACTTTGATGAAGAAGTTATGGCTCTTTTGATTCAGTGTTCTTTGCCTGAAAGCTAGAATAGCTTGATAATGGAGGTTAGTGATTCTTTTTCTGGTTCAAATATGTTAAAATTTGATGATGTTGGTGTGATTTTGAGCGAGGAAATTCATAGGAAAAGCTCCGGTGGTACATTCACATCGGGAAGTGTTTTGAATGTAGAAAGCATGGGTTGAACAAAGGAGAGAGGAAAGAATTTTAGAGGTCGTGGTAAGTCATGAGGAAAATCAAAGAACAAGAGGTCCCAATCCAAAGAAAAGAAGGATTGCTGGTATTGCGGTAAGTCGGGTCATTTAAAGAAAGATTGTTGGTCTCATAAAAATAAAAGAGACAAAAATGAAGGAAATAAAGAGGAAAATGTGGTAAGTAATAAATCTGATGAGGATGTTTTGATTCTTTCCCTTGATAACGCTGGTGATTCTTGGATGTTAGATTTAGGGGCTTCATTTCAGGCTATGCCCCATAGAAGTTATTTTCTTGATTATGTCCAAGGGGATTTTGGGCTGGTTTATTTGGGAGATAACAAACCTTGTTAGATTGTTGGAAAAGGGAAGAATCAAGATTAAGTTATAGAATGAGAATCATTGGTTACTACATGAGGTAAGGAACATTCCAAGGTTAAGTAGAAATTTAATTTCAGCAGTGCACTAGATGATGAAGGTTGTGTTGTTACATTTAGCGATAAAAAATGTAAGGTTACAAAAGGTGCCTTAGTGGTAGTAAAAGGTGTGAAAGTGGAAGCCTTATATCTTTGTATAGGTCATAGTGTTCCTTCTACTTTAGCTATTGTAGATAAAAATCAATGTTCAAGAATAATTGATGTAGTTTAGCAGACAAAAAATCATACAATTGCTGTGGGTTCTAAATCAACACTGTGGCATAATAGACTTGGGCATATGAGTGAAAAAGGTATGAAAGTACTTCATTCAAAGAATGTTTTATTAGGTCTAAAATGTGTTAATATGGATTTCTATGAAATTTGTGTGTATGGAAAACAAAAGAGAGTTAGTTTCTCAAGAATGGGAAGCAAAAGAAAGATGAGAAATTGGAGCTTGTGCATACAGATGTATGGGAACCAGCTTAGGTATCTTCTCTTGGTGGCTCTCGGTATTATGTCACTTTTATTGATGATGCAACAAGAAAGGTATGGATTTATTTCCTTAGGCAGAAATCTGATGTATTTGAAACTTTAAAAAAATGGAGAAGCTTGGTTGAGAATTAGACAAGTAAAAAGTTGGAATGTCTCAAATATGATAATGGTGGTGAGTATTGCAGCAAAGAGTTTGAAGATTATTGTTCCTCTAATGGTATTCATATGCAAAAAACGGTTCTGAGGAATCCATAGGAAAATGGAGTAGTTGAGCGCATGAATAGAACAATAATGGAGCGTGCATGGACTATGAGATTGCATGTTGGGCTGCCTTTAAACATGTGGCCAGAGGCTATAAACACTGCTGTTTATTTGATTAATAGAGGTCCCTCTAATCCTGTGGGTTGTGGTATTCTAGAGGAAGCATGGACAAGTAAGAAGGTGAGTTATTATTTTCTCAAAACCTTAGGTTGTGAAGCATTTGCACATGTGGATTCAAAAAATAGAACCAAGCTTGATGCAAAATCAAATAAATATATATTTGTTAGATATGACATTGATGAATTTGGTTATAGGCTTTGGGATTTTGAAAATTAGAAAATTGTAAGAAGTGGGGATGTCATATTCAATGAGAATGTGTTGTATAAAGATTAGTTGCAACATCATGAGAAGAAAGAAAATGATTATGTAGTTTTGGATGATACTCCAAAAAATGATATTATAGTGGTTCCTCATGCTCCAACAACAACAACAAAACATACCACAAACTCTAGTGAATGTTAGACGATCTTCAAGGATAAGTAGACCTCCAGAAATATTTTCTCCCTCTTTGTATTCTATTTTATTAAATGATGTTGGTGAACTGAAATGTTATGATGAAGCTATGCAGGTGGATGCCAAGGTTCAGTGGGAACATGGAATGGAAGAAGAAATGAACTCCTTGTTGAAAAACCAGACTTGGGATTTATGCAAGTTACCTGTAGGTAAAAAGGCTTTACTAAATAAATGGGTTTATGAAAGAAGAAGATGGAGGAAAGAAAATATTTAAAACCAGGTTATTTATAAAGGGATTTGCACAAAAAAAGGGTATTGATTTTAATGAAATATTTTCTTCGGTTGTTAAAATGACTTCTATTCGTACTGTTTTAAGTATTGTGGTTGCTGAATATTTTCATTTAGAACAACTTGATGTTAAAACAACCTTTCACCATGGTGATTTGGAAGAGGAAATATATATGGATAAACCACAAGGATTTGAGGTCAAAGGTAAGGAGAAACTAGTGTGCAGATTGAGGAAAAGTTTATATGGCTTGAAGCAAACACCTTGGCAATGGTATATTAAATTTGATAATTTTATGGTTGAGCAAGGCTACAACTAGTGTAATTCAGACCATTGTATTTACTTTAAGAGGTTAGATGATGATAGCTACATTATTTTATGTTTATATGTTGATGATATGCTTGTAGTGGGGTCTAACATGGATCACATAAATGAGTTAAAACAATAGTTAGCAAATTCATTTATGAAGGATTTGGGGACAACAACAAAAAAA
This sequence comes from Sequoia sempervirens, assembly GCA_007258455.2. NCBI lineage: Eukaryota > Viridiplantae > Streptophyta > Pinopsida > Cupressales > Cupressaceae > Sequoia > Sequoia sempervirens. The sequence goes on along the minus strand of VDFB02271358.1, from coordinate 1,158,098,937 downwards.
ATTTGGTATGAAGATTACAAAAGATAGGAAAAACATAAAATTGTTTTTATCTCAGGCTGATTATGTTGAAAAGGTGTTGTAGAGATTTCATATGGAGTATGCAAAAGCTATGAACACACCTTGCCTAGTCATGTCAAATTGACTAAGGATATGTGTCCAAAGACATAAGAGGAGGAAGAAAAAATGTCCAAGGTACCATATGCTTCAGCTGTAGGCAGTTTAATGCACGCAATGGTATGCATGAGACTGGATATTACACATACTGTAGGAGTTGTTAGCAGGTATATGAGTCATCCCAGAGTTGAGCATTAACATGCGGTAAAATGGATTCTCAGGTATTTGAGAGGTACATCCAATAAATGTTTATGTTTTGGGGGATCTAATACTGATTTAAAAGACTATGTTGACTTAGATTTGGCAGGGAATATTGATACCAAGCGAAGTACCGTAGGTTATGTATTTATAGTTGGTGGGACAATGGTGAGTTGGATTTCTCGGTTGCAAAAGGTGGTTGCTTTATCCACGACGGAGGCCAAGTATGTAGTTGCAACATAGGTGGAAAAGGAGATGATATGGCTACAAATTTTCATGGAAGAGTTGGGAAAACAACAGGCTAAAAGTTACTTGTTTACGAACAATAAGAGTGCTATACATCTTGCAAAGAATTCTACCAAACACATACAACTGAGATATCATTTCATTTGGTCGGTGTTGGAGGATGGACATGTCAAGCTAGAAAAGATTCATACAGATGACAATCCAAAAAAATTGTTTACGAAGGTGGTGACAAGGGAGAAGCTGAGCTCCTCTTCAGCTTTGGTTGGCCTTCAAGGTTAAATTTAAGTAACAAGGATTGCAAGGTCCAAGGTTCTAATTTCCAGTGGTAGCTGCAAGGGCAGTGGTGTTATGATCAGTCTCCAAGTGGGAGATGGTATGAAGTGGAGTCTGATCTGTTTCCAAGTGGGAGATTGTTGTGTTATGGAGACCAATCATTTTCGGATGAAATATTCATATTTATCTTATTTTATTTTATTTGTTGCACTTATTAATTATTTATGCTACACTGTATCTAAAAGGTGGTTACAAATGAATATTAAATGCTAAAAGTGATTAGTTACAGCTATAAGTGATTAGTTATAATATTTTTATATAAGGTCAAAAGACAACTAAAAATATTAAATGTAGCCGCCCAAAGAAAATGTTTTATTGGGTGCATGAGACACAACCAATGGCCACATTTCATTTGTAATTAATGGGACATGTGTGGGATTCTCTAAAAAACACCCGTTGATGAATTTTGAGGGCAACAAATCATGAAAAACATTAACAAAAATTTAAAGAATAGTGGCTGGAAAAACATAGGAAGTGCCATGGGTACTCGTAGCAATGGTTGTATAAAAACAAGTGAAAAAACTGATGAAAAATGTTACTATAGGTTGTAGATGTTACTGCATGCATTGTAAAGGTTATTTACTAGAAGTTTAATATATATTGGACCCTATGTTAGTGGATGTAGCCCGATTTTGGGTGAACTACGTTAAATCTTTGTGTTCTTTTGCTATCCAAAATATTTGTGTGTTTTATTTCTCTGTTTTATTGATCAAATATGCATTGAACTGATTGTGTAACTAAGGGTTAAATTTAGGTTAGATTCAAGGTTAGCCAAGACTAATAAACCCAAAGCAATTACAAAATACAATGGAAGTAAACAAAAGAACAATTATACTAGCTAATCGTCGCGACCTCCATGATTCATTTTTGTAACACCTTCTAACTTGCTGGTTGACGTACTGCCCTCAGATCAAACACACGAGCAATCTGGAAATAAATGTCTAAGCCCTACACCAAGCTTTGAAGGATTTTATCAAAGTCTAAATACCTAATGCCTATGACAATATGAGTGAAGTGCCTATGCCTAAATATGCCAGAGTAATAATATAATTCATGAACATGTAATGTCTCTGTGTAATCCAAAAATGAGAGGAAAATGGCATTTTATAGAAGATGCCATTTTGAACGGACGGATGAGATTGACTTTTGACAAAGACCTAAAATCAGAGGCCTAGATTAAATCTGATAATCCCTAATCAGGGTTAGGGAAAAGTCATTAATTGAGCGGTCGAGATTTCATCTAAAAAGATCAAATCGACAGTGGAGAATAAATGAGGAAATTAATTCAAAAATAAAGATTTTCGAAAATGAAGAAGATAAAGACTAAACTGAAGATCAGATTTGGAAAAATCGAGAATCTACCCGATTACTTGATTTTTGGAGGAAAGTTACCATTTTGAATTAAATTAATTCAAAATATGGATTTTGTGAAATAATAAATAATCGATTTTAAGATTATTTACCAAAATGAACTGTCAGTTAAGAATGTGATGACATTTTAAATAATTTCATTTATTTAAAATGAGATGAATATTAATTTTGACAATTAAATAATTAAAGATAATTATTTAATTTAGTAGATAAGATTAATTAATTAATTAAATTAATCAATTCATTTAATTATGACAATTAGTGACATATTAAATAAATAAATAAAACTTATTTATTTAATAATCAGGAGGAAATAAATGAAGAAAGGTAATTAAATAAATTTAGAAATTTATTTAATTAGGGGAAGACTTAGACAATTAATGACGTATTTAATAAATAAATAGAATTTATTTATTTAATAATCATGAATAATAAAAGGACATGAATTAATCAAATAATTATGAATTATTTAATCAATAGTCGAATGTGGACCAAAGACATAATTAAATGTCATACTTATGCTAGGACGAAAGTGGTAAAAATGAAGCTTGCAGGCCTAGGTCATTTTTAGGTGTCTACAGATTGAAATCTACCTTCTAACCCTAACAGGTCCACGACTAGAAAACCAATAAAGAGGATTGGACATACCAAGGACTATGGTTTAGGATTTCTTGAATATGGCTAACCTCCGTAAAGCAAAAAAAAAAAACGTTTAGTCAAATTTTGGACCATATCAAGGCAGATCCCATGAGGGATCCAAGCCTTTTGAACCCACTCTTTAAGCACACTTTCAAGGGGAGTCCTCCCAAAAAAATAACCAACAAGAGTATTCCTCTCTAACCATTGACATGCAAAATGAAAATCTGGCACGGGTAACACCACATCAACTGGGGAATCAAAAGATTTACCTTGTGGAACACTTTTAGAACAAATTTTTGAGGACACTTGTTTGGAGGAAGAGCCATTGAGCAGTGTCGTTGAACCACCAACACTAGTAAGAACTACTGGGTTAGATCTGGTTGAAGGCATAATAAAACCAAAAAACTGCAGTAAATGTGGTCGTACACACAATAAATGAGAAAATACTGTGCCTAAAGCACAATATGATGCAAGAGGGGCCAAGAATGATCACAAACACAAGAAACCCTAGCAAAGCTCATTCACCTTCTTGATATCACACTATTTGAAATGATATTGATATATGCTCAAAGATAAAAGATAGATAAGAGAGCTAGATGATAAGAGATATTTATATGAACTTGCTAAGAGATGATAGAAGATCTAATGCTAGATAATGATGTAAGATTGTGCTAGGGGATAATGTGTAGATGAAGGATTTTATTTATATGATTCACTTGATATTTGATCAATGGTGGAAATTAATTACAAGAATAACTGGATGAGAAAAACTGAGAAAAGGTAGGAGCTAAAATCAATAAATGGATTGGATTGATGAAGTGAGATAGTTGAAAGAATTAAATGAATTTATTTAATTTATAAGAATAGTTGGAAAAATAAATAAAATATTATTTATTTTGGAAGGAAAGAGTTAATTTTAATTTATTTAATTATGGAAGAAACTTGTTAGCTAATTAAATAATTTTTGAGAATTATTTAATTATAGTGGACACCAAAAAGTAATTGATATTATTTTAATTAACGTTGGAGGGAAAATAATAAATTAAATTTTTTAATTATGGTGGACAAAAAGAAGTAATTGAAAATATTTTAATTAATGTTGGAGGGAAAATGATAATTTAATTAAATAATTAATTTTTTAATTAATATATATATAAGGAAAAATTGAGATAATTAAATAATTATAAATATTTAGTTATTATTGATGAAAAGAGGAAATGTTAGCTTAATTAAATAATTAATTAATATAGATAAAAGAATTGATGAAAAATGATAAAATGGAAAGATGGAAATGCACTATTTATTTTAGGTGTCTACATTTCCTCATCTTTGTTACAATGTGTTTTATGGTGTTATTTCAAAGAAATAATGTTGGTATAAAAATTCTGCTCGTGACATGCCCCACTGTGCCCCAATGTATTGAGGGATGGAGGTAGTTTTGATGGCCTATTTGACACATTCAACATAGGTAGGTATTAATAACCTTGCCTCTCCTGAAAAAAATGAAAGTAATCATGAGATCAACAACCTTCCAAGGTCTTAGAAATTGGGTCACAATTGTGTTGTCTTGCAAAGCGGTCAATATGATTGTAATATTTAAGGAGCCTGCTAGTATTTCATTCCAAACTAGGGAGAGTTCATAATTTAATCCTAAATAATAGGAGTTTAAATAAATTTCAAAAAGATAGGGCAAGGTGTGCAATAAAGGAGCAAAAATATTCATTCCATTTAACATAATTCATCATTTATCAAAGGGACATTTCCAAAAAACTGAATATGAACAAACTTGTATTACACATGGTTATATTTAATTTTAGTGTTAAATTCAAAAGGCATACTTCATAATCCCATAAAATTATCCATTTCAATCAAAATTCAAAATGTAAAATAATTTTATCTCTTTGAATAATCACAAATTACAGTAATAGGAAAAAATACTATTTACATGTGAGAGTACAATCCAAAAATGATAGAATCTAACTGATTTTATTATATTCCAAATTCCACAGCTTCTACAAACCCCAAAAAACTCGACTAGTGTATAGATTCACACTCCTTGAGACTAAACTCCTCCTACAGTCTAACTTATGAAAATGCAACAAAAATATGAAAATTCTGGAAAACCTAAATTATTAGACCTTTAATCTAAATCTCCAACCTTCGAAGCCTAAGAATGAGAAAATATTTACAATTATAGACAAATACAAATATTTTTCCCTCCAAAATGAGCAATGCAACATGTATAGTGCACCCAACATGTAGATCTGCAATTTCAAGCTGTTCTAATAAAGAACTTCAGTTAACTAGAAAAAGCTAATTTTCTAGAAAATTTCTTCTAGTTTACTGTTGTGAACCATCTATTAGCTTTAGTTGTCAAAACTATTGGAATTTGTAGCTATACATCTCTCCAATATTTGTATGTCATCTCTCACCCATCTAACATCAACCTTAGTATTCATCAATTTATCCAAAATTATCTCTTCCTCCTCCTGCAAAAAAATAATTTCTTTCTCTAATTTTGCATTCCAAGCATCCCTGATGGCTTGGAGGGTATCCAAATTATGCATGCTTGGAAGCAATAGATCTGGATTGATGATATTGATGACAAAAGTTTCAAAACAAGAAGAATTTTCATACAATTCCTTATGCAATTCAAGTAAGCTTAATCAATGTTCTTCTATAAGTTGCATCTTAAAGGATATAATATTGATACTCTTACTAAAAAAATTTGCATCTTCATCTCCCAAAGTGGAAGCCTCCTTTAGCTCCTTTTCTCCCATTTTACTCAACTCCCAAAGGTTCTTTAGATTAGTCTTGTACTTTTCATCCTTATCCCTTAAGTTATTTGTATATTCCTGCAATTATTCTTCCAAGGCATAAGCCTTTTCATACTATTTATAGCTAGATACTAACAATCCATTACTTTCTTAAAATTTTTGATCTATTTTTCAAAAAATTGAGACTTCCCTTTTCATTTGATCCAACCCATCTACCTCTTTTTTTCTCATAAAAATGGAGCCTCTGATGAAGTGGGCTGCTGGATAATGGGAGAGGCTAAACCTTTGAGAAATATTTTCATTTTCTCAATTTGAGCCTTAAGGTCATCCTTAGTTTGATTGTATTTATTCATTCAAGCCTTTGTAGAATTCACCACCAAGACCAGGGATGAAATTTTGTCTCTTCTAGTTTTCTTCCCCATGTTGATAGTAGATAACTAATAATATGATGCTTGGAGTTCTCTACTATATTTATCTACTATTGGAGTGGCAATTTCTGTTATCATTTACCCCAATTCATTGAACCTAGTGGTGTGGAGGGTTCTTGGTTTCTTTTTAGGTTTACTCTTCTCCACCTATACAAACATATCCTACCAACTGAGTGGCTGAATAGTTACTTGTTACCTCTTCTCCACATTTAACTTTAGCCATGTAGGAGCTCTAGGAGGAATAAACACCTTCTATTCATTGATTGGAGTCTCCTTAGGCTTCTCTTTTACTTATTTTGTGCTAATCACTTGCGATGAAGAATATTTTTCCTTTTCTACCTTCCTCCTCTCCATACTACCAATGAGTTCTTGCTATTCCTCAACAATCAGTACATGTTCTTCTTCTTCTTTCTTATCCTCAGGAATTTCTTACTCCTCTCAAAGTTTGTGTTCTTCCAAACCTTGACCTTCATCTACCCCTTTAGATTCATCCTCAATTGCCCTCTACTCTTCTTTATGGATACCTTTGGGTGAATCAGGTGTTATATCCACCTGATCACTCTTATGACCCTCTTCTTCACTTTGTAGCTTTTTTGGCTATGGTGGTGTGGGAGATGGGAAATTTGAAATTTCTAGCACCTTTATTACTAGTGGCTCCTTTGGGGTCTTCTTGCTTGGATTTGAGGTTTGGGTATCTTGTGAAAGAGGAACTTGGGAAATTGGCATCACCCCAAGTACTAATACAACTCCTACCTCTGCAACCTTAAAAGTAACCTCTGTTGATTTGAAGGCTTTTGCCACCTTCTCCATTATTTGCTCCATTCCTGCAATCTCTTGAGTGGATCCATTCTCCTTATTTTTTCTCTTATATTCAGTTGGTATTGATTAAGAGGAGCCTTCTATGGTAGATTGTTTCTTCCTCTTAGTCCAACCTTCTTTACCCTTGAAGTTCTTTATTCTTAGGTCTAACCAAGTGTTACTTCTATCCAAAACCTTCTCGAATATAGTATCAATGGAGGGTTCCTCCTTTTTTGACCAATCAATTGGATTTAAAGTCTTATTGTTGACCTTACTAATGTCGTACATGGGATCTAATGTTTTCCCATCATCAAATAACCCTTCAAGTATGTCATTCCTAATACCTAATTTCCTCATCAAAAATATGATTAATCTATCATAGCTCCTTTTTTTGAATTCAAAATCATCTTACAGATCTACCCAAAAATATTCAATGTTGGGCTGGTGATATGGGGACATAGAAGAATCGAGTGCCTTCATCTTTCCTCTAGGATCAAAATTCTCCCTTAAAATATATCTTTTCAGATTTGAGGATTTTAGTTCCTCTGGAGAAGTTTTGGCAGCCAAAATAGATGGGCATGTATAATTTCCTAGTTGAAAAGGGTATTTTAATCCCGCCTTGTACTTTCCTGAGAATTTTAAGTGAACCTCCATGACTTGTTTGACAAACTCAATCAATACTAGTCTATAGCCGCAACATCTTCTAGTAACAAATAAGGTGCCTTATCAAAACCAAAAATCTCGATGTAAGTTGATTTGGGGAGTTGAATAAACCATTGACCCCATAACTTGATCAAAGTCATGTTCTCCTTTTTCATTCTAAATCCCATATCTCTAGTGATTTGGTTGATCACTAGATACAAGAAAGCATCATTGACCCTTTTGAAATTATTTTCTGCTTCCTTAAGCTCAATTTGGGGATAGAACTACCAAATTTTTCTTTTTCCCGGGGATTCCCCTCTAATGCCGTTGGTAGTTAGTCTAGGGAAGTTTCTCACTCTTGCTACTAGGTACACTATGTATGCGGACATAAATAATTGTTTGGTGACTTTCACTATGGTTAGTTGGACATGAATAGTATTTGACACAATTTTTCCCCAATCTAGGAACACCTCCTTTTAGAACAATATGGATGAAATAGAACATCCATGTATCATAAATCCTGGACTCCTCTTTTCCAAAGACTCTAGATAGAAGTGTGATAATATCCCCAACCTTTGAGTAGAAGTTTGACCTTATTAGTTTTTGAGGGATCTTGGCTACTACTTTTATTTCATTCCTGAGCTATTTCTTGTTCGGATGCCTAAATTTCCCATTTATGTCCTTGTATTCAAAAATGGATTTTTCTTCTATTGCCATTTCCAAATAAACATAAGGTGGGAGATCAAATACAACTCTAATCATAGGGGGAGAGATATCAATGATCTCAATTCTATAAGGGTCATAACACTTCCTTTGTGTGGGATTATAGGTTTGTGCTACAACAAGGATGAGATCAATGTTAGAAAATAGTCAGTGCTCTCCTCAAGATTCATTACATGGACTAACTATCTCTCGTGGATCTGTTAACTCTGGTAGTTGTATCAGACATTAATAGGCTGACATTTTGGTGCAACAAAAATTGTGGGGACAACATTGGAATTAGAGCCAAAGGTGTCGGGTTTGAATGCCCTTGGCTTGCGTTGAGGGGGAGATTGTTGGAAAATGGTCAACGCTCCCCTTGAGATTTGTGACATGGATTAACTGCCTTCCATGGATCCATTAACTTTGGCAGTTGTATTGAGCATTAACAGGTCAACCTTTTGGTGCAACGACAATTGTGGGGCCAACACTCAGGGCATTTTATTTCTACTAGGAATGTAGAAACATGTGCTAATCTTGAACTGGCTATCTTTTGGATCTTGGGAGAAGCCTTTGGTGAAACAATTTCTTTCTTAAATGCTTTCATATTTATGTACCCAAGTTTGATGTCTGTTATCTTCATTACTTGTGAGGTGAAATTAGACACACTATGAACCCCTTGGAACTTGCACTTCATTGTGAGTGAGAGCTTATTACCTTTGGATATCTTATCTTTCCTTTCCTCTCTTAATAATCTTGAAGCTGAATCCTCACTTAAATCAAAGATTTAGACAACCTGAAATGAAGATAAAGGGAAATCATGTAAGAATCCCTTTAGCAGTTAAAACTTAAATGAGAGGTGGAATAAGGAAATTATCATTTTACCAACATCCCTATCTCTAAAAGAATTTGGATCAAAACAAGATTCATGCTTAGCCTTATTGGGTTTAGAAACCCCATAGGGAACTTGTGTTTTTTCCTAGTTTGAGTCACTAACAAGAGTTAGGTCCAAAAACAAACTTAGGACCTTTATTGAACATGTTTGATCTGATTTTAAAATCCTAACAAAACAAACACCTTCATAAAGTGAGAATGGGATTATGGAGGAATTTAGGACTTTGAACTTGATTACTAAGTATCTGGTCAGGGATGAAAATTCCACAAGAACTACTATTGGAATTATGGAGCCTTACAACATGAGCATGAAGTGTGGATGGTTTGTGTTGGTTGTTCTTATGTTTTCATTGATGTCAACATGGTAACAACTGTATGGGAAGGTTACTTGGTTTACCGGAAGTTGTTCTCTGCCGGTAATGTTCTTTTATGATGAGCTAGTGCATTGGTATTTGAGTCTAGAATTCACTGCAAGAATAAATATGACTCTAATCTCTTAACAATGTTATCATGTCTCATTCAAGCATCTATATCCTAGATCTTGAGAAGTTTTGGGTTGTGAGAAGAAATTTATCTTTGACAGAGTTCAACTCTGTCTTTTACTATTGTTGCTTGCTTGGCATATTAGTGTGGTAGATTCCACATTTTTTTAAGGAAAGCATTCTAATGTTGTGGTTTTAATGGTAGTCTCTATGATGATAGTATGAGGAGAAATTGATGTGACCTCAAATCCAGAAGGTGTTTTCTTTGAGGATTGTATTGATGTAGGGGTACCCAGGTCAATTCATGCCTCCAAGGGGTCAAAGATTGATATTTTGTTTTGTTTGAGTTATTTTCATGTAATAAGGTCTTTAAGGACCATATGTTGCAAAAGCAACTTTTACACCTTTTTTTGTCAAATGGGAATATGAATGGCTGGAAGTTGAAATGTGGTTTATAATTTTTGGGAATCTATTGGAAATTCCTTAAAATTCCTTGTTGCATCGGTTGCATCGGTTGGGTTTTTGGAGATTTGAAGTTTGAGTAATAAAAACCCTATTTTCTACAATTTTCTAAATGTGTTCTTTCCTGATATGGTAAATAGTATAGTCTGTATGGATTAGTAATGAATCTAAAACCTATTGGATAGTGTTGGAACATGAATCCTCTAATTTTTTTTTTTGTTTCATTAATTTTCATTAAGTTTTGTAGAAGTTACAAGCGTTTTTCTAAAAACAATCCAAAATCCTTGGTAGGGTTCCTAGTGGACTTGTAAATTGCTTTTCTTGCCATTTCCATGGTAGAAATTCCTAAAAAATTGTAGAATGGCTTATAATTATATGTATTTTCATTCCTCAAAGTTGTAGGATCAAAGGAGAAGGTTTGCATGTGTTTTGGTGATGCCCTAGGTCGGATTTCTTTATGTTTTAGTTTTAATTGGCAGAAGAACAATCAATTTTTAAAGGGTTTCGTACAAAGTAATGTACCTTGATTATGAGATATGTTGTATAAATCCAAAATGGGTATCTATAATTGTGTTTAAATTTTGGATATCATGTCTATACTAAAAGTTATGGCCAAAAAACTCAATTTGCTACCTCCATGTTTTAGGCTTTAAAGATTGAAGGCTTGTGAGGAAGAATCCACCAAGTGATGTTTTAGGTTTTCAAGATTGGTTGAGTTAGGTTGTTTTTGAGTTTTCCACCCTTACTCTGCATCATGTATGTTGGTTTGGAGATTCTGTGGATTAAGTTCTAGTCTTGGCCTACTTAACGTATGTAATTCACTAAGAAGACTAGTTATGCTTTATGGATGTTAGCCGACTTGGTATAATGCACTACATGGATAAAATGTTTTAAATCATATATGGTGCTGAAAAGAGTGTTTTGATTTTTTTTTCATCTAATTAGGCTGACCTAATTGATGAATAAGGCATACCTGTATATATATAATATGCTTTATAGAAAAGAAAAAAGGTGGATGTGCGAGCGTGGAAGAAAGGTGAAAGAGGATTCGAGCCTAAATGTTTTATCAGTTGAGGATCAGAGAATATTTGTTAAGTGACTATTGTGTGAGGTAGTACTTCATATTTTGAGCTTCATTGGAACTGAACCCTACACATTGAAGGTGTATTCTATAAGTTCAATCCTTTTGGCAGTGAGTAATAATCTTTGTATCTTGGCAATTAGCCATCTTTTGTATTCAAGCAGTGAGCCTTTTCAAGGATAGTGAGTCTTGAAAGTGAGCCCTGTAATATCTTGTATCCAAATATAATATATTTTGAGTTAACCCTCACCGTGGTTTTTCCTTTTTTGGGTTTTCCATGTAAAATTTTTGGTGTTCATATGTGTGGTTGCATTGATTTATTTTTATGTTCTCTCTTGCTGATTCAATTAGAATTATGATAATGGTTAGATAGATTTTATTAGAATGGTTTTATGGAATACTAATTCAACCCCCCTCTCAGTATTCTGGATGTTCAACAATTGGTATCAAAGCTTGGTTCCTTAGAAGAAGCCTAACAGCTTGAGGAAGGTCTCAAAATTTGAGTATAATAATTCTTTTCCTCCGAAAGCGATCTCTGCTAGATGTTCAGACGAAATAGAAGATCTTAAGGACAAGATGATGAAAGAAAATGAGTATATTGAAAAAATGAAAATTAAGTGTGATGAAGTGTGTGATCTATTGGTTAAGGCAGATGAAATTGTCTCTAGCTTGCTACAACAATTGGATGAAAAGAAAAGAAATGAAGATTGTCAGAAAATTGAAATTCAAAGGAAGATGGATGAATGCACAAAGCTTGAGCAAGAAGCAAAAATATTGAGATATGATTTGGAAAACCCAAGAAGTTTTGAAGACAAATTCAAGGTAAGCTCTACAATGCTTGATGAGTTGATTACTTCTCAGAGACCAACAATGGATAAAAGTGGTTTAGGGTTTGAAGAAGGTCAGAGTTCTAAAGCGAAGCAATCTACTGACAAGAAGACTCAGTGCAAACATGGACGGATCAAGAATCTAAGAAGCAATTTTGAAAGAGTTCTCCCGTCAAAGAACCTATTTCTAAAAGGTATTCATATTTTAATGGTGTTTGTCATTCATGCAAGAAATTTGGTCATAAGGAAAAGGACTGCAAAATTAAAATTAATGATACTTTATCATTCTTCGTCAAATGTTTTAAGTGCAAGAAGGTTGGACATAAGGCTAGTATGTGAGAATAGATTGAATAAAATAAAGAATGGAAGGAAGAATGATGTTTTCTGTAAGTGCTATAATCTAGAATAGCCTATTAATAATTGTAGAAGAAGAAAAAATATTTTTTCGACGAAGAAGCATGAACAAATCATTGATATGGAAGAAGCAAAACAAGAGATGAAAAGGATCTGGAGAAAGGAAGGAGAATTCAAGCAAGTTGAATCAGAGTCATCAGTCTTATCTGTGTCGACCTCCGGTACAGATACACCTGTCAATTTTTGAGTCTAGCAATAACTAAGGGGGAGCAATTATTAGAAAATTTAATAAACCCCCTCATCGATACTTATGTCACATCATGACAAAAGTATATTTAATGTGGTAACAAATTTAAGGAATTTCTTAGTCGCATGTATGAAGAATGAAGTTTGCAGAATTTGAAAAAATGGAGGTGCACACAATTTTCAAGTTAATCTACTTGCAATTTGAAGCATTTTTTACAAAAGCATTTGGAATGAAAAAAAAATTCATATATTTCAAGAGGCATATGTATTTTCGAAGAAGCATGCAAAGGAAGTTTAGAGATCAATTCAGATTTTCAAGGTTTGAAGGAGAGATCAAGTGGAATCAGAGTGTGATCTGGAAGATGGATATCTATCCATCTCTTGTTGGCATTTACAGAGGTATTCCTGTTTGCACAATCTTTCATTTTTATTGCTATTTGGTACCCATAAATTTTTCTAAGTCTTTATCTGGGATGTTATCTTACTAACTTGCCTAAGTCTTAGACCTAATCTATGTTCAGGTGGTCTTTTTCTGTTGCTTTCAAACTTGGGAGGTGTTTTGTTAGGTTTTTCAAACCTCCCATTTTATCGCCTACTTTACATATCCTTCATTGGGCGGTGTTCTCTTGTCACATCCAAACTTCCTTTTTCTTCCAACGTGCATGTATGAAACTGATTGAGCCATGAGTCAAAGTTTGAAAACTTCACCCACAAGTTATGCCTCTAGTAACATTCTCTGAGTCATTTTGAACCTAGGCAGGGTTTTGTTAAGTTATGTGAAACATGAATTTTTTTGTCTATGAAGAATTATATTGATTAATCTAAATTATTGCTAGTCTAGATACTTAATAATGATATTATGTAGAACAAAGCTAGTATTTTCCAAGCATAATATGAACAAAAAAAAGTGAGCCATACATGTAAAAGCACAAATAACACCAAAAAGAGATATTTTATTCATATATAAACATTTTTACATTATGTTGGCATAGCCATAATCACTTGGTTTGAGTACAAAAACCTAGGTTGGCAGACACAAAAATAGGCAAAAGAAAGATATTTCAGGTGCACAAGGAACAAATTAGGACACATATGCTCTCAATAACAACCTGTAGGTATTCAATTTGAGCTAGTGAAAGCAGGTTCTCGTGTGACTAGAGGAATTGCACAAACAACCCCATGTCATTCCTCACTACTCCAGTGCGTAGTAGAGCCACAACCTCCTCCAGAGTCTCATCCTGGATAACAGATGTAATGTAAATGGCATAAGCTATCAGCCCAGTTCGAGGATAGTAGTTGAGTCCATTTATCACCACATTGACGCAGTGATGGAATTCAAGTTTTACCAAATTCTCTAGTGCTCTCACGCCCCAATCTCGACAGCCAGAAGTCCTGACAATTGTGTAAATGAATTGCTCCAACATAGTGGTATTATGCACATGAGCTTGGATCAGAAATGCCTCGCCCAGGATGCTTTGGAGTACTTCCTCCTCCACTTCACTCTGCACCACAAAGACCTCTTTCAACTGATCAAAAGTGTGCCTGAACATAGGGCTACACTCAATTTCCTCCAGAATAATGTAATTGTTCACAAAATTTCCATCACTTTGGGAGCTTGCCATGTTGGATGCAATTGATGGTGGGAGAGAAGTGATACTACCTGAATTTATAGAATTTTGGTTAGACATGGGCACATTCATTTAAGATTTTGATAAGATGTAAATTTAATTCACATTTATGGTTAGTTTGCATCGATTGAATTACAATTCCTCATCAGACAGCTCACATGTGCCACCGCTCGGTATCCTCATACATTACATTAAAGATTGGTGAAATGATTGGTCCTTTGGTGGCTGTTGCTCAGGTGATGATCAATTTTCTTTTCCGATATCTATTCTTGACAAAATTTCCATTGTTCTTATAAAATTCCTGATAAACATATGGGATACAAGAAGTTGCTAGTTTAGTAACGACTTTAGTGTCCATTCAATGGCTTTAGCCATGTTATAAATTAGAGGTTAAGTATGGATGGGGAAGCTTCTTGGATCTCTTTGAACACACCTGGGGGTGTTTTTGAGAAGAAATAACATTTATTACAGGCTGTAATAGCTTGTAATCTGTGTTACAAATTAAAATATTTGAAGTATGCTAATCTTGGTGTTATGTGTATGATATAGCTGTGTTTTCTTTGAAGGATGAGCTATATATCTTTTATTTATTGCAGTATGATTTATTCAAATTTGCTAGATTTGATAGTCATGATTTTTAGTCTTTGAATTGATAAAAAATGGTTGTGACCTCTGCCTTCACATTAGTTTCATATTTATGAGCTAGCATTAGTCACCTTTTCTGCTTTATGGTTAAAAGCACAAGTTATTTCCTTAGAATAGATTAATTCATTGAAGATTTTGTGAGGGAGCTATACCTCGATAAAATTTAGAGAAAAGCTACAAATGCAATTGTGGACTTTTCAGAGCTGTTAATAGATTTGAATCGGTACCAAATCTGGGTTTAGAGTCATTACTTGATTTATCTATCAAAGGTTATTTCATTCGTTAACAGATTTTTGGTGACTCCACTAGGGATAAATTAGTCAAAATTTTGACAATCACCATTACGTCATGCAACATGATGGTACTTTCACATAATGATGCATTTGCAGCCATATTTAGATTGGGTTAGAGCAGAGCAGGAAGATATCATATCACAATTAAATACACTCGCGTGGAGATACAAAAGGAGTGTGATGGATTATATGCAAGTGAATTTTATCTTGGAAGGAGAAGAGAAATGGGCCCAACAACCACCTGTACTTGTGATTGAACCACCCCTAAGACTGATATTCGAATATTATGGTAACCCACCTCGTTGTCATAATCGTCAGCCCAATCTTCTACCACGTCAACCAAGGGACCCACCTACATACCGACCTCAGAATCCACTTTTGGCTTGTCCACTACAGTAATCTTCTTTTCCTAACCTTTCTCCAGGTGAGTTGGTGACTCTGTTTGTTGTTTATGGCTTCAAATTTCTGGTGCAACCAAATTGGCCCCCTTGCTTTATCACAATATCATGATCTACCTAAAGGATCTAAGAGGGGATTTCCTAAATTCTTAGGTCAGAATGAACAAGATCATGAGGACCATATTTTAGCTATATGACTATGAGTGTAGTTTTAGGAATCTAGGATGAAGATGTGTTTGTAAGGATTTTTATTGAAAGTTTGATTGAGAAAGCTACTGAATGGTTCAGAGGACTTGAGAAAGGAAGCATCATTGGTTGGTATGTTCTTAAGACAAAATTTCTCCAACATTATGGAATCCCAACTAATGTTGCAACTACCTTGCATCACTTTTTTTAGATTATGAAAAACAAAGCTAAAATGATGAGGGATTTTGTCTACCATATCAACCAGTCTCTCCAAAAGATTCTTTCCCCAGAAAAGCCCAGCGTGGAGATTCAATACCACATATTCATTTCTTCTCTTGAACCAGACATACAAATACTTCTAAAAAGAGACAAAGTTCAAGGAATTGAGCAAGCTCAACAAGAGGCAATGAAGGATGAAGATGATTTCATTGCAGTTGGCAACAAAACCAGTTATAAAACTTTTCCCAAGCTTTTGGCCAAATTCCATCCTACTGTGGAAAACATGAATTTAAAAATTCTTGATAATCAACATCAGCCTAATGAAAGGCATAACCACCCCTGTGTTGATTTATCCTTGAAATTATGCACCTCTGTTGAAGTTGCAAGTGATTATAGTTTATCTAGTGATGATGAAGATGAGGAGATACCGGTAAAGCCACCATTGATTCTAATCCCTTCTTTTGATAAAATCTCTCTTTTAGAGGCTAACTCGAAAGATCTGGTATCGACCTCTCTTCTTTCTCTAGAATATGAACTTTTCCTTTTTAAAGAGATGGAGAATAAGGATATACGCTTAAGTTTGGAAGGAGATGATGATTCTAGGAATGATGATCTTTAGAAGAAAGAATGGTGGTCAATTCATCCTAACCCTCTCTTTTATTTTGATGAATTCAAAATACATGATAACCCTCTTTTCATAAATTCAAAAGATCAATTAATGTTAAAGGAAGAAGGTTGTTTACTCAGAGTTGCAGTTGATAATGAGCAAAGACAAAAAGTGGAAAATACTAATCTCCCAACCGGAGGAGGACATAAAGATCAACTCCAAAAGGTAATTGAATCCTCAGATGTCATTTTTCCTAGCACACAAATTAGTTATGAGAAGTTCAAGTCTGCTAATGAAATCCTTGAAGGCAGGGCAACTGTAAATGAAGCAACTAAAAATTTCATTTTAGAATGTTTTCATTTTGAAAGGAACATTATACAAGATTTAGAGGCTTTAGTACAGTTATTAGAATCAAAGTATGGAGTGGATGAAATTGAAAGAGGAATTATGATTGATGAATCAACAATGGAACCTGATAAGTCTTATGCCGTACAAACTACAAATTGGGGTCCTAAGTCTTTAGACAATGTAATTTATTCTACACATGGTGACCAGGAATTTCCTTTTCCTCATAATGTACATGTGTGGTGTCCAATTCGAGGACTCTTTTCTTCTTTTTCAGAGTGTCAAGTGCAAGACATGTAGAACAATCTTAAATTGGATGTTATGCAGGAAGATTCAAGTGAACATACATTGGGAAGCATTAATATGAGTAATTCGACTATTGAGGTTTGTAATCAAGAATGGATTTTTGAACAGAAGACTTCACTTAGCAAGTCCTTACAGGGTGCTAATTTTATTTATTTAATGATGGTGGTTGCAATTTGACAATTGGCTATATACACAGTTTTCAATCACCCAACATTGTTTCGCATATGCAACTACTTCTCGCAACCTGCCAATGGATTTGCATAATTATCTTGAGTATCACTTGAGGTAGGATTAGCCTACCATGTACATTGTTGAAATTTTGTTGTGCCAGTAGTTTAGGTGTTTTCTTTCTTTGTTTTGTCTCATTTTTGGCTTGCTTTATTTGTTTCTTCTCCTTGACTCCGTGCCCAATGGAAAGGACTGGTCTACACTTATGATTCTGGGTTCATTGCCTCATCCTTCATAGTCCTTGTCCCTAGCTAGAGCCATTGTTACCCATAAATTTTTCTAAGTCTTTATCTGGGATGTTATTTTACTAATTTGCCTAAGTCTTAGACCTAATCTATGCTTGGGTGGTCTTTTGCTATTGCTTTTGAACTTGGGTGGTGTTTTATTAGGTTTGTCAAACATCCCATTTTACCACCTACTTTACATATCCTTCATTGGGTGGTGTTCTCTTGTCACATCTGAACTTTTTTTTTCTTCCAAAGTGCATGTATGAAACCGATTGAGCCATGAGTCAAAGTTTGAAAACTTCACCCGCAAGTTATGCCTCTGGCAACATTCTCTAAGTCATTTTGAACCTGGGTGGGGTTTTTTTAAGTTATGTGAATGATCAATTTTGCTGCCTATGAAGACTTATATTGATTAATCTAAATTATTGCTAGTTTGGTTACTTAATAAAGATATTATGCAGAAGAAAGCTATTATTTTCCAAGCATAATATGGACAAAAATAAGCAACCCATACATTTAAAAGCACAAATAACACCAAAAAGAGATATTTTATTCATATATAAATGTTTTTACATTATGATACCATAGCCATAATCGTTTGGTTTGAGTACAAAAACCTAGGTTGGTGGACACAAAAATAGGAAAAAGAAAGATATTTCAGGTGCACAAGGCAAACATTAGGACACAGATGCTCTCAGTAACAACCTACAGGCATTCAATTTGAGCTGGTGAAAGCAGGTTCTCATGTGACTGGAGGAATTGCATGAACAACCCCATGTCATTCCTCACTACTCCAGTGCACAACAGAGCCACGACCTCCTCCAAAGTCTCATCCTAGATAGCAGATGCAATGCAAATGGCATCATCTATCAACCCAGTTCAAGGATAGTAGTTGAGTCCATTTATCGCCACCGTGACGTGGTGATGGAATTTAGGTTTCACCAAACGCTCCAATGCTCTCACGCCCCAGTCTCGATGGCCAGAAGTCCTGAGAACTGTGTAAATGAATTGTTCCAACATATTGGTATTATGCACATGAGCTTGGCTCATAAATGCCTCACCCATGATGCTTCAGTGCACTTCTTCCTCCACTTCACTCTACACCACAAAGACCTCTTTCAACTGATCATAAGTGTGCCTAAACAAAGGGCTACACTCAATTTCCACTAGAATAATGTAATCGTTCACATAATTTACATCACTTTGGGAGCTCACCATGTTGGATGCAATTGATAGTGGGAGAGAAGTGATACTGCCTAAATTTATAGAATTTTGGTTAGACATGGGATCATTCATTTAAGATTGATAAGATGTAAATTTAATTCACATTTATGGTCAACTTGCATTATTGAATTACAATTCCTCATTAGATAACTCACACGTGCCATCACTTGGTATCCTCATACATTACATTAAATATTGGTGAAATGATTGGTCCTTTGGCTTGTTTCTTAGGTGATGATCGATTTTCTCTATCGATATCTATTCCTGGAAAAATTTCCATTGTTCTTATCAACTTCCCGATAAATGTTTGGGATACAAGAAGTTGCTAGTTTACTAACAACTTTAGTGTCCATTCAATGGCTTTAGCCATGTTATAAATTAGAGGTTAAGCATGGATGGGGCAGCTTTTTGGATCTCTTCGAACACACCTGGGGGTGTTTTCAAGAAGAAATAACATTTATTACATACTACAATAGGTTGTAATGTGTGTGTTACAAATTAAAAGATTTGAAGTATGCTAATCTTGGTGTTATGTGTACGATATAGCTGTGTTTTCTTTTAGTATGATTTATTCACATTTGTTAGATTTGATAGTCATGATTTTCAATCTTTGTATTGATTAGAAATGGCTTCGACCTTTTCCTTCATGTTAGTTTCATATTTATGAGCTAGCATTAGTCACCTTTTCTGCTTTCTAGTTAAAGGCACAAGTTATTTCCTTAGAATAGATCAATTCATTGAAGATTTTGTGAGGGAGCTGTACCTCAATAAAATTCAGAGAAAAGCCACAAATGCAATTGTGGACTTTTCAGAGCTGTTAATGGATTTGAATCGATGCCAAATCTAGGTTTAGAGTCATTACTTGATTTATCTATCAAAGGTTATTTCATTTGTTAATACTATGGATAATTCAAAGGTTGTGAATAGTGCAGATAGAGTACAAGTTAATTTGAGAAAATATTTGAAGAATCTATCGGAAGAGTCAATTGGTGCATTCTCTTGCATCCCTCCTAGAGTGTTTCCTATAGTAAGATAAATGAAATGTCACTAGTCCAGTTGAGAATTCTATGGAAGAATGAATTGGAAGAGAACCATGATCCTACAAAGTGTTAGTTGAGAAGAAGTTGGATGTTTGGCAGAAAGTCCCTTTGTTCGAATTCAACAGGAAGCATATTTGAATAGTTTTGAGCATAATTCATAATGAATCTTTGTGGATTGATGAATCACATTTGATTACCAGAGAAGCAATTAGAGATGTTATTGGTTTGTGTTCATCTAGACCAGTTCCCAAACAGAAGGCTGTGGATGAGCAAGGGATAATTGAGGTTACCGGTGTGACTCTTGAAGGGAAAGAGATTGATTTGAGATCAATTGTTGATTCGGTCATTAGGTATGCCACAATGGTGATTGGTCACAAAGTTTGTCTCCCTAGCAATGACCTCATAGTTTCTATTATTGTTGTACATACTGCTATTGATATGGTTAAAAGAGGTATGGATTATGACCTATGGGAATTAATTCAAATACATCTTTTGAATAATTTAAAGGAAATCAAGAAGAGTAAGAAGAATACATTCCAGTATGGCAATTTGGTTGTCTACTTATTCTTTTACTTTTTGAAAGAATTACCGGTAATAGGAAGAATAAAATGGTCAAGTAGATACATACAAATTGGAAGAAGATAGAGATAATTAGAGGTGGTCCTACATTGTGCAACTTTAGGATAAATTCTTTTCCCTGCAGGACCAAAGAACATAGGTTATTAAGAAGTTTGTGGCACTCAGAGACATGGTTAAACTCATACACATTCCTGTTTCTAGTGCTCTTGATAGTATTGGTGAATTATCGGAGATTAATCTTAGTCCCAATACTTTAGTAGATGTATAGAGTCCTTATCTAAGCTTGAACTATTACACAAGACTCTTGTAAGTGTAAAAGGATCATGGGCAGAAGGCAAAGTCTCGTGGAAGGTCATCCTGGAGAGTCTCAAAGGTTCTTCTTCTTTAGGTTGATTCAACTTTGTGTTCATATCTTTTTGGTTATATTTTGATGCATATATACATATATACCAGACCCCATCCTTTTCCATTGATGTCAAAGGGGGAGAGATAAAGGTTGGCAGAGGATTTTTTTTTTCAGAACAATTTTGATAGGGGAAGTATTTAGTTGCCGTATATTGAAAAATGTTTTTGACATGCATGTTGCCATCAATGCCAAAGGGGGAGATTGTTGCAATTATGGAGCCTTGTAACATGAGCATGAAGTGTGGATGGTTTATGTTGGTTGTTCCTATTTTTCATTGATGTCAACATGGTAACAACTATATGGGAAGTTTACTTGGTTTACCAGAAGCTGTTCTCTGCCGATAATGTTCTTTTGTGATGAGCCAATGTGTTGGTATTTGAGTCTGGAATTCACTGCAAGAATAAATATGACTCTAATCTCTTAACCATGTTATCATGTCTCATTCAAACATCTATATCTTGGATCTTGAGAATTTTTGGGTTGTGAGCAAAATTTTGTCTTTGACAGAGTTAAACTCTATATTTTACTACTGTTGCTTGGCATATCAGTGTGGTAGACTCCACATTTTCTTAAGGATAACATTCTAATGCTATGGTTTTAATGGTAGTCTCTATGATGATAGTATGAGGAGAAATTGATGTGACCTCAGATCTGGAAGGTGTTTGATTTGAGGATTGTATGTTGGTTTGGAGATTCTGTGGATTAAGTTCTAGTCTTGGTCAACCTAACATATGCAATTCACTAAGGAGACTAGTTATGCTTTATGGATGTTAGCCGATTTGGTATAATGCACTATATGGATAAAATAAATCATATAGGTGACGAAACGAGTGTTTGATTTTTTTCTTCATCTAATTAGGCCGACCTAATTGATGAATAAGACATACTTGTATATATATAAGATGATTTGAAGAAAAGAAAAAAGGTGGATGTGCGAGCATGGAAGAAAGGTGAAAGAGGATCCGAGCCTAAATGTTTTATTAGTTGAGAATCAAAGAATATTTGTTGAGTGAATGTTGTGTGAGGAAATACTTCATATTCTGAGCTTCATTAGAATTGAACCTTGCACATTGAAGGTGTATTCTATGAATTCAATCCTTTTGGCAGTGAGCCACAATCTTTGTATCTTGGTGGTTAGCCATCTTTTGTATTCAAGTAGTGAGCCTTTTCAAGGACAGTGAGTCCTGGTAGTGAGCCCTATAATATCTTGTATTCAGATATAATATATTGTGAGTTAACCCTCACCATGGTTTTTCCATGTAAAAATCTTGGTGTTCATGTGTGTGGTTGCATTGATTTATTTTTATGTTCTCTCTTGTTGATTTAGTCAGAATTGTGATAATGGTTAGATGGATTTTATTAGAATGGTTTTATGGAATATTGATTCACCACCCTCTCAGTATTCTGAATGTTCAACTACTACCACCTTATTGAGGATTGAGATCCAAAAGAGATATCAGACTCTAGTTCTAACATGTCTACTCAAATTTTGAACATCTGGATGAATATAAACATTAATCTTTCATAATGGTCTGATAGAGGCAAGAAGTTCTAAATGGATCTTTGTGTATGGGGATTTGTTTCGGGAATAGATATGGGATTTAGGCTATTTTGAAAATATACCCTTAGGGGTTTTGAAATTTGAAGGGATGTCATATGAAAGCTTAAGGTCAAATTTGTAGAGGGTCAAAGGAAATCCTATCAAGGGCTAGGATCTAAAATGAATATGGGACCTTATTTCAAAATTTCCTATCGAGGATGAAAATCCTGAATGGATGCGTTGCATGAGGATTAGGTCCAAAAATGGATCATAGATTAAGGAATTTTTATGAGTACATCATTTTAGGGTTTTTAGACTCGAAATTATATATAAAGAACTAGGATTGGGATTTGCAAATTTCAAGAGGGGAACTTCATCGAGAATTGGGATTTGAAATGGATATCAGATATTAACAATTTTTAATGATCTAGGGCACACCGAGATTTGAAATGGATATTAGATATTGAAATTTTTTAATGATCTAGGGCACATCAAGATTTGAAATATGAATGATGAAAATGGGGGAATTCCAGTTTACTTTGAAAATACATCTAACTTGTGAACTAGGGTAAACTCAAGATGAGAAAATTGAGCCCCAAACAAGATCACCAGACCAAAAGATGAAACCCTATGACCTAGGGAACAATCCAAAACTAAAAAATGAATGTGAAAACAAAAAAAATGAGAAAATGATAACAAAAGGACAAGACCAACACATCAGACAAATAAACAAATGAGAAATCACAAAAAATCACACAAAAAGAACCAACCTAGAATCAACGTGAGAATAGGAGTCAATCAGTTGAGGAGCTACACAAAGAAACCTTTTTCGCCTCTAGCTTTGATGCACTCACTCAAATCGAAGATCAAATTACAATTATGGATTTGATCAAGCCTTCAAAATTCATAAAAAATTTCTATGTATGTGTGGGAAGATCCGCCATTAATGTGATAGATGGGTGGGATCTTAAGACTAAAATGAACACTTAGACCTAAGTGAAAATGATCCTACATCCGATCAGGGTTCCAAACTTTGATCAATTCCAAGAATAAAAGATAAAGAGAGAAACAATGCGAGGTTGAGAATGAAACCCAAACTTGGACCCCTCAAAAAAGGGGTTAAGATCCACTTCATGTTTGGAGACCCAACAAAAAGGAATCAAGGGACCGGGAACCAAGAATGAATTTATAATTTTTGAGAAAAGTTTGAAATCTATTCAAGATCCTGAAACTCGACACAATAAAGGATGAAGTGGGGCTAGAGTTTTAGAATGGATATGGAACTTTCAAGGAAAAGGTCAAAAATTATCCCAGAGCTCTAGAACGTAAGAAAGACGAAGGGGCAGGTTCAGAGATCCAAAATGGATTTAGACCCTTTTGAGAAAATTTTGGAATCTGTTCAAGGTTTTGAAACCCAACAAAGACAAGGGGGTGGTTCCAAGGATCCATATCAAACCGTTTTGAGAAAAGTCTAGAATCCATTCAGGGTTCTAAAATCCAACAAGAACAACATAAGGGAGCTTGAGAAAGGAAAACTCTTGGGACCAAAAAAAAGAACACCAAGGGAAAAAGATAAGCAGGAAAACAAAAAAAAACAAAAAAGGGGTACCCATTTCAAAAAGAAAAAATGGGGGGGGGGTGTATATAGGGAATAATAGGTAGGATTTCCTTTGAGAGATTAGATGAGATTTTTTTTTTGATCAAACTCTTGACAAGAAGGATAAGCTAGGTCTAGGGGAGAAAATGAACCAAATGAGGTAAACAAGGAAAATGAATGGATCAGATAAGTCAATAAATGGTGTAAATAGTGGAAGGTAAGGTAAATGTTAAGGATCAGGAAGGCTATAAATAGTGATAGGAAGGGTTATTTTCCCTCATTTTAACTCTCTCAATCTAGAAGATTAGAGCCTTCAAAGCATCTAGAGTTAGATGCAACCTGTGATATGGTAGACATTCTAGTAATGATTCATTAGGTGAAGTGTGTGTGGGTCTTCAAGTGGTCAGTCAGGTTGGGTTCAGTAGTAAGTGCCTAAATTTTGGGTCCCTAGGGGTAATTGTAGGTGTATTTATGAGGGGTATAATTATATTTTATCAAATGTATGGCTCTATGTGGAAAGCTACACATGATGGTTTACGTTGCACATGGTATGCATAATTGATGTGTAGTTGCACATTTGATAAGGGAATCCATCCAATTGATGCAATTACAAAAATGAAGGGTATGCTAGCATAATTGATAAATGATGGATTGAGTAGCACAATTTATTTACAATCATACAAATGATGGATTAAGTAACACAATTGATTTACAACTACACAAATGATAGGATAAGATGCACAATTGATGTAGAGTTGTGCAAGTGATAGGTACGGTGACACACTTGATGAATTATACCATGAATGATTAGTAGGCACATTTGATGCCAAACTAAGATAAGATAATTTTTAAACCAAAATGAATCCAATTTGAAATTTATAATCCATGCATTTCTATTATGGGGAAAGAATAAAAAGAGTTTCTACTAGGAAACTCAACATGGTTGGGTGAATAATAACTACAAATAAAGGGAATTCCAAATGACACTATATTTGACCACTAATAAGCATCCATATGGTTGTAAAACATGGGATGAAATAATTTTTCATGGAATTTTGTGTGACCATGATTTAGGCTAGGATCAAATAAATTTAAAATCTTTAAAAATGACAAATTATAAAATGAATACAAAATCATTAGAAAATAACACTTAAAAACATAACCATACCAATTAGAAAATAAATTTGGAATATTTATTAGGGTATAAGCTAACGATAGGCTAAAATGAGTCCTAAAACCATGCTACAAGAATGCACACTAAAATATGTATAATTTGTAGGACCAAAATTATAAGGTATGTAATTTTTTATATTACAAATTCATGTGAAGACTACAATAAGATCTCAAAGGATTTAACTAATAACAATTGAAATAATATATTTTTACATATTTTTGAGTTAACAAATGGGCATGTTAACACTACAAGAATAAATATTCACATTTATTAATAATAATACAATTTTTAAGTTGGTTGGATGAGAGATCAATAGAGTTTGAACATGTATCTAAAGGAGGAAGAGAAGTGGGAAAATATATGTTATAATTATAGACTATGGGTAATATGGTGCAAGTAGAAAATAATTTTTAATGGGATGATAAGGACAAGGAAATGTGTTTGGCAACAAATTCATGTTCCTCTTAATGTATACTATTATGATGGTTCAAGTAGAAAAATTAAGTAAAATATTTTAACATAGAAGGAAATACATACATGAGGTTTGTAAAGGAGGAAAGATCATATAAGAATTATGAGACATTATACATGGAACATGTCTATGCATCCATTTTATAGAATAATTTTTTTCTAAGACACATGGATACAAATTAAAAAATTGAGAAATTAAGGTATAGTACATAATGTAAACATTTAAATATTCCCAAGAGAAAGGACTAGCAATATCTATAGGAAATATGGAAAATAGAAAAAAAAATCAAGAAAAGAGTGGGTAATATGTGGGGGTGGTAAATGAGATTAAGGAAATAAATGAATAGAATTATGTTAAGGGTAGTTAAAGGGAAGAAAATAATGGTTTAGTTGAAGGTCACCATTTTTCTCCTTTAGGGCTATGGTAATGGGTTTTGAGGTAATGCATCAAATGTTTATGTGAGACTCTCAACTATTTGGAAATACATAGCAACAACCACCAAAGGTGGAGAATAGTGAGCCTCAAGTTTGACCCCTGATAAAATGGAGTTGACGTAGGTATAAAGTCAACCATACAAAATCTAGAGAGAATATATAGTGAATACTTGGGATATAAAATGGAGATACTAGAAGATTATTGAGTGATCTCAATCCTCAAGAAGTAGTATAGAAGGCCCAATTTTGACATCAAAAATTGGTCATGAAGAGTAGTTTTACTGCCTGAATGGTGGATAATGAATCCTTTTGATCAATAAATCATAAACTTAGAGAACTATGAATGTGAGTATTATCCTATTATAGACTATGGGAATTCAAATCAAAATGACATTGAGCGAACCCAATTAAAGAAGAAAGGAGTCCATTTTGGCATACTAGGCCGAGGGGCCTAGTTGAGGTTATAGAGAGACTTCTGAAGATGATAGAAAAGTGAGGAATATTAAATTAACCTATATGTGTGCTTCATGTAAATATCCTCCTAAAGGTCACCATGAATAAAAACACTCTTCAAATCCATCTAATGAACTTCCAAACAGTGTGTTGTAGCTATAGAAAAGAAAGCCAAATGGAATTCATTTTGAAAATTTATGTGAAATTTTTAAAGTGGTCAATCCTAAGAACCTAGGAGAATCAAGTTTAACAATCGAGCGATCCTTATTCTTATTAAGAAACACATCTAATGCAAATTTTATTTGATAGATGCACTTGCATCCAAAAAATTCCTTCCCTTAGCAAGGGGGACTAGATATTAAGTATGGTTTCTCTCCAAGGAACTAAACTCTTCCTGCATAACAACATCCCACTCTAGGATACCCAAATATTATAGATCAAAGTTTGTGAGAAGAAAGTGATATGGATCCTATTGAAATTTTGATTTATTTCTTCTAGTATCTAAAGTATCCCCAACCCAATCATCTACAAACTAAAATATCTAACAATCCCAAAGAGTATTTGAGGCTAAATATTATGGATAATTTGGTAGAGTATCCTTTGAGTGATGACTAGGTATGGAAGGATGTAAATCATCATCATCATCATCATCATCATCATGATTCAATGTTGAGTAAGAAGACTCCTTATCAAGACTAATATAGGATTAATATCTAATGGAGAACCATCATCATGTCATAGTGTCTCTAAAGTGATGAAGGATGGAGAAATGGTAGAAGAAGAGCTAGCATGAATCTCCTCAAAATGAAAACTCCTCTTAATGAATAGATTGTGAATGGTGGGATGAAGAAGCCTGTGTCCCTTAACACCATCTATATATCCAAAAAATATACAAGGCATTCTCTATGAATCCATAACCTTGTATTTGTTTTGTTGGAATGTGGACCCATACATAGGAGATCCAAACACACAAAGGTTTTTTTACTGAGGTTTTATGATTGATCCAAGATTTGATAGGAGTTATTTCCTTCATATCTTGGTGAGGAACTTGATTTTAAATTTAACATGCATAACTTATAGCCTCTACCTAGTATTGCGGTGTTAGAGATCTAGAGTGTATCATACTATTATCTATCATTTTTAAGAACCAATTCCTCAATTCTATAAGTTTATTTTTTTAAAGGACTATAGGGTACCATGTGTTGTAGGCCAATGCACTAAAAAATACAACATTATTCAAACTTTTGGTTGACATATTCTCCCTTATTATGTATACATATAATCTTGATGGAATTCCTAGATTGTTTTTGTAAATTCTTTGAATTCCATAAATTACTCAAAGACTAGAATTTTATTTAAGAAAATATACAAAGGTGTACTTGGAAAAACCACAATAAAGTTCAAAACATGTCAAGATATACTAAAGGATGTATGTGGAAATAGACCAACCAAACCACTATGTACTAACTCTAGAAGTTGTGAGGCTTTCCAATATTTCCCTCATCAAAATTCTCCTATAGATGCTTTCTAAGAATGCATCTTTGACTAAAACTATTAGAAAAATGAACTGCAAGCAAGCTTGATACTATGCCATGTTAATTGACCTCATAAAAGTAATGGTAGTTCAAGTGGCTAAATCATTGATGCCACAAGTTGCTCACTCTATTTGAATGAGTAAGAAAAGTTCTTAAAGGAGAATCAAGATCAAAATGAGAAAATTGATAGAGCCTAGAATGATTATTTGGTTTTCCCATGGAAATTCTAAACCCATTATATGGCTCACTAATGACCACTATATTTAGATTGAATTCAACCCACTTGTCAAAAATTGTATGGATGATCTAGTAGAAAAATAGGAGATGAGTTGACAACAAAGGAACACAAATATCATGAAATATTTATTCAACAACATCAATAAATCATCTCCCAAGAGCCTCCTCAAGTGATTCATTACCCGCAAGTATGTCAAGAATAGAGCATGAATCCAAAGATGAGAATATTTCATATGAATTAGCCATGTGGTGAGAATTTCTTGAGTCAATAACCCAAGTGTTAGTTTGTGAATATATTAAAAGGAGTTTTCCTTTCCTTTCACCTTATTGAAATTTGTAGCTGTTATGTGACTTTTTCCCCAAAAGAAGAAAAATCTATGAAATAACCCTTTAGAATTAAAAGGGAGATGGAAAATAAAGGATATTATGATCCTTTAGTTAAAAGAGATATTAATAAAGAATATATATAAATACCTTTTAAAAAAAAGGGAAGAATAATTATTTATTTAAATAATTATTAAAGGCAACCTTTGTGAAAGGGTGTGATGGTTTGGAAACCACCCTTTAAGGCTTATATAAGAATTTATGTGAGACTTGGAAAGGCATTCAACCATGGAGAACATTCAATAAATAAGGAAGTGGTTGGTGAGCTATGGATAGGATGGAGAAGGGGGCACATCTATAGTGTGTCTCCAACCTGGGGTACAAGAGGGTGCACTTAGGATAGTCCTGGCCAGGGCATGGTTTTGTGGTACAGTGTTGAGCATTGTTCCGATGGAACCAACAATTGTGTAAAGCAACGAAGTCTGTTTTTCTCTCCCAAACTACTCCATGGCAAGAGCCAGTACCACTAACATCTTCCTAGAGTGAGAATGAGATTTCCAAGTGCTATGATTTAGATAAGTACTGAACTTATTCAAAGATATTTCAATTATAAATTAGATGGAGTTGATTTAATTGAATTCTTTAACGATGCTATTTATTCTCTGTTAATAGTATCTATATTGTTGAATACCAATTTACATATTATTGATGATGTTTTCATGTGCTTAAATCTTAAACTAGATAACACTAATTAATTAGCATTTTTGTGCATTTGCATCTAATTTATAGAGATAATTCATAATCTTTAGATTGAATTAATAACACTAACAAATCTATTGCCAAATATATGTTAAACTTGTCCAATTTGATACTTGGGAAAAAGTAGTGTTACATTTGGTATCAAAGCCTAATGATTAGGCCTTCCTATTTTGAAATTTTCTTTATGTTTTCAAATTTCATATTGACTAATCTTTAAAATGCTCCTTGTGTATGTCTAGAATTATAAAATTTCCTTAACCTTTGAGCCATGAGTTTTGATTCTATAAGACCTTTTTTGTTTCTCCTTGTTCATTGGCATATATGTGTGTTCATATCTATATTTAAATCTTGTCAAGAGTTAGCATTTATTTTAAAACTTCCTATTTATATCTTGACTTAGCTTAAGACACCATATCTATACCTTATTAATAAGATTTCTATATATCTATGAACTCATAACCTTATTTAATTGTAATAAACCGCTAATATTCTTTGTTATGCACACATGCTTCAAAATTATTCACATTCTATTATACATTTCATGTGATCATTGATGTTTTCTTGTAAACCACCATGGAGTATGAAGTGTGCACAATGATTCATTGTATATATACTATAGTTCCCTTCATTAATGAGCAAGTGTCTCATTTCTAAGAATTGAGACCTCTCGCATCACACGTCATACCTCTATAGGAAGACATTTTATTGGGTATTTCAAAATTTGTGCACTTTCATTTCACATATATCATTGCATCCTCATGGATCGTGATCCACAATATGTTCTAACTTCGAATTGTCTATGCAGCCATTAGACTGCACATTTGACCGTATTTATTAATTTATTGAAAATCAGAATACAATGCATTTTTTATTTTCAATGAATTAATAAATATAGTCAAGTGTGAACCTTGATTTTGTTGTCATCCTTAGTTGTTCTAGCACAACCAAGGGTGGTCTTTTTATATCTCGATTGTCTAGCTTTCTCCTCTTTGCCAGCCAGTCATATCAAGTTAGGTCAATATGTTAGTGTTGGGACAAACACTGGAGACTTATTCACCTATGTAGCATGGTTCAATACACGGGTTGAGTTGGTGTACTTTGACCATTGAGGAATTCTTTCATATGTAAGAAAGAATCTAGTTCGCAATAACCATTAGACTATAATTGGTCTTATTGTATCGATGTTCCCAAACATTGGATAAAGATCTCATTTTTGGCCTCTTAGTGAGAACAAATGTGATATACTTTCATCACAAGGAATCCACCTAGCTAAGTTCTTATAGGAAATGTATTCAATTAGTAGATGACTATACCCATTATCTTATACCATGGGTGTACTATCTACTAGCCTCAACCGATCACTTGAAGTAGACCCCACACCATTTGAGTTCACTTCTGAAGCATCTGGATTGTTATTAATCTTAAATAAAAACACAAAATACACATCTTTTTCCTATGCATATTCCTACCATCCATAGAACTTGGGAAGAAATCAAATAGTTTAAAAAGGAAAATGATGCATCTTTTGGGAAGAGGACCAAGCATGAGCATGTGAAAGGTATTGAATCATAGTTGCCATCCCTTCTTTTGGTACAAAGATTTGCAATATGGAAAACCAACATTTCCTTTTAGACTTAACTCAATACCTCAAATTTAGGGTATTCAAATTATTCTTTCATTTTAAGTTAGAAATGAACACCAAAAAAAGGGGACACTTGACAAAATAGGGTTAAAAAATAAATGTAGTTCTCTAATAGAGATACGATAATTACTTTAGATCCAAGTATTGGACAAGTGAAACTCCTCCTTTAACTAACTTCATTTTTTTGAGTAGAAGAGGAATCCCATTAATCCTCAAAAAGAGTTACTAAAAACTTATTTATAGTAATTAGAGTTGATTAATTTTTTAATGAACCTATTCTCCCAAATAAAATAGAAAAACAAAAAACTCAAATATTTTGGGTATAAAGATTAATATACCTAAGTCAAATAGAAGACACATTCTTTTCTTCTTTCTAATGAGTCTTAATATGACAATTTTATGAAGCTATAGTTGATCACCCAAATCTTAAAAGATTCAATCAAGAAGAAAGATAGATAAAGGGGTGATAAAGATCACAAAGCATAAGTCTCTCTTAAAGAATAAATCAAGTAGAAGCAAAAATAATCCTCATAAACAAAGAGTTATATGTGATAATAAACAAACTAGCAACTCTAGTCAATGAATAAGGAGATCTCTTTTGAGTTTCACCATACAAAAAGGAAAGCTTAATTTTTAGAACCCTAAATGTCAAATTTAAATATAGTTTTGAATGATTAATGAATCTCTTGGAACATTGATTTTTTTGTTGCAAGAGTTCAAATAAGAGATGATCACTTTAGTGGTATTAAGTTCGTATTTCTATTTGGATAGTACCCTTTTATTTTAAGTTGTCTTTGAAATAAGAGTTAGTGTATTAGTATTTTAGGGTGAACATATCTATACTAATTTTCAATTATCTTTCTATTTATTTTGAGTGATTTTAGTATGCTTGTTATGTTTGTGCAAAATCAACACTTATATTTGCTTAATGTGAGTTATATTATGGGCCCATAACCCATAGGTCCTTGGATTCACATCATAAACTTGAAATATTGACATTGTGTTTGGAATGAGTTAGTGAGAATAACACCACATTGTTATAAAGTATGAAACCAAACAGGCTCTTAGGCTTAGGCATAGGGACATGCCAAGTCTTATAGGGGGAGAGACTGTCTATTCTAACATTTTCTATGATATGAAAGTAGGTTATGTATCTATTCCAAACTTATAAGAAAATAGTAGGGTTATTGAAGATTCATGTCAATAATTTTTTCAAAACTTTGGATCAAACCAAATTTAGACAACAAAAATACATGAATTACACATCCTAGATACATGGACATACAAATTATAGCCTTGAGAAGTCTAACAAACGTCACAAGAAGTCTAACAAATGTTACATAGTTGGAATTGGTCGTTTCTTATTTTTGAATCTAATTTCCTATGAGTCTTTGACAAAGTGATATATGTTTCAAAAGATGTTATGACTATATTAGGTGTTATAAGCACTCTTTAATATTAATAGAAATATGCCAATTTAGATTATTGAATTCTAAATTTTCCCCAAAGTTTGTTGGGTTACCTTGTGAAATAATATTTTAAGGGTAATTGTGTACTAGTCTCCATTTAATTGTATTTGGTATAGGAATTTAAGAAAGATTGGACCTATTATTTTTATGGAGTACCCTGTGGGTAGTCATAACATATTGTTGTTTTCTTTTTCTTAAGGTGTTTAATGGATTGTTTTTCTATTGTACTTTTTTATTGGACTTGATCAACCTAATAACCTTGTACAGTTTCCTTATTATATAGGGCTAATATTTTATTTACATTGATTTTAATATATGAAAGGGGGATATTCATGTAGTCCAGAATGCATGAATATCACCTTGGAATGTATGTTGAAGTTATAGATTATAATTTTATAAGTTATGAGTGGCCACATAGTATTGGATATGCATAGTAATTATTGTGTGATCACATTGTAATACTTTGAAAGAGTTAAATGAGAGAAAATTGATTAAATGAAATATATGTGATTAAATATACATAATAACCTTCGTTCTTCAATTGTAAAATTCTTATATGTATGTATGTATAGTTCTTGTCATAATTTTGATTGGAAAAAATAATCCTCTTGAAACAATAAAAGAGAAAGATCTATGAATTGAAAGAAGAAAAGGATGTAGATGAATATATGAAGAATTAATGTATTCAATATCAATTTCTTCAACTGTTGATTATGTGTTTTTGAGTTGTGATGTAGATGTAGAGTGGCAAAGTCTGCTTTTCTCTCCCAAACTGCTCCATGGCAAGAGCTAGTACCACTAACATCTTCCTAGAGTGAGAATGAGATTTCCAAGTGTTATGATTCAAATAAGTACTGATCTTATTCAAAGATATTTCAATTATAAATGAGATGGAGTTGATTTAATTGAATTCTTTAATGATGTTATTTATTCTCTATTAATAATATCTATATTGTTGAATACCAATTTACGTATTATTGATGCTGCTTTCATGTGCTTAAATCTTAAACTAGATAACACTAATTAATTAGCATTTTTATGCATTTGCATCTAATTTATAGAGATAATTCATAATATTTAGATTGACTTAATAACACTAATAAATCCACTGCCAAATATATGTTAAACTTATCCAATTTGATACTTGGGAAAAAGTAGCGCTTGAGTAGCCTTTTAAGATTATCCTAATGAATCTTGCTCTATTAAATCTAACACCTTGATGTTGTTCTTTTCAACAAGATATGTGAGATGAATAATTTAATTTTTAGGAATTTATGCTTATCATGACCATATTCTTACAATAGGAACACTTAAAAAAATTTCTTCTTAGACTTACCATCTTTTGAGGAAGAGGTTTTAGAAGTTGCATTGGAGGTAGACAGTTTATAATCTTGTTTCTTCTCTCCTCGATTCTTTTGTTTCTTATTTTTCTTTTCAAATCCTTTCTAATATTTAGTGCCCTAATTTGTAGTCAAGAAATTAGATTTAGAAGGTTTTATAGTGACCATCTGAACCAACTTATCCTTCTCCTTGGGGAGTTCATTAACAAACTCATCAAGAGAAGGAATTTTATAGGTGGATCTCCTAAGATGCTTTTAGTAGCATGAAATACAAAAGTAAAAACTAAATAGTTCAAACCAAGTTTATAGAGAATACTTAAAATCAAGAGTGTGTATTTTTCAACAACCTCTTACTATTTCAATTTCAATTTTATGGATTATATCTTAGTGAAGAAGTCCTGAAGAGTTTAAAAGTGGACTTAGGAATTAATCCTATAAGATCACTCTCTAATTGATGACATCTTATTTCATCTTATGTACCATATAGGATTTTCAAGGTGGCCCACACTTCATTTGGTGTAGAGATAGACTCAACATGAAAGAGTGAATATATACATTTATACATGTACAAGGTTTCAAATACTTCATCACACTTATAATGAAATTCAATCTTTTTTGTAATTAAGGATGGTTTTGTTTCAAGATTAATTGTAACCCTATGCAATCCATGATTTTTTAATTAGATTGTCATTTTAGATTTTCAATCAAAAAAATTGTAGGACATGAATCCATCAAGAACCATTGTAACATTATGCAATCCTTTCTTTTTCAAATAAATTATCATTTTAGAATTTCGATCAAAATGATTAGAGGTCATGAGAATAAGAAGTATTAATTATCCCATTTTGAGCATATAATTATATTGTAGTTATTATTATTGTGTAGAAAAGAGAATGCAAAAATGAAAAAAAGAAGGCACTCAAAACAACTCCCATTTTTCACCAATTTTAGAAACCACCCCTCAAAAATCATAATGTTGAAACATTATAGTCAATGAATTTATAATTATTTTACTAAATCACAAGTTTTTAGGGTCTAAAAGTGGCAAAAATACCAACTTAAAATATAAAAATAACCTAATCCAAAAAAAGAAAAAAGATGTATAGTTGTGAAGTACTTTGCAATAATTTTCCAAAACCTATTTGTTTACAAAAAATGGAGATGTAAGGTGAAAGTTATAGCTGACTTCAACCTATGATTTGTATAAAAATCAATATTTTCTCTTAATAAAACTAGTATGGTTCTAAAGTTATTGTCAATAGCTTTCAATCACCTATTTATTTATAAATAAAATGAATTTTTATGCCCAAGACATGAATCCAAAAAAACATCCTCCATTATGAAAAAGATAAACTAGGTGATGGTCCTTAAGTGACCAAAGGGTAGCATCACCTGTTTGGGTGGTGCAACTTGGTGGAATAATGCTCGTGAGGCTAAAGTGGCAACTAAGTAGCTTTAAGGCTACATTTGGACCTGATGGACTCCAATGACAATGAATTGACCACAACTTAATGGTAATTTATGTATGAACACAAGTGGTTTTTGATTAATAGAAAGTGTTAAAATTCTAACTAATTGTAGTTGTGAGGGCTTATGATTGGTCCATAGGGGTAGTTCTGAAAGAATTGGTGGCCTAATCTCAAGGAATTCAAACCGTTTGAAACATATTCTTAGAGCTAGCACTTGGGTACTTATCATTAAGCATAGTGTTGGATGCTAAGGTTGTGCTGCTGATATATGGTTGTCATTGATGTCAACACTATTAGAATTTGATGTATTGAAGGCTATATATGTTGAGGATATTGAAAAAATTATAAAATAAAGTATTGCAGGTGCCCAGTGGAACTGTGAAGGTCATGAAGGTGTCTTGTTCTGTACGTTGAAGATCAACTACTATGGACTAAAGGGTTTATTTATGAGAGTATCTAGTCCATCCATTGGAAGTATTAGAGATCTGCATGAAGATTTTTTCAAGTTATGAAGATTTGTGTTCTGACAGTGCTTCTGTGGTCTCTGTCAGTGTTCTTGATTAAAGCTGGTGTGATTCTGGTAATTCTAGTTGTTGCGGATGTTTCTCTATTGTTTCTTAGTGTTTGTGGATGTTTCTAGATCATGCTCTATCTTTGTTTCACGTCCGCATTGATCGATGTGCTCATGGTTGAAGATTTTTTCTTGGTATGTTCAGTTTTCATGTTCTTGGCCAACATGATGGTTGTAATGTGTTGTGGATCCTTGGAGATTAAAATTTGAATTTTTGGCACGCTTGAGGATATTGTTTTGGGTTTCATCATAATATTAGCTAACGGTGTTTGATCCACATTAAAAATTTATTTGTAAATTTGGGCCGACATTGAAAATATGTTTCATATTTCTGGCCGACTAGGTTGTTGATGTAAATCCATGTTGTGGATATATAAGAGTGATTGTTTAAGCGAAGTGTGAAGAAGGTTTTATGTGCTTAACTGGAATTGTAATTAGGCTTTTGAAGAATCTATTTTCTCAGTTCACAATCCAGATGGTTTTAATCCGAATCTTTCTTGGGCAATGAGCCCTCTTGTAATTGAGCAGTGAGCTCTAGGCAGTGTGCCTGAATGCATGTGCATTCCCATTATATTTTTCTTTATACTTTTAACAGGGTATAATCTTGTGGACTAACATTGACTGTGGTTTTTCCCCTAATAGGGTTTCTGGAACGTAAAAAATTTTGGTGTTCTCTATGTTTATGATGTGT
Source organism: Sequoia sempervirens (assembly GCA_007258455.2). Classification (NCBI taxonomy): domain Eukaryota; kingdom Viridiplantae; phylum Streptophyta; class Pinopsida; order Cupressales; family Cupressaceae; genus Sequoia; species Sequoia sempervirens. The sequence continues at coordinate 1,158,062,308 of VDFB02271358.1, read as the reverse complement.
TGATTGTTTATGGTTTATTGTTCATTCATCAAATCTGAGATTTAATTAAGTAAAGTTTGAAAAGTTTAAATAATCTGTGACAACTGATTCACCCCCCTCTCAGTTGTCTGTCCTTGTTTTTCCAACACATAGTTGCTCACCTTTTTATTTTTTTTGAAATAAATGCCTCAAATTACATGCTAGAAAGGCCATATAGCTAGCTTCTTAGAAAAAAAAATTCTTGAATTTTCTTGGCACTAAAACATAAAGTTTAAATGAAAATGAAGGTTTTGGGGCCTTTTAGACTCAATGGTGAGGTCCTTTTGGCCTGGAAAAATTCCTTAGATTTAATCTATTTTCTAGATCCAATCTTGAAAACCTTATTTACTACTATGTCATATGATATCTAAATCAAGTGTAAAAAAATCCAATCATGAATTTCTTGAGCCTCCTATATGTATTGGAACAACTAGAAAAATGCTACTAATATAACTAGAGGAGCTACAATAACCTAGATCTTACCAAAACACACATGTAACACAAGAGATTAGTACATATTAATAAATTCTTTTTTATTCTCTAGATTATTCAAAAAATTCAAGAGATGAGAATACAACAGTTTATAAGATCTTACAAAAGATAACTCTAATCTCTTAATCAAGAAATCTAGAAATTAAAAATCTCAAAATTCATGCTCTAATACCATGCTACAAATCTAAAAAAAATGATGAATAACAATACCTAAACAAAAATAGACTAGAGATTTTGGAAGGTGTACAAAATTACAAAATGAAAAATCTACATTAAGAGCTCACAAAGAGAAATTTTCAGATCAATTAGAAATACAAGCTAGGTAGAGAGTATACATAGACTCAAGAAGAAGGTGGAGGTAGAAAAATTAGCCAATATGAGAGACTAAAAGAGTTCTAAGAATAACAAGTGCAAGTTCCTTAGAATATGGTGACACCTTAATAATCCACTCACCTAATTAATATTTATTTTATTAACCTAAGGAAAGTTTAATAAAAGTGTAGGAAAAACCTAGGAAAATGAAATAAGACCTTCACTAACATATCATAAATATGAAAACCCACATACTTTAAAATAAAAAATCTACATAAGACATAGATCCATACAACATGGATCTAAAATAATGCAAGTGCAAGCATCCAATTTTTTTTGAAAGTTGTCTAGGAAATCCAAGACAATAAAATACCAAATCCATATCCATAACTAAGTGCATGCAAAGAGAGAAATCACTTGTGAAAGAGCTTCCAAGCCACCAAAAGACCAACTACATAATCCACATGAAACTAAGGTCTAATCAATTAGTTCTTTCATTAAATTAGGTGCTAAAAACCATGAACCCAACATAAACATTCCTTATGATAGTCAACATAGTTGGTGTTCTCCCATACATGACTAGGTAGCCAAAGTAGGGACCCAACATGAATACTTCATATTAGAGGGCAGCTTCCTACTACCAAATATGAGCTCCAAGTCACAACAATGTAACATGCATACACATGACCAACTTGTTGCACTATGTTGTCATTAGTGTTTTCATTGATGTCAACCTATAGTGTAGTGTTGATGAGAAGGTGTTTGTGGTCTTGAGAAGGTGTTGTAGATGCAATAGGGTCACTTGGTTTCCAAGCGCTTTTGAGAAAATTTGTATAAAGAGTGTACAAGGTGATAGGGATGTGTTATGTCTTGTGCTCCACATTTCTCCATTCTTGAAGTTGTGCTTGTGTGGTTTGGATGTGATGATTAGAATCCTTTGAAGGTGTTATATCCATAGTTTTAGGTTCTGATCATGGGATAGTAGAAGATGTGTTTGATAGTGTCTAGCTTGTGCAAAGGGATATCTGGGAGAAACAAAATTGCTTCACATTTCTTCGCGTTGAAGCTTCTTGTCTTGAAGATTTGGGAAAGTGCTAATGATGCTTGTATATATATTTCCTTGGATGGTTTGGTGTTCATTTGTTTCGCAAGATTGGTTCATGTATTGTATTTTGGTGGTAGTTTGACAGGTTGCACAAGATGATAGCATTTTTAAGTTTCATGTGTTTACACCAGTGATTTTAAATATTTTGTTGGTGTTGTTATATTCTTGGATATTGTGTAATGTTTCTATGTATTCCATAGGATGTTTCTAGACTTGGTGAAGTGTGTATGTGGTTGCTTGGTAGCGTTAATGTTGGTATGGCCAACTTGGAGTGTTAGCGCTATTTACATATGTGATTCATGGTTTGTGGAAGCAGCGTGTAGTGTGTTGATGTAGATTTGGGTCTTGGTTAACCCTTGGTGTGGTTTTCCTTCATTTCTTTCCATTACAAAAGTTTTTGGTGCTAACCTATTTGGTGGTTGCACATTTGAGGTGCATACATTTCATTGAAGCCAACTTGGAGATGGTTTTTCATGGTTGTCGAAGGTATATATGCAAGTTCAATTGTTGGAGAAGTGTGTGATGAAAAGTGTGGTGTAAAATGATGTATGTGTGATCAAGTTTTGTGATATGAGTGTGAGCACGAACTCCCAAGACTACCGAAAGCAGTGAGTAAAAGGTGTCTAAATTTTAGTGTGCCTAAAGTTGAAAGAGGCAGTGAGTTGAAGGTTGTGGATGGTTGTGGTGGATTCTCCTATTTATTTGAGGTAGTAAACCTCCTTGTAAAAAATTATTTGTAATATTTTATACTCCAGAAGAAGTGATCTTCCTGGGTAGTGATCCCTTGGTAGTGATCCTTTCTTTCTTTTGGACAATGAGTCCTTTGGGTAGTGAGCCCTTTTGATAACTTGAGCCTTTTGTAATCGACATTGATATTTATATATATTTCCTCACCATGGTTTTTTCCTTATTGGGTTTTACACATAAAATTTGGTGTTTTATTGTGTATGGTTGTTGATGTGTTGATGTTTCATTTGTTTACATTCATGCTAATGCTTAATAAGGGTTTGAAGATTAATGAAGGTTTGAATGTTTTAATGCATAAATGATTCACCCCCCCTCTTATTTGTCCTATGTGTCTAACATAACTCTATTGAACCTCTCCACCATTCTATCATTTCTTTCCATACTATTTCCTAAAATAACTAGCTAGATCCACTACAAAATACCACTCATTCAAAGTTTAATAAATAGCCAATTCCTTTTGACATATTCCCACAAGTTTGTTAAGATGAGAAATAAAAATAGAGGAATACCTATAACTAAACCATCATGGATCCATCACATGCAATGACATACAAGCACATGAAAGCAACATGCAAGTCCATACAAGCACACACAAACAACATGCTGGTACATGAAACTCACATACAAGCACATGCGACCACATGCAAACCAAGATTTTTTTTTTGGTACCAAATATTAAGAAAAGTACTCACAAAACCCTTATTAATTAAATCATATCATCATAATTGTGAAGCATTGTAAGCATTTCAAAACTAACCTTTTTAGGAGTTTAATACATTAAATATATCTACAAGAATTTTAACATGATTCCAAAATGTAAAAAACACTTATAAAAGAAGAAATGTAAGAGAGAAGAGAAATAAACCAAAAGAAAGAGAATGACATAGATATGTTGGAAAAGTGAAGAAAAACATCTCTTTTTGTTATATTTTTGTTGTCATTGATGTCACCATGATATATGAGTTGCAACTACAAAAACAAGACTGAAGTTACTCCAGTATTCTAGTCCGGTATTTGAATCAATATTTTGCTTACATCCTCTGGTATTTTAATCCACATTTATTCTCTGGTGATCTTTGTTGCTTGCATTTTTTGGAAGTGGTTTACATGTGTCAGAAGCTTGTTCATGCAAGATCTCTCGTATCCATTTGTTCGTATGGTGCCATTGTTGGTGTTTTGTTGTTATGTTTTTCAGACCATCTCTGGCCGACTTGATAGATGTATTATGTAAAATTAACTTTTGTTATGCAGTTATTTATGTGACCTATTTTAGGTCTGTACGGACTTGTTGAATCATGTGTATTATCTTTTGCATAGCTTGAGGCTGATAGTTGATATTTTGTAAATAAGAAGTGCATCTAATTATGTCAACCTAATTGATGCTTGTGAAAGAGATTGGGTATATTTAATGGAAATTTTTTGGAGAAGATGTATGTGAGTCTATGATGATGCGAAGTAGTGCAAACATAATGAAGTGTGTCAAGTCTATCTATTGAGCTTTATCTGGAACTGAATATGCACTTATTAGGTGTACTCTGTCAGTTCATTTTCTGGTTGACAACCATTCAATCGTTGTAATCCTGTAGGTAGTGAGCCTTTGTTTCTGGACAGTGAGTCTTGGTAGTGAGCCACCCATTTTTGTAATATTCTATAACTAGTTATATAATATTGTGAGCTAACACTCACCATGGTTTTTCCCATTTTGGGTTTTCCATGTAAAAATCCTGGTGTTATTGTGTTCTTTGATTTCATGTTTTGTTAATGCTTTTATTTATATATGCCATTGTTTGCATTGGTATAATTGGATGGTATCTGATAATTTTTTTTAAGAAGATATTGATTCACCCCCCCTCTCAGTATCTTGAATTTTTAACAAGATATACCTTGGGAAAACACCTTTCAGGAAAAATCCAGCCTCTAAAGGACCAAACTAACATATTATTTAACAACAATAATTTTTTTATGATACAATATCAAGTTCTTTCCTTCATGGATATCAATATCCTCTTCATCTAGTAGAAATATAATAACATAACCCTAAAAAAATATTCTCTTATGTCTCCATCTCAAGATCTCTATATATATACCCATGAAGGCCCAATAAACAACCATAAGACATTACCACAGGCCCAAACAAGGTCCCAAAATACCATCCTAAAAATCCACATGACCCACACACTATTATTTTTTATTTACCACTTTTAGAAAAAATCTCTATGATGTGTCATAACATGTGTCATAAGTGGCTCAAAATTCCTAGTCCACTTTTTAACCCCTTGTTGATGGTGTTTTCTACACAACAACAACTCAAACAAGATACAAGTATCTTATCTCTCTTGAAAGGTAAATCTCTATCAGCAAGCCTCAAGAGATAACCCCAAGGTCTCTATGTCAGGGCTTGACAATGCATAAACAACTCAGATAATATGTGAAAACATTGGTAATCACAAGGGGCCTTACAAATGAACAATGCTGGAAATGTACTTTCATCAGATGCAAGAATATAGTGATGCTTTTAATCCTAAAACTAACTCAGATTCAAAATAAACAACAAAAGAGATAAGGGTTTTAGAGAGATTCAACTCTAAACTAACTCCTAAGATCAATCACAATAATGATGAATGCTACAAATGGACAAATCTCCAATAAAACCAATCTCTGCTTGATCAAGGACAAGCCCACAACTCTGCAGAAATGGTGCAATCTTCTAAGGAAACTGAAGATTTTCAGACTATGAATATTCATCCACATACCCAATAACTGGCGCAATGTAAACAAGCATCCACAGTTGAACTTAGCACAAAATAAGGCCCAGACTAACTTTACACAACAAATTACAATCAACAAATTGCTAAAAGTATGGACCAGAGATCGATCAACATCATTAATATTTTACCATCATTGCAAAAGAATTGAAATCTAACATCTAACATTGAGAACAAGAAACCATAAATTGTCAAAGATAAATACAAAGTTTGTCAAATCAACAACTCAGTTGCATTACTTCTCTAGTATTACATAACAACTTCAAGTCTCTCCTCTCCTACTGCTATTGACTTCTCCTGACTTGGCCAATTATGACTTTTTACAGCCTCAAACCAACTATTCTAACCTAGTCTCTTTACAAATGAGAAGGCACTGACCTTTTATAGAAAATTACATTTTGAATCAATGGCCAGAATTTAATTCATCCAATGGTTGCAATTGTACTTTGAGAAGCATCAAGCTGTTACATTTAATTTGAGAGCTCATGGTACATTATCATCCAATTGCATAAAAATAGTTACATCATGGAACAATGAGAGAACAATATTATGTCGGCTTGTCATTAATGAAAATTCTGATTGGATGATGAAATCAGCTTCACGTCTTCCAGAAACTCCTTCCAGCTGTAGACAGTTTGGGCACAGATTCTTATGCAAGTTCCACTTTTAAAATTTGAATTGAACTCTTCCATATTTCCCTTTTGGCACGAATCCATATGCAAGTTCTTCTTTTAATATTTATTTAATCTTGAAAAACATATATCATCATTAATAGCTCACATGTTTAAAATCCACATGTTTAAAATCCAATCCAAATTAAACTTGAATAAAATTTTGGCCTTTTTTAGAAAAAACTTACATTTTTATATGAAAACTTTCCATTTTTAAAATTTTCTCCATTTTGGGAAACTTTTATTTTCAAAATTTTTATCCATCTCAAGAATTTCATTTTTGGAACATTTTAAAAGGAAATTTTTTCCATTGTTGGAAAAAATTGTATTGAAAAAATCATTTTGGAAAAAAATTCCATTTTGAAAAATTCGGTTTTGAGGGGATAAAATTTGGAAAATTGGGTTTTGAGGGGTTCCAAAATGGAAATTTTAGAAAATTTCCATTTTTGGAAAATTTTGGGTTTTGAGGGGGGTAAGAAATTTTCCAATAATGGAAATTTTAGAATTTTGAGGGGGTCATGGAAATTTCGGGATTTTCCTTTAGAGACGGAAATTCTCGAATTCCCTACAGGGTCAAAATCCCCTAAACTTCATAACTTTTTTTCTAGAAGGAATTTTCAAAAAGTTAAAAAAACAACCATGCCTAATTTTTCGTCCTCTATCCACGGGTGCAAAAAATATTTACATATAACATTGAAAATTCACTTCAAAATCCCTATTTTTGAATTCCAAGACAGACGAATTTCCTCTAGAGCCTCAAAATATTGTCCTCATCAAACCCAGTCTAGACTTAATCCCAAAATAACCTCACAAGAAGAGCAAAACCAAAATTTATCCAAACCAAGAGACAGAGATGCAAAAGAAAAAAGAGGGTCCCCGCCTCCGGTGGGGCGTGTGTGCGAAAATTGCACAACACCCCCTCTCTTATTCATGGTTTTACAAATCACAATATCTCTTACACCTAAATTTTCATGTATGCTTTTACACATATTTTATAACAATATATTCTTTAAGAATATATCTACATATGTAAATGGGTAAGTGCACAAATATGAGGGACCAAAAAGGGGTCTTAAGTGGCCACTATTTTTCTGAAATCAAGAAATATTAACCTTGGATGAGAAATTGAGGATAGTTACACTCAAATTTTTAAAATACAATAGAAATAAGGGTCATAGTGTTTCAAATCTACTTTGTAAACTACTATTTTTTTGAAAATGGTAGATATTAAGGGGTTCACAAATAGGGGCCACACAAATTGGTCTTTTTTTCAATAAAACATAACATAGCATCTGTTGTGGCCCCCCTAAAATTTTAGCTTTTTTTTAGTATTTTAAAAATTACTTTAGTGAGAAATTAACTAACATGTAGTTTATCCCCAACTTTTCTACAATTTTTTAAATAATATATGATATCTTACTAATTTTCAAAGTGGACACATCCTAAAAAAATAGAAATTTGAGTATGCTCCCCCTTAAATTTTTTGAAAACTAATCGAAAATATATTTTTTAAATGTGTAGAATGGAGTCTAGTTTCTAAAAATGTAATTTATTTGAAATTTCAATGAACAGTTAAAAAATAAAGTAAAAAATACCAAATATTGGTTTTTGAAAAAAATAGATACACCAACAAAAAAAATTAAAATGAATAGTCAAAATGTGAAAAAAATTACATTGTTAGATAGTTAAGAGAGAGCTTAACAATACCCAGGTGTTTTTTAGTTGACCTTGAAACACGTGCAAACTTGATGGGGAGCACAAATGAGATTATGTGAATTTTTGTAAAATATGCAAAAACACGTTTTTGGGTGTTGGAAAGGCAGTCCAAGCCTTTGGTTTGGAAATCCAAAGTAAATCCAAGCTAGAAGCTTGGTCCCAAAGCAGACAAAAACATGAGTGTGTTATAATGCACTTGCATTATTTGAATGCATTCACAAAATATGAATGCGTTATAATGCACTCACATTATGTGAATGCTTTCACAAAACACAAGTGCATTATAACATGCCCGTGTTTTGTTCTATATTTCTCTTTTTTTTCCTCTTTCTTCTCCTTATCTTTTAGTGAAACCATATACATAAAATAAATATTTAAGTTACATTTACTTTCTTATACTTTAAATTATATTTCATGTATATAGTTTCAAGATGTCTAAGAGTGGTTTCATATCTCTATGAGTTATAATGCAAATTCTAGTTTTTTGAAGATCTGATAATTTTTTAGATAGTCAAATTTTAGTAATCATCATGTCAAATTTTAGTAATCAAGAGGTTAAATTTTAGTAATCAACAAGTTGTATCATTTCTCTCTCTACTTCACTCATTGTTTATCCCTTACACTCTAGAACTCTCTCTCACTATCTCCATCCCTTTATCTAACTCTCTATCCTTTGAACTCAAGAAATACTTGTCTCTCTCTTTAATTCTCTCTATCTCACTTCTCTCTCCCTCTGTTCCTCCCTCCCTCCTTCCCTCTCTACTTCTCTCTATCTCCATCCCTCTCCAATTTTATCTCACCTCTCTCTCTCCCTAGCTCTCACTCCCTCCCTCCCTCCCTCTCTCTATCTCTCTATCTCACCTCTCTCTCTCCTCTCCCTCTCTCTACCTACCTCTCCCTCTATCACTCTCTACCACTCTCTCTCTATTGCTCTCTATCTCACCTCTATCTCTCCCTCCATATTTCTCGCTCCATATCTTCTTCCCTATCTACTCTCTATCTCCCAATATCACTCTCTACCTACCTCTTCATCCATCACTCCCTACCACTCTCTCTACACCTCTCTATCTCACCTCTCCATCCCTACCTCTCCCTCCCTCATTCCCTCTCTACTTCTCTCTATCTATCCTCACTACCTCTCCTTCCCTCTCTACTTATCTTTATCTCCCCTCTCCCTCTCTCTACCTACCTCTCCCTCCATCACTCTCTCTATTTCTCTCTATCTCACCTCTCTCTCTATCTCTCCCTCCCTCTCTCCTCCCCTCTCTACTTCTCTATATCTCCCATCTCTCTCTAGCTACCTCTCCCTCCATCACTCCTTACAACACACTCTCTTTATTCTCTCTATCTCACCTCTCTCTCACCTCCCACTCTCTCCCTCCATACCTCTCCCTCCCTCTCTCCTTCCCTCTCTAATCTCTATCTCCCCATTCCCTCGCTCTACCTACCTCTCCATCCATCACTCCCTACCACTCTCTCTCTACACCTCTTTATCTCACCTCTCTCCCTACCTCCCCCATTCCCTCTCTACTTCTCTCCATCTCTCTACCTCTCCTTCCATCTCTATTTATCTTTATCTTCCCTCTCCCTCTATCGATCTCCCTCTCCCTCCATCATTCTCTCTTTCTCTCTCTCCCTCTCTCTCACCTATGTTTCCCTCCTTACCTTTTCCCATCTCTACACTCTATATGTCCTCTCCCTCCCTCCTTACCTTTTCCCCTCTCTACTCTCTATCTCTCCTCTCCTCTCCCTCCCTCTACCTCTCTCTCTCTCTTTCACTCCCTCTCCCTCTCCCTCTCTCCTCTCTATCTCACCATTCTCTCTTCCCTCTCTCTCACTCTCTCCTCTCTATCTCTACCATTTATCTCTACTTCTCTTTATCTCATCTATCCCTCTCTACCTCTCCCTTCCTCCCCTCTCTCTCCCACCCTCCCTCCTTCTATCTCTCTCTCTCTCTCTACTCTTTATCTTACCTATCCCTCTCTACCTACCTCTCCCTCCATCACTCCCTACCACTCTCTTTATTGCTCTCTATCTCCCTCCCTCTATCCATCCATACCTCTCCCTCCCTCTCTCCTTCCCTATCTACTCTCTATCTATCCTCTCTCTTTACCTCTCCTTCCCTCTCTACTTATCTTTATCTCCCCTTTCCCTCTCTCTACCTAACTATCCCCCCATCTCTCTCTCTCTCTCTCTCTCTTCCACCCACCCTCCCCCTCTTTCTCTCTCACTCTCTCCTTCCCTCTCTAATCTCTATCTTTCATCTCCCTCTCTCTCTCTCCCTTCCACCCTCCCTCCCCCTCTTTCTCTCTCCCCCTATTAGGGTTGAGAGTGTAGGGTTTAGGGTTTAAGGTATAGGGTTGAGGGTTGAGGGATAGTGCTCAAAGTTGAGATTATAGGGTATAGGGATTGGAGTTTAGGATTTTGGGTATAAGGTCGAGGGTAAAGGGTATATGGATGAGGGTTGAGGGTATAGGGTTAAGTGTATAGGGTATAGGGATTAGAGTTTAGGATATTTAGTATAGGGTTGAGGGTATTAGGTTTAGGGTTTAATTATAGGGTTGAGGGTTGAGGGTTGAGGTTTAGGTCTAGGGTATAAGGTTGAGGGTATACGGTATAGGGATGAGGGTTTAGGGTTTAAGGTATAGGGTTGAGGGTATTGGGTTTAGGGTTTAGGGTTTAAGCATATGGTTGAGGGATAATATTTAGGATTTAGGGTATAAGGTTAATTGTATAGGGTATAGGGATGAGGGTTGAGGGTTGAGGGATAGTGTTTAGGGTTCAAGATAGAGAGAAGTAGAGAGAAAAGGTGGGTAGGAGGAAGGAAGAGAGATAAGGGGAGATAGAGAAAATTAGAGAGGGAAGGAGGGAGAGAGAGAGGTGAGATAAAGAAGTATAGAGAGAAGGAGAGATAAAGGGAAGAATGAAGGTGTTAAACAAGTGCAAGACAACTAAGAGGGAGGTGAATCAGTTGCCACACAAATTCAAACTTAAACCTTTATCACTTATCAAATATTTAACCACACTATTGTGCTATTAGATATGAGCATGGAACACAAATAACAGAAAGTAAATCAACACAATGAACACCAAATTTTTATGTGGAAAACCCAATAAGGGAAAAACCACAGTGAGTGTTAACTCACAATATAAAGATTATAAACTGAATACAAAGGCTCACTACCCAAAAGAGGACTCAATGGCCAAATACAAAGGCTCACTACCTACAAAGGAATCACTGTCCAAATACAAAGGCTCATTGCCTACAAAGGACTCACTGTCCAAATACAAAGGTTCACTGCCTTCAAAGGACTCATTGTCCAACAAAGAGGCTCATTGCCTACAAATACAAAAGAGAACAAAATATCCACCACATCAATTAAAGCACATTCATAGGATTACAAAAACCTTCAGTTCACTGCCTTCAACACACTGAAAAATTGCTATCACAACTCACTCACACAAACATTTTGCTCTTATGATTTGTGGCACACTTTTGTCACTTTGCATCACACTGTCATGCAATTCTTCACAACTCGCCTTGCAATTATACCATTCTCAACCTTAGAAACATTTACCAAGGTCAGACAAAATACATCATTTCATAAATTCAAATTAGGTCAGCAACTCTAAATTCCCACAGTGGAAAGGAATAAGAGTGGACCAATAAAAACATATAAATAATATTCTTGAATCTTCTACACGATTCCTCAATTAAATTTTATTCTTCGAATGAAGTGCAAACACTAGGTCAACCAAACCTAATGAAAACACAAATTATCAATGATGCACACACTTCCCAACAAGAAGATGACATGCAGATGACACAAAATGCTTCATTATGCACGAGAATACATCTCATAATCTTCCAGATACATTTGTAGCAAAAACAATAGGCTTCAAACACTGAACTCCTTTCACCAGACAATTTGGGCTATGTAGACACACACAGAAACACTGAAACATGATTTTCAGATCACCAAACTCCAAACTACTTAGCCAAAGCATAGGAAAGATGTTCACAAGACATCTAGATTTGCACGATCTGAAACAAAATAGTGGATAACTGTGGAGCAAACATATTTCTCCCAATCCATAGAACATTGACTCTACCGGTAGAACACATATACCGGTGGATGCAACTTACACATACCATCTCATCAGAAATTGAAACTCAGACTATATCACCATCAAATCATCATCAACACGCCTTCAGATCCGCACAGTCATATGATCAATATAGGAAAAATGCAGAGCACATACTAGAGCACATATTGAACACACTCAACACTTTGATTTCTTCTCTTCATTAATTTTTTCAAAAGCACTTGGAAACTCATTAAACCAACATATCTACAACACCATAAAGGTAGCTCCATGTACTCACAACATCTCACCAACATCTCAGCTAATCATGTACAATCTACAACATACTAAATAGTGTTGACATCAATGACAACATTAATGACAACACCACCAGTCAAGCCCATACATGCAAAAATCTCCCCCTTTGTCATTGATGGCAACACATAACCTTCTCTCCCCCTTTGACATCAATGGAAAAGAAAAACTTCTCTAATTACTCCCCCTTAGGAGTACACCCATACTGCAACAATGAAAAGATTTTCTACTTCCCTTGCAGAATAGACCCATCAATCAGTCCAGGTAAATGAAGAATATTTGAATTCACTGGACTAATGCACCTTCATTTGCACCTAGTTAGGAGGGCCAATGACCCCCAACCTCTCCCTAAGATGCTTGAAAGTATCCTTCAGAAGTGCGTTAGTAAATATGTCTACAATTTATTCCTTTGTAGTTACATACTCCAATCTGACCTCATTCTCCAACACTTTCTCTCTCAGAAAATGATACTTTATAGATATGTGCTTCGTTCTTGAATGCATAACTAGATTCTTTGAAATGTTTATTGCACTTGTATTATCACATAAAATAGAAATAGGCTCATCACATACCACACCAATGTCTTTCAAATTCTACTTCATCCACAAAACCTGTGTACAATAGGATGCTGCAACAATATATTCAACCTCTGTAGTGGATAAAGAAATCGAGTCTTGATTTTTACTCAGCCATGAAACTAGTCTTCCACCAAGAAAGAAAGCACCACCACTGGTACTCTTTCGGTCATCTACACATCCGACCCAATCAACATCTGTATAAGCACTTAGGGTGAAATCATTACTCTTATGGTACCATAGTCCATAATCTGGTGTTCCTTTAAGATATCCAAATATTCTTTTTATAGCCATAAGATGTGCTTCTCTAGGATCTACTTGAAATATAGCAACTAGACAAACTGCATGCATAATATCTGGTCTGGTAGCAATAAGGTACAACAATCTGCCAATCATGGATCTGTATTTGCTCATATCAGTCTTAGCAGATTCATCATCCTTGCTTAGTTTACATCCAGTTACCATAGGAGTACAAAACGGTTTAGAATCCTCCATCCCAAACTTTTTCAACAACTCTTTTACATACTTAGATTGTGAAATGAATATGCCTTTGTCAGTTTGATTCCTTTGTAGACCAAGAAAGAAATTCAATTCACCAATCATAGACATCTCAAATTATTTCTACATTTCTTTAGCAAAATTTTTACACATGACTTCATTTCCTCCAAAAATGATATCGTCAACATAAGCAACTACAATCAACATCTTGTTACCTTGCACTTTGAAGTAGAGGTTGTTGTCAATAGAACCTTTGTTGAATCCTTGCTTTGTCAGATGTTTGTCCAGTTTTGCATACCAAGATTTAGGAGCTTGCTTCAATCCATACAATGCTTTCTTCAATTTACAAACCATGTCCAACTTGTTAGACAGCTGAAACCCTTCAGGTTGCTCCATGCATACTTCTTCCTCCAACTCACCATTCAAAAAAGCTGACTTAACATCCATCTGATATACTTTGAAGTCCTTGTGTGTAAAAAATGCCAAAAACATTCTGATAGCTTCCATTTTGGCCACATGAGCAAATGTTTCCTCAAAATCTATTCCTTCAACTTGTGAGTATCCTTTGCATACCAATCTTGCTTTATTCCTCACTACTTCTCCATTTTTATTTAGTTTGTTTTGGAATGCTCATTTTGAGCCAATCACATTTTTTTTCACAGGCCTAGGGACTATTTCTCATGTTTGATTATTTTCTATCTGTTGCAATTCCTCTTTCATAGCTCTCATCCAACTTTCATTTTCACATGCTTCCTTTACAAATTTCGGTTCTATTATAGAGAGTAAAGATAAATTTAACTTAGCTACAACTTTGCTTCTTATCTTTACACCTTCACTCTTGCCTCCAATTATTTGATCTTCTAGATGATTCTTCTGTACATATTTAGGAATCCTAGCAATAGGTTTCAGTTCATTTTCTTCTTCTTCTTCTTCCACTTGTTCTTCTTCTTCCTTTTTTTCTTCTTCTTCCCTCTCCTTATTTTCTTCAGGTATATGTCCACAGATAGGATCATCAAGTTCAACTTCACTTATCTCAATAGGTCTGTGTATGTCTTCATCAACTTTCACATTAGCACTTTCAATAATATTTTGTTAAAGAATCTATATGCCTTGCTAGTGGTAGAGTATCCAAGAAATATTCCTTCATCACATCTAGCATCAAACTTTCCAAGATTTTCATCATCTCTTTTAATATAGCATCTACTTCCAAATACCTTAAAATACTTTACAATAGGAATCTTACCAATCCATGACTCAAAAGGTGTCTTTGTGTTGTCGTGTCTGATCTGAACTCTATTAAGAACATAAACAACAATATGTATCGCTTCTCTCCAATATACATCCAGTACATTAGATTCTTTCATCATAGTTCTAGTAGCTTCCTGTACTTTTCCTATTTTTCCTTTCAACTAATCCATTCTACTGTGGGGTTCTCAGAGCATAATACTGTCTTTTATGCCATGGTTCTCACAAAATGTATTAAATTCACCAGAAGTGAATTCACCGCCTCTATCCAATATTAAACATTTGATTTTCAGATTTACTTAATTCTCCACTCTTGCTTTGAATATCTTAAACCTATCCAAGGCCTGATTCTTTTCTCTAAGAAAAGCAAACCATGTCATTCAAGTGTAATCATCAATAAGCAACATGAAATATCTATCACTATCCAGGCTTCCAGTCTTAGTCAGACCACATAAATCAGTATGTACCAACTCCAACATACTGGTAGTAGAATATTCTTTTCCTTTAAAGCTACATCTTTTCTACTTCCCTAGTTGACAACTTCTGCAAATAGCATTAGCAGGTCTTGTGATTCTAAGCAGTCCTCAAACTATTTCCTTTTTACTAGTCTTGGCCATGTTATCAAAGTTCACATGTCCCATTCTCCAGTGCCATAACCAAATTTCATTGATCTGAGATACAAGATAATGACCATTAACTCCCTTCAGCTGATAGATGTTTCCATGAGTTCTTCCAACAACAATCATATCTCCATTTCTGGATCCTTTTCTGATTTCACAAGTATTGTTTTGAAACACAAGTTTAAAGCCATTGCTACATATCTGACCAAAATTCAAAATATTATGCCTCAAACCCTTCACATAATAAACATCATCAGTGCTATGCATTACATCAAAACTAATTGAACCTTTACCACAAATCTTAGCCCCTGAATCATCACCAAACATGACTAAACAACCATCATATTTTTCAAGTTTAGTGAACTTACTCTTATCTCCGGTCATGTGATTTGAACATCCACTATCAATTACCCAGTAATATTCATCCTATCTTGCATGAAATGCGATAACCAAAGTACCTTCCATCCTATTCTTAACTTCTAGAGCGCTTTTGCTTACACACTTTCTAGGGTTAGTGGATACAAATTTATTTTCCAAAGCTAAGAATAAGCATTCACTCTCATCGGCCTCATTTTTAGATTCATCATCAGAAATACCTGCCTCTTCCTTAGCATAGTACAACTTTTTATACTTCTTATCCTTCCTATCCTTATCCCTATAATCCTTGTTCTTTTTATGTGCAGCCCTATTTGGACATCTTGAAGCATAATGACCAATATTACCACAACTAAAACATTTAAAGGGCAACATACCTTTATAATTTCCAGTACCTTTCTTCAACTTCCTAGTGAAGTTAGTTTCCAACTCATCAACGTCATCACTATCTGGTTCCTCCTCAATCTTCATTTCCTTAAATTTCGTTTCTTTCTTTTCTTCTATCTTGTCATCTTTCTGGATCTTACTCAATTCAAATGCTTGCAGGGTGTCGAACAAGTGCTCCAAGGTGTACTTCTTAGGATCATACATTTCTTCAATCACTGAGATCTTATCATTGTAGCAGTCTGGTAGGGTGATCAGGATCTTCTCTATTATGTCTTCATCTGCTAGTTTTTCTCCTTGATTTCTAACCTCATTTGCAATTTGTTCAACCTTGTGAAAGAAACTTGTAAATTCTTCACCATCTTTCATTTTCAGGTTCACAAATCTACACTTTGCTGCTAGTCTCTTTGTCAATTTCACATTTTCATTCCCTTCATACATGTCTTCCAGCTTCTTCCATACATCATATGCAGTGTCCAACGAATTAACCTTGATTCTCTCATTTTTAGATAAACTACTGCAAATCGCATACTTCACCCTCTCATTTTCTTCATAAGAAAAGATCTCATCTACAATATTAACACCATTGGATGAAAGTGTATACTTATTCTCAACAACCTTCTAGGTCTTGAAACCAAGAGAGATAATATATCCTATCATCTGTCCCTTCTAGTCTTTGTAGTTAGTTCCATCAAACATAGGGATCGACAACTTGTGCACCATCGAATATTCCTTAAGCGGTTAATCTCTACAGCAAGGAACCAAGGCTCTAATAAAAATTGTTAAACAAGTGCAAGACAACTGAGAGAGGGGGTGAATCAGTTGTCACATAAATTCAAACTTAAACCTTTATCACTTATCAAATCTTTAACCACACTATTCTATTATTAGATATGAGCATGAAATACAAATAACAGAAAGTAAATCAACATAATGAACACCAAATTTTTACATGGAAAACCCAATAAGGGAAAAACTACGGTGAGGGTTAACTCACAATATAAAGATTATAAACTGAATACAAAGGCTCACTGCCAAGGGCTCACTACCCAAAAGAGGACTCACTGTCCAAATACAAAGGCTCACTGCCTACAAAGGACTCACTGTCCAATAGGGAGGTTCATTTCCTATAGATACAAAAGAGAAAAAAAGATCCACCATAGCAATTAAAGCACATTCACATGATTACAAAAACCTTTAGTTCATTGCTTTCAACACATTGAAAAACTGCTATCACAACTCACTCACACACACTTTCTGCTCTTATGATTTGTGGCACACTTTCATCACTTTGCATCACACCGTCATACAATTCTTCACAACTCACCTTACTTTTATACCATTCTCAATCGTAGAAACGTTTACCAAGGTTGGCCACAATACATCGTTTCATGAATTCAAATTAGGTTGAAAACTCTAAATTTCTGCGGTGGAAAGGAATAAGAGTGGACCAATAAAAACATATAAATGATATTCTTGAATCTTCTACACACTTCCTCAATCAAATTTTATTCTTTGAATGAAGTGCAAACACTAGGTTGGCCAAAGCTAATGTAAACACAAATTATAAATGATGCACACACTTCCCAACAAGAAGATGACACGTGGATGACACAACACGCTTCATTATGCATGGGAATACATCTCATAATCTTCCAGATACATCCACAACAAAAACAACATGCTTCAAATACTAAACTCCTTTCACCAAAAAATTCGGGCTATGTAGACACACACAAAAACACTGAAACATGATTTATGGATCACCAACTCCAAACCTCTTAGCCAAAGCATAGGAAATACCTTCACAAGACATCTCCTAGATTTGCATGATTTGAAATGAAACAGTGGAGAATTGCGGAGCAAACATATTTCTCCCAATCCACAGAACACTGACTCTGCCGATATAACACATATACCGGTGGACACAACTTACACGTACCATCTCATCAGAAACTAAAACTCATACTATATCACCATCAAATCATCATCAACACGCCTTCAGATCTGCACAGGCATAGGATCAATATAGGAAAAATGCAGAGCACATACCGAAGTGCATACTGAACACACTCAACACTCCGATTTCTTCTCTTCATTAATTTTCTCAAAAGCACTTGGAAAGTCATAAAACCAACATATATGCAACACCATAAAGGTAGCTCCATGTACTCACAACATCTCACCAACATTTCATCCAATCATGTACAATCTACAACATATTGAATAGTGTTGACATCAATGACAACATTAATGACAACACCACCAGTCAAGCCCATACTTGCAACAAAGGGAGAGGTAGAGATGGAGAGAGATAGAGAAGTATATAGGGAAGGAGAGATAGAGAGGGAGAAGAGAGAGAATGGTGAGATAGAGAGTAGAGGGGGAAGGGGAGAGTCAAAGACAGAGATGGGGGAGAGAGAGAGAGAAATAGAGAGGGATGGAGTAAGGTTGGGAGATTGTGGGAGGGAGGGAGAGAGAGACACTGGGGGATTGAGAGAGAGAAAGAGAGAGGAAAGCAGGGAGGGATAGGTAGATATGGAGAGGGAGAGGGAGAGAAATGATACAACTTACTAATTATTGAAATTTGACCTCTTGATTACTGAAATTTGACATGATTATTAAAATTTAACTAAGTCTGAAAAGTTATAAGATCTTCCAAAAAATATAATTTGTATTATAACTCCTAGAGATCTGAAACCACTCTCAAACATTTTGAAACTATATACATTAAATATAACTTAAAGTATAAGAAAGTAAATGTCCATATGTAAATATTTATTTCATGTATGCAGTTTCCATGAAAGATGGTGCAGGGGAACCTACACCATGGAATGAAAGGGAAAAGAGTCCTTGAAGGTTCAACAAATTTCATGATGACAATGAATTCTAGGATGGAATAAGAATGTTTTGTGCTTATTTAGGCTTAATAAGGTCTAAAAAAGACCAAAAATAATGTAATTGGGAGCACCTTGGGGTCTCCATGCCTCTTGGAGGTATTGTTTGTTTTTTTAATGTGTTGTCAAGAATTTTGGAATGTAATAAGGTTCCAATAACCATATTTCATGTCTTGTAACAAGTTTTGGGTTTGAAGTCAAGTCTAGTTGTAAGAACAAGGTCTCCTTCCTCACCATGTGAACTTGGTGCATCTAAGCAATTTAAGGAATTAAGATGCCTTGGTGAAACCAGGTATTTGAGGGGAGTCTCCTTGATGTTTTTGATGTGTTTTGTGGTGTTTTAACACCTTTTAAATGTTTATTGTAAGTGGGCTTCTTGAGAGTAGTATAAATTGCCTTAACTAGGCAATTAGGAGTCTAGTTTGGAATATTTTAAAAATTAGTTGTTTCCAACATCCAACTAATTCAAAAAATTAGTTGTTTCCAACATCCAACTAATTCAAAAAATTAGTTGGATGGATTTGGAAAGAGGTTTCAAAGGTTGAAATATGCCTCTTTTGGTCGAGGCATGTTGATTTTGAAGTTTGGAGAAAGTTTGAATAAAAAGAAACCATGTTTTCCTTCATTTTGTGTGTGTAAAATTGCTGCTAAAACATGTGGTACAGAATTATTATGTACTGTACAGGCTGAAAACCATAATGGATTGATAGATAATTGAACTACCTTTCTTTTGGTGGTGGTTTGAGCCTTTTTCATTAAGAATTGAAAGAGATATTCGCGTTTTACTGAAAGTGGTTTGGAAAACCCTCAAAATTCGGGTTTGGTCTAAAAAGCTTTATAACTCGCCTTCTCCACTTGCGCATGGCCTGATTTTTGGTGGGAAGGCGAGGAAGATCATGTAATTTATGTTCTTGAAGGTCTTGGAGGATGGAAGGGGTTCTGGTGCAACTTTTGAGCAACCCTAGGCTTGGCATCTCTATGTGACAAGCCAAAATTTGTTGCAAAAAATCTGATTTGAGGTAAGATTTGTGAGTTTTCTATTTTGTGTTGCTTGGGATTAGTTGGAATGAGTTTATTGAAGGTATAGGAATGAATTCATTGGCTTAGGGGTGTTGGGGTGTGCCAAGGTAACCATACTTGCATTGAAAAGTGTCTTTTAGGCCTCCTTGTAGCATTATAAAACATGTCATTTGTTGCCCTTTGTGTTGGAGTCAAAACTTGTGGTTTTGAGGGTTTTTGGAGGATAGTATCAAGTATCAAAAACCAGTGAGTTTGGACTGGTTTCATTCACTAGAAGGATTTTATGTTGACTGTCCCATTAGACAGGGCTACAAGGGCTACAAGGCATAATATGGCAGCAATAGATGAAAGAGTGTTCCAAAGTGAGAAGTCTTGTTTGTTGCCTTAGTTTAGCCACGTTAAGAGATTATGAGTCATTTCCAAGTCTCTTGATTGTATTTGGGTGTGTGGAGTTAAAATAATGCTTAATTTTCTCATTAGTTGTATGGTGTATTAAGGAGTTTATTTGAGCATATTTGAGAGAAGCTCTTAAGACACTGTCTTCCCCTGCCACTCTGCATCATAGTGGTATCAGAGCAAGGGAATAGATCTTGTGTTTTTGTTAGATTGGTTTTGCAGGTTGGTGAAGAGATAGGATTGTGAAAATTCCACCCAAAGGAAGTGTAGTTGCAAGGAAAATTGACACTCATGACAGGGAGATAGAAGCCTTAAAAAGAGAGATGGCTGCTTGGAAGGAAAAGCATAGAGTGGAAGAGGATGTGAGTGAAACTAAAGAGGAAGAAGAAGCTCTTGGTGAAGAAGAGGAGATGGACCTTGATGATGCAAAAACAATCAAGCTTTTGAAGGCTGTGAAGAAGGAGGGACATGGCAAAATAGATGTTCCTATGTATGGAGGAAAACTTGATAGTGAAGAGCTCCTAGATTGGATTGGGGCTATGGAAAACTACTTTGATAGTGAAGATGTTGATGAAGGACTTAAGGTGAAGAGGGCCAAAACAAGATTGAAGGGACATGCCTTGGTATGGTGGAATTTTGTGCAAGAGGAAAGGGAGAGACAAGGAAAGAGCAAGATCATTTCATGGGAAAGGATGAAGGTTAAAATGAAAGGTAAATTTCTCCCTTGTGATTACAATGTTCAATTGCTTAAAAAGTTGCAAAATCTTAGACAAAAAGATTTGGATGTGCAATCATATACTGAAGAAATTTATAAGTTGAGCATAAGAACTAAACATGAAGAAGATGAAGATGAAATGGTTGCTAGGTACTTGAATGGCTTGAGGTATAACATCCAGGATGAGATCAACATTTTGACACTTAAATAAGTTGAACAATTCTTTCAAATGTCTATGAGGGCAGAAGAGAAATTGAAGAGAAGACAAGAGAAGGAAGCAAGAGGAAGAGGCAACACATCTAGGGGCAGAGGTACAAGTTCAACATCAAGGCAACCTAAAGAAGATCATGAAGATGTTGATAAGAACAAGGACCAAGTTCTTGAAGCAAGAGGAGGATGGAGAGGAGGAAGAAGCAACTTTAGATCAAGAAGAGATTATGGTGAGTTCTCAGGAAGATGCTATAGGTGTAATGAGTTTGGACACCCATCATTCAAGTGTCTTGAAAGGTTTAGTACTAGTGCAAGTGGAAGTGAAAGGAAAGGTGATAAAAGAGTTCAATATGTGCAAGGAGATGAAGAAGAGAGTGTGAGTTCACCAAGCAAACCTACAGATCCAGAAGTAGGGGAAGCACTCATGGTAAGAAGGACCTTGCTGCAGGGACAAAAAGAAGATCTGAGCCAAAGGAGGAGTCTCTTTAGAATAGCATGCAAAAGCAAAGGGAAGGTATGTCAAGTTATAATTGATTTTGGCTCTCAAGATAATATGGTTTCTAGGAAGATGGTCGATAAGTTGGGTTTAGAAAGAATCCCACATGTTGCACCTTAAAAAGTTTCTTGGGTCATTGATAGCCAAAGTCTAATAGTAAATGAACAAGCCTATGTGGATTTCCAGATTGGGGAGTATAAGGATAGAGTCCTATGTGATATTTTTCCAATGGACTGTTGTCATCTGCTTTTGGGAAGGCCATGGAAATTTGATAGAAAGACCCTATATGATGGTTGGGAAAACACCTATACAATAAGGAAAGATGGTGAGAGTTTTAAACTAACTCCTTTACAAGGTAGTGCAAGAGATAAAGGAAAAAGTAAAGTTGTCATTTTGGGTAAGAAGGAGCCTTTAAGGCCTAAGAACAGTAAGTCTGATGTGATTGCAGGCTTGGAGCAGGTTGATGGTGTTGTGACAGTATGAAAGACACCTACAAATAGTGTTAGGACAGTAGAAAGTTTGTTTTTGCAAAAGGCAGAGAAAACACTCTTGCCTAAGTCTGATCTTGTTAAGGTGAATGATGGGAGGACAGTAAGGAGTTTAGTTTTACAAGGAGTAAGTGATAAATTCACATCAAAGTCTGATACAGTCAAGGAGAATGATGATAGGATAGTGCATTAGTATGGAATATTGAGTGAAATGTTTGGAAAACAGGAAGAGCTTATTGTGGGGACCATTGTGTGTCCTATAAGCATGAGCTATGGTGACAAACATGTGAACTTTGCAAGCATAAGGGCTGGTGAGTCTGATAAAATAGTGATATAGGGCAATGACAGTGAACAAGGTCTAATCATAGTGAGGAAAGAACAAGTGGAACAAAGGTGCAAAGGTCTGATGACAGTGAAGAGAGGGCAGATTATGCAAGAAAAAATGCATGGATACAAGTGTGGAGATGGAACAAGGAAGAAGGTAGAACACTATGTTTCTAACCCTTGTTTGTTTGCAGGTATAAGGGCTAGGAGGATATCAAATTTTGATCCAAGTGTGAGGAAAAGGCAAGTAGCAGGTCTGGATATGCATGGAGCAGCAATGTGGAGACAAAGAGCCAAATTTTACTCTTGGGACAAGAGTTTTCCTATGGGGGGGTGTATGGTGCAGGGGAACCTACACCATGGAATGAAAGGGAAAAGAGTCCTTGAAGGTTCAAAAAATTTCATGATGACAATGAATTCTAGGATGGAATAAGAATGTTTTGTGCTTATTTAGGCTTAATAAGGTCTAAAAAAGACCAATAATAATGTAATTGGGAGCACCTTGGGGTCTCCATGCCTCTTGGAGGTATTGTTTGTTTTTTTAATGTGTTTTCAAGAATTTTGGGATGTAATAAGGTTCCAATAACCATCTTTCATGTCTTGTAACAAGTTTTGGGTTTGAAGTCAAGTCTAGTTGTAAGAACAAGGTCTCCTTCCTCACCATGTGAACTTGGTGCATCGAAGCAATTTAAGGAATTAAGATGCCTTGGTGCAACCAGGTATTTGAGGGGAGTCTCCTTGATGTTTTTGATGTGTTTTGTGGTGTTTTAACACCTTTTAAATGTTTATTGTAAGTGGGCTTCTTGAGAGTAGTATAAATTGCCTTAACTAGGCAATTGGGAGTCTAGTTTGGAATATTTTAAAAATTAGTTGTTTCCAACATCCAACTAATTCAAAAATCAGTTGGAGGGATTTGGAAAGAGGTTTCAAAGGTTGAAATAGGCCTCTTTTGGTCGAGGCATGTTGATTTTGAAGTTTGGAGAAAGTTTGAATAAAAAGAAACCTTGTTTTCCTTCATTTTGTGTGTGTAAAATTGCTGCTAAAACGCATGGTACAGAATTATTATGTATTATACAGGCTGAAGACCATAATGGATCGATAGATAATTGAACTACCTTTCTTTTGGTGGTGGTTTGATCCTTTTTCATTAAGAATTGAAAGAGATATTCGCGTTTTATTGAAAGTGGTCTGGAAAACCCTCAAAATTCGGGTTTGGTCTAAAAAGCTTTATAACTCGCCTTCTCCACTTGCCCATGGCCTGATTTTTGGTGGGAAGGTGAGGAAGATCATGTAATTTATGTTATTGAAGGTCTTGGAGGATGGAAGGGGTTCTGGTGCAACTTTTGAGCAACCCTAGGCTTGGCATCTCTATGTGACAAGCCAAAATTTGTTGCAAAAAATCTGATTTGAGGTAAGATTTGTGAGTTTTCTGTTTTGTGTTGCTTGGGATCAGTTGGAATGAGTTTATTGAAGGTATAGGAATGCATTCATTTGCTTAGGGGTGTTGGGGTGTGCCAAGGTAACCATACTTGCATTGAAAAGTGTCTTTTAGGCCTCCTTGTAGCATTAGAAAACATGTCATTTGTTGCCCTTTGTGTTGGAGTCAAAACTTGTGGTTTTGAGGGTTTGTGGAGGATAGTATCAAGTATCAAAAACCAGTGAGTTTGGCCTGGTTTCATTCACTAGAAATATTTTATGTTGACTGTCCCATTAGACAGGGCTACAAGGGCTACAAGGCATAATATGGCAGCAATAGATGAAAGAGTGTTCCAAAGTGAGAAGTCTTGTTTGTTGCCTTAGTTTAGCCATGTTAAGAGATTATGAGTCATTTCCAAGCCTCCTGATTGTATTTGGGTGTGTGGAGTTAAAATAATGCTTAATTTGCTCATTAGTTGTATGGTGTATTAAGGAGTTTATTTGAGCGTATTTGAGAGAAGCTCTTAAGAGACTATCTTCCCCTGCCACTCTGCATCAAAAGATAAGGAGAAGAAAGGGGGAAAAAAGGAAAGTAAATTTTTTAATGTAGAACAAAATGCAAGTGTATTATAACATGCTCATGTTTTGTGAAATTCAAACTAGAATGTGAGCACGTTATAACAGGCTCACTTTTTTGAAATTTAAACCAAAACATGAGCGTGTTATAATGCACTCGTGTTTTATCTTGGTAACGAGTGAGCCTAGGATTGGTCACTACCAACCTATTATGCGAGCACGTTTCGTTATAGTGTGCTCGTGTTTTCACTATTTCAGGACTAAAAAGTGGAGTGGCTAGTTTTTGGCCCCCCACCTTTGTGCACTTACCTAAATATGAAAATAAAAATGAATTACTCATTGCATAATGGCTGAGGCATAAAGTGGGACATCCCATTTCATAAAGACACATAAAACTATAAATAGTTAAGTAATCCAAATTTATTAGGACTTACAAGGTATATGAAACACGTAATCCCAAAATAGTTCAAGTATACTCTTTATTTACTCTTATGGTCCCACATGGCTAATTGCAAGCCCACTCCAACTCCACTTATTTTTGGAGTCAAACTTGAGACAAAATGTTCTTCTAGATATATTGATTTAAATTAGATGAAAAATCTTATAATTACAAGTCCACTTCAGACTATAACTTTTCACTTGGTTGAAGTTCTATATGTTGTTTGGGAAAGAAGCAACATGTTATTTCTCTATCTTCCATTAAGGTCGAGTATTAGAGGGTGCAAATATATCCATCAAGACCTTTTGATTGTTGCAAGTATGAGTAAGTTTGGTGGTGTTGTCATTAATGTTGTCATTGATGTCAACATAGTACAGGATGTTGCAGAAGTTAATTGAGATGGTGTTGAGACGATGTGAGTACATGGAGCTATCCTTATAATATTGTAGATGTGCTGATATGATGAGTTTCCAAGTTCTTTTGAGAAAATTAATAAATGAAGTGAAGTGAGAATTGAGTATGTGTTCAGATGTGCTATGGTTTGTGCTCCGTATTTCTTTTGTATTGATCTTATGCTTGTGCGGATTTGAAGTGTTGTTGGTGAGCATCTTTTGGTGATATATTCTGGTTTGTGGTTTATGGTTTGGTGGTAAATGATAGTTGTGTTCATCGGTGTGTGAACTAGTTTCGCTGAGTTATTTGTTTGTGACTGGGAGAAATATTTTTGCTCTGCAGTCCTCCACTATTTTGTCTCAAGTCTTGTGGATCTAGGAGAATGCTTGTAAAGTTGTTATTTGTATTTTGGTTAAGTGTTTGTGGTTTGGTGATCCAGAAGTTGAGTTTCAATATTGTTGTGTGTGTCTATGTAGTCCAAATGGACTGGTGAGAAGTATTTTGTGTATAAAGATTGTTGTAGTTGTTGCAGATAGATTTGTATGCATATGAGATGTGTTCCAATGTTTGATGAAGCATGTTATGTGGTTTGCATGCTATCTTCTTGTTGCGGAAGCGTGGAATTCAAAGCTCATTTGTGTTTTCATTAGGTTTGGCCGACCTGGTGTCTACACTTCATGCAGAGGGTTAAGAATCAATTAAGGAAGCGTGTGTCCTGAGACATTGTTTTGGGTCTTGGTTAAGTGTTGGATTGGTCTGCTCTCATTCCTTTCCACCACAAGAATATTGAGTTGCCGACCTAATTTGAATTTGTAAATGAAGTGTGTGTAGTCGACCTTGGAGGAAGTTTCTAAGGTTGAAGAAGGTATAAGTACAATTCAAGATGTTGTGGTTTGAGGTATGAAAGATGCTACAAGTGTAAGAAGCTAGAGGTGTGCAAAAGGATATTGAGGCAGCAGTACATTAATGTGTTAGACTCCAGAAAGTAGTGAGCTAAAGGTGTCTACAATTATTTGATCAAGGTTGCAGATGTGTGTAACTTTTTGTAGTGGATCTCTTTCTTATCTTTGTATTTGTAGGCAATGAGCCTCCTTGTTTGGCAGTGAGCCTTGTATCCGGGCAGTGAGCCCTTCTGGTAGTGAACCTTATATCCGGGCAGTGAGCCCTTGGCAGTGAGCCTCTTTGTAATTGGTTTTGAAATTACTCTATATTGTGAGTTAATCCTCACTGTGGTTTTTCCCTTATTGGGTTTTCCACATAAATTTGGTGTTTCTTGTGTTGATATTGCTTTCTGCTATTTGCATTTCATGTTCACACTTAATAACAAATTAAAGTAGATGAGAAGCTAATAAGTGTTTGAATTTTTATGTTTGTTTGGTGACAACTGATCCCCCCCTCTCAGTTGTCTTGCACCTTTTGACATTGACTTCAATACATTTTCACCAAGTTTGTTAGCTAGTTCAAAATATAATCTCATTTTATATGACAAGTAGAATTCTATTCAAATTTCATGAAACCTCATCCACCATTAGTAGACCAAGCATCTAGAGGTTTATATGCATTATATTCAAGAGTTTATTCACGGACAAGTCATTGACCTCCAATACCAACCAACTTTTGAGTAGATTGAAAATATCTTTTTCAAATCCTTTATAAAAAATATGTTCCTTCACATACAAGTTTTTCTTGGGGTTTGAGAGGATATTTATTTAGAAGAGGGCTACCTAGTCTTTCCTTTCCCTCTCTACTTTGTGAGGGTCTTTTCACTCTCTATTTAGGAGGAGTTTTCCTATCCTTTTGGGGGAGACAAGGAGGAATGGAAGCAAAATATTTCCTCTTTTCTTGAGAGTTTTTTTTTTTTGAGAAATTTCTATGTATGCCAATCCATCTTTTCACCTATTTAAGTTATTCTTAAGGGTGAGTATCAGTGTAGGTTTTCTATTTTCCTTATTTGAATATTATGTATTTTCCTACATGTTTGTTTAGTTTCCTTAGTTTGTTAAAAGTGGGTCATTTATGAGGGTAGATGACATCTTCAATTAATGTAACTTCCACCTATTTTTAGGTGGTTAGAGTTATATCATTGATTGGTTGTTATACCCTTAATCCTATAGTGTGTAGGATTATTAGTAGTCAACTTGTGGCTACTTTAACTTTTAATCAAGTTGTATGATCATTATTATATTCTTGTTTAGATAATTAAGTCATCCTAGGTGTTATATTTATATAAGTTATTTAAGTGATATCCAAGACATAAATAAAAGACCTAATCTTATGTCTTATGAGGGTTGCTTCTTCTAGAAACTTATATGTACAATAATCCATCTTTTCACCTATTTAAGTTATGCTTAAAGGTGAGTACTAGTGGAGGTTTTCTATTTTTCTTATTTGGATATTATGTATTTTTTTACATGCTTTGTTAGCTTGCTTAGATTGTTAAAAGTGGGTCATTTATGAGAGTAGATGACATCTTCAATGAATGTAACTTCCACCTATTTTTAGGTAGTTAGAGTTATATCGCTAGTTGATTGTTATACCCTTAATCCTATAGTGTGTAGGATAATTAGTAGTCAACTTGTGGCTACTTTAACTTTTAATCAAGTTGCATGATCATTATTATATTCTTATTTAGACAATTAAGTCATCCTAGGTGTTATATTTAGATAAGTTAATTAAGTGACATCCAAGACATTAATAGAAGATTTAATCTTAAATCCTAAATATAAAACAAATTAACTTTTATTATTTTATTTCTCAAGAATAATCAACAATAATAAATTAGATCGGTTTTTGGTTTGTTGTTTTTGTGTTGTCTCTAGCTAATGACCTTTGACATTTTTTATTTGATGTTGAACTTTTTGTCTTGATAGACCTTTTGTGGATGGATTTCATGCTCTCTAACACTCTTATATTCAAGAATAATCAACAATAATAAATTAGATCGTTTTTTAATTTGTTATTTTTGTGTTGTCTCTAACTAACGATCTTTGACATTTTTTATTTGATGGACCTTTCGTGGATGGATTCCACACCCTCTAATACTCTTATATAGCCTAATATATAGCCTAATAAAAGACAACAATAAATTAGATTCAATGACAGACCATATATTTTGAGGGTGCATGCCCATCCAAGGGCCTCACAATCCACTTGGTTGTAAGGCAAACACAAGGGCTCTATGACGTGGAGTACCCCTTCGTCCTTTGGTTGAACGGAGTACTACTAGCCTAACTTCTTTGAAGTCTTCTAAGAGGTGAAAATGATGGGTAGTTTGTACTATAAAGAGACTGTGACTCGTATACCAATTATTAATGTGCTAAGGCGTGACACGTTTCTTGGAAATTTCGTTTGCGAGGAAACATGATAATTGGTGGGAGTAAGACCACATCACTACAAAATTCTCGTCCACATATCCAATTTAAGCAAAAACCAAACAGTGTAATGAGCGATTTAACGCAACATTCTCTTTGTTGTCAGTCTCAAACTTCTCGTAATGAATAAATTTGACGGTGAACCCAATCCTTTTGTTACCTCTCTATCTTCTCACGAAGTCCATAAAATCTTCACCTTCCCATGATAAGCGTGCAGAAAACTCTGCCTATATTTCTAAAGTACAAAAAGCTGTAAATACTGTTATATGGCCGTAGATAATCTTACAGTGGGGGTAATGGCATTCATAAGAGGTGCAGATTTATTCCAGAGGGTTTGGAGGGCATGTACACCGTCCCGAAATAAAAGAAGTGTAAGGAAATTTTGAGCTTTTTTGGTCAATTGGGCTTTGCTTTGCGTGCATGCCACAACACGTCGACAGAGTTTAATCTGCAGGGATGATGACGCGTGAGGAATAGGACGAGCAGAATGCATGGGCCCGGATGGTACTGACATTCAGTATATGGATATTAGTCTCGATTAGGCAAGCTCTGGCTATGCTTTGCCCACGACGAACTGTCTCTGCATCCTCTAAAAACTCGGCGCCGAAGCAGGCCCCTTACAAATCCCCATCTGCATGGCGTAATGATCTGGACATTGTTTCTACACCCAAATCCACTGATCCAGGAATTTAGAAAACACCAGTCTAATCAGCGTTACAGAACTACCAGCATTCTGCATTCTGGTTGCTGCAATTAAATTTCCTGAGACTGATTGTCTGTGTTCTTTCATGGCCTTCGGAGACGATTTTACAGCGCTTTCAAATCATTTGTCTTGTTTATGAAAATCATTAAAAGTGACTACAGAACGGAGGAGATTCAGCGAAGAGTGGCTATGTAGGTGTCTAAGTACTTTAATCGTATTCAGGACATGCGAGAGCTGAAATATCGGACGTGTAAGGTGCAGATTCATTCCAGATCGCTTGGAGTGAATGTATGCCGTCCCGTACAATAAATTCGCGCCTCTTTGAGCAAATTTCTGATCACTGAAAGGACGGCCGTGTTTATTGTGAGTACCCACAGGCTAGGTTAAAGTATTAATTTTTCCTGTTCATTTTAAAGTATCAGAGTTAAAGTACAGAAATTTAGGTATTCCAGTTAAATGCAAAGCTACGGTTGTTTGTGAAATAATGGAACTGTTCAGTTGCAGATCTGCCAGTTTCCCGTTGTCAAGCTATAAAGATGGATTTGTAGGTAAAACAAGACAACGGACAAAAATGCCGGACAAGGAAGATAATAATTCAGAAATGGATATGGTGCCAGGGTTCCACCCGGTGGCAACATTCACGTCATCCGGCAGTGAGGCCTCGGACGCCATCAGCTCCATCGACTTCAGCCCCGACGGGTCTCACTTCGCGACGGGCGGCCTGGCCAAAAAGATCCGCGTGTATGGCTTCGTCGAAAGAAAGCTGGGCGACATGGCCTCCGGGTCGCGGAAGAGGACATGCCCAGCGGAAGTCGCTGGACTACAAAAGCTCGACGAGATTTATACCCCGGCAAAGTTGAGCAGCGTGGCGTGGTGCCCGTCCGACCGTAGCGTCATCTGCTGCGGCGACTATGACGGCGTGGTGACCGATTGGGACGCCGAGTGCAGCGTCGCGATAGTGGAACGCTACGACCATGGGGGGCGACGGGTGTGGAGCGTGGACTATAGCCGGGTTGAGCATCACCCTGGTCTCTGCGCCTCCGCCTCCGCCGATGGGACCGTCAGATTATGGAGCGCCCGAACGGACACCAGTGTGGCGACCATGAGGCCCTCGTCCGCAGGGGCCTCCGTCTGCTCCACGCAATTTAGCCCCTTTTCTCCAACTCTCTTAGCGGCCGCGTCCGCTGACGGGAGCTTTTCTTTGTTCGACATTCGGAAAACGGATAAATGTGTGACGAGCACCCGGGGGCATGCCAGGGCGGTGAGTTACGTCCGGTTTGTGGACAACTGCCGGGTGGTGTCCGCCTCTATCGATAACACGCTCAAGGTGTGGGATTTGGATGGCGGGAGTGTGTGTAGCCTTGCGAGGAAATGGGAGGGGCAGCATCTGAATGTGAAGAACTTTGTGGGATTATCGGTGCTGGAGAAGAGTGGGGGACTCATTGCCTGCGGATCAGAGACCAACCAAGTGTTTGTATATCACAGAGATGATGAGCGCTCATTGTGGCGGAGCGCCAAGTTCCCTTCGGCTAATGATTCAGGGGCGTTCGTGGGAGCCGTTTGCTGGAGACGGGTGGACGATGGGCATAGCAATGACGTTCATTCTCTCGTAGCCGCAAATTCTGACGGTTCTTTACACCTCATCCAAGCCAAAATTCTCGTGTAGCCGTTCGGTTTGGTTCCGTTTCGTGCACACCCGTTATGCCACGTTCTTGAATTTTAGGAGTGGCAGTTTGTTTGCCTCAAATCTAGGAAGCAGACTTCCTTAGATCCATCTCATTAACTCGGCCATCTCACACATTGAAGAGATCAATCTCTTTGTTTTTATAATTGAAAACTTTTCAAATCTTGTCATCTCACGTGGAAACTAAATCTCTTTGGCTTAGCACAAAAGATTTTATTATAAAATAAGTAATGAAGTTGAAAAAAATCTTATTTAGTGGAGAAGACCCAGCCCTAGGGCTAACTTCTTGCAACTATAGAATTCAGACTGTATCCGCTAGGGCTAACTTCATGCAACTATAGAATTCAGACTGTACATCGAATCGAAAATTTTTTTTATGGGTTTTTTTCTCTCACAAGTTAAGTGCTTATAACTAAGGTTTTGGCTTTTGGGCAATTCAATCGAGTGCGGGAGTGTTGGATATGCGCGCGGAGGTCAAAAAGTCACCTTTTAGAGGTGTCATCCGTTTGCCGCCACCTAATGTCCGAGTATCCGCCCGCTATAATTTCAATCAATTATAACTTCAATCAATTATAACTGTTTTAGCACTTAAAATCCACTCAAATCATTCACTTTAGCACTTAATGAGCAGCTATTGGTGTTTTTGTAACTATTTATTCAATAAAATAAAGTTTTTTAATGGATCAAAGTGAATTGTTTTTTGGAGGGTTAAGTGAGCATGGAGGTGGTGGTAATTCAATGGGGGGCGGTAACTGGGTCCTTTCCCCTAATGATACAAAAAAAGGTTATCCTTTTGAATTTGTGAACAACATGCCAACCATTAACCACAAAAAGCCCAGCACGATCTTATTTTAGAGAAACAAAGTTCTTCACCTAAATAATCTAGACTAATTGAATATATATATATATATATATATATATATATATGCCAAATTAGGTATGATTAATGCCAAATTTAGTATGATTAATATAGATAAATAAAAGTTGGATTGATATAATGGAATGTTATTTTTAGAAATTAAATGTAATAGATGTTTACTATTTAGTTTTGCAAACAATAATAAAGAATTAATGTTGATGTTGCATAGAATTTAGTTGTTAAGTTATAGAGGATTAATGTTTACAATTCGATGAATGGCTTAGGTTTTATGTAAACTCATAAATCTCTATAGGTCAAATTTGACTCCCTTGAGATTAAACTTAAGTTTTGCAAGACTAATCTAACAAAAAGTTATAGCTGAGATTTTGTCACCTTTATCTTTCTTATATTTGAATATGTCAAGGTGGTGTTTACAAACACCTCAGGGGAGAAGTGAACAAATTCATGGGTTCAAGTTCTCCCAAGTCAATCCCCTAGATGAAGCAAATTTATAGCTCTAAGTGATGAATATTCAAAGGCTTCATACATAAATGTGTAAATGGCCTAAGATGCTTTTGATGCAAATAATGATTTTGTCCCTTGGAAGATGAAGTGTGCTTTAGACAAGCATATGTCACTTGTTGATATGTAATTGTATTAAAACCTTCCATCAAAATGGACCCAAATTGAAACGGGAAATGACATGGGTGTGCAAATTTCACTAGTACAATTATAAAAAATATAATAGAATATATAAGCATTTGTTATTGTAGACAATTAAAATTAACCATCATCATTACCTGAATATTTCCTTTATAATTTATTGAATACAACCCTAATTAAATTAATGATCTCATTCTCATCCCTTTATTAATTAAATAATATTTTATTGTCTAATTAATGTTAGTGTAAATAGTGTCATTATCACACTTAGTTAGCTAATCACCTTTCTAGGAAAGACCTATTTACACCTAACTTAAGTGTACTTAAGTTTTTTAGGCTTTTTTTTCACTTCATAGTAGTGAGCCATGTGTCCTCATCACTTGAGACACCTATTGACACTTGCTCACACACTTGTCAAGTGAGCTCACAAGTGTTCCATCTTTTGAGGTTTAGCCAGTTGTGTAGCATTGTAAAATTGTCACCCTTGATAATTTCACTATATTGACACCCTATTTTTTCTATAATATTAATTATATTAATAATTTATTCATTTCAAGGTCGGATTGGGAAAATATATTAAAATCCCTGACGTCCTAAGAAATTTGGACAAAAATCATTCAGACAAGGGAAAGGGAAACCCTGTCCTAAAGGTGACCTATTTTAATAAATGTCATTTTGGTGTCGACCCTTGGAGAATTAAAAATGATCCAAAGTAAGACTATATCCAAAAGGATCAATTGGGATGCATATATAAACATTTTTTTCCACTCATTTGAACATTAAGTGTTATGAACAAGGCACTATCATGACCAATTATGCACTTTTATGAATATGTATATGAGTTACCCTCTACATGCTAGCTACAACAATTTATTGTGTTTTGTGGACTAACCTCTTGTAGGTCTTCAAGAAATTCAAGCATGCGTCAAACAACCTTTGGTGGAAACTTATGGTGTGAACATCACTTTGAAAAATATTTTATATCTAAGGTAATTTTTATCAATTGTTATTATAGTCAATTATTGTTCATTTGGCCTCTACCCAACCTAGGGTAATCCCTCTTTACCATCATCATTTGATGTCTATGGAGGTGGAAACACCAAAACAAGTTTGACTTAGGCAAGCCCCTATAAAACACAATTTGTTCCCCTCTTTTTATGTCTGCGGGTCAGATTCAAGAGTTTCATCAACAACAAGTTACAATAAAGTGCAAAGCAAACCTATAGCCTCTAGACCAAACTTCAAGTATTCAAAATCCCTCACCCTTGTCCCTCAAATTTAAGCTCAATTTTATATGCAAGTTCCTATTTGTCTCTATTTCTCATATATGTAACTATTCCATCAATTTTTAGTTTCATCAATGCAATAAATTACATTTTCAGATCTTAGGCTTAGGTCAAATAGGCTTATTAAAATAGACATGAAATTTCTCCTCTTTATAACTCAAAAGAACCAAACCCTAGCAGATTGAATCTCCTTTGAGGCAACTAGCCAATCATCAAAAATCTATTTGGTTTGTCTTTGAATGTGAGGGAAATAAAATAATTGATCCTAGTTAATCTATTAGTTAGGTCTAGGGTCTCTTTTTCTACTTTATAATTTGCTCAATCCTACCTTCCTACCTCATATACCTTGCCTATATATGTAACGTTCCTTATTGTATATTTACACTCTTAATTTTATATTGATAGATATACTATTGTGCTTATATTTTCACTTGTGAAAGGTTATCAATTCGAGCTATTTGATCTTTGCATTCTCCAATAATTTAAAAAATCACTATTCACTCACATTTTCTTTCTAGTCTAAACCATTTAATCAAATTTCTTCTATAGTCACCTTAGGTAAATAAATCTAGTTATTTATTTACCTATCCCCCATCCTTTTCTAAAAGTGAAATAAATATTTTATTTATTTAATTTCCCTATTTTCCTACACTATTATTAAGTGGGCCAATCCACTTAATCCTCTTATCACCCACTTGCATAACCTAATACTAATTAACTCCCCATCAAACCCTTCACATACCTACATGTGTACATAGGTACATAGGTCCTTTGTACAGAAAGCATGGGCCTTTGAAAATGTGACATGCCTTGGCAACATGTCACATGGGTCAAATTCTTGACCATACCTGCAATCTAATTTTTAATTCTCTTAGGTACTTCCAAGTATCCTCTTCCATCTTGTCCATCCACTTCATCCAAGGAGAATCTTTGTCATTGAGTCTCCCCATAATCCATGTCCCTCCATATCCTCCAACCATGTGAGGACACTTGTCCTCTTCTCATTTTCTCATGGATCTCAACCAACATGAGCCATTGATATTTTAAGTGCATCGTAGTCATCCATTCCTTGGGTCAAAAAAATTTATAAATTGGCTCCAACTCAAGTCATTTCAAGAATCACTTGTTATGCAACCTTATGCTTTTGGAAACAACACTCACATCTAACCATCCATGAGTACAACCACCTCTTTTTGGTGTAACAAGGGTTGGTTTTGGTAAAGATCTTTCATTTGTTTACTATCAATGTTTGCTAACCTTTATGGTTAATCTTTGAGTTGCAACTAATTGTGTGTAAATAGGTTAATTTGTTTACATAATTTGCATGCTCACTTTTTCATGTACACATCTTTGGTGACTACAATTGGACCCACATCTCTATCGTTTAATCAAACTTGTGTTTTTTAGTATTTTGTGTGTAGATTACAATTTAGTGATTTTATCAAAGGTCTAGTGGATGCATGTTATACTTTAGTGGTAGTGAAATTTATATTACTAATGTGTTTTTCATCATGTTTTTCTTAATTAAAGTTTGGTTTTTTGATAGGGTATTGGTTTTATAAATTATTATTATTCTAAATTCACTCATAATCTTTGTGTTGTAGGATTAACCTATTGTATTTACAAGATTTAAGTGTTTCTAATATCTCCGTTCATGAATTAGCAGATACATATTATATTTCAATGGACATGTGTATTTGGGGCTTGAATGCTATCATTCATAAATCAAAGGTTTTATCATAAATTAACATGTGTACTATATTTTAGCGGATCTCCCCTAGCAACCTTTAAAAACTTAGCAAAATAACTTTCCAACCATCATCTATTGTGGTGCAAGGGAAGCGGATCGCTCTCTGAAGCTACTCATGATGTACCTTTGAACGTTGAGATGGAGTTAAATTTTGGTGAAGCCTTTGGCCATCCTTAGTAAGGGATCCCATGCAACGTGACACTCTATAACTATCATTCATCTTTGGTAGATAGTATTCCTTTGAATGTTGAGATGGAGTTAAATTTTGGTGAAGACTTTGGCCATCCTTAGTAAGGGATCCCATGCAACGTGACACTCTATAACTATCATTCATCTTTGGTAGATAGTATTAGCTTTATGTTGTGAGTCCATAGTAGGTGTCACACCCACCTGATTAATCATAGTTTGTTGTTGTGTTTGGTGTGTCTTCATCATCAAAACCCATGCACCTTCCTTAATCCAAATATTTAAAATTCCAAAACCATTTGCATGTTGACTGAGTGTGATTTCTTTCAACTGTTGCCCAAGTCAATCCTCCCAATCCACGTTAGATTCCAATATATCTAATCCATCACCATAGTCATTTGTCAATCCCCATCCAAATCTAAATCCAAAAAAAGAACCTTAAGGGTTAGTGCAAGAAGTTGGGTCCACTTTTTGGCCAAAAAGTGGAAGTGTTTTTCTTGAAAATCAAAGTTTTTCTGAACTGGAGTAAAAATTTGAAGCACTTACACAAAATCTTAAGAAAGTCCAATAATATGAAAAGTAGATTTTGAGTCTAGTTTTCAAATATGTAATTTATTCTAATACCCAAAATATATAAATTTTTAAGAGTCATGTACAAAAATTACTTTAAAAGTCATTTTTTTAGGTTCATAACATGCATGTGTATGACCAACATAATTTGACCTAAATAAAAGTATTTTTCTAATTCATTTTGGGGAAATATTTTTTTATTAATTTTTATTGGTCTTAATTGTTGTTCTTGAAAACCCTTTATGTACGATCAACATAATTTGAGATAAACTAATCATAAAATTATCTTTTCATTGCATAAATAATGATGTTTCAATTGATGACATATAATTATATTTTTAAAATTTTAAAATTAAAATTTGTTAGAAAAATTCTAAAACTTGAAATTTCAAGTTTATGGACTACTTTCCTCATAAGTTAGTTAATAAATAGAAAAAAAAGTTAAATAATTAAAAAATAAATATTTGAAAACTACACATCGTCATCTATAATGGGTTTTAGTTTCATAAAAAATTAGAAAAAAATCGTCATCCATATTAGTAAAGTTGGTTTTCTCTCTTGTTGTTAACATGGATTTGTACTTGCAAGTCCAGGCTAAGGATCAAGTTACCATGCCTTTACCGAGCTTAAAACCAAATAAAAATCATGTAAGTTGTGATTTCAAACATTTAGGAACTGATAACCATTATAAAATAGGTACCTACTTTGAAGAACAGAACAGGTACCCATTTTAAAGTGGGTACCCGAACGTTCCTAAAATATAATAGGTACTCATTTTAAAATGTATGCATGTTCCTTATATATCCTCTATTTTCCATTTTAAGTAAAACTTACGACCATTGTATATTTGCATCTTGCTATTTTATGTGTACAACCTGATAATGACAATTTCTACATTTTTGTATTCATGGGTGTCTTGTGCAATCTCTTGGCATGCCATATTTTATTCAATTTTTAAAAGGAATCAATAATAGGAACTATTTTTAAGTGGAACCAAGTACAGGATCTACTTTCGAGAGGAATCAAGAAATAGTGTTTTTGTTATTCACATCTATTTATACTTTAAAATGTATGGAACAAAGGATCTACATCTAGTTGTATTTCAAAATTTCAAAGAGGTGTCAATCTAAAAATAGATTAAATATCATTTCTTATTTTTATCAAGAGGTTTTTGTAACCATTGGATCAAAACAGTGCCAAATAAAAAAACATAGGAAGTTCATGACGCCTAAAGAAATTGAAGCAAATAGAGAGAAATAGGTAAAATGACAAAGAGATAGAGAGCAAAGATTTGAGAAATGAAGAATATTGAATCATCTTGTTCCACATGACTATTGAAGAGAAGAACATTCAAGATACCATGAATGATGGGATGAATGTAGATGATGCAAATATTGAAGTGGTGAGTATGTAAGAAAATGTGACTATAGAGACAAATCCAAGTGTGTCTTCAAACCCACCTTTCAATGATATGGAAAATGTAACTATAGAAAAAAATTCAGGTATGTCTTCAAACCTACCTTTCAACAATATTGATATTAATTATTTTTAAAAAATTGGATATACCAATTATGAGTTCAATTGTATTATTGAAAATATGAAAACAAGAAATGAGAATGAAATCCCTTGTATGTGTGAAAATGAAAATGTCTTTTTTTAAATTGAAAGAAATGTCTTGGATATTCTTCGTAGTAAGATTTCTTTGAGACAAATGAGAACCTATGCGAATAGATTATATAAACTACTTAAATTATAGAAAAAAATTAGAATTTCAATGTCAACTCATGATGCAATTGATTAAAATGTTAAAAATGTGAAAAGTAATAAAAAGTTAGGCCTTTTCTATAACCTAAAAGGAAAGATGAGTAAATGAAAACAATTATATGTAGTGTTGTTAATACTATTGATTCTATTGGAAAAAAGAGTCGATCTAAAGATAGGAATGCAACACGAAGAGCTATAATAATTTATTTCATTAATAAATTAATTTTGAATAAAATAATGATAAGTAAGACGAATGAATTTTAAATATAAATCCTAAAACTTTGAGAAGAGCGTAACAATGAAGAGAAAATATTGAAAGTGATCCAATTAACTAATATTGGAGTTTTAATGGTAGACTCCCAAGGTCTAACATGAAATTAAATAATGAAACCAAATATTTAATTGAAAAATATTTCCATGATAATACAAAGGTATCATCTAATGCTAGAGATATTTTAAAATTAAGAATGGGGTCAAAAATTTGTGATCCTTATCCAAAACATCTATTAGACATGACTCAAATTGAATTTATATAAAAAAAATTAGATGATTCAGTGTTACAATTTAATATGACCATAAGTCAAAGATTATTTGAGAAATGTAAAACTTGGTTTGTAAAAAATAATAAACAACAAATCTCTTGCTGTAAAACTCATGTATGATTTCATTATTATTATGATGTTTTTCAATATATATACGTCGTACTTTACATACTTAAAAAAAATGTAGAAATGTGTTAATAATATGTCACCTCAAACAATCAAGGAGTTTATAACAAGCTTGTTTTGTGAAACATATAATGGATAATTATTTCATACAAAAGCATGCATTTCTAGACAATGTAATAGATGTGGCAACCTTTCATAGTTAGGAGAATGTATGCATGACTCTTGTTCAATGTTTTTGTGTTTCTTGTGTTTGGATGTTATATAAGAGTATTTTTTGTTTCATATACATAGTTGATGTTCTTAGATGCTTCTATATGTTTTGACTTGGTTATCATGGGATATTGATTAGATGATGGATTCCAATTGATTATTGATAGTGGTAGTTATATTGTGATTATCAAACGATTAACTTATGTGAATAAATACAAGTATTGAGATGATATTTAATAAGTTAAATATTCACTTGTAATGGTTATCTAAGTATACATTTTCTATGTGATCTCATAGATGATTATTACAGATAAGAATTTTTGGAAAATGATAATTGTTTTGAAATGTTTTCTTTTTTTAATATGTTAGATGTTTCAGCTATTATTATTACTACTTATGATATAGTAACACCTATGTTTGAGTGATCAAGTAAAATTTACCAATGGTATTCGAGTGTCACATAGCTACTTCCATCTACATTATTCTTGTGACTACCAATCTTAACTCGTATGAAAAAATTAAGATCATGTGTTGTAATGTTGTGAACATGTCATTTATGTGGTTTAAACTGTTGTGAGGTCATTTAGTTGTGTGGAAGTTATATTTTTATTACCTTTGTGTGTTATCTCATAGTATTTTACCTTTTTATAATTTATGTGATTCTTATATGAATTAAATTAAGTTTTATAGTCCTAATTTGACCCTAGGTGCTAGATATAGTGGTAAGGGGTTCATTAAACCTTAGAAAGGTTTTTTTAGTTCTTTTAACCAACTTAAAATCCCCTTTTCTTGAGAGTGGAGAAAATAGGAGTTGGTTGGTGGTTTGGATAATTAGGAAATGAAGCTTCTCTTCCTTTTTCTCTTTAGGATTCTTGCTTTAGAAGGGAGAGGAGATTTTTACATCTTGTTGTCTTTTTTACTTTCTTTGAAATTTCATTTTGTAGTGCATTTTGAGGAGAAGAGCTCAAAAGAGAGGAGAGGAAGAGAGGAGAGTAGAGGAAATAAGGGATTGAGAGGAGGAGGCTTGGAGAGTCTTCACCAAATTTTCTACCATTCATAAATAGCTTTATTAAAATATGGTCTAACCCTTTTTGCAATAATTTTGTGGATAAATGTTTTGAATTTTACATCTTGAATGAGATCATTGTGAAAAGAAAATGTTAAATTCATTGTGTTTCCTTTTTGTGTTTTGTGTGGGGACAATGGTTGTGCATTGGTTATGTTATTCTTATTTGTATGTTTGTGGGAGTAGACCATCTCTTGAGAGAGGGTTAGGTCCTCTTGTACTTGGGTTTTGAGTGGGTGTGGCTCCCTTAAGTGAGTTTCATATTTTGGGTATGAGTACCTACATGGTTTAACCTTGGATATGACTATCCATATTTTTGCACATTATGGAGGAATAAGAGGTAAGTGATTGGGAGGATGTGTGTTGATGTTGTTGAAAAGTTGGAATTTAGATTATGAAATGTGAAATGTTTATATATGTGATAATTTTTTCTACCCTTAGAGGTTGATTCCCCACTCCCCCTTTGAAGGATTCCAATAGGGCATCCTTTGTGTTTGTAAGGGCTTTAAAAAGGGTTGTTGTGATGTTAATAAAACTTGTAATGTGAAATGTTATGTGTTTAAATGATGTGAATGTATCTAAATTTTTAATGTATTCTATTTTGAAAATATGATGTGGTATGTGCACCTTGGGAGAGCTATGTGTAAGATTTGTCTATGGAGATAGCCACCCAAGACATAAAGGCCTAGAATGGAAAACAAAAAATACTCAAAATATCAATATGAGAAGAATAAATTGTATTCCTATCATATAATCCAAATAGAATAGATATACAATATGTGAGAGACCCTTGGTTATATAGGCCAAAGTGAGACAAAGAACAACATAAGATTATGACAAGTGTCTTAATCTTATGATATAATACATAAATATATAAGGATGCAAAGCTTGCTCTAGAAGCTAGCTAAGTGATTCCTAAGTAAACTTAAGTGATAGGATGTGAAAGGGACCTTATAGTGGAACTTGTTAGGTAAAACCCATGTTCACACCAAAATCCCCCCTTAAGTGAAACTAAGGGGGGGAAAATCATGTACACATGGAAGGATAGGTCACAAAAACTAGGCCCGATGAGGTACCTATGTACAAATACAATCTCTCACAAATGGAGAAAAGTAAAAAAAACTAGTGGGACAAAAATCCTCCCCAAAAGAGAGAAAAAAATTCTCTCTAGCAGATGTAAAGGACAAAATCCCATGTGAGGAAAAATTTCTCCCCATAAGAGAGAATGAAGAGAGAAGGTCAAGTGACCCCTCTTGAATAAATGTCAGGTACCCCCAAGAGATCTCAAAAATGATGATACTTACTCTCAATGAAGGGTTTGGTGAAGATATTTGTAACCTACTCTGTTGTACGACTATACTACAAATCAATGACATGTTGCTTATATTAGTTCTCAAATGTAGTGCATATGAATCTTGATGTGTTTGGTTAACTGATGGTGGACTAGGTTATTTGAGATCTAGATGACACTCTAATTTTCATAAATAAGGATAATTGGTCATGAAACGGTGAAGCCAAACTTAGTTAGAATATTTTGAAGCCTAATAGCATCAGGGGGCTGCAACATAAATAAATCCTCAATACTCAACCATAGTCAAAGAAAGAGAATTGGAATTCTTCTTACTTTTCCAACAAATGGGACCTAAATCAAGATGCAAGTTTTAGCCAAATGTGAACTTATGGTCATCAATACCACCAACCCAATTAGAATTTATATATCTAACCAAGTCAAGGCTGGTACCTATTGTATAGTGAATCCCATATCAATGATTACCCTATATGTAATGTAATATGTGTTTGGTAGCTTTCTAATGAAGCTCACGTGGTTCCTACATAAAGCGTGAAACCATGACAACTACAAAAGAAATGTCAGGGCGAGTGTGAGTCAAATAGATGAGGATTCCAATAAGCTAATGATATAAAGTGGCATTAACTAGTGGAGTAGAACACTTGACCTCAAGCTTGAATCTTGACAGAAAGGGAGTTAGTATAGGCTTACAATAAAACATGTAGAACTAAGAGAGTAGATCAAGAGCATACTTTGGTAGAGCAAGAATGATCCTACAAGAAGATAGAGAGATCTCAATCTTGAGAAAGAATTACAAAGGACCCGAGTCAATGATAGAAAATTGTGATGTAAATAATATTTGACTCTTCCAATGACGGATGAGGAAATCCTTGTAATGATCAAGTCATCAACATAGAGAGCAAGATGTTGTGTGAGGGATACCAATCAAACTCGAATAAAATCTTTATAAATTAATTTTTTCATTAAATAATTTTCTAGACTTATTAAATATTTTTGTTGCACTTGTATCTAAAAGGACAGTTCCAAACAAATTTTAAATGTTGGAAATGATTAATTACAATATTTTAATATAAATTCAATGGACAGCTAGAAATATTAAATGCAGTCGCCCAAAGAAAGTGTTTTATTGGGTGCATGAGGCACAACCAATGGCCACACTTCATTGGTAATTAATGGGACATGTGTGGGAGCATATTAGAACACTCAGATTATAGTTTGAAGGGTAGTAGGTAATGAAAAACTTTAATATAAAATCACACAGTAGTGGCTAGAAAAATGCAAGAGAAGTTGTGGGTACCCGTAGCCATGGTTGTGTAAAACCAGCAAGTGAAGAATATGGAAAAAACATTGTTGCATGTTGTTGCATGTCTTTGCATGTCTTTGCATGTCTTTGCATATCATTGTAAAGGATATTTTCTAGGAGATTAATATATTTTGGACCCTCTTGTTGGTGGATGTAGCTTGGATTTGAGTGAACCACATTAAATCTTTGTGTTCTTTGCTATCCAAAATTTCTGTGTGTTTTATTTCTCTGTTTTATTGATCAAATTTGCATTTAACTGGTTGAAATCTACCTTCTAACTCTAACAAGTGGTATCCGAGTGGGTTGTGTTCAGTTATCCTTTATTGGAAGGTCTCACAGTTGAGTGGGAGTTATGATAAATGAGGGTAAGTTGAAGGTAGACAAATTCAATGGGTAGAACTTTTAGTTATGGAAGATGCAGATGGAGGACTATCTTTATCAGAAAGATTTATGGTGGTCTTTGGAAGGGAAATCCAAGAAACCTCCAGCTATTTTTGATGAGGATTGGGATATTCTAGATAGAAAGGCACTTGGCAGTATTCATTTATGCCTGACATAATCGGTAGCGTTTAATATTTCAAAAGAAAAGACAACTAAAGATTTGATGAAGACCTTGGTGAAGTTATATGAAAAGCCTTCTACTTTGAATAATGTATTTCTTATGAAGCATTTATTTAATATGAAAATGGTAGAAGGTGGGTCAGTTTTTTATCATTTAAATGAGTTTAACACAGTTACCAGTCAATTGACTTATGTTAATGTAAATTTTGATGAAGAAGTTAGGGATCTTTTGATTTTGTGTTCTTTGCTTGAAAGCTAGAATAACTTGGTAATGGTGGTTAGTAATTTTGTTTTTGGTTCAAATATGTTGAAATTTGATGATGTTGGTGTTATTTTGAGCAAAGAAAATCGTAGGAAAAGCCCAAGTGGTACATCCACATCAAACAGTGTTTTGAATGCATAAGAAGGGGTGGAACAAAGGAGAGGAAATAATTTTAAAGGTCGTGGTATGTCACGAGGAAAATAAAAGGACAAGAGGTCCCAATCTAGAGATAAGAAGGATTGTTGGTATTGTGGTAAATCAGGTCATTTAAAGAAAGATTGTTGGTCTCAAAAAAATAAAGGAGACAAAAAGGAAGAGAATAAAGAGGAAAAAGTGGTAAGTAATAAATCTGATGAGGATGCTTTGATTCTTTCCCTTTATAATATTGATGATTCTTGGGTGTTAGATTTAGGGGCTTCATTTCATGCTACACCCCATAGAAGTTATTTTCTTGATTATGTCCAAGGGGATTTTGGATTGGTTTATTTGGGAGATAACGAACCTTGCCAAATTTTTGGAAAGGGAAGAATCAAGATTAAATTGCAGAATGGGAATATCAGCTACTACATGTGGTAAGGAAGATTCCAAGGTTAAGCAAAAATTTAGTTTCAGTAGGACAATT
Organism: Sequoia sempervirens; assembly: GCA_007258455.2. NCBI lineage: Eukaryota > Viridiplantae > Streptophyta > Pinopsida > Cupressales > Cupressaceae > Sequoia > Sequoia sempervirens. Next base: position 1,158,018,177 of record VDFB02271358.1, on the reverse strand, counting down.
AGATGATGAAGGTTGTGTTATTACATTTAGTGATAAAAAATGGAAGCTCACAAAAGGTGCCTTAGTGGTAGAAAAAGGTGTGAAAGTAGGCACCTTATATCTTTGTATAAGTGATAATCTTCCTTCTACTTTAGCTATTGCGGATAAAAATCAATGTTCAAGAACAATTGTTGCAGTTTAGCAAGCAAAAAATTAGACAATTGTTGTGGCTTCTAAATCAGCACTGTGGCATAAAAGACTTAGGCATATGAGTGCAAAAGGTATGAAAGTACTTCATTCAAATAATATTTTACCAAGTCTTAAATGTGTTAATATGAATTTTTGTGAAAGTTGTGTGTATGGAAAAAAAAAGAGAGTTAGTTTTCTCAAGGATGGGAAGCAAAAGAAAGATGAGAAATTGGAGCTTGTGCATATAGATGTATGGGGACTAGCTCAAGTATCTTCTCTCGGTGGCTCTTGGTATTATGTTACATTCATAGATGATGGAACTAGGAAGGTTTGAATTTATTTCCTTAGTCAGAAATCTAATGTATTTGAAACTTTTAAAAAATGAAGAAGCTTGGTTGAGAATGAGATGGGTAAAAAGTTGAAATGTCTCAAATCTGATAATGGTGGTGAGTATTGCAGAAAATATTTTGAAGATTATTGTTCCTCTAATGGTATTCGTAGGAAGAAAATGGTTCCAAGGACTCCACGAGAAAATGGAGTGGTTGAGTGCATGAATAGAACGATAATGGAACGTGCATGGACTATGGGATTGCATGTTGGGTTGCCCTTAAACATGTGGGTAGAGGCTATAAATACTAAAGTTTATTAATTAATAGAGGTCCCTCTAATCCTTTGGGTTGTGGTATTCTAGAGGAAGCATGGACAAGTAAGAAGGTGAGTTATTTTTTTCTCACAACCTTCAGTTGTGAAGCATTTGCACATATAGATTCAGAAAATAGAACCAAGCTTGATGCAAAATAATAAAATGTATATTTGTTGGATATGACACTGATGAATTTGGTTATAAGCTTTGGGATTTTGAAAATCTAAAAATTATAAGAAGCAGGGATGTCATATTCAATGAGAAAATGTTGTACAAAGATTAGTTGCAGCAACATGAGAAGAAAGAAATTGATTATGTAGTGTTGGATGATACTCCAAACAGTGATGTTTCAGTGGTTCCTCATGCTCTGCAACAACAACAACAACAACAACAACAAATACCACAAACTCCAGTGAATATTAGACGATCTTCAAGGATAAGTAGACCTCTATAAATATTTTCTCCCTATTTGTATTCTATTTTATTAAGTGATGTTGGTGAACTAGAATGCTATGATGAAACTATGCAAGTGGGTTCCAAGGTTCAATGGGAGCATGGAATGGAAGAAGAAATGGAATCCTTGCTGAAAAATCAGACTTGGGACTTATGCAAGTTACCTACAGGTAAAGAGGCTTTACCAAATAAATGGGTTTATAGGCTGAAAGAGGAAGATGGAGGTAAGAAAAGATTTAAAGTCAGGTTAGTTGTAAAGGGATTTGTATAGAAAAAGTGTATTGATTTTGATGAAATTTTTTCTTCGGTTGTAAAAATGACTTCTGTTCATACTGTTTTAAGTATTGTAGTTGCTAAAGATTTGCATTTAGAATAGCTTGATGTTAAAACAACCTTTCTCCATGGTGATTTGGAAGAGGAAATATATATGGAACAACCACGAGGATTTGAGGTCAAAGGTAAGGAGAGACTAGTGTGTAGATTGTGTAAGGAAAGCAACGGTACAGAAACAACTTTCCTAACGTCAAAACCATAGGGGAGAATGCATATAGAACTTTCATTTTTTTCTAATTATAATCTAATTAAGACACACATGAAATATTTGCAGAAACAGAGAATATACTCAAAGACAATGAATAACAGATTTACGTGGGAAACCCTTTTGGGAAAAAACCCACCACACCAAACTGAATCTCTTTGTATTACAGTAACAACAATTACATACAATCAGAGATACAGCTCTCTGGTATTAGTTCGTAGTAGCTACATTCACTGTTCATCCAGTTACAGAAAAGCTCTCATAAATTCAATTCACTCATCATTATTTCAAATCAGAATCAATCCTTTAAATCTTAACACATTCTGATTTTTGTCTTCTGTTCATCCTTATTCGCCAATGCTTCATCGAATAAAGTTTCCATGCCTTTTCAGATTTTTCCTTGCATGCAGTTTTTTCCAGTGTTGTAACTGCTGCAAAAATCCAACTGTCATCCATTTGAAAACCACTTCCTCTAATTGGTCCAGTGGGATGTCACATAGGATGGTCACATGGTCAAAGGTGATCAAACTTTGTTGGCATATCGGTGAGACACTAACAGTGTCTCCCCAATGCCACAAAGTCTTCATATTGATATCACCATAGCTTCCACGAGTCGTCAAGACATTTTACCGATGCTCACAAAGCATATCGATTTCCACTTTTCCATCGGCAAGACTTCCCATTCGCCATAAGGTTTCGTCAAGTCTCCTTAGGTTTCACCGAAGCATCTGACAGTCGGCAAGACATTCGTCTTTCGCCGAGACTTCATATCGAGCTCATCCAAGTCTTACCGAGTTGGAAAGACTTAAGTCTTTTGCTAAGACCTTACACCGATCGAACATATCACACCGAAGCATTGAAGAGTCGGTGAGACTTATCATCTTCGCCAAGACCTTATACCAAGGTCTTAAGTCATCCCAAGCGCTGCATTCACCAGTCGGCAAGACTTATGTCTTTCGCCGAGACCACATACCAAACGCTCATGTCTTGCCGAGTCGGCAAGACATTTGACTTCGCCAAGACATTTTGTCAGGTGCCGAGAGCTACACCGATGGATGTTAGTGAGACTTATTCAAGTCGCCAAGACTTCTCAGCAAAGTCTTTTGTCACTGCGAACAAACCAAGAGAAAACCCCCATCGGCGAGACTTATCTTCATCATTGGGACATCTCACCAAAACCTCCACCGTCGACAAGACTTTCCATTCTCACTGAGAGATCTCCCCAAGACCCTTGTGTTAGCCCAATAGCTATATGCTATCGGTGAGACATTCACCATTCGCTAGGACCTTTCCCTGACACTCGTGAGATAGCCTGATAAGATCAAACTATCGCCCAGAGAACTTCATTCGACAAAAGGTCACGCCGAATGCTCCTAGTTATAGCAATAGACTTCATTCAGCAAGACATCAACTCTATCTTGGTGACATGAGCTTTTCAAGCAGGTTTAGAACAATTAGTTGCCCAGACATGAACAATGTCACAATGACTTTTCCCTTCAAGAGTTCCATGTCAATAAGGATTGAGGCACAAATTCCAACAAGCTCCCACTTAATGAAGATCTTACTGACACCTCTAGGGCATAATCAAACTACTAAAATTCATGGGCCAAGAGGCCGATCGAACTGGCACACCACCTGAACTTGTTTGTGCTCACAGGCTTCGTCAATGCATCTGCAACATTCTCTAGAGTATCCACTTTCTCTAAAGAGACCTTCCCATCCTCCACCATATCTCGTACAAAGTGATATTGTACATCTATATGTTTCATCCTGGCATGGAAAGTAGGATTCTTTGCCAAACATATAGCACTCTGGCTGTCATAGTAAATAGTAATTTTTCCTGCATCAAAACCAATGTTAGAACACAAACGTTTTAACTAGATTGCTTCTTTACAGGCATGTGTAGCTGCCATGTATTCTGCCTCTGTAGTGGACAAAGTGACTATAGTCTGCCACTTGCTCATCCAACTCACTGCACCACATTCATCATGAAAACATATCCACTGGTGGATCTTCTGCTGTCAATGTCCCCTACCCAATCAGAATCCAAATAACCTTGAATGCTGAGAGTCTTCTATGATTCAACCAAGTTACCATGGTAACACAAAGCATAGTTTGAAGTACCCTTCAAATATCTAAAGACTCTCTTCACAGCATCCCAATGTGTCCTTCCAGGATTTTCCATAAACCGACTAAGAACTCCCACTACTTGGGCAATGTTTGGCCTTGTACAGACCATTGCATACATAAGGCTGCCAACTGCACTTGCATAAGGCACACTGGTCATGTCCTCCATCTTAGAAGGAGATTTTGGACAATCCTCAATAGATAGCTTTGTTCCCTGTGTAACTAGAACAACTAGCTACTTGCACTTAGTCATACAAAATCTCTCTAGAATAGTCATGATATACTTACTCTAACTGAGCCAAAGTTTTCTATTTTTCCTGTCCTTGGTTATTTCCATTCCTAGAATATACCCTGCTGCACCAAGATCTTTCATTTCAAACTTTGCAGACAACTGAGACCTAAGATCAGAAATTATTAGCTTACTATTGCCTATGAACAGCATATCATCAACATAGAGAGCAATAATAAGGACTTGATCACTTTCAGCTTTGAAATATACACAATGATCACATTTTGATCTTACAAATCCCAAAGACAAAACAAAAGTGTCAAATTTCTGCTACCACATTCTAGGAGACTGTTTTAAACCATACAAAGATTTCTTCAACTTGCAAACCAGTCTTTCCTTACCTTTTTCCACAAAGTGCTCTGGCTGGGACATATAAATTTCTTCTTCAAGATCACCATGAAGAAATGTTGTCTTCACATCCATCTGTTCAATCTCTAAGTCATATGCTAATGCAAGTGACAAAAGAAATCTAATGGATGTCATCTTAGCTACAGGAGAAAAGATTTCTCCATAATCAATTCCCTCTACCTGGGAATAACCTTTCGCAACCAACCTTGCTTTATACTTTTCTACACTGCCATCCAGACCAATTTTATTTTTGAATACCCATTTATAGCCCACATCTTTTCTTCCTTTAGGCAATGGCACCAAACTCTAGGTATCATTCTTTTCTAATGATGCCATCTCTTCATTCATGGCTTCCAACCAAGAGTTTGAATCATACATTTTAAATGCCTCTTTCACAGTCCTAGGTTCATCAGTGCTAGAAATTAAAGCATAGGCACAAGTAGACTCAATCAAAGAAAACCCATACCTATCAGGTTGCTTTCTTTCACGAGTTGACCTTCCCACAGGCTGAGGCTAAGGTGGTTCTTCATCATCTTCAAAACTCTCAGAGCTACTTGAGCTTTCCTCAGTATTAGGTACATTTTATTTTTCAATTCCTCTTTATCTGGTGTCAGAGGAATTCCTGCTACATCCTTTTCATTTTCTAATTTCTTCTCTGACTGCAGATCCAATGTAGAAGATTTCAGCTCACAAAAGATAACACTTCTGCTGTATAAAACCTTCTCAGTCTCAAGATTCCAAAGCTTGTATCCTTTTATTCTAGCGCTATAGCCAATAAAAATACACTTCACAACTTTATTTTCCAACTTAGATCTTTTTTCAAATGGCACATATGCATATGCCTCACAGCCAAAGACATGAATATGTCTCAAAGAGGGCTTCTTTCCAGACCATGCTTCCAAAGGCATCTTCTCAACAAGAGCAGAGTTAGGAGAATGATTTACCAAGTAACATGTTGTAGAGACCGCTTCAGCCCAGAACTTCTCATCCAAGCCAGCACTGCTCAGCATACTTCATGCTCTTTCCATTACTATCATGTTGAACCTTTCAGCAACTCCATTTTGCTGTGGAGTATAAGGTGTAGTTTTATGTCTTTTAATCCCATGATCTGTACAGTACCTTTCAAATTCATCTAAACAAAACTCACCGCCATTGTCAGTCCTTAAGCATTTTATTTTTCTACCAGTCTAATTTTCTACAAGGTTTTTAAATTCTTTAAACGGACTAAACACTTCTGATTTACTTTTCATAAAATATACAAATGTTCTTCTTGAATAATCATCAATAAATGACACATAGTATCTTGATTTAGACAGAGAAGGAACATTCACTAGACCAAACACATCAGAATGAATATAATCAAGCAAACCAGAAGATTTGTGAGGAATGGAATAAAATGAAACACAGTGTTGCTTTCCATATATGCAATGTTCACAAAATTCAAACTCAAGGTTACAATCTTCAAGCCCTTCTACGAAGTTTTTATTTTTCAAGGTTTTTAAACCTTTCTCACCAATGTGTCCTAGCCTATGATGCCAGAGCATAGTCTTCTCTACTGGAAGTTTAACCTCCATGGAGTTTACACCATCAGGAACGTGTTCCTTCTTTTCTCCATGAGCAGCCTTAAGTGACTTTGCAGAGACACTGTTACATTAAACAACTAGTGCATCTAGCTTGTAGAGTACCAATTCGAGCACCCCTAGCCAGCACCATAGAGCCTCTAGTCATCTTGCAGCCATTTCCAGAAAATGTGACATGCACTCCGATATCATTCAGCTTACTTACAGAAAGTAGATTTCGAGCCAGACCTGGTATATGCATCACATCATTGATTCCCTTCACTCTTCCATCAGGGAATTAAATTATGACTCTTCCATGACCAACAATTTTCAAAGATGAATCACTTGCCAAGTACACCTTTCCACCATTGTATTCTTCATACTTTGTGAACCAATCTCTATGGGATGTCATGTAGAAAGATGCTCCAGAATCAATCAACCAGACATCATCTGATGCCCGTGTAGCCAAAGTTGCAATGAAGGCATCTGCATCACTCTGAGAAGAATCATTTCCAGAAGAGTTCTTCTTTTTCTTTTTCTCCTCCTTGCAATCCTTTTGGACATGACCAGGTTGCCCACAATTCCAGCATTTCACCTTTGACTTCTTGCCAGGAGACTTTGATCTCCCTTCTAATTTCGATCTAGACTTCTTGTCCTTCTTCTTGCCTTTCTCCTTTGGTCTACCTCTGATAGCCAGAGCCTCCTTTGCCATCTCAAAAGATTTTCTTCTCATCTCTTCTACTAACAGAGAAGCAACAACATCTTCCATCTTGAAATTGGATTTTGTACTCCCTATAGCCATCACCAAATGATCCCAAGAATCAAGCAGAGAACACAACAACATGTAATGATCTTCATCTTCAATCTTCACACCAACAGATGTCAACTGAGAAATCAGAATGTTGAAAGCATTTAAGTGATCAACAACAGACCCTCCTTCCTGCATTCTCAAAGAGTACAACTTCTTCCTCAAGAACAACTTGTTCACCAAGGACTTGCCTTGATAAATAGATGCTAATATTTTCCACAAGGAAGATGCAGTCTTTTCTTCATGTACATTCAGAAGAACAGAATCTGCTAAACAGAGCCTTATTAGCCCCTTAGACTTTCTATCTGCTAGGTCCCAATCCTCTTGTTTCATGCCTTGAGGCATTGTTCCAAGCACAGCAGTCCAAAGATCACGATCTACTAGCATATCTTCCATTTTGAGTTTCCACAACTCAAAATTTCTACCATTGAATTTCTCTATTTCATCCTTCCATATGTGCTCGCCATCTTAATTTGTAATTAAATTACTAGTCCTCAACAAAACTCCCACTGGAAAAGGATTGACACAAAAAACCCAACCCTCTCACAAGGACAACACAACTGGCCAGGCTCTGATACCACTTGTAAGGAAAGCAACGATACGGAAACAACTTTCCTAACATCAAAACCACAAGGGAGAATGCATATAGAACTTTTAATTTTTTCTAATTACAATCTAATTAAGACACACATGAAAGATTTGCAGAAACAGAGAAGATACTCAAAGACAATGAACAAAATATTTACGTGGGAAACCCTTTCGGGAAAAAACCCACCACACCAAACTGAATCTCTTTGTATTATAGTAACAACAATTACATACAATCAGAGATACAGCTCTCTGGTATTAGTTCACAGTAGCTACATTCACTATTCATCCAGTTATAGAAAAGCTCTCATAAATTTGATTCACTCATCATTATTTCAAATCAGAATCGATCCTTTAAATCTTACCACATTCTGATTTTTGTCTTCTATTCATCCTTATCCGCCAATGCTCCATCGAAGAAAATTTCCATGCCTTTTTAGATTTTTCCTTGCATGCAATTTTTTCTAGTGTTGCAACTGTTGCAAAAATCCAACCGTCATCCGTTTGAAAACCGCTTCCTCTTATTGGTCCAGCAGGATGTCACATAGGATGGTCACACAGTCAAAGGTGATCAAACTTTGTTGGCATATTGGTGAGACACTAACAGTTTCTCCCCGATGCCACAAAGTCTTCATATCGATATTTCCATAGCTTCCACGAGTCGTCAAGACATTTTACCAATGCTCACAAAGCATATCGATTTCCACTTTTCCATCGGCAAGACTTCCCATTCGCCATAAGGTTTCGTTGAGTCTCCTCAAGTTTCACCGAAGCATCTGACAGTCGGCAAGACATTTGTCTTTCACCGAGACTTAATACCAAGCTCATCCAAGTCTTACCGATTCGGCAAGACTTAAGTCTTACCGAGTCGGAAAGACTTAATTCTTACCGAGTCGGCAAGACTTAAGTCTTTTGCTAAGACCTTACACCGGCCAAACATGTCACATCGAAGCATTGAAGAGTCGGAAAGACTTATCGTCTTCACCAAGACCTTATACTGAGGTCTTAAGTCATCTCGAGCGCTGCATTCACTAGTTGGCAAGACTTATGTCTTTCGCCGAGACCACATACCGAACGCCCATGTCTTTCTGAGTTGGCAAGACAATTGACTTCGCTAAGATGTTTCGTTGGGTGCCGAGAGCTACACCGATGGCTGTCGGTGAGACTTATTCAAGTTGCCAAGACTTCTCAACGAAGTCTTTTGTCACCGCGAACAAACCAAGAGAAAACCCTCGTCGGCGAGACTTATCTTCATAGTTGGGACATCTCACCGAAACCTCCACCGTCGATGAGACTTTCCATTCTTGCTGAGAGATCTCCTCGAGACCCTTGTGTTAGCCCGATAGCTATATGCTATCGGTGAGACATTCACCATTCGTTGGGACCTCTCCCTAACACCCGTGAGATAGCTTGATAAGATCAAACTGTCACCCAGAGAACTTCATTTGATAAAAGGTCACGCCGAATGCTCCTAGTTACAGCGATAGACTTCATTCGGCAAGACATCAACTCTGTCTTGGTGACATGAGCTTTTCAAGCAGATTTAGAACAATTAGTCGCCCAGACATGAATAATGTCACAATGACTTTTCCCTTCAGGAGTTCCATGTCAGTAAGGATTGAGGCACATATTCCAACAGATTGAAAAAAAATTTATATGGCTTGAAGCAAGCACCTCGACAATGGTATATTACATTTGATAGTTTTATGGCTGAGCAAGGCTTCAGTCAGTGTAATTTAGACCATTGTGTTTACTTTAAGAAGTTAGATGATGATAGCTACATTATTTTATGTTTATATGTTGATGATATACTTGTAACGAGGTCTAACATGGATCACATAAAGGAGTTAAAACAACAGTTAGCAAATTCATTTGCTATGAAGGATTCAGGAGCAGTAAAACAAATCCTTGGTATGAAGATTACAAGAGATAGGAAAAATAGAAAATTGTTTTTATCTCAGGCTAATTATGTTAAAAAGGTTGCGAATATTTCATATGGAGAATACAAAAGTTGTCAGCACACCTTTGCCTAGTTATGTCAAATTGACTAAAGATATGTGTCCAAAGACACAAGAGGAGGAAGAAAAAATGTCCAAGGCACCATATGCTTCAGTTGTAGGAAGTTTAATGTACGCCATGGTATGCACGAGACCGAATATTGCACATGTTGTAGGAGTTGTTAGCAGGTATATGAGTCATCCCAGAGTTGAGAATAGGAATGTGGTAAAATGGATTCTTAGGTATTTGAGAGGTACATCTCTCTAAATGTTTATGTTTTGGGGGCTCTAAAATAGATTTAAAAGGCTATGTTGACTCAAATTTGGTAGGGGATATAGATACTAGGTGGAGTACCATAGGTTATGTATTTACTGTTGGTGGGACAACATTGAGTTGTATTTTTCAGTTGTAAAATGTGGTTGCTTTATCCACCATAGAGGCAGAGTATGTAGCTGCAATAGAGGTAGCAAAAGAGATGATATGGCTATAACTTTTCATGGAAGAGTTGGGAAAACAACATGCTGAAAGTTACTTGTTTACGGACAGTCAGAGTGTTATACGTCTTGCAAAGAATTTTTCCTTGCACTCAAAAACCAAACACATACAGTAGGGTCCACAGTGCTAATTTCTAGTGGGAGTTGTAGGGCAAGCAGTGTTATGATTAGTCTCCAAGTGGGAGATGGTATGGAGTGGAGTCTGATCAGTATCCAAGTGGGATATTGTTGTGTTATGGAGACCAATTAGACTTAGATAAAATCTTCATATTAATTTTTTCATTAAATAATTTGTTGCACTTATTAAATATTTATGTTGTACTTGTATCTAAAAGGATGGTTACAAACAAATATTAAATGCTAGAAGTGATTAGTTACAATATTTTAATATAAATTCAATAGACAGTTGGAAATATTAATGTAGTCACCCAAAGAAAGTGTTTTATTGGGTGCATGAGGCACAACCAATGGCCACACTTCATTGGTAATTAATGGGACATTTATGGGAGCATATTAGAACACTTAGATTAGAGTTTGATGGGTAGCAGGTCATGAAAAAAGTTAGCATAAAATCACAGAGTAATGGCTAGAAAACATAAGAGAAGTTGTAGGTACCTGTAGCCATGGCTATGTAAAACCAACAAGTGAAAAATGTGGAAAAAACGTTGTTGCATGTTGTTGCATGTCTTTGCATGTCTTTGCATGTCATTGTAAAGGCTATTTATTGGGAGATTAATATATTTTGGACCCTCTTGTTGGTGGATGTAGCTTGGATTTGGGTGAACCAAGTTAAATCTTTGTGTTCTTCTTTGATGTCCAGAATTTTGATGTGTTTTATTTCTCTGTTTTATTGATCAAATCTGTATTTAACTGATTGAAATCTACCTTCTAACCCTAACACAAGAATCAAATGAGAATCATCTTATCACAAAATGTAGACATCCAAATCTGAGTGGCATCTAGTAAATCTCGTTTTCGATAGAAAAAAGTTCATCTTAGCATACCATTCCCTATGGACCTACTTGAATCCATAGATAGACTTCCTCAATCTACAAACCAAAGAAGAATCCTAAATATTTGGTCTAACAAATCCACTTACATTGAACCATTTTTCTTCCTTGAAGAAGAGGGACTAAGTCCCATGTGTGGTTCCTCATCAAGGAGCTATACTTTATTGTGTCTTGCACCCACGCCCCACTTTGGCTCTGACAAAGCAAGGACCCCCCCTTCTTTTCTTATTGTCCTATTTTGTTTCTTTCTTTTTTTTCTTTCCTTTCATGTTTTCTTGTTTTCTTCTCTCCTCTTTTCTCTTTCTTTTGAGAGTTTTGTTGGGCGTTGAGGTTTTAGGATGTTCAATGTTGGCATGCCATATTCATCGGCCCTGACCCATGTCATTTTTTTCCTCTCTCCTTGTCAATGTCATTGCTTTGGGTTTTCATGTATTGGATTATTTTCCTAAATGAAACCCCAATCCCAAAATACTAATGACGACAACGTCTTTTCACCTTGACTTCACACTTGTCAAGTATATTTAATCTGATGTCAGAGCATTTAGTGAGCATTTAATGGGATTTTTGGGTAGTTTTCAAGTGGGTTTAAAATGTATTCAAAGGTTTATTTTCATTCAACTTGTGCAATCAAATGAATTTGAGCTATGCAAACTTTCTGAGCAAACCCTAGCAAATATTTGTGCACCTCTTTTCTACCATTAGCTCTCGTGTTCTTTTTTGTTTATCATTCGAGTAGCCTGTGTTCATGTTGTTTTCATTCTCACCAATCTCTACCATTCATTTCTACATATTTTACGAATTTGGTTTCATGATTATTTGAGTTTTTCCTTTGATTAATGGATTTTTTTTGGTAATTTGCATGCATTTTGTGTGTGTGGGTTTTGTTATGGGATTGATTTGACATATTTTCCCTTATTTCTCATTTTCACTCTTTGTTTCTTTGAGGATTTTATCTTTTTTAATTTTTATCTCCTTTTTTTTTTAATTGAACTTCATCCAAGCGCGCTAATCGATGATGTTTATGATGTCATCATATTGTGTGTTCCAACTTTTCCTTTCCTAGGTACCTCTTTATGCCTTAGGAGTTTTCTAAAAATTGATCTTTTAGACATCAAGTTTCACTCATTCGGCTTGTCCCTTATCTACCAATCTAATAGAGGTTAAGCCAAACTCTCGACCTCCGAATTTTGACCCTTGAACCTTAGTAGAATTTAAGCTTTTAATACTTTTAGGTTTCGTTCGTGAGGGATATTCCTGCTAGAGTTAAAATGACACTGAGAGGGGGGGTGAATCAATGTCTTAACAGATTTGACCAATTTTCAAAAAATTCAAAACATAGCTCAGATTTGATCTCAATATACTCTGATTAAAACATTCATAAGTTGAATGTAATTATTCATAAACAGAATTGAGAAAAGTAATAAACAAACAGTGAACTGAAATAACAACAACACAGTAAAGTAGTGAGAACTCAAAGGAACAAAGAGACACAAGAATTTTCCGAGTGGAAAACCCTCCTGGGGTATAAAAACCACTCCCGAAATGCCTTCTAGGCTTAATCTTTTGAACAACTATTCGCAATGCCTTATAGGCTAATTTTTTAGCACCCACCCAAGGAGCACCAACCCCTCATTTAGAGATATCTATCTCAAGGAGTACCAACCCCTCAAATAATATTTTTGAACAATAAAAATATCTCAAAGGATCTCTCTGTTTTTATTTCTTTGTTTTCTCGTCTACAGAATACCCTAAGGATTCAATAATTGAATCCTTAAAATACTATATAGATAAGACATTTACAATTTGCTCTACCTTTTGTTATTTAGATTTTATTGTAGAGTTTATCCATTCATTTTCATACAGCCAAAGAATGATAACCTCATAATTACAATAGTGGAGATTCTACACTATTTTCAACACTGGTTTTTATATGCATTTCAAGTATGTCAGTCATTAAGAAATCTTCAAAATGCGTTTTTCACAAGAATCTGAAACTCTCTTGCTAATTTTAGAATCTGAAGCAGAATAATGATAATCTGTAGATGACGGTAAAAATCAAGAGTAATGCGTGTCCATAAAGCTTTAATTTATTCGCTGAATCAAGAGATTTCAAATTGTAACTGATAGATTTTCATCAAAACCACGACTGCCCAACAGCTGAGAACCATAACCTCTCAATTCTCAGAGAATATTCAGCCATGTAATCGCTCTGAGATTTGATGCCAACCAATGATGCCGGCCTACAACTATACAAAGAATTTCACATGTCGGCCTCAGAGACAAAGCTTGTTAATCGTTCATCAAGACATCCATATATCCTGCCGAAGGCAATTAAATCGCCAGGCATTCCTCTTAGTTATCGCTTTCACCATAACCCATCAGAGTTGGGGAGAAGACATAACGAATACATTATGTCACACCTAGAGCTCATATGTTATGTTCTTTCCAATCGCTGAGACATAAGCAAGTTTCTCACCGAGATGCCCTTTTTGTTTCATTCATTGTCACTGTAACCTTTTGATATCAGAAAGACCCTATGCAAATCATACTGTGTTTCACCAAAAGCCCTTTTATCTCTTATGTGTCACTGTGACATTCTACTGTCGGTGAGACGTTTCATAGATGATGCTTTGTTTTACCAAAATTCATCCTTTCATCTGGTGTTGCTGAGACAATCCATAATCGCGGAGACGTTCCAATGAATTCATTAAGTCATACCGAAACACCCCATGATACATACTTGATCACCGAAACATTACCAACCTCTCACCGAAAGCCATCCATTAGACTTTGTCGGCAAGACACAACAACCTCACCATGACCTCACTTCGATGAAAAAGTTTCTCACCGAAAAGTTCTTTCTTGTGTCAGTTGGCGAGACACAATAGTTCTCTCACCGAAATGTAACCTTCATTCTCATGTGGGTCGTCGTGACAAATTGTTATCGGGGAGACCATATGTAGATTCATTATGTTTCACCGAAAGACTTTATCCATTCTGAGTCGCTGAAACAAAAACACACTCTTGTCGAGATGTATCGATTCATCCTCCGGTCGGTGAGACATAACGATCTCATTGTGACTTCATACCGACGGTAAAACTCCTGCCGATAGGGATCACCCTCTATCGCCGAAACAAAGGAGAAGTCATGCCGAAAGCTGCCTATGAAACTTCATGTGTAATGTTGGCAAGACCGAAGGTCACTCACCGAGACCTCACGCCGAAAACCCTAACTCTTACTAATGTATCTTCCCACCACCAATCGGTGTGACAAAGTGCAATTGCTATGACTTCACACCGAAAGTAACATGTCTGGCCGAAGTGAATCTTTAATGTGCCAGTTGGTTGATGTAACAATTCAAACTCGCCAAGACACAATGCCGATGAAGGATCACTTACGCCGATGAACCTCCTTATGTATTATTCGGTGAGACCTAACTCATTTGGTAAGACCTCTCAGCGGTGAGAAATACTTATGCCAATAGACCTTTCCATTGTCGCCAAGACCACGTGAAAGTCATTTCGATAGATACCCAAAGGTGAATTTTTTCATCAAGAACAAACCAATCAGAACACAATAGAGAACCAACAAACTCCCCCTTTGTCCTTGATGGGAAAACACAAATGACTCTCCCCCTTTTTTCCTCAATGACAGAGATAGAAGAGAAGAATGTGCATTGCCAAGAATCACAACTAAGAAGCCAACCAAAATATCATGAGAAATAGTTGCAAAAAAAATAACAATGCAGCAACCAAGATTGTAGGAGAGTTGTAAGTGAAACAAAATATACAACATGCTCCCCCTAAGCAGAAGCTTGGTGAATTAGAGAAGTAACGATTGAGAGATAACTCCCAATCAAAGTCGCAGCCTTTCAAATAACTCTTTTGCTAAGGGCTTAGTAAAAATATCAGCCACTTGATCTTGTGATCCAACAAAATGTAAACATACTTCATTAGCCAGTACCTTTTCTCGCAGAAAATGAAACTTGATAGCAATATGTTTAGTGCGAGAATGCATAACAAGATTTTTGGAGATATTTATCACACTTGTGTTATCACAGAGAATTGAAACAGGTTTAGGAACTTCAATACCCATATCAGATAGAGTTTGACTCATCCAAAGAACTTGAGTACAGCATGAAGTGGCAGTAATGTATTCTGCTTCAGCAGTAAAAAGAGAAACAAATACTTGTTTCTTGTTGTGCCATGCCACTAAATGATCACCAAGAAAGAATGCAGCACCACTAGTGCTTTTCCTATCATCCAAACAACCATCCTAGTCAGCATCAGTATAAGAAATCAAAGAGAAATCATTGCTTCTAGGATACCAAAGACCATAATCAAGAGTGCCCTTAATGTATTAAAAAATCCTTTTAACAACAGTGACATGTGATTCTTTAGGTGATGCCTAAAACCGTTCAACAGTGCAAACTACATGCATGATGTCAGGTCTAGAAGCAGTTAAATATAACAAACTACCAATCATTGATCTATATTCAGTTTGATTTGTATTAGGAGAATCATCAACCTTAGTAAGTTTGCATCTAGTAACCATTGGAGTGCTAACTGGATGGCATTCATCCATTTGAAATTTCTTAAGCATCTATCTAGCATACTTTGCTTGAGAAAGAAATGTTCCATTTTTGTGTTGAGAGATTTGAAGACCCGAGAAGATATTTAATTCTCCTAATAAAGACATTTCAAATTCAGATTCCATTAGCTGAGAGAATTTTTTACTCAATGTAACATTGTTGCATCCAAAGATAGTGTCATCAACGTAAATTTCAACAACCAGAATATCAGAACCTTCAGTTTTAACATAAATATTTCTATCTACACCTCCTCTAATAAAACCATTTGAAAGTAAATGACTGTCTAGCCTAGAGTACCAAGCTCTAGGTGCTTGTTTTAAGCCATAGAAGGCCTTTTTCAATCTATAAACATGATCAAGCTTATCTTTGCACATAAATCCTTCAGGTTGTTCAACATAGACCTCTTCATCTAAATAGCCATTTAAAAAAGCAGTTTTGACATCCATTTGATAAACAATAAAGTCTTTATAAACAAAAGAAGCCAAGAATATTCTAATAAATTCTAATCTAGCAACAGGTGCAAAGGTTTCACCAAAATCAATACCTTCCTGTTGAGCATAGCCTTTGCAGACAAATCTTGCTTTGTTGCAAATAACATTACCATTTTCATCAACCTTGTTTTTGTATATCCATTTGCCTCCAATGACATTCTTGTCATCTAGTCTTGGGACTAACTCCCAAGTCTGATTTTTCTCAATCTGATCAATTTCTTCCTACATAGAATTAATCCAACATGAATCTGTGAGAGCTTCATTAAAAAATTTAGGCTCAAACTGAGTAACTAAACAAAAAGCAATTTATGCCTTTTCATCAGATTCTGCAGCCTTTCTTCTAGTTTGAACTCCTGCATTTTTATCCCCAATAATTTGATCTTTGGGGTGATATTTAGCTAGAGCTTTTGATGCAACCTTTTCAGGACTTGTTTCATTTTTATGGTTTGTTGAATTAGTATTAGGCTTTGTTGTTTCAGCTCCTTCTGAAATTATTTCTAGTTCAAGTTCTTCTTCCTCATTATCCTGCAAAGATTCAACATACAAATGTGGTCTTTCATCAAATTTTACATTAACAACTTCAACAATCTTATTAAGCCTTTTGTTAAGGCATTTATAAGCTTTGTTGTGAGTTGAGCATCCCAAAAAGATACCCTCATCACTCTTTGATTGAAATCTCCCAAGGTTATCATCATCTTTCTTGATAAAACACTTACTTCCAAAAATGTTAAAGTATTTGACAGAAGTAGGTTTTCCATACCAAAGTTCATAAGGAGTGTGTTTAGATTTCACCCTAAGCTGCACTCTATTCAAAATGTATACAACTGTATGAACAACTTCTTTCCAATACATATTAGACAACTTAGCTTCATCTAGCATGGTTCTAGCCATTTCCTTTACAGTTCTATTCTTACGTTCAACTACCCCATTTTGCTGAGGTGTTTTTGTTGCAGCATACTGTCTTTTAATGCCGTGTTGTTCACAATGATCAATAAAATCTTGAGAGGCGAACTCACCTCCTTTGTCAGATCGCAGACATTTAAGTTTCAGATCAGATTCCTTTTCAACCAATTTACGAAAAATTTTGAACCTTCCAAAGGCTTCTGATTTGTGCTTAAGAAATGTGACCCATATCATTCTAGTATAATCATCCACAAACAACATAAAGTACCTTTCACCATTAATAGACCTTATTCTGGTTGGTCCACATAAATCAGTATGCACAAGCTGTAAAGGTTTTAAAGAAGAATGTTCTTTTGTTTTGAAGCTGATTTTAGTCTGTTTACCACTTAAACATTCTTTACACACAGAGTTTTCTAGCTTGCTAAGAACTGGTAGACCTCTACCATTCTAATTTTTACTGATTCTAACTATATTTTCAAAGTTTATGTGTCCTTATCTTTTATGCCATAACCAATTCTCTTCAATTTGGCCCATTAGACACATACCTTGATTATTGTCATTGCTTGATGTGTCAAGAAGATTGTACACATTTCCTTTAGTCCTCCTTCCAGCTACAACAGCCTTTCCAAGCTTGTTCTTAATCTCACATCCTTGTGAAGTGAAAAGAACATGATAACCACTATCACAAGTTTGACTAACACTTAGAAGATTGTTCTTAAGACCTTCCACATAGTACACATTATAGATAGGAGTGTCTTCATTCAAAAGAAGTGAACCTCTACCTTTAATTTGAATACCATAGTTATCACCAAACTTAACATATCCACCTACATAATCTTCAAGATTTATAAACTTATCCTTATCGCTAGTCATATGGTTAGAACATCCACTGTCCAGGACCCATAAGTCCTTTTTCTTGGAATGAAAAGTAGTTTGAACCAACATAGTTTGCTCAATGTTGTTAATCGTCTTAGGTTTCCAAACCTTTTTAATTTTATGTTGTTTCGATTGCAGATCAGTTCTCCACTGTTTGACAGAATGTTCCAAAGCATTGCATTTAAAACATCTGATCGATCTAACAAAACCATAGTGTTTCCTAAGACCAAACCTAGGTATTCTAGGATTCATAAGCCTGCATGTGCTCACCTTATGGCCAAATTTGTTGTAGAAAAAACAATAACCATAGAAGAAGGGATTGTATCTGTAAGATGATCTATTACCTTTCAAGGGCTGAACATGATTCTTACCAAAATTAGAGTGATTTGGACTTGAACCCTTTATTTCAGAAGAGGGGTTTTGTTTTGTATTATCAATTGAACATTCACCCTTTTCAAAACCAATACTGGTTTTATCTTTATATAGCTTCTGCTTGTTGAGCATCTCATTCAGTTTTAGAGTGCTTTCATATTTTTCAATTTCCTTCCTAAGACAGACTACTTCTTGTTCCAGTTTTTGAATTTCTTGATCTTTGTAGCTTACAGTCTCTCGAAGACAGTCTTCAACTCTTTTAGCTTCTTCAAGCTGAGTTTTCAGAGAGACCATTTCTTGATCTGGTTTATGTTCTTGAGAAAGAACTTGTTTTTTGAGTTTTCTGACCTCTTGTAAAGCACATTTCAGCTCACTTTCAAGATCTACTTCACCTTCTTCAACATCAATAGTATTTGAATCATTTGGCTGAGTAATTTCAGCCATGAACAAAGTTTCATCTTCTTCAATTGATGAATCTTCAAACTCAATATCAGATTCATCCTTACTAAACAGACTTTTCTTCTTTTTGAAATTGAAGTTTTGTTTAGGTTTGAAGGCCTTCTTCTTAGGCAGTTTTTCAGTTGTCTCGTTGTCACAAATTTGATCATCATAGGGACACTTTGCAGCAAAGTGACCTATTTTTCCACAGTTAAAACATTTAAAGGGAAGTTTTCCCTTATATTTTCCCTATCCCTTTTTAAATCTTCTAACAAAATGGGATTCTTTAGAATCAGACAACTTTTATTCACTGACTTCGACTTTTTCTTTCCTTTCAGTGTTAAAGGTAGATTCTTTTCCTGTTGAATTGTTTTTGCTAGTTCTCATTTCATAGGCAGTAGGTATTCCTTGCAGGCTGTCTAAGGTAAGTTGATCAAAGTGTTTATTTTCTTCTAGGGCTGAAACCTTAGATTCAAATTTGGATGGTAAGGTTCTAACAACCTTTGTGACCACATCAAATTCATTAACTTCTTGACCTAGACCTTTCATTGCATTGACAACTTCATCAACTCTTAGGAAATATTTAGCCACTTTTTCATCATCCTTCATTTTCAACTCCTCAAACTGATGTTTGAGTGTAATGATTTTTTACAGTTTGACTTCCTCATTCCCTTGATATATAGTTTCAAGTTTTTCCCAGATATCATGAGCAGATTTGCAATTCATGACTTTAATGAACACATCTTTAGTTAACCCACACAAGATGGCATGCTTAGCTCTAGCATTTGTTTCATACCTCTTTTTTTTAGCAGGGTCAGTGGGAATAGAGGCTAGTACATTGTAAGCATTTATAACAATGCTCCAAACATCAACATCAAAAGAAATAAGAAAAGCTTCCATTCTGATTCTCCAAAACACATAATCTATTCCATCAAATAACGAAGCTCTGGTTACAGAGGCACCATCTTGAGAATGTGCCATTAAACAAACTCCAAGACCAAGATCAATCCAAGGTGATTAAAATATATTAGAGGACCCTACGCTCTGATACCAATTGTTGGAGTTAAAATGACACTGAGAGGGGGGGTGAATCAGTGTCTTAACAGATTTGACCAATTTTCAAAAAATTCAAAACATAGCTCAAATTTGATCTCAATATACTTTGATTAAAACATTCATGAGTTGAATGTAATCATTCATAAATAGAATTGAGAAAAGTAATAACCAAATAGTGAACTGAAATAAAAACATAGTAAAGCAATGAGAACTCAGAGGAACAAAGAGACACAAGAATTTTTAGAGTGGAAAACCCTCCTGGGGTATAAAAACACCTCCCAAAATGTCTTTCAGGCTTAATCTTTTGAACAACTGTTCACAATGCCTTATAGGCTGATTTTTTAGCACCCACTCAAGGAGCACCAACCCCTCATTTAGAGATATCTATCTCAAGGAGTACCAACCCCTCAAATAATATTTTTGAACAATAAAAATATCTCAAAGGATCTCTCTGTTTTCAATTAAGCACATATTTCTCTATTTTCTCGTCTACAGAATACCCTAAGGATTCAATAATTGAATCCTTAAAATACTATATAGATAAGACATTTACAATTTGCTCTGCCTTTTGTTATTTAGATTTTATTGTAGAGTTTATCCATTTATTTTCATATAGCCAAAGAATGATAACCTCATAATTACAATAGTGGAGATTCTACACTGTTTTCAACATTGGTTTTTATATACATTTCAAGTATGTCAGTCATTAAGAAATCTTCAAAATGCATTTTTCACAAGAATTTGAAACTCTCTTGCTAATTTTAGAATTTGAAGTAGAATAATGATAATCTGTAGATGATGGTAAAAATCAAGAGTAACGCCTTTCTAGAAAGCTTTAATTTATGCGCTGAATCAAGAGATTTCAAATTGTAACTGATAGATTTTCATCAAAACCACGACTGCCCACCAGCTGAGCACCATAACCTCTCAATTCTAAGAGAATATTCAGCCATGTAACCACTCTGAGATTTGATGCCAACCAATGATGTCAGCCTGCAACTATACAAAGAATTTCACATGTCGGCCTTAGAGACAAAGTTTGTTAATCGTTCGCCGAGACATCCAGATAGTCCTGCTGAAGGAAATTAAATCACCAGACATTCCTCTTAGTTATCGCTTTCGCCATAAGCCATCAGGGTCAGGGAGAAGACATAACAAATACATTATGTCATGCCGAGAGCTCATATGTTATGTTATTTCCAATCACCGAGACATAAGCAAGTTTCTCACCGAGATGTCCTTTTCATTTCATTCACTGTCGCTGTAACCTTTTGATATCAGAAAGACCCTATGCAGATCACATTGTGTTTCACCGAAAGCCCTTTTATCTCTTATGTGTCACTGTGGCATTCTACTATCAGCAAGACATTTCATAGATGATGCTTTGTTTTACCAAAAGTCATCCTTTCATCCGGTGTTGCTGAGACAATCCATAATTGGGGAGACATTCCAACAAATTCATTGAGTCATACTGAAACACCCCGCTATACATACTTGATCGCCGAGACATTACCAACCTCTTACCAAAATCCATCCATTAGAATTTTTCAGCAAGACACAACAACCTCGCCATGACCTCACTTCGATGAAAAAGTTTCTCACCAAAAAGTTCTTTCTTGCGTCGGTCAGCAAGACACAATAGTTCTCTCATCGAAATGTAACCTTCATTCTCATGTGGGTCGTCGTGACAAATTGTTATTGGGGAGACCATATGTAGATTCATTATGTTTCACCAAAATACTTTATCCATTCTGAGTTGTTGAAACAAACACACACTCTTGCCAAGATGTATCCATTCATCCTTCGGTCGGTGAGACATAACAATCTCGCTGTGACTTCATACCGACGATAAAACTCATGCCGATAGGGATCACCCTCTGTCGCTGAAACAAAGGAGAAGTCCTGCCGAAAGCTGCCTGTGAAACTCCATGTGTAATGTCAGTGAGACCGAAGGTCACTCGCCAAGACCTCACGCCAAAAACCCTAACTCTTACCGATGTATCTTCCTGCCACCAGTCGGTGTGACAAAGTGCAATCGCTATGACTTCACACCGAAAGTAACATGTCTAGCCGAAGTGAATCTTTAATGTTCTAGTCGGTCGATGTAACAAGTCAAACTTGCCAAGACACAATGCCGATGAAGGATCACTTACGCTGATGAACCTCCTTATGTATTAGTCAGTGAGACCCGACTCATTCGGTAAGACCTCTCAGCAGTGAGAAATACTTATGCCAGTAGACCTTTCCACTGTCGCCAAGACCACATGAAAGTCATGCCGATAGATACCCAAAGGTGAATTTTGTCATCAAGGACAAACCAATCAGAACACAACAGAGAACCAACAATTCCTTATATTGGGTTTCCTTGTGAGATAAGAGTTAAGCCAAAGCCCCAAAGTTCGATGCTCAATATATTAGAGGAAAATATATTACTGAAATAAAATAATTGTATCACACATCATTAGTTCAAGGTTTCATTTAAAGAGTGTCTTTTTTTCATGATAAAACTTAAGCCAAAAGATTGATTCTCAATCCCCGAAGTGAATAACCTTAAGTAAAAACACAACATATTGTTCGGGTATTAGATATTGGGAATCTATCATGATAAGAAATAAACCAAAGGGTAGATGTTAAGCAATATGCCCGATCCCTGACCCTTAAAAGTCTTCAATAAATTTTTGGATGTCACTAATCAGGGTTACCACTTGACTTCTAAAATCCTTATAAAGAAGAGAAAAGATACATTCTTGATCCCTGACCCCCTAAATTCTTTAAGCCATTGTCAAATATCGATAGTCAGAAATACTTCTTAATTTCTAAGATCCTTATGAGCAACAAACAGACAAGTCTCCCAATCCCTAACTCTTGAAAAATCGCTCGGGATGAGATTTATTATTGATGTCAATGTTCGGGTTTCTTTTCCGTAGAATTATTTGATTCTTTGGTAAGCGATGAGGATTACTTCCAAGGTTTGATCCTCAATATGACTAGTTTTGCTTAAAATATTATTTTAATGAGCTCCTACTTCATAGTGTAGATGATTTATTAATCTTCAAGACTTATTATGGGATGTTTTTACCTTTCTTTGAGCATCTCTTATTAAAGTTCTTAACATATAGTGTTTCATATGTAGGAGATATGCCAAAAGACCTAGCAGAGATGAAATACCAATACAAGGGTTATCATCCTCCTTTGAAGATATTTTATCCATATGTAGATATTGGAGATATATACTTTGGACACATAGACATGGATGAATTCAAAAGGAGGATCTACAATGAAGAAACAAGAAATTGCAATGCCACTGCATTGGATAACTTAGGATTACTGGAGGCAACTACCTTCTCGAATTATAGTAAAGTCACCTGAACTTTTCCTAACCTATGCCCAATATTATGACCAAAAGCATAGGAGGATCATGGGAGCAGCAGGAGAAGTAGTGTTGGATATTAGTTCATACATGATTGAAAGGATCTTTAGAATCCTTGCTTTTCCTCAATATGATTCCATGGATATTAAGAAAGAAATTGACTATTTTGAAAATAATGAAGCAAGAAGCCTCAATCTCATCAACAACCAATTCTTTCTTAATCCACGGAAGATGACTCTCAAGATTGCTAGGGTGTAGAAAATAAGTGAATTCAGAGAAGATATCAAAGGCCATATTGTTGTGTGGCTACACAACACGCCCCAAATTGCCTAAAGAAGCATGGGGACCCAAATTTAAAAATTCTTTCTCAACAAAGAAGAGAAGCTTGGGAAAGTGGTGCAAAACCTATCAATTGTCGTACATGGAGAAAAACCCAAAGAGGCTAGTATAGCATCGAGTGGTTGGTAAAATCATATATAAGTACCATGTTTTGGGGAAGTGACTAGTATAGGTCATCATAAATCATCATTTCAAAGAGTAATTAGCAGGACTTGCATACCCAGTTGGATAATTCAATGGGTTGTGAAACCGAGATCACATTCAATGGGTTGCGAAACTAAGATCACATTGAAGGGGTAAAAAGGAACATAAGAGAACTCTAAGGCTTAACTAATCAAGTTGCATTATTTTCTGATGTCAAGAGAGGTACCGGTCGAAAGGGTGGGTAATCAGGGTTCAAGAAAATTCCATAGCAATAGAAATACCTAGCATCTTCCATTAAGCTCCAAATTTCCCAATGATGTCTAAATCCCCATATTCTCGCAAAACCCAAAAAACTCGAAGAGCCGAGTAAAACATTATTATGATCATAAGCATACTTTGGAAATAATTAAGTGACTAAAACACAAGTTTTAATAATGTTTTATTCTAATGAGTTATTCAAATGTTTAATGTTTCGTTTAAAGTGGTGACTTTATGTTGATGTAGGTCATTTAAAGATGGCGAAGTGTGGCAAATGAATGCAAGTGCCTAAGCAAGTAATTTTTCATGGGAAAATGATGAACTAGTGAAAGAAATGTCCAAAGGTGAATAGTGGGTCATCAGGAGAAAGGAGCACCCAAGTTTTTTCTCAACTTCCACCTACAAGTATTTTTCTTGATAGTAAACTCGTTGTCAAGATCGAGGTTTTTGAAAGGAAGCGTCAACAACTTGTTCTAGCATTTTTTGAAGACTGAACGAACTTGATAGACTTTTATTTGTGATTTCAGGCTTTTGGACAATATCGATAGAAGTCAAAGTACAGATTTTTAACTTTGTATTTAGTGACCACGACAAATATCTTCTAAGTGCCACTAATGCCCTTGTCCCACATAATACTTTTTTATTGGATTATTTTCTCTTAGCCATGTGCTTTTTCATAACCAACCGCTACCTTATGTTCTAGAAAAGGCAGAGAGTTGTTATTCTTGAAGGATCAGAATTTGTTGAAACAATTAGACTTAAAGTCGGAACATCACCAATTTTATGTTTATGTCATGTTTTTTGTTCAATTCCAACAAAAGAACTTGTATTTATAGTAGATATTTCTAATACTAAAGCAATTTGAATTCTATTCCAAATCACAAATCTTGCATAACTATATGTTTTTTACTCTTACCAGAAGAGTCAATTTTTCGTGCCAAATTTGGATGCCTTTTGATGTTAGTTTGGTGGTGAATGGTTCTTTTGTTCAAACTTTTTGCATTATATTTTATGTAGCTATGAATAAATTTGGTGAAATACAAAATAGTTGATGCTTTAGTTTAGTTGTTTCTCTATAAATGTATGGATAATAACTGGGATATATTAATTTTTTAGGTCCTTTTGCTCTTAAATATGATATTCTCTTAGTTTTCTTTTTGAATGACTTTGATTAATGAAATGTGAAAGGTAATACATGTTCTATTTGCTAAATCTTTACATTACTAGATTGTTTGAAAGTTAAAAGATATGTTAAAATTAGTAGGTCCCTTGTGTTTAACAACAATTGCACAACAAACCCTAAGTGAACCTAGTAAGTTAAGACTTGACATTCTCGAGCCTTGGGATAGCTAAGATTCCCTTTAACTAGGAAAATATAGTGATTCTTTTAAAAAAGATAGGTTCACGTGTCAAGTGACATGTATTTATCTACATTGTCTTGTGTGTAATAGCTACATCAACACATATCACACTTCTAAGTAGAATTTTTGGATACCCTAATGTTAGGGACTTCTATTTGTGGATGGTCCAATTCATATTGTTCATTAGTGACAACAAGAAGATTGATTGGGCTACTCTCATTAGTGACAACATCCATGAGTAGCTAAAGGATGTGTTGCATAGCAACAAGTTTTACAAGACCTCTTATTTGGTGTATCGGTTGGAATCCCAAGCCACCTTTCCATGATTAATTAGAGTAGGTTCTATCCAACTAAGAGAAGTAAAGATTCATGAACATTATCCACAACTTAATTTGGAGAATAATTACAAAAACTATTGTGTAGTAAATTACAATTTTGTTTATGAAATCATTAGAGGGATGGAAGATTTTTCAAGAAGAATCTCAATAGAAGCCATGAAAGAATTCAAGAATTGGGGGAATTGGTATTCCAATTCATTACGTTCACCTATATCTGAGTGGCTAGCTTCTACAAATATCCTCTAAAGTTTCCAAGGTACCCTTTTGATAAAATGATCTTGTTGGATTTATGCAAGAAATTAATAGAAATATATAAACTATTTGTTGGTAAGCACATGTCAGGGTATTCTTTCCCTTTAAAGATTGGGGTATATTCTTGTGCCAACATGCAAATGCAAAGAATGTAAAGTTAGAAATTGTAAAATACTCCATGTAGATGTACAATGATCCAAGGAGTAGAGTTGACCCAATTAGAAGGATTAGTAGGGTAATAGGTTCATTCTTTGTACATGAATTTTCCCTAGAAGATCATTGGGCCAATTGTTGAAGAAAAATATGAGGTCAAGATAAAATATTACTATTAGTTGATAGTGGATTTAATAAAAGCATGTATTGAAGCTAGAGTGCCCAAGGAACTCAAAGAAAATGGGAAAGTTCTAGACCCCATTTATAGTGGGAAAGATATATACAACCAATCAATATTCAATGAAGATTGTTCCATCCAAGAAGATGATAATATAAATACAAGGGTTGCAAGGATCAAAACTTGTTACCTAAGGTGACTAAAATCTCCATTCCTAGTGATGGAGATTCTCAAGCCATAGCTAGACACTAGGAAATCCAAGAAAGGTGAAGGATCATCTATTGTGGAAGCTAGAAAGCAAAAGGCATCATCTTCAAAGGTTGACTCAAAGAAGAGGAAACAAAAGGAAAGAATTGATATCCAATCGAGTGAAGAGGATATTGAAAAAGAAACTCCTCTAGTCAAGAAAAAGAGGAGAAGAAAATTAGCTCATGAGGAAACCAATCAAAAGGAAATTCCACCCACTAATTCCTCTAATCCTCCACATGAATCACATTTACCATCTCTCACTCCTTCCCCAATTTCTCCACATGAACCACCTCCATCTCCTCCACTTTCATCTCCACATTCTCCTCTTCATGGGACCACTTCACTAATTCCTCCACCTCCAATTTCTCCTCCACAAGACCCTCCTCTTCCTCCTTCTCAAGAGGATGAAGCACAAATACTAGGAGAGGAATTATAAGATAAAGGGGTGACTATAGAGAAAGAAACAACAACAAATAAGGAAGTCTAAGAAGAGGCCCCTATGAAAGAAAATGTGGCACAAGGACTTGAGGAAGGAGAAATTCAACCAAAATGAGAACCATTGGAGAAGAAGTTCAATAAGAGCCGATGTAGAACAACATGGGAAGAACAAGATGATTCTCAGGCCTCTCATAATACAGAAACAATAACTTCTCAAAGGGATACCTCTTTTAGTGTTCCAATATGGTTGAACCATACAATTTAGAAAAGAAAGGAAATATGTTGCAGAAGAGGGGAAAGGCCTAAGTATCTTGTCAGAAGATTTTCAATCCTCAACCAAGAAAAATAAGAGAGCAAGGAGAATATCTTCTATCATTGTGGATGAACAAGGAAATAGAATTGCTCAAATAGTTGTCCCTTTGGATGATAAGTATGAATCTGACATTGGACTAGGATTATCAAATAAGGTAGGTGGATTTAGGTTCTCAAACAAGGGAAGGAGAGTAATAATCTCTCTAAATGTTTATTTCTATCATCCTAAAGAGAATACAGAAAGAAAAAAATACCAAGAGATCAAGGCTCAAGTGGCTCAGCTAACAACATGCATAAAACATTTGATTGGACTAGTTGATGCTAAAATTCTTGAACCAACCTTGCAAGCAACTCTAATAGGAGAAATAAAAAACCATGACCCTGAGGGATGCATACCTACTGTCAAGCAAAGGAAAGTATACTTTTCAGCCTTAGCAAGTAGGGTGCTAAGAAAAGTAATAAACTCTTATCACTACATTAGTGATGAGAAAAGACTAGTTCAACAAATGGAGGTAGGCATTGATGAACTATTATTTTGAGAAGATTATATCCCAATTTATCATAGAATAAAAGAAACATCTATTGAATACTTTCTCAAAGAAATAGTGATTGAAGAGGAGGAACAAGATAAACCACCAGTGTGGTTGAAATATCCTCAATTGAGAGTTAAAACCCTAAATAAATGTAAAAGTGAAATTGAATAAGAACAAGAGCTTAGTCGAACAAGCTATGGTGAAGATAGAGAGACTTTTGGAGAGCATTGGTTGTACATTTGGGAAACGCTAGCTTTGGCCACTCTCCCAAAAAAATAGTAGATGAATTGAAACTATTAATGTAAGTTAAAGCCACACAAGAATACATTGACAAGATGATGAAGAAGAAGCTGAAGTTGTAGACCTTTCAGGATGAATTCCCTGATTTCACAAGTTTTCAAGAAAGTATGGAGAGCTCAACTTTTACCTAAAGAATTAAATTGCAATATTTTTTAGGCCCTCTAATGGATAAAATGAATGAATTTATCATAACCTTCACAATCAACTTCCCTAGCTAACTCCAGTTGCATGTCTTAATTTTGCTATATTTTAATTTTACTAGGTAATAAATGCAACACCTAATTTATAATCTAAAAGGGGTGTTGATTTTAGTGTAACTTCAGTTTTAGATTATGTTCTTTTTAGTTTAGTTTTAGTTGATCCCAAGTCTAATTGGGTCACTCTATTTTTCTTTTAGTTATCTTTTATTTTAAATCCACAAATTATAGAACCTCAAATTCTATATAATTTTGATTTTGAATCATTGTAATCATCAGATTTTGATATATTTTGCAAAAGAACATACATTCTTAGTGTGGGTTTCCTAATGAATTTTGTGAACACATTTTTGATGAATCAAAGGATAACACCTTTTGCATGCATTTGAATCTCGATCTATGGAAATGGTATGAATATTTCATCTCTCTAAGTTGAATAAATTAATGAAATTTCTTATGTTATTGTGGGATTAAATAGGGTTTTGTCTTAGATCTATGCATGTTTGATGGTGGTCTAATTTGATAAAGCTTGAAAATATTGTGGTTAATTTATTTTCTTTGAAGATTGCATCCTTGTTAACAACAATTGTGTGAATGAATAATTGCTTTAATATTGGTTGGTTATATTTTGTTTAACCATTTAGGGTTGATATATTAAATAGGTTTTATCATTATTCTTTTAGATTAGTATTCATTTAATTCTCTCTTGCTAGCTTTAAAATATTTTGACTTTTCTTTTAAAAAAATCTAAGTTGGTGAAAGAGTATATGATTAATATAAATCTACTGAAGTAAGACTAGTGATATGTGATTTTCTTTGAAGCATTGAATAGATTATTTAATTGCATGTCATAAATAAATTTTCTAGAGAACTTAAAAATCCAGGCCCCTTGTTGAAACAAGTTGCAATGTTCACTTCACTATCCATCACGGTCAAGGCCTGACTTACAAGGAACATTGGAGTAGATTTTCTACTTTTCAAGAGGAGCAATAAATTATTATTTCTTAGCAAGTTGGATGTGCTAACACCACCCTCAACAAAGTTAGTGCTAAGAGGGCCCAAAGGATAGGCAAGCTTGAAAATATCATCTCCTTTTCTCTAGAGAGATACCATAGATTTCTCATATCTTCTCCTAACAAAGAAGATCTAGAAGAATTATTCCAACTGTTGGAAACAAGCAACACTGAGAGGGGGGATGAATCAGTGTTGTGCAAAAATTAAATTTATTATTCTGATCTTTAACTCACTTAAGCTTTCAACAAGAGAAATATGCATGAACAGAAAGAAAACAATCACAACACCATAACACCAGGATTTTTACATGGAAACCCTGTTAGGGGAAAAACCACGATGGATGGCCAATCCACAATATAATCTAAGTATACCCAAAAGAAAGATTACAAAATGGGAATGCACTTGCATTCAGGCAATTGCCTAGAGCTCACTGCTCAAAATAGAAAGGCTCATTGCCTTATAATGATTTGGATTAGATCCAAGAAAATGAACTAAAGGAATAACATCTACAAATTCTTGATTACAGTTCCAGTTAAGCTCAACAGTTGATCTTCTATCCTTCTGACTGATTCAATAATTTTGCTCTGCTCTACACAAACTCGCACTATAAAAACCTTGATGCATAAGTGAAACTGTGCATAATCGCTTAATTGACCTTCTGATAATCATAAAAACCCTTCAACACATCTTTTGCACACACAAAATGATATAAATGATCACTTATATATATCTGCAACAAAGGATTTAGTTGCTACAAGTCGGTTTCAATAAAATTTAAAAATATTAGCAATTGTTGACTCAAATCTTGACTAATATCCAATGCGCATCCACAACGGTCATCCAAAACTTAGCTTGGACCCAAAACATAATGATCAATCATAAAAATATTTGAATAAACATTCCTTGAATATCCACAACATATTATATCAACTTAGTTGGCCACAAAACACTGATAAATAGAAAGATATCAATTGGACTTCCAAAATTACACATAGCTTGGTACAAGGCACTAAGATTTCTAGATAACATAAGAAATACATTAATAAACTTTCCATGAGATCCACAACTCAAAATAGTAATAGAAAATCTGCACGTGAATCGATGATCACCAAATTGTCAGATGCTCTATTCTTTTGACTGTTTGCAAACTATATGCCAGTTAGAGTGAATGATGACATGTAGATTAAATTACCGACTAGGGTTTGTATCAATGACAACACCTAAAATAATTTGTAGTGTCTCTTTCGAATAATCTTCCCCTTTGGCATTGATGGCAATGTAAGGAAAATCAGATGCGGAAACAATTCTCCTAATGTCAATACCTCAAAGAAGAATGTAGATATACTTTTAATTTTTCAATTACAGTCCAACTAAGATGCACTATGAAGTAAATAATAGAAACAGAGTATTTGAAAATCACACAGGAACACCAGATATACGTGGGAAAACCCTTATGGGAGAAAAACCCACCACACCAAGAGAAATCACTTTGTATTACAGTAATAAAGATTACATACAAATGTCAGACTTATCTTTCTAGTGTCTGTTTATAGCAGCATTCACCATGAACAAACTTGTACAGGAACCTTCAAGTTATAGTCATTACAGATTAGATTACATTTACTGATCATACAACAATCTGTTGAATCAACCTTCGAACCAACCCATCGCAATCTGCAATCACTGAGTATATCCATGTCGATCTCTATTTGTCGAACATCCTCACAGAACCATCGCGACGAACAATCTTCCAACTATTCAGATTCGGCTTCTCCTATTGGTCCACGAGACTCCACATAGGATGATCAATCGGTCAACAAAATTTGCACTATGTTGGAATCTCGGTGAGACACTAACAATGTCTCGCCAATGCCACATAACCTTCATATCGACGTCGCCAAGAGTAATCATTTTTGCCAAGATGTTCTATCGAGCTTTCAGTGTTATGTCGAATCACCAAGTAGTTTCCCAAACCTATCACTTTCGCCAGGAGATCATAGCGAGTCACCAAAGGTCATACATAAGTCACATATTATACCGAGCTCCAAAGAATAGTCGGCAAGACTTAACACCTTCGCCGAGAGTTCTTATCAAACACATATTTGTTACATCGATGACCACTATTCGCCAAGACCTATGTTGAAGAACCCTCATCATCAACGAGACTTACATCATTTGTCGGGACTTCTTCCCAAACCATTTGGGTTACCCCGATAGCCATCGGCTATCGGTAAAACATCCATCAGTCGCTAAGAGATCTCCCCGAGATCCTTTGTGTTACATCGAACACCGAACGGTCGGAAAGACTTAACACTCTCGCCAAGACCTTTCCCCGATCACTTTGAGTTACTCCGATGAACATTTGGATGTGTCCCCATCAGCGTGACCTTCATTGTTCGTTAAGACCTCACACCGGAATCTTTATGTTACGATGAAGACATCATATGTATTCCTGTCGGTGAGACATTTTCACTTCGTCGAGACATCATAATGAAACAAACATGTTACTCCGATGAACCCAAGTGTTACACTGTCGGTGAGACATTGGCTATTCACTGAGACTTCTCACCGAACTGACATAGGTTATCCCGAAGCCCGTGGTTGTCATGAGTCTCCCCGATTTATGATTGAATGGCCTATCGGCCAAAGAACTCCACGCGATAAGAGGTCATAACAAATACACTATGTCACAACGAAGGCTCCAAAAAATAAGCGTTCGGCAAGACTTCTGCAAGGTCACAGCGACCTGTTCAAAATAGAATGTATCAAGGCTGCTAGTCGGCCAGACATGATAGATGTCATACCGACTTTGCTCCAATAGAGGTTACAGCCTGTGTTGATTGAGGCACATCTTTCCAACAATCTCCCACTTGACGAATATCACATAGGCACCTCCAAAGCACAACAAAACTTATTGAAAATCATGGGCACTAAGGCCCATCGAATTGGCACACCACCTGAACTTGTTTGTTCTCATTGGCTTCGTCAATGAATCTGCAACATTCTCCAGAGTATCAACCTTTTCCAAACTGACCTTTCCATCCTCAACCATATCTCGTACAAAGTGGTACTGTACATCAATATGTTTCATCCTGGCATGGAAAGTTGGATTCTTTGCCAGAAAAATTGCACTCTGACTGTCATAGAAAATAGTTATTTCCCCTGCATCAAAACCAATGTTAGAACACAAACGTTTCAACCAAACTGATTCTTTACAAGCATGAGTAGATGCCATGTATTCAGCCTCCATAGTGGACAAAGCGACTACAGCCTGCCGCTTACTCATCCAACTCACTACACCACCATTCAACATGAAAATGTAACCATTGGTGGACCTCCTGCTATCAATGTCCCCTACCCAATCAGAATCTACATATCCATGAATGCTGAGAGTCCTTTGTGATTCAACCAAGTTCCCATGGCAACACAAAGAAAAATTTGAAGTTCCCTTCAAATATCTAAACACTCTCTTCACAACATCCCAATGCGTTCTTCCTGGATTAGCCATAAATTGACTAAGAACTCCCACTGCTTGGGCAATGTCTGGCCTTGTATAGACCATTGCATACATGAGACTACCAACTGCACTAGCATAGGGTACACTGGTCATGTCCTCCATCTCAGTAGGAGATTTTGGATAGTCCTCAACAGATAGCTTGTTCCTTGCAAGACTGGAACCACTAGCTGTTTGCAATCATTCATACAAAATCTCTCAAGAATAACGATATACTTACTCGACGAGCCATAGTTTTCTATTCTTCCGTCCCTAGTTATCTCCATCCCTGTAATATACCTCGCGCACCAAGATCTTTCATTTCGAACTTAGCAGGCATAAAAGACTTAAGATCGAAATCATTAGCTTACTATTGCCTATGAATAGCATATCATCAACATAGAGAGCAATAATAAGAACTCGATCACTTTCAGCTTTATAATATACACAGTGATCATATTTTGATCTCACAAATCCCAAAGACAATACAAAAGTATCAAATTTCTGGAACCACATTCTAAGTGACTACTTTAACCCATACAGAGACTTCTTTAATTTGCATACCAATTTTTCTTTATCTTTTTCAAAAAAGTGCTCAGGCTGGGACATATAGATTTCTTCTTCAAGATCACCATGAAGAAATGTTGTCTTCACATCCATCTGTTCGACCTCTAAGTCATACGCTGCTGCAAGTGACAAAAGAAATCTAATAGATGTCAGCTTTGCTACAGGAGAAAATATTTCCCCATAATTGATTCCCTCTACCTGGGAATAACCCTTTGCAACCGGTCTCACCTTGTAC
Source organism: Sequoia sempervirens (assembly GCA_007258455.2). Classification (NCBI taxonomy): domain Eukaryota; kingdom Viridiplantae; phylum Streptophyta; class Pinopsida; order Cupressales; family Cupressaceae; genus Sequoia; species Sequoia sempervirens. The sequence goes on along the minus strand of VDFB02271358.1, from coordinate 1,157,984,695 downwards.
TTTTCTACACTACCATCCAGACCAATTTTCTTCTTAAATACCCATTTGCAGCCAACATCCTTTCTGCCTTTAGGCAAGGGCACCAGACTCCAGGGTTCATTCTTTTCTAATGATGCCATCTCTTCGTTCATGGCTTCCAACCAAGAGTCTGAATCAGACATTTTAAATGCCTCCTTTACAGTCCTAGGCTCATCAGTGGTAGAAATTAAAGCATAGGCACAAGTAGAATCAATCAAAGAGAACCCATACCTATCTGGTTGTTTTCTTTCATAGGTTGACCTCCTCACTTGTTGAGGCTGAGGTTTTTCTTCTTCAGAACTTTCAGAACTGCTTAGGCTCTCCTCAGTTTCAGGTACATTTTGAATTTTCAATTCCTCTTTCTTTGGTGTAGGAGGAATTAATGCTACATCCTTATTGTTTTCTAACTTTGTCTCTAACTGTAGATCCAAAGTGGAAGGTTTCAACTCATGAAATATTACACTTCTACTATATACAACCTTCTCTGTATAAGGATTCCAAAGTTTGTATCAGAATTCCAAAGTTTGTATCCTTTTATGACAGCACTATAGCCAATAAAAATACATTTGACAGCCTTGTTCTCCAATTTAGATCTTTTCACATCTGGCACATGAGCATATGCCTCAGCCAAAAACACGAACATGTCTAAGAGAGGGCTTCTTACCAGACCACGCTTCCAAAGGTGTTTTCTCAACAAGAGCAGAATTTGGAGAACTATTAATTAGATAACATGCAATAGATATAGCCTCAGCCCAGAACTTCTCCTCCAAGCCAGCACTACTGATTACACCTTCGCTGAGAGTTCTTATCGAACTCATATTTGTTACACCAATGACCATCGTTCACCAAGACCTATGTTGAAGAACCCTCATCATCGGCAAGACTTACATCATTCGCTAGGACTTCTTCCCGAACCATTTGGGTTACCTCGATAGCTGATGGCTATCGGTAAGACATCCATCAGTCGCTAAGAGATCTCCCCGAGATCCTTTGTGTTACACCGAACACCGAATGGTCGGCAAGACTTAACACTCTCACCAAGACCTTTCCTTGATCGCTTTGAGTTACTCCGATGAATGTTTGGATGTGTTCCCGTCGGCGTGAACTTCACTGTTCACTAAGACCTCACACCAGAATATTTATGTAACAGTGAAGACATCATATGTATTCCTGTCGATGAGACATTTTCACTTCACCGAGACATCATAACGAAACAAACATGTTACTCCAATGAACCCAAGTGTTACACTATCGGTGAGACATTGGCTATTCGCTGAGACTTCTCACCGAACTAACATAGGTTATCCTGAAGCCCGTGGTCGTCATGAGTCTCCCTAATTTACGATTGAATGGCCTGTCGGCCTACTATTTGAAGGCCATTCTCGGTGGAATATCCAAAGGGCCTTCAGCGATCCAACGAAGCGGTCCACCGTGTCAGTTTGAAAAAAGGTCAAAAGGTGCTTTTTCATCGCCAAAGGAGATTCAAACTCTGTCGATGGACGTCGATGCGCTGAGATCGACGGCCCAAATTCAAATGCTCCAAACGGCCAACTGGAGTCTTAATTGCCCGCATGAAACTGCATTAATGGAGCTATTTTGAAGGCATAAAATCAGCCCATTAGAATAGTAGGGGTCGGATCGAAAGCACAATTCAAAGCACAAAAAAGCTTTATGAGCTCCTGGTGATTGCGATAAACAAAGCACGAGGGTTTCCTGTGACCAGAGAAGAACAATTGAAGTACTCTTAGAAATTTGGCGCCATTCACTAGTAAGTTGGTCTGAAACTTTTCTTCATGCAAATAGAAAGAGAAACAATTTGCTCTTATTAGAATAGTTGGGGTTCTTAGATTCTACATTCTTTTCCATAAAATTAGGTTTGTTAGGTGACATCTTAATGCGCCCCTACTATTTGAAGGGGTGTCGATCTTCTTGATCTCTTCTAAGGGACATGAGTTAGGACCACCATTGAGATGGATGCTCTCAGCGATCTATACGTCACATGGACCGCCCATAGAATTGTAGGGGCCGCCATAGAATTGTAGGGAGACATAGTAGATAGAATAGTAGAGTGCCCTACTATTCTAACAGGGTAAGGTGAATAGGGGCGAGCAATCAGAGAAAATAATGAGCATAATATGACCATTTCTAGTGGGAGGTAAAAAAGTCCCTCTCCCCAACAATGATGTATTATTCCCCAACAATGATGTTTTCAAAAGGGAATGATGTGGTTCACCAGGGATGGATGCAAAGAAAGAAAGTGAGCTCATACAGAAAGAAAGAGTTAGCTATTAGGTAGGCACCTCGGTGTAAAGGATGGCTCTACCACTAGTAGGATAGGATAGGATGGGATTCAACCGGAAGGCCCTACTATTCTAAGGGAGGATGAAAGGAAGGTTCAATCAGCCTAAATACGTAACATGCTATAGAAAAATGGGGTTGGTGTGGGCTTCGAACTCCATCCTCACCTGTGCAGGGGTGTAGGCAGTCCATCCTCACCCCCTGGTGGTGGTTATGACTACCCTTCTTACTCAGAATTTAGGAGGAGATGCCTCAACTAGAACAACTAGAACCAGCTAAAAACCATACTGAATTCTTGGTAGGGTAGTTGGAGCTACCAATGGGTGAAAATGACTAATAGCTGCTGTAAGTGGAAGGTGGGAGAGATGGGTGAAAACCAATAGCTGCTGGAGATGGGTATCTAACATTAGTGTAGGAAGGCCGGGGTGATCTTTCCTGCCGACAAGACTTAGTTTCATTAGGCGGATAGTCTAGTTGCTGGGTGGGAGGGAAGCAATAGTTGTTAAGGCCCCTCCTTTCTATAGGGTTTCTTTCCTGCTTTGTCCATCCTTCAGAGACCCGGTTGGATTGATTGGCCATCCCCCGCGGTTAAGAGCAATAGAGGATAGGACTACTGAGATAGGGAGTGCACTTTCCAATAGCTAGGATGGAGAAAGTAAATGTCTAACTAGTGGCCATCCTTCCTAACTTTCTAGCGGTGAGACTGTCCATCGACATCTATTGCTTATCCTCCCTTCACCCCTAGGGAACTATAGCATGTTACGTATTTAGACTGATTGAACCTTCCAACAAGAAAGTGAGGGAGGGAGTTAAGGAGTCCAGCTGGCTGGAAGTTATTGGCCTTCCGAACGAACAATCCTTCTTTCTTTCGAGAATTAACCCCCTACAATCTATAGGGCAATCGATGATCTCAGAGTTAAGATCCTGCTCTGGCCTCCTTGAGCCTTCACCCCCACAAACCCCACCTAAGGCCTGCCTTCGGCAGGCCCCCCCGGTAGATTCTATTCGTGGGAGGCCACCTCCCCCCTACTATTTGAAGGGCCACCCACCCACCCCTTGGACTACCTTCGGCAGCCCGCCCCCCCCACTATAGTTGTTCCCGGCTACCGAAGGCAGGCCAACTAACTATAATCTACCGCTCCTGCCTTAGAATAGTAGGGAATATAATCTACCTCCCTACAGGGGGGCCCTGCTGAAGGCATGCCTTAGGTGCCGAAGGCATGCCTTGGGTGGGAGGATATAGATTGGGCCTGCTTCCGAACAATCCAATGCTGTCGGTTGACAGTATCTTCCCCTACCTGGTCGATTTAAGACTTCATCACCCCGGAGCGGGAGTGTTACCATCCTGAACCGGGTCCCGACTGAACTTATCCTCCCATCCTTAACCTCTGGTAGGACACCCCTGATGGCAACTCAAACTCCCTCCCGGTTCATCGAGGAACGTTGACTCCCGGATCGGCGAGAAACTCCTGTCCATCCTTCACTGCTGGAGCTAATACAATAATGAAAGAACTCCCATAGAATTGTAGGGCTTTCCCTTTCTCCAGAAAATCAAATGGATGGATGGTTAGGACAGTGCCCAATAGCATAAACTCCATGAAGTAGTAATAGCATAAACTCCATATCGTGGGTGCCATCCATTCACCCCCAGGCAAGAAACATCGGCCTAAAAATTCTATGGCCCTTCCATAGTAGTTGAGCATGTTAACTCGTTAATTAGGCCATCCCTCATCGGGGGTGCTTGCTCCATCTCCCACCTTTCTCGCAATAAAAACTATTTCGTTATAACCCGTTGAGGACTCAAACCCTGGGGGTTACGGTGGGTGGGTGTTCATTAAGTATGGGTCCCTGAGGAGCAACAATGAAGGGAAGGACCTTCTGGTTGTCAACAATAGATTTTGAACTAGTCTACTCTGACCTTCCTCGACTGGATCAACTTACTCAACTCAACTCAACGGAATCAACTGCTTCGTCCTCGAGCTCAACGAAGTTTAGTTTCTAGCCCGATGGTGTGGGATTAGCTTCTGGTTGTCTAGCTCCTCTTCTCGGGGGTGAGGATGGAGGCCGAACAAGACAACCCAAGAAAGAATGTTAGCAGGCCTTCCGAACAATCCAACCGTGCATGCATGCATGCAGGGGTGAAGCTCTGTTAACTTCTTTCTCTTCTCATGCGAGGGAGTTCACTACCTAAGGCCATATGGTCGGTGTTGAAGGCTTTCCTGGGCCAGCGGAAAGAACAATCGAACAATCGGGCCTTGACCAGGGGTGCCTTCCCTTGACCGTGGGTGAGGAATGGAGTAACAGCAAAGGCTCCAAAAAATAAGCATTTGGCAAGACTTCTGCAAGGTCACAGTGACCTGTTCAAAACATAATGTATCAAAGCTGCTAGTCGGCCAGACATGATAGATGTCATACTGACTTTGCTCCAGTAGAGGTTACAACTTGTGTTGATTGAGGCACATATTTCCAACAGGCAACACTTAGTGAAAAATGACTAAGTGTCAAATCAGTACCACCATGAACTCCATTGCCACTTCAAAACTCCAAAAGGATCTACAATACAACTCCCCCTAAGACAAATCGACATTTTTCATTGTATAACTCTCCCCCTTTGACATCAATGGAAAAATTGGGGAACCAAAAAGATAACAAAATTTCAAAACTGTACAAGCATGATCTGGTAACTTACATAAATTGGAAAATATATACAAAATCTCTCTTCAACACACTCATATTTGTGTCCCAAACCCTTTTGAAACTCTCCATAATTGTTATGTGACCACAAAGTAAATAAGAAAAAGTTTTTGTAGCTTCAATATTTACTGGGTCACAAGTTGCCATAACATCTTTGGGCTCTCTTAATGCATTTACCAATATTTCAATATTTGGACTAATTAGTCCTCTGAGTTTGCATGCTCTCCCTACAATCCTCTCATTTTCATTTTTTAAACTCCTTATTTTTTCAAGAAAAGATATTACCTAACCTTCATGCTCACCAACATTACCAACTAATGGATCAAAAGCATCAGAAAAGGTAGCCAACTATCTTTCAATATCCTTCACCTTTTTCTCATTGGCTTCAGTGAATTTTGACAAAACTAAACATGACTTATACACTTTTCCACCTTCAGATAAAGTATCTTGAATCTTTCTCATGCAGGTGGCTAGCAGAGTTTTATCTTTTGCAATTAGTTCTTTCAAACCACCAAATCTCTTTTCCTTAAACTCCATCTAAACTTTAATCATGGCTGATTTTTCAAAAGATTAAAAGTGAGAACTTATAGAATTTATTAGCTTCTTTAGCTCACCAGAAGAGGAACCAAACGGATCCTTGACATGAGTAGGCATTAATTTCTGCAGGACTCTAGATGCAAGGCTTAGCAATTCACTATCCTCTATATGAGACTTCTAAATCTTCTCACTGGCCTTAGCTTGAGAAATTGAAGTGACCTTCATCATATGAAAAAAGTAGATAGATTTATTGAGCTTTCATCCAATTCAGGATCAAAATCTTCCTGTTGTTCCATCAAATATTTCTTCACTATCTCAAAAGTGTCTCTTGCCTCCACTCTGATTTCTTGAACTTTTTCTTCTTCAACCTTGGGTTCTTAAGAGATTGTTTTCGGATTGCCTTTAGGCACTTCAAATTCTTCATTTTGTACCTCCTTCTCCTCAGCTAATACCACCTTAGGAACTTTAGTTTCCATAGGTATTTTTGTATTTTCCACATCAGGAGGAATCATAAAATCCTCAACATCTGCATTCACTTCCACATTTTCCAAAACATTTTCAGTATTTACTTCCTCAACATTAATCTTATTCTTTGACAGAAATGCTTCCATGATTTTCTTGGTTTCATTAACCACAGCATCAGTTTCACTGATCATGAGTTTATTCACCCTTGTCTTGCTTTTAAAATCCTTCTTGGCCTTTTCAAGGAGTGAATTCATCTCCTCAATTAACATTTCTAGACATAGATCTGCAATAATTCTTTTCCTCATATTTTCTTCTTTTGTTATGGAATTTAATCTTCTTGACTCCAAAAAATCATACAAACTCTTGGGTAAACCAGACATGATTTCAACAAGAACTTTATTGAAAATATTCATATGTTTAATCATGGCTTCTTCAAGAATTCTTTGACCGGATTCATCAAAATTTTCAAACCATTCACAGAGGGGCTTAAGATTACCATCCTTAATAACTGCATTCTCAACTTCCTCAACTGACATACCAGGTTTATCAACTTTCACCTTCTTTTATTTTTCTTCTTTACTAGAAGATTTTCTCTTGTTTAACTTGACAACCTGAGTTTTGGTAGCTTTCATTTCTTTCACAACTTCCTCTGACTCAATTTCTTCATCTTCTGAAACGGCTTCATATGTTATTGTTCTTTTATTCTTCTTCCTTTTACGAGAATCCTTGTCTTGATTTGGCTTGATTGCAGGAGTGGATAGGGATGGGGAACTCCTGGTAGATCTAGTGCGAGCAGAAGATACTCCCAAACTAGTAGACTCAGTTTTTGCTAACTCTTTTGTTGCTTCAGCCTCATCTCTCTTTCTTCTTACTTCTCTCAAAACTTCTATCAGTAGGCCCATACTTTTTTGCAAAAACTTCTACTTCTTTCCTTACTCTTCTAACTATATTAGGCTTATGTATTTGATCATGGACATGCATGCTCTTTTCTGCATAGGTTCCAAACCTTTCTTCTATTGGATCTAGGGGCATGTTCAACAAGTGTTCTGCATACATCTTCAAAATGTTTTCCTCTACTTCATATCCCATGGGCATTATCCATATTGTTCTGGGATCAACAACTTCCATATGACATTAGTCAATATCTACCATGAAACAAATAGTATCTTTTTACTGTTCCACAATTGAAGTGGGAACTCTTTCCCTAGCATGCATCATATTCTAGAAATTTTTGAAGTGCCCCTAGAGGGTAGTATTCCTGATCTGTCGATCACCAATTCCAAATAACATGTTCCTTATAAACAACTACAGGCTCATCATTTTTCCAATGTCCTTTTCCACACCCAAAACTTCATTCTTAAAGTAGAAGAATAAACATAGCAGCAAATTACCATATTTGAAAGTATTCTTCTTGTCTTTCTTGATTTTACTTATATTCTCCATCAACTAACTTCTGAGCAACTAACACAAGTCATAATTAGCATTTTGTTTTACCATCTCATAAGTTGCATAGATGGTCGTACCAGATACTAAATTATCCTGGCTAGAGTGGTAGATCTTGTAGCCAATGACCATTGATGCAAATTTTACATCCACTTCAGCAATGTCTTCTATTGTCATTGCCCTTCTGTCCCATTGAGCACCTATTGCATCAGTAACCTTCTCATTTTTCAAGGATTTCAAGACTGTAAGTCTACCGGTGGAATTCATACCTGTGACCGTGAATATAGCCTCTTTCATAATTTTAAATGGCATATCCAACCACATGAACACAACTCATAACATATCGCACCCATTCATTTTCCTCAAATATGGGAAATTTTGCAAACTGCATGAACTTTTTCTCTTCTAGGGTTTTAAATTCTAGCTTTACAGTAAGATCCTCTCTAATTATATGATGGGTATATAGATTCATCATTTGAGAGATTCCTAATTCTTCAATATTGGCATGTATATAAGCCCTAATATCTTCAGTATGCAATACTCCATATGGTACAGATGAAAACGCACCTAAGAGCTCGATCTCAACAGACTTATAAGGATTCCATTTGAACTTTGGATGGGGTCTGTCCTTGACTTCAACTACTAGAGGAGTGGACATGATTTCAATTTCACAAATTCACAGGCTTTTTGATAAACACCTTTCCATCTGATTGAAGTTTGATCGCAGAACATTCTTCATGCGTGAATCACTCCATAATTTAGCAAAGTTCACTCTAGGACTCTCCAAACTGTTTTCCTCCAAAATGCAAAGTGACAAATGAAGGATGAAAATTTTCTTTTATTGTCCACACACCTAACCCTTTTTGTCGTAATAAATTTTTTTACCCTAACTCATCCGGTTATGTACTGAGATAGATGATTCCTCTGTGGATCTTCAAAACTTTGTAATACTGCTTTCAGTTGGTTGAACAACATTTGAAAAGTATCAATTCACTTATTAGACTTGTCCACATTCTAGTATCAATTTCCTGTAGGGGGTTAAAAGATTTTTTTGATAGCTCCCCCTAGGCCAAAGACCTAAAACTAATTCCCGGAGGAATTACCAGAAGTAGATTCTAGTGCTGGCGTATTTCCTTCAATAGAGGGATTCTTCTTCACCCATTTCTTCTGCATTTTCCTTCTAATCACATCATTAGTGACTTTACCTTTTCCCTTAGCATCTTGTTGCGTGTTCTATTTTACCAGACCTCTTCTATTCCAACAAAATCTAGTAATGTGGCCAAATTTATTGTAGTTGTAACACAACATTTCTCTGTCCAAGCCAATTGTTCCACTAAACTTTTCTTCATCTACATTGGTTAGCAATATGCCCAAATCTATTGCATGCATAGCATTTGACATCCCTATGAAATTTATTCATCACAATTCTACATTCACTTGACTTATGACCATACTTATAGCAATTAAAGCAATAACTTGAGAATGATGGTCCACTTGTGTTCATCCTGTTCCTACACTAAGAAGCCATATGTCTAAATTTGTTGCAAGCAAAAAGTAGCCATTGAATCTTTGAGCATTTGGTTGTCTTACCGGATTCCTTCTAGCTCCATTTATCTTATTTCCTTGCTTGAATCTCCCTTGTCTAGATTTCTTTTGTCCAGATCTGAAACTTTCTCCTTCTTCATATCCAAGACCTCACCTGTCACCATCAGTCCTCTATCCTTTGATCAGTTTGTCAAGTTTAGTCGATCTTGCTTTGAATTTCTCCTTGTACTCATTTTCAGTAGTGAGTTCATTTTTGAGATCATCAAGCACTTCCTCATTGTTTTTAGATTGCTCCAATTCATTGTCCAATTGGCTGCATTGTTCAAATTTTTATTTCAAGGATTGTGCAAGCTTTTCTTCATTCTTCTTTCTATCTTCAATCTCCTTGGTCATCTTCATCATGATAGATTCCATCTCATGCTTCAGGGCAGCATTTTCTTTGGAAAACTTTTCACATTCTTCTATTTTCTCCTTTAAGGCGTGACTGAGTTGTTCATCTTCCACGCTTCTGTTCTTCTACTTGAGTTGATCACACAATTGCTTTCGTTTCTCCCTTGACTCATTGATTTTGTATTTCAATGACTGAATGAATTTCTCTTCACTCTCAAGATTTTCTTGCAATTTCTCGTTCTCAAACTTTGACTAGTCAAGATCATCTAGGGCCACCATAAGTTGTTGTTGAAGACTGCTTGTATCCATTTAAAAACTCCTTCCAAAATCTCCCCATGTTGTTAGAATTCTTTTGAGGAACTAGCTCTGATACCAATTATTGGAAACAAGCAACACTGAGGGGGGGTGAATCAGTGTTGTGCAAAAATTAAATTTATTATTCTGATCTTTAACTCACTTAAGCTTTCAACAAGAGAAATATGCATGAATAGAAAGAAAACAATCACAACACCATAACACCAGGATTTTTACGTGGAAACCCTATTAGGGGAAAAGCCACAGTGGATGGCCAATCCACAATATAATCTAAGTATACCCAAAAGAAAGATTATAAAATGGGAATGCACTTGCATTCAGGCACACTACCTAGTGTTCACTTCCTTATAATGATTTGGATTAGATCCAAGAGAATGAACTGAAGGAATAGCATCTAAAAATGCTTGATTACAGTTTCGATTAAGCTCAACAGTCGATCTTTTTTTCTAACTGATTCAATAATTTTTCTCTGCTCTGCACAAACTCGCACTACAAAAACCTTGATGCACAAGTGAAACTATGCATAATAGCTTAATCAACCTTCTGATAATTGCAAACAACCTTCAACACATCTTTCACACACACAAAATTATATAACTGATCACTTATATATATCCGCAACAAAGGATTTAGTCGCTACAAGTTGACTTCAATAAAACTTAAAAATATTAGCAACTGTTGGCTCAAATCTTGACTAATATCCAATACACATCCACAACGGTCGTCCACAACTTAGCTTGGACCCAAAACATAATGATCAAACATAAAAATATTCAAATAAACATTCCTTGAATATCCACAACACATTATATCAACTTAGTCGGCCACAAAACACTGATAAATAGAAAGATATCAATCGGATCTCCAAACTTACACATAGATTGGTATGAGGCACTAAGATTTTTGGATAACATAATAAATACATTAATAAACTTTCCATGAGATCCACAACTCAAAATAGTAACATAAAATCTGCATGTGAATCGATGATCACCAAATTGTCGGTTGCTTTGTTCTTCTAACTGTTTGCAAACTGTCTCCCAATAAGAGTGAATGATGATATGTGGATCCAATTACTGACTAGGGTTGCCATCAATGACAACACCTGAAAGAATTTTTACTATCTCTTTCCAACACCAACATAGAAAGTAAGGAGTGACAAAGAGAAGACTAGAGGTGAGGCATCAAAATTACCACAAAACCCTCACCTTCAAAACTTCCCAGTAATTCCAACTTCACCCCTAATTATAACAATTGTTGCACCCCCACCATAAACGATGGCCTTTTTCACAATAAATGAGAGTTCCCCATTAAGCATGGGAGGACCTTTACATGAGCTATCAAAACACCCAAAGAAATTATGTCCTAAGTATGTATATGGTGAATTTAGAACAGTAGAAGATCATGTAAGAGCATTCAAAAAAATTCTAACAGAGCTTAGATCGATCACCAAGATGTAGTCTACAAACTGTTCCCATACTCACTAGGATAGTTTGCTTATAGTTGGTACCTTAACTTTCCTAGAGAAGGAATTACTACATGGAAATATCTTGAAAAAAAGGTTCATAAATCAATTTAAGTATACATAGATCCCACTATTTTATATCACCAATTTACATCTTTCAGAAAAGAACCCAATGAACCCATTGGCATCTACAACATGAGGTTACACAAAACATACAAAAGGTTGGGCAATACATACCTTATTCCTAAATTAGTGACCATTCAAACGTACTTCAGATCATTAGATCCCTTGACCAACCTATTCCTGAGAAGATAACCCAAAGCTAGCAAGGATACTTTGGACAATATATATAACAAATCCATCATCTTTTCCTAGTAGATGGATCCTCAAATAGGAAACCCTTCTAGAGCATTGCCATCTCTAGACTTTCCTAGTATGAAAAACCAAATCCTTACAATAAACAATGCACTAAGCAACCTTACACCATTAATGAACCCTATCCTGTGAACAATGAATTCATCCCATAATATGTTACCTAACCAACCAGTGAATCACCAAACTCATACTACACCTATGATTACATATCCAGGGTGTGGGGAACAAATAAACATCAACAATGGAACATGACAGTTAGGAGGTGGTTTTTTTGAACAACCAAGAACACTTCTAGATTTGGGACATAATACTTAGTTGACATCTAAGTTCAAAGGCATGAAGAAAAATTTATCTCAGGTTACAAATGAACTCACTCATTTGAGGGTTAGTCCCTCTCGGGGAGGAAATCCCTAAAATCCAAGTTATAACCACAACAATAATTAGAACAACTAGGGATTTTGAGGTAAGAATTTCAACTCACAAAGAACAAGCCAACCTTGGAATACTAGACCAAACAATGGAGTCCCAAATCCCCTAGAAAATGCAAATACCATAGATTGTTCTGATATAAATTCAATAACACAGGGTTGCAGATTTCACAAGACGTTTGATCATAATGAGGCTAACTATCCAAAAATATAAAGAGTATCTAAGATTATGGAGGTAACCCCCCAGTCCACACCTGAAAATATGAATGCTATGATGGTTGAATCATACGCATTGGTCACTGAGGGAAATCAAGGTCATAGTGCAAAAGGGGAAGAATTCACCTTCCCTTTTGAAAATGAAAATTATCTTAAGAGTACTGACATATTTTCTTTTGAGCAAGCAAGGAACAACTATAACTTGAGAAGTGAATGGGAACCACTCACTGATGGGATTCCCCCTAGGTTTGATCTCACTCCTCTAGACCTGCATGCTGATAATAATCCTATGGCTCCAAAGGGACCATTTGGAGGTAGTTTTAGACGTAGTACTCCCCATATTCTTAAAACTCCTAGTTCTAGTGAGAAAAAATACAATACAATAGAGGATTTAAAAAAAACAAAAGCTAGTATCTCTATCTATGACATGTTATGGAGTTGTTGAAACCAAAATGATGAATTATTTAAATCCCTAGATAGATCTCGAGCTACACCAGTCAATAATCCTTCAAAAGACAAAGGTGAGGCCTTGAGTTCCTCAGCTACAATGGCTACGATATTCAAAGGAAAGCTAGAGTTCCCCTATTTCTATTGAGTGTTTGAATGTTTAGAAAAAACATGCACAATTGTTTAATTGATTATGGAGCCTCATGCAATGTGATGACATACTACATATATCAAAACTTAAGAATGAACCCTAAACCTACTAATAGAGTTGTGGTACAGTTAGACAAAACAAAGGTTAAAGTCACAAGAGAATTAAAAATGTGCATATGCAACTATAAGGTACGGGGACCTCCACATGCAAGGCCCCAGGTCATGGAGGGCCAAGGTGCAAAAAGCTTCCCTACCTTATCTCAGCTAAATGTGATGTTTGGGGTATGAGGACAAGAATGATGAGGACGATAAAGTCTTGCAACCACTATGCAATCCCAAGTTTCAAAGTGGGTCTAGGCGATCCAGTTTTCAGGTTGAACACTGCACCTCAAGAAGCTCTCTTCCTGAGGATGGAAGTGTGGTCCTTGGATGACAGCGTGGCATGCTAGCATCTCTAAAGTGAGTTGGCATCCATACAGCTAGAAAACAATAGAGACAAGTTCAAACTTATCAAAATGGTCTAATGGCCCAGCTAACTAACTAAAGGGACAAAATGATGCAATTGAGTAAATAAAGTATTCTCTAATACTATAAAGTAGGAACACAAGAGTGAAGGAGTGAAAGAAACATCTATATTCAGGTCAGTCAACTGAAGGGGGTGTTAAAACTTGACTCCCAATGAGAAGTGTAATGCCTTTGTAGGTTCATCCGCAGGATTCTACTAGGTACGTATGCACGTCGCGCGGGTGTCTCCAACATAAATGCCTCCACCGATGCTCAAAATAGGCACCAAGTGGGATGCAAGCAGTGGGCTTAGGTGGAATTAAGCCTTCAAAATTGGTTTTCTAAAGTGGAGAAGGAAAAAAAGGGAATTTACACATGAGGTGAAAATTCACTCCTATACATTTTTCCCCCACTTTAGCGAGCACGAATACCGATGAGTGCTCAGTAAAGTAGGTCAAGGAGAGTGCAAGGTTAGAAATGTACACCTGAACCATTGAGGAAGCAAAGCTCGGTCTGGTGTACCTGAAAGTGTAGGGAAAGCAAAGGACCCCATGGCTACTCAAAACTATGAATTTGAAAAGAGAAAGTGCCTTACACTTTCTCGATCCTGCAAGGAAGGTGTCCCCCAAAAACTCTAGCATGGAGGATACCCCATGAAGCAAGCGCCTTACAAGTTCTCGGTCCTACAAGGAAGGTGTTCCCTAAAATATCTAGCATGGAGGAGACCCAAAGGAAGTTCCCTACAGGCTCTTAGTCCCATAGGGAAGGTATTCTCCATGAACTCAAGCATGAAGAACACCCAAAGGAAGTGCCCCATAGGCTCTCAGTCCTATAGGGAAGGTAACCCCCAAGATCTCTCACATAGAAGAAACTCGAGAAAGCGCCCTACAAGCTCTCAGTCATGTAGGGGAGCCACCTCCAAGATCTCTCGCATGGAGGAAGCTCAAAGGAAAGCAAACTCCATAGAGTCAAAAAGCGGCTATGTAGGCAAGTGAGCAGACAGTTGCATAGACTATCAATAGTTTTGAAATTTTTTGAAGGGGTCCCTTGGGAACCCATCTTAAAGAGAGGGTCCACTCAAGGGACTAGATGTTCTTTCTCTCGAAATGATCCTTCATCAAGGAATTCAAAAGGAAGAATATTCCCCCATGCAAGGGGAAGATTAAAGTTGTTCCCACATCGAAGGAAGGTTCAAGTCCTTTCTTTATGAACCCATGATGAAGGAAACATGTTCTGTTAGGGTTTCGAGTTGAGAATACAATTTTGAAGAAAGGTTTGCGAGGATTTTCAAGAAAATATTTGTTGGCCACGAATGCATCTTCTAAAAACCAAAATGTTGAAGAAAGAAAGTTGTCGCACATAGGAGGGACAACTTAAGCAAAGAAAAGAGAAAGAAAAAAGAAAGAAAACCTAAACAAAGGGCACAGGGGTAGTCTGATACTTCAAGGTCAAAACTTCTCATAAATATATATAGATATGTATAGTAATAGTATATAAATGAACTGTCATCAACCCCCTACTATATCAGACCATGTGAAGAATGCACGAGAAGACAAAGTAAAAATAAAAAAATTGGGTCAACATGGAAGGGAAGCGTAAATGCCCCCAATGCTTTTCATTGTCCCCAATTTATAGAAAATCAAGCACAAACATGGAAGAATGATGATACAAATAGAAGAAGGTTTATGACACAAAAATTGCACCTATATCCAAGCATCGATAGGGGTGATGAGGGTCATCCAGGCACACATAGCATGATCATGGGGGAACACATCACAAAACACACGCACACAAGATCAAGAAGAGGACTCCTCCTAACAATGATCAACCAAGAGGTCGTCTGCTTCCCACTCTAGATCACCATAGGGGGGAGGATGAGCGTACAGTGGAGGGATGTTAAGAGGAGGGGCATCCAGGCCTCCCGTAACAAGGGCTAAGGAAGAGGGCCCCTTGAGGTCCTCTCCACTGAGCTCTTGTGGATTCAAGGTCAGCAATTTTGCAAAGATCGTTGATAGGGTCAGAACCTCATCCATAGAGTTAAACATGCACCACATAGGAGTGTCATGTCTAACTTCAGTGGATGGGACAGGCTGAGCTTGAGATTCACCGCCACTATTGTATTTGACTCCACTTTTTGATGAAATTTTGTTGAACTATCGACAAACTATTGTCGGAATTCTAACGAATCTCTTAAAAAAAATTCATCACTGAATTTTCGTCGGTATCCCAACGAGCTTCAAAAAGTTGAAATCACAACTGAACTTCGTCGGTTGCTGCCACAAAAAAGGGACCTCATGTTCATCGGAATATCGGCGAACATTACGTCGATCTAGCGATGAACAATAGTCATAACACACGTGGCATGCATCTTCCAAATCGTTGGAACAACATGAGATGTTTGTTGGAATTGCGACAAAGTTTCATGGAAAATCCAACAAACATTCATCATTTGTTCAATGATCTCATCATCAGAATGAGATCAAAATTGCGTCGGAGCTATAGCTATATTGGGAAGACTGACTTGTGGTCTTATCGATGAGCATGAGGAAGTATATCGGCGAGACTTATACCATCGGGGTAAGTTCTAAATGTTTACCTGACCCACTATGTCTTGCCGATATATTCCCAGTGCTCCTGTTGGTGAAAGAAATGACAGTCTCGCCAATGAAACTTCATTGGTGAGACTTAAACGTTTGGGCCAACAAAAAAAATTTCATGCCAAGATGACTTATCTTTCCGATAGATTCTCTTCATTGATGAAACCATAAGCCAGTCTCCTCGATATTCTAACAAACATTCGTCATTTGTTCAATGATCTCGCCATTGGAATGAGATCAAAATTGCATTGGAGCTATAGGAACCTTGTCGCACTTTTTTTTTTCGTCGAACTGGATCGTCAAAATTTTGATGAAACGTTGCATTTTTTATTTTTTTAAAGATTTATTGGGAGGACTAACTTGTTGTCTCATTGACAGAGCATGAGGAAGTATATCGGTGAGACTTATACCATCGGGGTAAGTTCTGAATGTTTACCCAACCCACTATGTCTCACAAATATATTCTCAGTGCTCCTGTCAGTGAAATAAATGATGGTCTCACCGATGAAACTTCATCAGTGAGACTTAAATATTTGAGCCAGGATATATTTTTCATGTCAAGATGACTTGTCTTGTCAATAGATTATCTTCATCGATGAGACCATAAGCCAATCTCCCCGATATGTCTTCTTTAGTAATCCCGATTGCTACAACAGTTTTGATGTCTCATCGATGTGCTAAAAAGTGCTTGTAACCCATAATAGGTCAGGAAGACCCATACCAGCTCATGCTGATGTGATTTGTTTGCCACAATATCTTTGATCAAAAGGATTTTCGAGAGTAGAACAAGGTGACCATGGGTAATTATATTTTGTAGGGCCAATTACATCCTTTTCTGACTCAAAATGTAGTTATTATTGAGAAATTTACATGAGTAAATCATTATAAAATTTTGAGTAAATCATTAAATATTCTGTAGGGCCAATTCACATAAACTACTTAGAACTAGGGAAATGCAGAATCAATCATACCTCAATTGTTGAACCAATCGTTTGAATGATACGATAAAAAACACTTGCTCTTTCAAATTCAAATGAACTACATTAGAGAAGTGACTTATAGATGATACATGCAGCTATAGTTCTTCCATTACTAAAGCCAACATCTTCTGTGATACATTTGATCAATGCATCTTGATTTTACTGAAACGAAAATAACAAAAAAATGTACTGTAAGGGAATAAAAAAATTGTCAGGGCTTTATAATATAATGTGCCTAAGCAAAAAAGTGGTATAATTGGAAATACAAATAGAAGAGATACACACTCCTCCAGAAGGTCAGAATCATATACCTACTGCCTATCAGTGCGAGTCTTTTGTGGCCTTTGCTCTCCATCAGTGAGCTCTTTCAAGGCAAACATAGGAGTCTGTGAATTCTTCCAGACACATATATTGGTTAAAATATTATTGAAAAATAATATTACTTATTTAAAATCAAGAGAAGGAGATAAATAAAATTATACATAAAAAGATATAATTTGTTTATATTGGACAACCATGAGTGTATGATCATGATGGAATTTACCATTTTAAGGCACAAAAATGGACAATACATAATGACAAGTGGAAACTTAACCTCCTTGAGTTAACATCACAAGCCAAACTAGCTTTGGTCTCTACTAAACAATGTTGCAAGGTCATTTCCCACACACATAAATTTTTGCTTCTGACGGTCCACAAATGTACCTACACAAGCAAGTAAACACAATAATAGTGCTCACAAATATGCCAACCCCATTGCAGCAAGAAAGATTTGACAAGATATTGTAGCAATACGAAGACATCTTTCTATCCCTCTCAGTCCTCTCTCTATCTCTTACTATCCATATATTTCTCTACCTCTATCATGATCTCCTAAATATATATTTGTATCATAGAGTAGTGAGGTTGGTATGAAGTAAGATTTTGTGTTCCACTTTGCTATAGCAGTACCTATAGGTGCTCAGGGTCATGTTGTGTTTTTTGCGTTTATCAACGCATCTCTCATGGGTACTTCCTGCGTTTGTTTTATGCACATTAGGATATCTTTTGTGAATAGTCCCTACATTTTTTTTAGGAAAATTGGTATATTTTTCATGAATGCTTCATGTGTTTGTTTTAGGAAAATCAATGTAGGAAAATAACATCCAAAAATAGATGCTTGGTTACTCAAGTGAGCAATAAGTATTTTATTCAATTGTAAATTGGCTATTGCAGCTACTGACCTTTAAACTGTTGGTCTAGAGGAATGTAGGCGGAGGAGCTTCGTTTGCTTCAATAAGTTCTACTACTTCAGTAATAGGGAACATCTGAAGTTTGGATACCATAATTTACAGTCATTCAACACAATATCACCTCATTTAACTTTATTTTGAAATTCACTAAGCTACAAACAAAGTGCTAAAATGGCAATCAAACAAAGCACTGCAATAGATAATGACAACAAAATTTGATAAATTCAGGCTTTAACCTCGAGGGAGGTCTGGATCAAATAGTCATTGTAGCCATAATATACATACAAATCTGCAACAAGCCGCTTAGTATAGTCCTTCAGAGTAAACCCTTTTTTCCTTAAAGCTTTGAAATTGGATAGAATTATAACAACTGATAGAGAAAGGATCAATATGTATCATTAATGAACACTATCAAACAGTCTAAATAGATGAAACAAGTGATGCCTTGTAATCTTGAAAACAATGCAGCAACAATCAAAATTAAAGCATTACCCTCTTTTATTATCCTCTTAAGGTTTGGGAGGTCAGGTGGGCGCTTCCCCTCTTCTTCAAGCTCCTAAAAATTAGTACAAAACATATGAACAAAATTTCATGGTTAAGTGGAAGCCTCCCATCAACAACAAGATCCAAATATCTGTGTATCTATCTCAATCGAGCCTCTAAACCCTTTAGAGTTGTCAATTTTTCCACTAACTTGTTATGCACAAAAGTCAAATTTTAGAGTTATGTCACCACTAAAAACAAAAGAAATAGAGCTTTGAAACCAAATCCACACAACACAATGTGGTATTCATAGAAATCCATACAAACTGATACAAGGCATGGATTCACTTTACTCAACTAGAGGCACATTTCACAATAATGGGTTCTTCATCTAAAACATCTATACGAGGTTCAATTAGTAAACAGATTGATGAAAGATAGAGGAATTAAAAAGATACTTGGATGTATTTGGATTGAAGGCCATAAACTAGTACATGTTTTTTGTGTAGGAGCCATATCACATCCACAAACATGGAAGAGCTATGCAAAGCAGGAGAAATTGGATTGGAAAATGAAGGCATCAGGGTATAAAGAATCATTTTTCTGCCACCATAGTGAAAATTTAGCACTTTCTTTCATCTTTGCATATTGGTTTGATGCTTCAAATGATGTATTTCTTATATTCAAAATTTCATTACCTAATTGAGCTTCTCTTTATTTTGAGAATAGTTTAATATTCTCTACTTAACAGAGCCAACCACATGACGATGGAAGCTCATTTGGCCCCTCCCCCCCTCACATCACTCTCAATTCCCCATACCCAATCATATAACATTAATCATTCATTCATCCATTAATAACATATAACATTCATTCATTATCATATAACATTCATTCATTAACATATAACATGCATTCATTAATATATAACATTCATTCGTTCATAATATGATTACAATCACTTTTTTTTTGTTTATTTCTTGAAGCTAAAAAAATCTAAAGTGGAGTATCGTTTTCTTAATCATTTTTCCCCCCTTCAGTTGTTATGCCCTCTTCTTGTGATCTTAATGTACGCCTATTCATGTACTCACAATGTGGATGCCGCTACAAGGGGGGCTCTACTGCAATAACAAAGAAATGTTAAATTGATATGTTTTATTATTATTGTTACTAGTATTTCATTAATTAAAAGAACATTAGAGTGGTTCTCTTTACCTGATGGGGCCACATCATGTTCCTGATCTTCTCTTATAGCCTCATGCTCAACATGTTGAACACCCTCTAAATTGTGATCTGGAGTTGAAACATGAAAGGTTACATTAATTAATACGCCAATTGCAATTAAATATGTTTAAAAGAACATTAGAGTGGTCCTCTTTACCTGATGGGGCCACATCATGTTCCTGATCCTCTCTAGCCTAATTATGCTCAACATGTTGATCACGCTCTACATGCTCTAAAGTTGAAACACGAAAGGTTATATTAATTAATACACCAATTGCAATTAAAGATTTTTAATTGTATTAATCCATACTGTGTTTTGTATAGAACATGAATACATCTAGTATTGGGATGCACACCATGACCTTCATCTACAGGTTGTGCTCCACCCTCACCAAGTTGCATTTCAATGTCATGTGCAGTATTATCATTGCTTGTCTATTTGAAAAAAATAGGCGCATAATTACTTTATGGTGGAAATTAATATTGAATAGATTGCACATGTATTCAATTTTAAATAAACTTTATTCAGTTTATTTACCTGTGTGTTGGATGTAGTGGAATATTGTGTTTGCCCAGTCAAGACTCTTAGGCATTCAACCATGGCTCCATAGCCTTGCTGGAAGGCAATCTTCAGGTCCTCTTCTATGGGAACTCTGTTGAATTCAGAGCCCTGCATTTTTGCATAAGATCATGAATTTTTCTTCTATGGTGTGATAAAATGAAAATTGTTTGTAATTTATTATTTGGATGCTATATTTCATTTATTGATACTTACAATTCGTGCGGCTAATTTCATATAACCACCAGAGCCAAGTTTGTGTTTCTTGTGTTTTTCTCGTCTTTCCTTTGTTTCCTTTGATGTGTTGGGAAACCTATGAAAATTTTGAAATACGTTGAAAGAGTAATCAGTATATAATTACATTGTTGATAGTATCACATACCTTCCTTGGCCCAGTAGTGTCTTTCCTTTTTTCTTTTTAGCCTTCTCATTTCAATCTAACACCAGGTCCTTCCACTCCCTCTCCGGAATCATGGGGGGACGCTCATACTTTTTGTTTTTCTCTAAATGTGACCTATATTAGTCCCTCACATACTTTAAATAGGTACCAACTTTCTTAAGGACCTTTGTTCGGTTGAATGTTTTATCACCGAATAGCAAAATTAAACGGATAATGAGCTCATCTTTTAAATCTTCATTTTTGGCATTCCACCATGTACGTATGGTGGGCCTGAAGAGCTCCAATGTAATATCACTTAGATGTTTATAAAAAACTAGCATTTCCTATAAAATGATCATGGGATCATTACTCTAAAAAGAGTGATCAATAAGTAAATTTCAATTGGATTATATATAATAATAATTAAAACATTTTAAAGTACCTGGGACCTTCTCTTTCTTTATGGGAACGAAATCCTCGGTCACCACAAATTTGACTGAAAATATTCTCGTACTAGTAATACGGGAAGATCCAAGAAATGTTGCGAAAACATCACCAGTACTAGTTGTGGCCTCTGCATCCCCAGGTACATGTCTTGACGGATGTTCTGGCATCTATTCGTTGTGAGAGGGTGCACTACCCGATGCTTGCATGCTATGTGTTTCCGACATTTGAGACAACAATATAGGCATGGATAATGGGGTCAGATGATGTGATGTATGCGCAAGAAGATCAGGATCAACACTTGTACTAACCCCTACTCCTCGGGCAGCACCTGCAATACCCTGATCATCACTAGCAACATCATGAGGACGCAAATAATTTTGTAAAAATAACACAGATTTTAGTTCATGACATAAAAGAGTACAAAATATAAAGCCATGAATGAGCTTATGTTATAATTAAAGACCTCATGATAGCTTACTTGCAAGTTTTGTGCTCTCTCAGTCAATATTTTAACCCTCTCTCTTATCTCATCTGTTTGAAGCACTATGAATATCAACTTAAGGATTTCTTCATTGCATTTTTTTGAGTCTTCCTTAACATATCGAGAGGGCTTGTTGAATATGCAATGTCATCATCACATAATATTGACTGCACCTCCCTATGGATGTTCTCCTCTACTACTGGTTCCTTTCCTCGATCAACTGACTACATCAAGAATATTAAAAACATTATTGAAATTAACCCAAGAAACTTATGAAAGAAACATAAAAATAAAACAATTTGCTCGTATCTAATTTTTACAATTACAATGAGGTAAAATTGTCTGATAGAAGTGACTGAAGATGCATTGCAATCTCCGTTCTGGGCCAGATCCTTCCCCATATGATCAATGTTCCACTGTGACAAAAATTAAATATAAAAAAGTGTTACCGAAATGAAACCAATAGACTTACAAAAAAAACATAAGAATAAAATGGTATATTGGAGTCATTAATTGGAGGTTGGGTAAATTGGTACATAGTATCCAATCTTTGTAATTGTAACAGGGTTCGACATACTCCATCATTTCAGTAAATTTTTCATAACAGACGTTTATGTCGTCCATGCAAAATAAGCCCAAATCATGTAATGACAATGGTGTTATGCGATATATCCTCTCATTGACACAAAAATCAGTGTTTATTGGAGGAAGTCCCTTGGGTACCCATTGTTTCTGTAGATGTTTGTACCTCAAGGGTACCTCAATGTCACCTATGCTCTCATCATCATAAGAAAATGAACCCCCCTTCAGCAAGAAAAAATTCCATGCATTTATAGAATTTTCTTCTAATCTTTTGACCTCTAGTTGATCTCACTCGTTTAGACCTACTACATGTCTCACTTTCCTCTTCTCTTCCTGAATATCCCTCACTCAAGGAAGACAGATCTAAAAAATACCTATTTGGTGGTACCTGCACTCATAAGGATGTTGGATGAAGTTCTTTCATGGTGATGTGATCCCAAGGTGGCATTATGATAAATCTATCATTTTATCGCTAGAATTTGACAGGTTATAAGGTAATCAAGTCTTGATAGATTGCAAGTTATTGTTACTACCATCCGAATGTGTCCATCACAAATCAAATCTACTTAATGTTTTAACTCCCAAACTTTGTAACAAGTGTTAAATGTGACTATGGTCCACCAATTACACAACCAAGGCCTCAAATGTATTATGTAACTATAATCAAAGGACTTTTTCTCTTCATTCAAGTAAATAAACTTGAAGGGAAACACCACCAAGTGGTTTATTGGACACCTACATGACTAAAAATAGCAAAAAATTTACATTTAATTTCCATATGTCTAAGTGGTTAATGGGGAGGAGTGTGTACTAGGCTTGGTTAAGTCATCATAAGTTTATGCTTTGGCAATAAAAATTGTTTAAGTCATCTTAAATCTTCCTATGTCTAATTGCTAGGAGACTTTTGGTATGTTTTAAGGTAGGATGAGTGGTTGCATCAATGTTCTAGTTCTCTATGACAAGGTTTCAACATCTTCAAATAGTGAAGGTTAGTGCTCATAGTCATTTGAAACAACATTTTCATTATGTATGCTGGTAGGATTTGATAACTTAAAAGAATTGGCTACCCAACAAACTTAAAGTTAAAAGAAACTTTTTCAGTTTAAGGGGTTAGCACTTTCTTTCATCTTTGCATATTGGTTTGATGCTTCAAACGATGCATTTATTATCCCACTTCTATCATATTGTATTCCCATCCCATTGCAATTGTTGATACCAAAATTTCATATCAAATACCACATTCTTGAAGTAATTTTTTATGTTTTTACTGTTTTTCTGAAGTTCTTTTGTGTTGTATGGATCTGTACAAGCTTGAAATGCTCTGAGATCATTGGTGTAGATAAATATATGTGTTCATACAAGCTTGATATGCTTTGAGATCACTATTTTGTGGGAGAAAACAATCAAATATAGGGACTACCCTGTTTTGCCTATGTAAGGGTTTGAGGACTAAATAGAAATGACATCCACCAATCCACCCACTATCTTGGAACTATAACTCGATGGATTGGTGTGAAACATCGTATGATATAGGATCATTGCATTTAGGGGTCTATTAAAGAAAGAAACTTGGCATTGAATTGATGCCCTAGGGCTGACAGGGGCAATTTTCTTGTGAATTTGTGGTTGTTAAGTCAAGGTTTGTCAATTTGATGGATATATTGGTAGAGTCATGATGACACTATTTGATGTTCCAATCTCTACTTTGAAACAAAAATATCTCTAACAACTCTTAGAGCTATAATGGGATGGCCACCATCCTAGGAAAGATTCTTCATTCTCACTTTTAGGTGTTAAAATTTAACAATACCTTGATTGATGAAAGAGCCCAAAGAGCCTTTCTCCATGGTATCCAAGTACACATATCAACGGTCTTCTCTTATATGGTTGGACATTATTTAAAGAACTTAGCTAGGAATTATTCATTTAACCTAAGGTTTTCTCATAATGCCATCATTGGAAAAGTATGATCAAATTCTTTTATTATGAAGAATTGGTCTATGTGCCTCTAGTAATCACTATAAATGTTTGTAAGGATAAAATGACTAATTGCATCAGGTAGGAGAGAATCAACTTTGAGTTCTTCAACTATTATATTCCTCTATTCATAATTTTTAAGGGTTGTGTGTGGAGGAGGTTATCACTACCAAGAAGGGAGGAGACCTTTCCTTGCATATGTTTGTGGTGGAGGTATTAAAGAAGAATTGTATGCCTCTATTTCCATTCATTAGATCTAGCTTAGCCTAGAATATGCTTGGACTAATTCTACAATTTCTTCATAATCATCCGATGAAGGCTATGTGTGATGAAATCCTAGACCTTTGGGGGTGCCAATGTACAAGAAGATCTTTGGAAACTAGGCATGAAAATTGCAAGTTAAAGAGAATGGGGGTGCCAAACTTACAGTACTCATTGTCCCTTGGTCGTCAATTTTCCCTGAGTTCCCTAAACCTCATCCTCGGCACTAGTATTGACCTTGTTCTCACTCCTCCAAACTCTTCCTCAGCCCTGGTATTGACCTTGTTTTCACTCCTCTACTCTTCATCGGCACTGGTATTGACCTTGTTTTAACTCCAAACTCTTCGTCAGTGTTGGTATTGACCTTGTTTTCACTCCTCCAAACTCTTGCTCAATGTTGGTATTGACCTTTCACTTCTCCAATTTGACGAGCTAGAACCTGGTTTCGTTAGGTTTTAGAGTATGTTAATTAAATTGAAAATTATGGCGCCATTTAGCTAGGTTTTAATATTCCACAATATAGTTAAGTATATATTAGTTATATTAGATTTATATTTTGTAGCTCATTCGTGTAGATTAATAATAGACATTCATGTTCTTTCTTCATGAAAGTATGTATTCTATATTTTCCTTGGTGTTATCCCAATGCAAAATATAATTAATATAATATAAATTTAATATAATAGTAATATTAGATTAAATTATATATAATATAATTATATTTATTATTATATAATAGTATATATAGGCTTTTACCTGATATTTTAGAGGATTTTACCATTACACTACAGCTGGTTTACCATTAAATGGTAATTGAAACTTGTTTTCCAACGACACAAGAGTGGTTTCTAGGCATGAGATTTGTTTCAAGCTCAAATCTCACAATATATGTAGCCTATTAGCTAATAGAAAAAGATGTAGAAACTAAAAAGATAGAGAATGAGAGAAAGAGATGAACTTAGATATATGGGGAGAGAGAGAGAGAGAGAGCATGAGAGAGAAATATAAGAGATACAAAGGAAAAGAGAGAGGGAAAAGAGAAACTAAATTTTGATTGGTTGTTTCATGTCAACAATCCAAGGATGGCATGTTTCCTTGGGGAGTTATGCTCAAGGTAGCATGCCATTTGATTAAAGATATGATAATTCTCCTTTAAGACCTCTTCAATGTACCCATTGCACACTTAAGGAGACAAAGATAAATATAAGGAAGAAAATATAGAGAGAGAGGGAGATAATGACAAACATACAAATAGAAAGGGAGACAAAGAGATAGAGAGAGGTAGAGAGATAAAGAGATGAGGATGAATAGATAGAGATAGGGGGCGTGATTGATGTCTCTCATTGCTCTCTATCTCACAAACCCTAAACCTATATATCTCATATCTATGGCCCTTTCTATCCCTCCCCCTCTCTATCTCTCACCATCTCTAGTCCCTCCCTATCCCCCCTATCCATCGAATCTCTATCACGATCTCTCTATCTCTTTCACCATCCCCCTCTATCTCTCTATATCACCCTCTTCTCTGTCTCTCCCCCTTTTCTCTATCTCTCATCCTCTACCTATCTATATCCCTTTGTCTCCCTCCCCCTCTCTATCTCCCCATCTCTATATAAAGACAACGACACAATAGTGGTTTCCAAGCATGAGATTTGTTTCAAGCTCAAATCTCACAATGTATGTAGCCTATTAGCTAATAGAAAGGGATATAGAAACTAAAAAGATAGAGAAAGAGAGAAATATATGAACTTAGATAGATAGGGTGAGAGAGGAGAGAGAGAGAGAGAGAGCATGAGAGAGAGAAATATAAGAGATACAAGGAAAAGGGAGAGAGGTAAAAGAGAAACTAAATTTTTATTGGTTGTTTCATGTCAATAATCCAAGTATGGCATGTGTCCTTGGGGATTTATGCTCAAGGTAGCATGCCATTTGATTAAAGATATGATAATTCTCCTTTAAGACCTCTTCAATGTACCCATTGCACACTTAAGGAGACAAAGATAAATATAGGGAAGAAAATATAGAGAGAGAGAGGGAGATAATGAGAAACATACAAATAGAAAGGGAGACAAAGAGATAGAGAGAGGTAGGGAGATAAAGAGATAAGGATGAATAGATAGAGATATAGGGAGCATGATTGATATATCTCTCCTTGTTGCTCTCTATCTCCTTAAACCCTAAACCCTCTTCTCTATCTCCTTGTTGCTCTCTATCTCCTTAAACCCTAAACCCTCTTCTCTATCTCTCCCCCTCTTCTCTATCTCTCCTCCTCTACCTATCTATATACCTTTCTCTCCCTCCCCCTCTCTATCTCTCGCCATCTCTAGTCCCTCCCTATCCCCCCTATCCATGAACTCTTTATCTCCACCTCTTTTCCTGTCTATTCCCATGTATCTCTATCTCTATCTCTATCTCTCTATATCTTTGATAGGGTAGGGCTGGATGAGACACTCACTGTCCCATGCTTTGGGTCTCCCCTTGACAAACCCTTTGGTGTCACTCTCCACCTTCTTAACCTATAGGTCCTAGTGCTTACTAGACACCCCTGGTTCTCCTGGCCAACCCTACTATCATCTGCATGCTCCTAACCAAGCCAATCTTGGTGTTCTTCCTCACATTCCCTCCTAGCCCTTAATCCTCCTAAAGACTAGCTATTCCTACAAGCTTCACTAACTTGATGCAGGGGTGTGTGATTACTTCTATTTCCTCAAAACCTTCTCACAAGGGTTCTTGATCCACCTCCAATCACCTTTTCTCCATCGCTCACTCCAAAACCCTATTATAGGGTTTAAGAAGGGCTACTAGCCTTGAGCCCCTATTAGGCCTCCTAGCCCGAGAACATAGGCTATAACTTCAATCTTGCTAAGAATCACCACAAAATTATTTTGGAGACCCTGGTTCAATTTCCAACCTCTCAAGGAATTTTGAGGTTTTGGACCTTCACAGGCCGTACACATGCGTAACCCTATTTTTGGGGAATTAGGGCTTTTAGGGCCTTTCCTTGACTAGATAGTGATATGTCTGCTTCTTTCAACCACCAAATAGATTGGTGAAGACTCTTCCTTCCTACCAAACCTTTTCGAGGACTCTTGCTTTCCCCACACACCTTGGGTTGCTAAGGAAATGACACCCCTACAACATTAGGGCTTGGTTTGCACTGTCTTTTCCTAGCCGGGCACTATCAGCTCGCCTAGGAAAAGATCTTCACCATGCTTCCTTGACACCTTCTGACTTCTAAACCTAGAATATGTATAGGCATGGATCTTAGCCTCATTCCCCCATAGACTACACACCAGGTGCAGTGGAAAAGAGAGGTCTAAGACTCCATGTTTAGTAGCTAACCGGTCTGATTAGCAATAAAAGAACCAAAACTACTAAGAACAAAACTATGCAACGATGAAACACACCACCAGAAACCACACAAAGCTTATAAAACAGAAACCACACGTTCCACACACTACTCAAAAGCTGAAACCCTTCATTAACACACAATTAAGTACCAAAAACTAGGAAATTACAAGTAATTCAATGCTTTCTCATATGATCAGTAAACTCAAAGTAACACAATGCTTTTTCCCAACCACAAATCCAATTCGAGGTTTCTCTTTTAAAGGTTCATAAGTGGTTACCTTCTTCCATGGTCAGACATAACCACCCTTTTAAGCCAAAATTGCACAATTGCAACATTTTGGCTTTATTTCACAAATTCTAGTGTTTCCTAGTGAAAACAAATTGGGCAACTCTTTCCATCTACCAAATGCTATTGTTCTACCTTTCTCCTAACATCTTCTAACACCACTAACTCAAAAATTAAATGGTCAACATGACCTTGAAGTAACAAGACACAAAATTTCTTCCTAGGCTTCCAAAATTGCCTAGTGTTTCCCAATGTTACCCTGGGTGCTCCTGCACCAATCTCCCACTATCTATGTCACTCCCTCTTCCCCCCTCTATCTATTGAGCTATCTCTCCCTCTCCCCCCTTTCTCTGTTATTCACTCCATCTCTCCCTAGCTCCATCTCTCCTACTCTATATCTCTATCTCTATTTCTCTTTTTATCTCCCTCTCAGTCCTCTCTCTATCTCTTTCTATCCATATTTCTCTACTACACGATCTCTCTATCTCACCCATCCCTCTCTTTATATCACCCTCTTCTCTATCTCTCCCCCGCTTCTCTATCTCTCCTCCTCTACCTATCTATATCCCTTTGTCTCCCTCCCCCTCTCTATCTCTCACCATCTCTCCTTCCCTATCCCCCCCATCCATCAACTCTCTATCTCCACCTCTCTTCCTTTCTTCGGTGATTTTATTGTATTAGCAAGGGATGGATATGAAATGGTTCTCAACAAATTGTTGCAATACAACATGAAGACGGGTCTGTTGGAACTATAAAAAAAATTCAAAATTTTATAATGATTTACTCATGCAAATTTCTCAATAATAATTAACTACATTTTGAGTCAAAAAAGGATGTAATTGGCCCTACAGAATATAATTACCCACAGTCACCTTGTTCTACTCCTGAAAATCCTTCTAATCAAAGATTTGTGGCAAATAAATCACATCAGCATGAGTCGGTATGGGTCTTCCCAACCTATTATAGGTTACAAGCACTTTTTAGCACATTGATGAGACATCAAAACTGTTGTAGCGATTAGGATTACTAAAGAAGACATATCGGGGAGATTGGCTTATGGTCTCATCGATGAAGATAATATATCGGCAAGACAAGTCATCTTGGCATGAAAAATATATGTCAGCCCAAACGTTTATGTCTCACCGATGAAGTTTCATCGGCGAGACCATCATTTCTTTTACTGACAAGAGCACTGGGAATATATCAGTGAGACATGTGCAATTAGTGTAAATCCTGAATGTTCACTTGACCCGCTAAGTTACACCGAAAGGAGGATATCAGCAAGAGTTTTGGCAACATATTCAAGACCAAAAGAAAAGATATCAGTGAGACTTATAACATCAGAGGAACCACTGAATGTGTTAGCAATACTAAAAGTCAGGCCAATGAAGAAACAAATGAACCAAAATGATTGTAAGGGTGACTCTTGGCAATGTATATGGGACAAATGTTAACATCGGTCAGATGTGTAGAGTGTTACCCCAATCAACAAAGTATTCAGTGAATGTTGGTTGGGGCCTAATGTATAGATCGTCCAAAGTTTGAAGGTGTCTTTCTGACCAGTTCATTTGATGTGTTATCGGCGAGACTTATAACATCGGAGAAACCATTGAATGTGTTAGCGATACTAAAATTCAGGTCAGTGAAGAAACAAATGAACCAAAATGATTGTCGAGGTGACTCTTGGTAATGTATACGGGACAAATATTAACATCGGTCAAATGTGTAGAGTGTTACCCCAATCAGTAGTGTATCCAGTGAACGTTGGTTGGGGCCTAATGTATAGATCACCCAAAGTTTGAAGGTGTCTTTCTGACCAGTTCATTTGATGTGTTATTAGCGAGACTTATAAATCGGTGGAACTACTGAATGTGTTAGTGATACTAAAATTCAGGCCAATGAAGAAACAAATGAACCAAAATGATTGTGAGGGTGACTCTTGGCGATGTATACAGGACAAATGTTAACATCGGTTAGATGTGTAGAGTGTTACCCCGATCAGCAGAGTATTCATTAAACATTCGTTGGGGCCTAATGTATAGATCGCCCAAAGTTTGAAGGTGTCTTGCCGACTAGTTCATTTGATGTGTTATTGGTGAGATTTATAACATCAGAGGAACCACTGAATGTGTTAGCGATACTAAAAGTTAGGCCGATGAAGAAACAAATGAACCAAATTGATTGTTGGGGTGACTCTTGGCGATGTATACAGGACAAATGTTAACATCAGTCAGATGTGTAGAGTGTTACCCCAATTAGCAGAGTATTTAGTGAACATTGGTTGGGGCCTAATGTATAGATCACCCAAAGTTTGAAGGTGTCTTGCCGACCAGTTCATTTGATGTGTTATCGGTGAGACTTATAACATCGGAGGAACCACTGAATGTATTAGCGATACTAAAAGTCAGGCCGATGAAGAAGCAAATTGTGCAAACCCTCTTCCTAGTACCTGCAAAACAACATGAATAAATGAGTTAGACAAGGATTTGCAAGCTAAAACAAGGATTCCCCATGAAATCCATTTGCAAACTCAAAATAGGAAAGAAAATAAGCAAGAACACAATGAAATGATAAAAACTAGATTCAATCCTAATTCAAATAGCAAACACTTGATCCCATGGGGGAATTGGTGCCAATTTGATGTGAAAATTGGCCCTTTCCCAATTCCTATGATGCAAGATTCGAATGTTGAAGATGATGTTGATTGACTTTGATGAGAAGATGAGAACTCCAAGCCAAATTTGCAAAAATCCTAGCTAAGAATTCGAATGATGAATGGAAACTTTGCTTGGATTGTGGATGATAAAATGAGGAGAGGAGCTCTTCATTTATAGGATTTCAAGATGGATGAATGCCCAAATTTGAGTAATGTGGGACTAACATTCATCCAATGATATGGTGCCACTTTTCAAGCTATGAATGGATGATGGTTGTGCAAGATTTGGGGTTTGTGCCAATAAATGCCAATATTTGAAATTCAAATTTGTTGAAATGACATGTAAGAGGGAAGGGAAAATGCAATAAATTCCACTTGGATCAAGGCAAAGGACATGTAAGAGGTTTTAAATGCCTTTTTGGATGTACATATTGACTTGGAATTTTTGAATTCAAATTGATAGAATATTCCAAAAGATGCCTTGTGAGGAAAATAGGGATTTAATAAATGAATTAAATCTATTTTCATGTGCAACTTGCATTATCTAGAGGATGTGACTTGAGATTAGATTAAATTAATCAAGGGTTAATTAATTTAATAGGAGATTAGATGATGTGACTTATTTGACTTAGATTTATGGATTTATTTAAATCAGATAAGAGAGGAATATGATAAAAGGCTAATTAAATCAATATTTTGAATTATTTAATTAAAAAGGGATGGTGTTAGATTAAATTAAATAAGGTTTTAATTTATTTAATTTAATGGACAGACTTTAGGTATTTAATCAAATAAATTGATTATTTAATTAAATAGGGATAATTAGATCAGATGGATTGATTTAATTAACAAGAGAAATGACTTGATTCAGATAAAGTGATTTATTTAACCAAGAGAGGATACTGATGAATTTAATTAGATAGGGGAATTTGATTAAACGATTAGACCGAGGAATTATTTAGGAAGAAACAATGTTAGTAAGTCGAGATCAGGCGCACGATGTCAATCAGTATATTTTTTATGTCTACACAAATAAACCAAAATGATTGTCGGGGTGACTCTTGGTGATGTATAAGGGACAAATGTTAACATCGGTCAGATGTGTAGAGTGTTACCCCAATCAGCAAAGTATTCAGTGAATGTTGGTTGGGGCCTAATGCATAGATCGCCCAAAGTTTCAAGGTGTCTTGCCGACTAGTTCATTTAATGTGACAGTAAGGAATTCAAAAATTTGTTAAATTCGTGCTTGGAGTTAAAACATTAATGGTGCCACAGAGCATAGGTAATTTCATAAATTGAAAGGAAATCGTTACAAAATGAACATTTTTGCAAATTGGTAGCGAAGGAAACGAAGAGACAAACAAAGGGCTAGAGAATTGTTCTAGTTGAAAAACCTCAATCAAAACCAGTAATTCCTCTACATTTTAACTTTTTCATTTATGCAATTTTAAGCGAGTAATATGCAAGCCATCAGCTCGGGGAAGTTGAAAGGTAAAAAACAAAGTGAGAGAAATCACCCTAAGAGTAAGAAGTAGAAAGTTAAGTCTAGAATTGAGCCGAAGGGTGTTGAACGAAAGTTGAATCAGGATTTAATTGACCAATTTCCTGGCTCTGGGCCCACAGGTAGGTGCTCTATGCAACTAAGGGTGGAAGTGGAAAAATTGGATGACAAATGGAAGCACATAGGAGACATTTGGACCCCAATAAGAGGCTATGAATTGTTTAGATTCCACTTTCACCAAAGAGATTGTTTTGAGCCAGTTTGTAATATGTGGTGTCTAAATTTGGGAAAGATGGTTTTCCCTAATGTGTTTGTCAATACAAAGCTGGTAAAATTGTTGGCCACCCACTATGACTGAAAACTTAAGGCCATATGTGTACCATCTGGGAAACCCTTCATATACATATCAGAGGCTTCAATAAGTGAGGTTTTTAAGTTGGAAGGGTGGAGTAATGAGAAAATTGTGAATGAAGAGTTGGAAAAGGAGTTTTGGAGAATGGACACCACTTACAAGGGTTGGAGGTTTCCCTTACATAGAATTAAACAAGATGGTAAAACCGTCCCACTTGACGATGGCAATGGGCCTCCATTCCATGTGGACTTATTTGAGCCCTATATGAGATATACCTATTTCTCGGTAGGACAAGTGTTGGGTATGGAAGTTCCTGAGTATATGTCCATTGTTCCCATGGTAATTGCAGCTGACATTCAATGTCATAATTATAGGTTTTTGACTATGCTTCATTTGTCTCCAAGGAACTCGACTTAGCATTCATGGCAATCAAGAATAAATCCCATGTTCTACACCTTAGGAATTATTCTTTTTTAATGTATCTAGTATTGTACTTCAGACAAGAGTTAGGGATTTGGCCAGAAAAGTTGAAGGTTTCACAGTTTGATAAAGAGGGAAAATTGTTACCCATTCAATTGTGGACTGCCATTTGGGACAGTAGGTTTGCTAATTCCAGTTACCTGTATTTTGAAGAATATTTTCTAAAGCTAGTATATGAATTCTACAGTCATCCTTGTGTGCACTCATTGTCTGATGAAATAAAATGCTTCCTCAAACCTAAGGACTTTAATGGACCAATTGATCACAATTTGGGAGACCGGTATTGCTTGGAAGATGCTACTATTGTAAGGGTGTTTGGTTTTGAGGATTCTCCATTCATTTTTCCTAAAATAGTCCCGATTAGGATTGCATATTTGGAAATTGTAAGACAAATGGATTTTTATAGTTTCATGAATTTCGGTTCATTCGGGAAACATGCATTTATGCCTAGTACTCTGTGCTTTGGTTATTTTACTGTGCTTGCAAAGGAAGGATATGATTTGATCCTTGCAAAATTAATGCAATATAATATGAATAAGGGTCCACCAAGAAAAGGTTTTGATCTAGAGGGATATAGCAATTCTGCCAGACAAAGGATAAACTTTGGAGGATATGATCATGTGCCTTATCAATTTGATGACATAATTAGAAATTTGGAGGCAGAGGAAGCAGAGAGAGTGATGGAGGAATACAACCAAGGGTTTCCGAATACAGGGTTCCCTTTTTTTGGACATGAGGAATTTGGAGAAGATATGCCACGAGACCTACCCAGTAGGATTTCCAGATTAAAAACTCAAGATTACAACTGCCCTCCTAGAGAACCAAATGTTGAAGAGAGACAAGATACAAACACCAGAGAGATGGCATATAGGTCATTTGTAGCAGACAATGAATTTGTGAATTCTTTAGAATTCAAATATTTCCTGTATAAACAAAAGGGCAAGGAGATAAGGGAGACAGTTGATAATATTACACCAAGCAATGAGGAGTAGCTACTAAATAATTTGAAATTAATTGTGGATAGAGAAATGGCTAATATGACCCCTAATAAAGGAAGGAAAATGTTAGAGGATGCTAGAGTTGTGATCTTTCTAGGGCTGGATTTGAATTCTGTATTGGTCTTTGATAGCTTCTTAAAGGATAATAGTGCCACACACAAGCTTAGTCTAGAGAGGGTGACAAAAATATATGATGGATCCAAATATAACATGGATGAAGGACCACTCATGATATGGGCCTTGTATCCACCTCATAGAAAGTTAGTGGTGATTGATACTAAGAAATCATTTGGACATGTCATGACTCTGAAGGTTGGAGAGGTGGATCTTGTGGCGACTGCAGACATTGGGATTAATGTGGAAAAACTAAATAAAGCCCAAATACAAATGTTGATCAAAGAAAAGGAAATGTACAAAATGAGTAATGAAAGGATCATGAGAGAAAATTATTGTTTGAAGGACATGCTAGGAGTCACAATGGGGCCTCCTAAATTAATAACACATGGTGAAATCTCATAGGTAAAAGATCATTGGGATGAGTCAACTACATATTCACAAGGTAAATATGATACACTCGCTGCAATAATCAGAAAAAGGCAGGCCAACTTAATGATTTGGTTGAATAAGCTATGGGGAGCATATTCAAAGAACCATGTTATAGGGTAGGAACACAAGAGAATTGATGGAAGGATTCAAGAAAAGCTCTGAGAATTAAATGAAAGAGATGTTTCTAATAGTGTGACCATTGGTATGGTTGACCAAATTATAAAGAAAACACAGGGACCTTTATGAGGAACTGCAAGAAGATGCAAAGGGGCTAGTTGATGTTATGAATATGGGACTGCCTACACTATTTGAAGATGGAGAAAAGTTGGAAGAGAAAGCCAAGTGGATCAAAGAATGTGAATTGATGTTGTAGAAAATTTTGGAAAATGCTACAGGGAAGGATTCGACATTGGATGAGAGCTACGAGCAGAAAGAAAGGATGATAAAGGTGGAAATATTGACCAGTAGCACATTAGGAGATGTCGATACTCATCAATGGCAGGATTATCTACATCATTTATCAAATGTTCATCTATGGCTAAATAGAGCCTAATCTCTTGTTTTAATTAGTTAAGTAAAATAAAACATTTGTGAATGGGCGTGTCCCTTCCAAGTTTTGATGTATTTATATCTGCTCCATAGTAATGCAATAGATATAGGCATTAGGAGATATTCAGTAGATAGCTTTCTAGCAAAATGATTTCATATACAGAGACTTAGATGCATGTATTTTGATGGAGTAAATGAAGATATCTAAGTCACAGATTAAGATTTTGGTATCAATTGTTTATTAAATTTATGCTGTTATTTGATTGTCTCCATTCTAATGCTTCTCTATTGTTTAAATTGATATAACAAGTTTATACTTTGTTTATCATTGTACATTTTCTATATATGTGTGATCTGGTTATTTGGTTCTCTCAAGTAGGGATTAAAATATTTTAATCAATCACAGCAATTGGGAAGTGTTAGTTTGATTAATCAGAAGAATCACATAACTAGAATTGTCATTCTATCTCAAGAAGAGTTTGTCAATTATTCACTTGCACATTTACACAAGTTGTAAATAATTTATGTGCCTGACAATTTGAATTATTTCCATTATTGAAATCCACATTTGCAAATATTCATTAGACTCCATATACCCAATAAGGCACTGGTCTCCCCTTGTCCATCCATAAATCTAATTCATTTTATACATCTATTAACTAAACATATTTCTCATTTAGTTCATGTTAGATTAGGATCACATCTGCTCGCTGTAAACTTGCCATTGTGGATAGATTACTATAGTTAAATAACATCAATTAAATCTGCTCAGTCAGTATAGGTAGACCCACCTAGGTTCAGTAGCACCAAAAGAGAAGAAGGCTTGAGTCATTAATCCTTGTACGTTACCCTAAAGCGTACCAAGATATTGGTAACCTCTTGTGGTTTTTCAACTAGTGTTTTTTAGTACTAATAGGGTCCACTTCAAAAAGGATTTGATCCAGATACATATGCATTTACTGTTTTCATTTATTTCTCATGTAGTTTAATAGTTTGATCAATTTCATATTATATGTGTTGAAGACTTTATAATTTCAATTACATTAATTTATGGATATGTTGTATCTATAACACTACAAAACCATATGCTCTTTTCATTTACACTTGCATTTAGAAATACACATTTATATACATAAATATAGATTTCTTTAATGATATGTTGCATTTATTGTTCTAGGAGACCATCCAGTAATTGCATTTACATTTACATTTTCAAATACATATACATACATACATATGTGTGTGTGTATGTATATCATTTATATTCAGTGTTCAAACACAACCCATTAGGTCTACACATGGATAAAAATTCATAAAATCAGATCTCCCATAAGTCAAATATAATTCTATCAAGAAATTAATATCAAATAGATAATATAATTGCATAACTCATACATATGTCAATGTAAGCATCATGAATTAATTATGTAACCACATAAGTCAAATATAATTCTATCAAGAAATTAATATCAAATAGATAATATAATCGCATAACTCATACATTTCAATGCCATTGATCTTCTTCTTCATCCAACTCTTTGTCTGTATCATCCGATCCAGATTCGACATTGTAAGGATTGGTCATATCATCATTATCATCATTGATATTAGTTTCAATAATTTCATCATCCACACGGATATCATCTTCATAAAAATTAACTCCTACATCATCATGATCTAGTTCCTCCTCTTCAACATCTTCATTAGGCACGTCATCAACTAACTGTTGATCTTGATCATCATCTACATCATCTTCTAGTTCTTCGGTATCTTCTTCTTCCACCGCATTACACTTTACCGGTCTTCCTCTTGGATCATGTCTAACAAAAAATGACCAACCTGGTTTACCTGAAACCTCTGAGTAAAATACCTGCTCACATTGTCTTGGAAGAACATAGGGCTCATTTCTAGCTCACTCGATCAACCTTGTATTAACCATGGTAAAACCATTATCATGTTCAATAACAGTTCTCTTGGGATCATTTTCATTCAATCGTAGCCTATACCATAGGACAACGAACATAACTAATTTGAAGGACTTAAAGTCACACTCAAGTATATCATCCAAAATCCCACAATATCAATTTTCTGATACTTCTAGATTTATGTTGCTTTTAGATGAAACATTAGTCACCTGAAAGACTGCAGTTATACCAGAATCACAAGTTTTCTTCGTGTCATCTAAATTTTTGATTCAAAATTTACGACCATTGCACCACATAGCCTTGTGGTGTTTCACCTACAATATGTCAAACATGTAAAAATTATTGCAATATTGTCAGTTGATAAACATATTTATTCTTGATCGAATGTATGCAAAGAAAAAAATATCAACATATATATTGGTGCAGGAGCACCTAGATCTTGTAAATGCCTTCAAAAGGCTAATATGTTAAATTTACATGTTCAAGTCTAAATTTGTGTCAAGGCCATGAAAAGGCTAATTTGAATGTAATCAAATCATAAAAGAAGTCACTAGGAGGTGAAAATGCAAAAAAATGCAAATAATGCAAATATTATGTAAACAAAAGGGCATAAATCAAGCATGTTAATTTTCTAAGTTTTCCTCTTGAAAATGAAGGTTTCCAGTAGGGTATTGGAGAAATAACGTATGCATGTCCAAGGAAATGTTTCTAAAGGAATTTTCAGACATAATGGAGCATCTTTCAATGGTTGGCCAGAGTATTGGAGGCTTATAAGGGTGATAATCACAAAACCCTCACTGTTTTGGGTGTTTCCAGCCTAAAATTAAAGGTTTGTTAATACACTTTCTAAATGGGTCTTTCAATCTTTGAAAGTGGATAAATCTAGTGTTTTATGACCTTTAATTTGACTATTTGAGGTTTTCTAACAATTTGG
This sequence comes from Sequoia sempervirens, assembly GCA_007258455.2. Lineage (NCBI taxonomy): Eukaryota > Viridiplantae > Streptophyta > Pinopsida > Cupressales > Cupressaceae > Sequoia > Sequoia sempervirens. The sequence continues at coordinate 1,157,946,625 of VDFB02271358.1, read as the reverse complement.
AGTTGGAAAAAAGGTGGATGCTTTGTAAAATAGCCCTATTCTAGTAGCCTTTCTTGGGCCTATAGTCTAAAATCTGCTAGTTTCTCCAATATAAATCATTATGAGTTTTTGATATGATGATATGGGCATTAAGAGGTCTCTAAATGTGCCTTTGGATCTTGGTTTTGAACCTAGTGTGAGTGGTTCACCCGATCTAGGGTATGGAGGTCTATTGCTAATTAATGTTTAGATTTCATGGACAGTGGAAATCTGTGTATAGGGAAGTGAGTGACCTTAAATACTTGAACCTTGTCATTTGGATGGAGTTACAGTATAATTTATGCTTGAATAAGGTTGTAAAGGCAATGCATATTGTTTTGAGAATGATGATTCTATTGTGTGTCTTGGTATCTTTACAGAGCAGGAAAATCTGATATTTATACACTGATGTATTGAATTGATTTCTCTCAAAACATGATGAATATTGTGCCTTGAAGGACTAATTAACTAATTGATAGAAATAAGGATTGGTCTTTGTTAGTTTTCCTTGTAAGTAAAATGAATTGGTGATATTTGAGAAGTTTAGACTATTTTCAATGATTGAAGTTTGGTTATTGACATTTTGGAATTTGATTTAGAATAAATGTTTTCTTGCCTTGAGGATATGATGTATACAAGAATTTGAAGGATTGGTAATTGGTTGTGTAGCAAGTGAGCATAATGTGTTGCCTTATGAAAGGCTGAGAGAATGTATAGATGTTGATACGGTGGTTGAGAATGATGTGAATCTGATTGATTGAGTGAAAGTTTTCTAATATGGTTTTTTCTTTGAATGAGTCAATTGGGATACTGATAATGACATATGGTTTGTTGAAATTGGAGTGCTAACTTGTTGCCTTGAAGTCTTGTAGAATTGAAGAATCAAAATAAGTTGTATGAGTTTTGAGGAAAAAGAAAGTGAATTAATAATTTGATCTTCTCCTGATTCTTATTGAGTTTGATTTACCCTCATGAAATGATGTTGTTGGTGTTGTTGGATCCTCTACATCATATAATTGAAAATAATTAGATAATATGGGTGATTAATATATTTATATGTACCTTTTTATCTCTTAAACCATATGCTAAATCAATTTCCCTTTGTGTAACATTGGAATCTCCATTACGTTGAGCTTCTTTAACCAATGAAGCCACACCTTCCCATGTTAATGCACGACCAGATTGTTGACATCGTTCAATCCATACTATCATCCAATCAATATTATTTGTGACATACAAATGTAGTGCATCCCACTATTGACCAATTGTATAAAAAAAAATGAAATTCAAAACGACATATAATTAGTTAATTACCACGGTATATGACCTTAATTTATAATTGATGTATATTGAAGATTAATAATTAAATAAGTACAATATACATAAAAACCATATGTAAAATGTATTATAATTAATCTCCATGACCATCTTATAATTACCTCACTTTCCTCAATCTACCTTTCCCCATCAAGTACTCCCCTTCGAATTTGTTAATGGAGTTGGGATCCAAATGCGATCTACATGGATCTTTGTTGCAAACTTAGGAAGATATTCACTAATGTACACCATGGTTTGGTATACCATATATCCCTCCACCATAGAACCCTCAGGATGTGCTCTTTTTCTAACCAAAGCCTTCAAACATTTCAAGTGTCTCTCAACCATCCACATTGACCTTGTGTGTACAGGTCCACACAATTCAATCTCCTCAACTTGGTGTTTGAGGTAGTGTTCTTGTGCATTGAAAAATGTTGAAGGTAGACACTTTTACATTTCACACATTAGATGAGGAATTTTTCTCGTCCAATAATTTATATCTTCTTTATGGATTTCTTTAAATGACAACCATCTACAAGTGATTAAAGGCACAAATATATTAATGAGATTTAACAAAAATATACAATATATTACATAACAAGTAAAACAAATGGCAATTATAAGATCTATACAATGAATTGAACAAATATCGCTACTTACCTCATGTATTTTCCAAGATCATATATAACTTGCTTGACATTGTTGTTGAAGTTGTCTGGGAGAGATAGAGGTAGAACGTACTGCAACAATTATAAAATGATCTTTTCATTATTTTTTCAAAAGTAGTAAACATGATATACTGAAAAGTACATGCAGTATACAAGTGTATATAATATACCAGAATAATTACCTTCATGAAGGTATTCCAATCATGTGTTTTCATCCCTGACTCAAATTCACCTTTCTTTGTTATGATATTATTTATATTCACAACAAATCCTATGGGAAATCAAATTTTTCGTATGACTTCTTTTATAGTATTGCTTTGTTGCTCCATTAATAACCAAGGAAGGGCACTTATATTAATTTGGTCTCCATTGCTATTCAATTGAATGACATTTTTCATTGCATGATTGGCTTTTTGAATGTCACTACAAATTTTGACAATTTTTTCTTTGTCATGCCTTCCATCCAATATTTTCCTTAACGTTTCTATTATATTCTTTTTGATATGCATTGTATCAAACAAATGCACAATTTTTAGCTGCTCATAGCAGGGTAACCTACTAAATTGTTTGGGATAACTTTTCAGTCCCTGTGGAAGTCAGCCATTAATGCCTTGACGACCTTCATGAAGCATATAAGTTAAAAAAATTAACAACAAAAATCATTGTCAATTAAAACATGAGTAAACACACCACAATATAAAAATATAAATTCCAAACATATTATATATGATAGATAAAATTGATCGGATGTATAACTTTGACGATTAATTCTATTATATTCCAACTTCCATAAGTGAGGTGTCATTCTTCGTGGTTTTGATGTAGTCTCTTCTTTCCCATTGAAAAGATGTTTTTTAGTAGTTTGATATTTATGATTTTTGTGGAGGAAGTGCCTATACTCATCAAACACTTGCTTTCCTAAACTTGTTGAATGATGAGATTTCATCTTTGGACCACAAATTGGACATGCAAATTTTCCCTTTGTTTGAAGACCTGCAAGATCATATATAATTGGATTAAATATGTCAATTTTTATAATTATATATAATGAATAGATTATTAAAAAAACATGCATGATATCTACTTCATAAAATTAAATATCGTTAAAGTGCAGTTGAATGTTATAACATACCACAAAAATTTGTTAGCCCTGGGGCATCATGAATTGTCCATACAAACATTGCATGGAATTGAAATTATCTTTTTCCTATTGGTCTAGAGGCGTCATACATAGTGACACCATTCCATAACTTTATTAACTCGTCAATAAGAAGCTCGATATATATATTCATATCTTTAACTTAGTACTTACCTAGTTGAATGAACATAAACATTACATAATTATTATAACCATTTTATTGCAATATATATAAATTAATGTACATGACTATTAAATGAAAAAGATATGTCATTATGCAACAAATAAGACAAATGAGATGCTACTACGTTAAAGAAAATTGATGTAAACAAATACCTGGAACAATCATTGACAACATTATGTGCTCCCTCTTTATTGATATCCATGGAGGAATGTTATTGTTGATAACAAAAATAGGCCACACCGAGTAAATAGATCTCAGCTCTCCAAATGGATTGACACCGTTCGCTACCAATGAAAGCTTGAGATTATGAGGTTCTTCTTTAAAGTGGTCATTTTTCCTCCATGTCCCTACATGCAAAACCATCCACAGGAATTCGAAGAATGTCATCTCCACTTCTATTCCGTGCATGGTAATCCATAAATTGTGTTATGCTTTCGTACCTAAATAATCATTGCATACGTGGAATAATGGGAATATAATGAAGAACCTTGTGAGACACCTTTTTTGTTAGTTGATTTGTTTGATATTTATTGATATGACATTTTGGGCATTTTGTTGCAAATTCATGTTGTTTATGATATATAATATGATCATTGGGACATGCATCTATTGTTTGATACTCCATTCCAATATCTTTCATAATGCCAGATAAATCTTGGTATAAGCGAGGTAAAAAATTTGATGGTGGTAACAAAAATTCACCAATCAATCTACAACAAAAAAATAATTTGTTAATATAAAGAATATTAATAGTACATATTTCATCCTTTATTTACTAGTGATGAACTAAAAACAATTAAAATAGATGAAAAAAGATGACATAAATGACATACCTTAACATCCGTGAGAATGCTATTTTGGATAAACCATTCATAACCTTCAAGTTCACCAGCAACAATACAGTAGAGAGAAGAGTCATTTGGGAGCCTTCATAAAAGGGCTTGTATGCCTTCTCAAGTAAAGGTAAATCATGAACATCATCAAAGTCATCTTGATCATCATGATTAGTTGTGCCACTAAATGTGTCATGGATCAATGTATTTGTACTATCATCTTCAACTATGTTTTCTGACACATGATCATCTTCGATATTCATAGCTCCATGTTCCTCTGCTTGCAAAACAACATTCTCCAGGCCGTGATAATCCATATCATGTGCCCTAGGGTGCCCCACCTTGATAATAATGATAGACACAAATAATCCATGATCATGATCAAGTGATTTTTTATATATATATAAAATGTTAAAATGATATAAACATTTACAAATTTAATCAATATAAACACATATAATGAACAACTTACCAATGGATGATAATCATGCCCCCCTTCAACGTGACCATGCTACCTACAATGTTTCTCAGGTGTTTTGATTAAAAGTCTTCTCATCTTTAAGCCAGTGCAATTATTGCAAGGACAATAACATTTCCCATCACCCTTTCTTTTCAATCTAGCCCACATTCTAGCAACTGTCTCTTCATTTTGTTCTAGAATAATATTATCTGACATGATTTTTCTTTACCAAGCTTGAATATTTAGATCTTCAAAAAATATAAACTCACACTTCAATAATTTTTAATCATAGACAGGTAACAAAATCTAATAAATCTGATACTTTACACCAAAAAAATTCAGCATGCAACCACCCCTGCAAAGAGAAGATAGCCTGAAGTTAATGACCCCAAAAAAAAAATTTAAATGGTAATTCCAGAACTTATTAAATTCTGATTTTACTATGATTTTCAACCGTTAGACTCCTAAAATCAAAATATTGAACTTGCACAACAAAATTTGGAAATGAAATTCTTAAAATGCACAAGTCTAAAAATGAATATATGATTTTCAAACCTAGAAGTACAAATTTGACTTCACAAATGAATTCTGGAAAAAGACAATGACCACCCTCAACCTGGCAATATCTTCTTGAATTTTTTCTGATTTTTCCCAAGAAAATCATCCTTAGTTCTCCACAAATTGTCGCAAGTAGAGAAAATTTGAAAGTATAGCAAAACACTGTCGCAATAAATAGGCGAACTCACTTTTATTTATGTCGACCACAAATTCATTTTTTTCTTATTTTGAATGTTCGTCAAAATTTTGATGAGATTGTGCGTCGAAATTTTGACGAAACCCAGGTTCGTTGAAATTTTGACAAACGTCGGGGATAAAATTTTAAAAATTTGAAAATTACACATCAAATCCTGACAATACATCAAATTATACATCTTTTGTCAGAAATTTTCATCGGATTTTGTAATAAAATGAGTTAGTGCATTGGGCTTGCCGAATGACTCGAGAGCAGTGACAAACTCAAGGAAAGTCGGGACCGGTTCCATCACTAGGACCAAACAAGTCAGCATAGGACCACCTTGTGAAGAAGGTGGGCTCCTCTTTTTCCCTTCATTGCTAGAAGGACCACTCTTCACCTCCTTCTTTGTCAGAGGAGATGAAATCCCCACAGACGAGGCTAGGGGTGTAGAGGAAGAGGAGGAAAGGACTACAGCTGATACGACTGAGGTATTAATCATATTCACAAGTTTTAGAAAAGGCTAGATATCTGAAATGGACATCAACAAAGGTGCCTCCACCGAAGGAGCGATGAACACCTATACCCCCTTGGGGGTAGGTACATTTGTACTCACAGCAAAAGTTAGAAATAGCACAGGACCATACTAGAGAGAAGCAAAAGGGAGGGAAGAGGGAGGCCTTGAAGCAGGGGCAATCGTCTCTTCCTCCTTTGCGAGGCAGCCTACTTAGCTAAGAGAGCCTTTCATCGGCACTTGTGCTCACGTGCAAGGTGGTTTCTTCAGTTCTTAGAGTTGGAGGCTAGAGGCTAGGAAGGAGCAAAGGGATCCTAATCAACCATAGGAACATCCACTTCATTGTTTCTGATGGAAGAACAAATTCTTGAATTGGAGTAGGAGGAACAAGTTGAGTAGTAGTAGGAGGAATCAGGTCAAGAGCCTCGGCAGCGGGCCTCTTCTCGTTCACTACCTTGAGAGAAGGAGCAGTAGGAGGCCGCCGAGGTCGAGACAAAGAGGAATCTCCTCGGGAGACCTTCTTCCTATCATACCAAATGGTTCTAAGCTCCATTGGCAGAACAGGAAGCTCAAATGTAGGACACTTAGGCTTTCGCCAAGTGGGCACCATAGGATTCTCCTACAAACAAGAAGCAGAACTTGATGGTACCATAGCAGAGCGAGAAGAAGCGTCAGACTAACCAGTAGGAGAGGAAGAAGGAGGATCATGGGACTGCTTCTCTTCTTCCTTCTTTCAAGCCTTAATGATATCACTGTCAGCCTTTAAGCAAGCCCTATGTGAAATAGCATAAGGTGAGGGAGGGTATCTAACTCTTAGCCTCAGACGCCCTTTCCTATAGTTCTAATATGTTTGGTGTAGAAGGTTCATCCTAGGTGGGAGAGGACCAACAGATGTTGGCCAAGAGTAGTCCAAGGAGTAGTTGCCACATGCAACCGATGGTTTATAACCGATGTCATGGATTACATGTATGGAGCCTCAATGGATAAATTTTAGACATTTATGCATGACGGAGGGTACCGCGTTCATCACCACCAACCAAGGGATACCCAACTTCACCCAAAAGATCTTAGACCCAGGGATGATATCAAATAAGAGGTTAACATATTTAGATCCCACTAGGGCCGATAGGACGATATTGCTTAAAGGGGGCATAGAAAGCCTATCATGTGTACAGATAGTACTCATGGGTGAATCATACCCATCTTTATGTAAAACTTTGATCGCATAATCTCCTTAGAGATTATGTTTACTTGTGTGGTCGGATCAACGAGAACACCTGATACGATGTTCCCATTGATCCGCGCGGGAATATAGAGAGGAGTTGGTTCTTTGATAAACCCATCGGTAGGTCCTGTGAAGTAAAGGATATGCCAGTACCATTGTCCAAAGGCTGCACAAAGGGGATAGGTTGATGCAAGAAGGAGGCCATAACACACACTAGACAATACTTCCACAAAGTCCCTAAAGGTAAAAGGATAAGATAGTGAACCAACTAAGGTTTCATTATGCAATACCTTTGGAACCTTCCAACTACGCCAAATAGAGGTCGCAGGTTGGGTTATAAGGCAACAGCCTCACAACACTCACACCTAAAACACTCTTAGAGTACAAGGAAAGGAACTATCAGTATCACAAAAATGGAACCAAAATGGTTCACATCAGGTTCACCAAAATGTAAGGTAGGGGGACCTCCACATGCAAGGCCCTAAGTCACAAAGGGCCAAGATGCAAAAAGCTACCCTAACTTACCTCAACTAAATGTGATGTTTGGGGTATGAGGATAGGAATGATGAGGACAATAAAGTCTTGCAACCACTTTGCAATCTCAAGTTTCAAAGTGGGGCTAGGCGAGCTAGTTTTTCAGGTTCAACACTGCACCTCAGGAAGATCTCTGCCCAAGGACGGAAGTGCGGTCCTTGGATGATAGTGCGGGGCGCTGGCGTCTCTAAAGTGCGTTGGCATTTGTACAACCAAATAACAACAAAGACAAGGTAAAACCTATCAAAACGAGCTAATGGCCCAGCTATCTAACTAAAGGGCCAAAATGATGCGATCAAGTAAATAAAGTATTCTCTAATATTATAAAGCAGGAATGCAAAAGTGAAGGAGTGAAAGAAACAGCCATATTCGGGTTAGTCGGCTAAAGGGGGCATTACAACTTGAATCCCAATGAGAAGTGTAATTTCTCTATAGGTTCAGCCGCAGGAATCTACCAGGGACATATGTGCACCTCGTGGGCGTCCCCAATAGAAACACCTCCATCAATGCTCAAAACAGGCACCAACTGGGATACAAGCAGTGGGCTTAGGTTGAATTAAGCCTTCCAACTTGGTTTTCTAAAGTGGAGAAGGAAAAAAGGGGAATTTACACATGAGGTGAAAATTCACTCCTATATAGCAACTAGCCTCGGACCTGAGAGTCCAATAATACATTGATATACACGTAGTAAATATTTTTGAAATGTTGCTTAGCAGAGAGTGGACCAAATGTCTAAGGGGATGGTTCTCTACAAAATTTATCCTATGGTTACCATGGAGAGGATTAAACAGCCAAATAAAGATAGATGCAAAACCCAAGTTAAAACACATGATCACTGAGTACAATGCACCTAATGAGGTAGATTTCACATATATGAACTTAGGAGTGTACAAAATGAATGATGTAATGATGACATCTTTGGTTACCATTGAAGATACTGCTAAGGAAAGCCCTATTAAAGGACTGCAAGATTTTGAGTCTTTTGACCATGTTTTCAAGAATTTTTGAGTAAAATGTATAGCAATATGACCAATCTTGGAAAATATGAAGATACTTCAATACTCTTGTTGCCAGGATGGTGTTGAATTCACGACAAAGACCACTCAAAATTATCTTGTCTCGCTTGCTAGAATACACTGGAAAGAGTTAAGATGATGTAGTTTCAAAAGAGAATAGATAATATCAAGGATGAGGAAACCACCTTAAAAGGTCAGATGGTCCCTCAGGAAATTAGTGAAGATCTGGATCAGGAGAAGTTAAAAGGTGAACAGAGGAAAGTTGAAGATATATTCAATCTTCTTTCAGAGACATCACCAATAGAAGATGGTCCTCCACCCAAAGAAGAAGAACCAAATAAGCATAATACTATGGGAAGCCCTAACACTTTTATTCAACAAAGCATCCCCATTGTGAAAGATAAGTTAGAACCATCAAGCACAAAAAGAAAATAATATGGAAGCTTAAATTTGATGGGTCTAAGTGCAAACAGGGAAGCGATGTCGGGGTTGAACCAATTAACCCACAAGGTAAATCCTTTCTAGGTGACTTCAAGTTAAATTTTGTATATTGATACAATCAGATTACAAAGAATAAAAGCTACCAGAGGTAGCTGAAAGGAAAAAAATAAAACTTACAACCCATAAATCCTTTCTAGGTGACTTCAAGTTATAGTTCACTTGTACTAACAATGTGACCAAGTACGAAGCCTTTTTCAAATGGATGTTGTCAACCCAAGAAAAGAAGGTTAAATATTTTTTTGGAGGAGATTCACAATTGGTTGCAAGGCAAGGTAAGAATTCAATACTCTTGCCATGACAAAAGATTATAAGATCATAGAAATAGAGTATGGGATCTAATTGAATATTTTGAGGCTTTCAACATAAAGTCTATCCCTAGGTGAAAGAACTATGTTGCAGATTTCCTAGCTATCTTTGCTAGTCCTTTACAACCAATGACTAGATCTCTACTAAAAAAAAAATTTGTGAATATGGTTCCCGCACCATAAATTCTAGATAATATTACAATTTTTAGGTGTTTGAATATGATAAACACATGCTCGAATTCATCACCAATTCTGGAATTTTTATTTCCTAGGTTATAAATGAAAGTGATAGGGATCCATTTGAAATGGTTGAAGAAGGTATTATTAACTTAAAAAACAACACCATTCCTAAAGGCATAGTGGAATTAGGATCTTTGATTAGGACTCTATGAAAAAATTTGAGAAGGAAAATCCTAGTTCAAAAGTAGGTAAATATGATTCTCGTAACCTTGGAAATGAACAGGATAGGAGAGACGTACTTATTGGAAAAGTTTATACATCAAAAGAGAGAAATGGCATAGTCACTACTTTAAAAGATTACAAAGAGGTAATTGCATGGAGTTATGAAGAATTGAAAACATTCAACACTTCGATAATCACTCATACCATCCCTCTCAATCAAGAAGCCAAACCCTTGAAGCAGAGGAAACAACCAATGAATGCTTTGCTTGAACCCTTAATACAAAAGAGGTACAAAAATTGTTGAGTTCCAAGATTATATATCCAGTAAGACACTCCACCTGGGTAGCAAATCTAGTGTCAGTGAGAAAGAAAAATGGAGAAATCAAACTTTGTTAATTTCAAAAATCTCGATCGAGCTTCAAAAAAGGATAATTATCCTTTTCCCTCACTTGATGAAGTCCTCCAAATAGTGAATGGTTCACAAATGATTTCCTTTTTGGATGGGTATTCATGCTACAATTAGGTCATGATGAAGGAAAAGGATAGATTAAAAATAACCTTCACCACTAAGTGCGAAGCTTTTTCTTTCTAAAGGATGTCATTTGGTCTCATCAACATGGGGGTGACCTTCTAGAAGGCTATGGTTATCACTTTTAAAGGGTTAATTGGGAAATGTATAATTATATATATGGATGACCTTAAGATGTTCTCAAAGAACAAAGCTAATAATATCAACAATTTGTGTTAAGATTCTCCAACAATGCAAAGAATATTGACCCTAAAAATGTATTTTTGGAGTCACAAAAGGAAAACTCTTGGGTCATGTAATTTATGAGACAGGTATTTGTATTGGTCCTGAAAGGATTAAATCCATCCTAAAGTCGTCCTTACCCAACAACAAAAAAATAATTAAAATATTTCTTTGGAAAGATTGACTTTATCATAAAGTTCATCAGTAGATTTGCAAAAATTGTGTCTCCTAAATGGCATGTTAAAAAAGGATGCAAAAATTGAATGTACTACAAAATTCAAGAAAACATTTCAAGAAATTAAGGAGGCTATAACTAGCACACTAGTACTAACCAGTCTAGACTACACCAAGTCATTCAACATGTATACCTTCGCCTCAGATCATTTGTGTGTTGGCATGTTGACGCAAAAGGGGGAGAACAATGATGAAAAGCCAATAGACTTTATGAGTTCCCCTTTCAAAAATGCAAAAATCCAATATCTTGATTTGGATAAACAATCATTCGCCATAGTAAAAGCTGTGAAGAAATTTTGACACTACATTCTAAGAAGCAAGGTGATTGTGATCATCTTGGATGCACTCGTTAAATCAATGTTGATACAAAATAAGCTAGGAGAGTGGAGAGGTAAGCGGATTTCCATTCTCAAAGAATTAGACATGGAGAAATATCCCATGAAGCTGGTAAGAGGCCAAGGACTGTAATGTCCAAAAATCATTTACTAATTATATTTCTTAATTTCCAAAATAATTTAATAAAATAAAATAGTTATAAAAGGTGTGGAATAAGAAGAATAATTTAATTACTTTCATCACTATATTCAAATGGATTTACATCAATGAATCAAAGTGTATCAAAACAAGGTTATGCCATTACAAGATATAGCCATATAGGCTTACACAAGATTTATCATATCAACAATGCATGTAAATTCAAATACTGTAATGCAAATTAAGAAAACAACAAGATCATAAATGTATCTACAAAAGAACCATAACACAAAAATTTCATGAGTGGAAAACCCTTGTAGGGATGAAAAACCACTCATGAAAATGTGTCACTAGCTTAATGAATGCCTCACCGGCAAAGCCTTACTGGCTACAAAGTTTCATGGGTTCAAGGTGCCCTTCTGGGAGTGACCATATTGTCACACTGACATGACCATTACAACTTCATTACACATTGCTGAATAATAAAGCAATTCAACTATAGAGGACCACACGGTTCCTCTACATAACAGTTATCTTCTTAACACTTCCGCATTTCATATCCTAATATTTATAAGAACTAGAATCTTAACATTTAAATAACCCATTGTCCTGCATGTAGTTACAAGATAATTTTTCTAGTTTCACCAATGCATCATCCTTGCATATGAAATCGTGGTAATTTCAACACTAACATGAATCACTCCCAAGTATTTGCAAATGAGACAATTCTACCTCCAATGACCTCTCAAATATCATACAAGTATACTAAAAATCATAAGCCAATCACATAAATCTTTACGAAACTAATCCTAGCACTGCTAAAATGCTCGCATGCCTATGCAAATTTAACAAGAATGTTTACTTCTAAACTCAATTCAACAATAAGAGAGTAAGACTATAAAAGAGTTAAGAAGGTATAGCCCATGTATGTATGTGAATACATATATAAGCTAGTGAATATATGAGTATACATTCTTACACAAATAAATCTTAAGATCAACTAAGTGAAGGTATTCCTAATTTCTCCATATGTTCATGATAAACCATGACGCATGAGAAGAGTGTCATCATTGATTCTAAACTCTAATATGGTAAGGTATGATTCAACATTTATCTATCTTCTTATAAAATTCCCAAATGATTCACAATACATAATATGCATAGGTTAATTGCAATCTACTTCTATATACATAGATCAAGTGTTATAAAATATCTCAAATTCCATATTCATAAGAGAAAAGCTCACAAGAAATAAATTATACTTCTAGTTTCTCGATTTCACTTCATTCTTCAGACTAAAATTTTCAAAGCAAATTGTGATAGAAATAAAGATTCGAAAGCATCAATTTATGAAATAGATTTAGTGGCGCTTAGGGTTTTAAAATATGGAACATCTTTTTGAAAAGTCCAAATTTCAACCATGCCGAATAGAAAAATGGGCTGCACTAACCGAACAAAGAATCTTAGCTTTAATTATTCCATATTGAATGGAAGGCCGCTAAACAGAGATAAATTTGAATTGACACATCATAGTGAAAACATCGATCTCTAAGAAGATTTTACTGAATTTAAACTAAGACTTGTAATATAAATTAAACAACCCTTATACCTGTTAAATGTTTTCAAATAATTTTCAAAGACGCTCCAACTTCTGTTGATTCAAGCTCATTCATGTGTGTGTAGGAGAATATCTTTGCTCACCATAAACCCAACGCAAAGAAAAAGAAACGTTGCAAACTTTTTAATTCGAGACAAATAGGGAAAATTCTTCTCAAATCTCAGATGTCCCACATCCTTAAAAAAACCACGGGGTGAAATGAGGTAGATTCTTTGCTTTCAAATTATATGCATATTCTAGTGTATACTCTCGTGACACCTAACCTCTCATAAAAAAGAACTTTCTCAGTAAACTAGATGAAGTTCTAATCGCACAAATGGGTGTTGGGATCCCCCTACTAACGAACTTTCAGATGGCTCTAGTAGATGGTAGCTTGGTGGTGTGGCATCCACTCTTTTTCTAATTTTCTCTCAACCTCTCTAAGTCAACATCGAACCAAGGCCATGAAAGGGTGATCATTCCTAAAGAAAATTATGAACCTGGAGCCCAACCAAGGTATCAAATTGCTATATTAGTTTATTAATGAAGAAAAAGAAGACTAAAAAGAGGTGAAATAACGGCATGGTATGTACAGTATAGGAATTAAATATAGAAGAAATCTTTAGTGTGTATAAATCCAAGCTTTCGTTTCTCCTTGGATATGTGGGTTGGTTGTTTTAGTGCTTAGAGAAAATGATAGACTTAAGTGTTAGGGTCAATGTCACCAGAGTTTTGAATGCCTCCTGGTTTTTGGTAAATAGATAGAGATCCAATACTATCTTGTAGGTATAAAAACCCCAAAATATAAATTTTAGCCCAAATATACATAGATATATTTTAAATAAATAGGAAAGAACGTATAGATTTGTACAGCCATGAGGATGAAAATCATACAATAAATAGAACATTTAAACACAAAGCACCTGAATACAATAGATTTACACAAATGGGTTTCAAAGAGAAAATCAACTCTTCAAAATACAATCAATTATTCTCATATTTCAAAATTTAAATGCATTGGAAAGGATTCAAAAACCTGGAAATTGTCTTCTGATCTCTTTTCTCATTCTTACTTTCCTGGAAATCACTTTCTATAGAATTTTCCTTTCTTCTTATTTCTTCTTCTCTTGTTTTTCTCTTCTTTTCACCATTATTAATTTACTGTACTCTGGAATTCTTCTACCCGACACCCATTTTCAGTTATATTTCTTGCAGAGAAAAATAAAGATTAAGAAACCATATTGTGTGTTTCCATTATCATTTTCCCTCTTTTAAATATTTCTCCACAATTTCCAAATACCTAATCTTGAAAATAATAATAATAATAATAATATTTGTTTCCATGCACAATATTTATCCTCTATAAGTAATAATAAAGAAATTCTATTTTACTTGCAAACTAAGTACTTATCCTCAATAAATATTTAGGAAATACCATTTTAATTGCAATTTAAACATCCATTCCAAGTAAATAATAAAGGAATATCATTTAATTGAGAATAAAATAATTATTCTAAATAACAAAGCATTATCATTTATTTGCAAAAATAAAATCTATAATTAGATTATAATTAATTCATTTGTTTCATTATACTTTTATTTCCTTGCTAAATAATTTAATTAACCATTCAGAAGTACGAACAATATAAGCATTCAACTAAATTAAATACTAAATGCATCAAAATAGTATTATTGAATTATAAATTACTTATTAAAAATAGGGGTCATGACATCCTACCCCCCTTAAAGAATCATCATCCTGATGATCAACTTAACTAAAGATGCAAATTTCATACCTCTTTACTCTGTTTTACCTTAATGTCACAATCTGCCCACTTGACAAAGATATCGTCATTCTCAAGTGCCCATCTATTTATAACAACAAAAATTAATGTGGCTAGCACTCATAAACTTTCACACCTTGTTAGCACGTCATGGCTTCATCAAATTCACTATATTTTCCGTAACTAATAAAAGCATGCAAACTAATTCATTTCTTTCATACAATCTTCTATATCTCATTCAAATCTTTTTGCATATTCCAAGATATTTACTGATAGAAATAAATAGTTATGTTTATTTTTTCAACATGCCTACTCGTATGAGATGTCAAAAAAATTGTCTTCATGATGAAAAACAAGCATCTCATACTACTTGTTATCATCATTAGCAAATTAAAACACTAAACAAAAAGAAAAGTCTAAACAAATTGGAGATGTCAACAAATTACAACAAGGTCTCCATCTTGGTCAACAACATAAAAGATAAGAAGATCAACCAGTTATCAGCATACCAAAGATCATCAATATGATAAGAAACATCAAAGATAAGAAGATTACCAAATATCCACAAGGTTTCAACACTACATTATTGAAGATTATCTTCACAAAAAGGTTATCAATACTAAAACAAAAGGTTCAAGTTTATTACAATAGCAACCCAGAAGACCAAATGTCAAGAAGATCATCATGAGCTTAATAATGATTCAACCATTTACTAAATCTCACTACGAAAAGTAAATCTCAATCTATAATTGGAAAAAGTAAATTTCTATTAACAAAGATATCTGTAAATGTATGATATGTATAATCCTTTATCTTTTTACAAATGCAACAAGAGTGTATCCAAGAGAAGTGCATTACATCAATTGACTAAATAAGCCATACAATGATCAATACAATGATACATATCCATCTCCTAAATTACATAAAGAAAATAAAATATTTATTCAATCTTCAGCTACCATAACCCAAGGGTCTTCTGCAAGCTAAAGGTCAAGAGCATGGTTAAGGTACTTTTTCCACCCAACCATGATGCACAACACTTCACCGAGATTCTTCCTAACTCAAAGAACACCCAGTCCTGCATGAGGCACCTAGAAACCTTTAACAATAGGGCAAGAGGGAAACTCTCGATGCATGCTTGATGCCTTATATGCACTCTTATACCAAAATGAACATATTTCTTGCATATAGGATGTGGCAAAGAATAATATATAAAAATTCTAGGCATTCATTATCCATCTATTTCAATGGTACAACTTGCTTTGGCCAAAGCATAAATACAAAATTTGGTTGATCTTGAAAAAGAAGATTACCTTCTCTGTTAGCCCACATTCGGCATCCTGTTCCGGGGGAAGCTTAAATCTTATCATACACATCACATTCAACAATAATAATCTATATCAAATCGCATAAAATAAGGATCAGATGATATGTTAGTGCATAACACACACAAGTGCACATAGAATGAATAGTTAACAAACAAGAATGCATGAACCCCTGGTGCATAACTCACACAGGGTATGAATACATAATTTACTTGTAGTGCCTTGCACAAATGTGGAATATACCTTGCATACAATGAGCATTACTCATTTAATTTTTGATACAATAAATATGGCAAGTGCATCTCTCCCACAAGTGCATTGCTCGCACAAAAGGTGAAATATGCATAAATTATAGTAGTATAGTTAGAGTGATCCACAATGAGTATCAAAAGTATATTTCACACACAAATTTGAAATGTAATCATTACTCAAGTACTTTATCCACACAAAGAAATCAATAAATTACTCTAGTGCATCACTCGTACAAGGACAACAATAATATGAAATACACATCACTCACATTAGTACAATTATAATTAAAGCAACATTTTTTCTATGATATGAATACAATCATCCATACAAATGTGTCATTTGTATAGATCATGAGAAGTGCATTATTGTACAAGTATCATTCTCATATAGTACATATGTACAAGTACTTTCACTAAAAATAATCAAGCATACAAGATTCATCACCTCAATCACTTCTGCCTTATCTAATAGACAGATCAAGATATCTATCTAATCATCTTTTAACATGAATTACCAATGAAGATTCTTAAGACATATGAACCTTGCATTTTCAAAAGTTCTCGAGGATTCATCTAGATCCAAATCCTACAAGAATAAGATGTTTCTCAACAAACAATTTTCCCAAAGCCTAGTACTGATACAAGCATTCTCACCTTTAAAACATCCTTCTTAGGTTTCCTACCTTCGAGAAGGCTCAACCAATATTTATCAACTTTATTTATTTCACAGGTGTTTTTCCTTCTTCCTCTCATCAAAAATTTGTTCTTTTCTTCTTCCTTTGTATCTTATCAACTCATTCATCCTTTACATCACTAGAGAGATCTCTCTTCTCAATATATTTCTCTTAATAGTTTACTTTTATTGCCACATCATCATTCATGGGTTGTCACCATATACTATCCATCTCGGCTCCCTTCAAATAACACTATATATTATCCATCTTGTCTTATTTCAAATAGTCACCATCGCTCTTACTAGAAATTCATATGAAAACATGACTAAGGCAAAGGGGCCTCACACCTCTAGAGTACCTTGAATGATCAATTATGTCTAAACTTCAAATCAGTTCCAACTAACCATCTAAAAATCACCCATAACTAGGGTTCACTATTCAATACAACATGTTCATATGCTATAATGCAACCTAAGCATAGAAGACTCAAGGCCCGAGTGTTGAACATGAGTTCTCTGATACCAAAATGTATCGTCCAAAAATCATTTACTAATTATATTTCTTAATTTCTAAAATAATTTAATAAAACAAAATCGTTATAAAAGGTGTGGAATAAGAAGAATAATTTAATTACTTTCATCACTATATTCAAATGGATTAACATACATCAATGAATCAAAGTATATCAAAACAAGGTTATTCCATTACAAGATATAGCCATATAGGCTTACACAAGATTTATCATATCAACAATGCATGTAAATTCAAATACGTTAATGCAAATTAAGAAAACAACAAGATCATAAATGTATCCACAAAAGAACCATAACACAAGAATTTCATGAGTGGAAAACCCTCATAGGGATGAAAAACCACTCGTAAAAATGTCTCACTGGCTTAATGAAATGCCTCACTGGCAAAGCCTTACTGGCTACAGAGTTTCACGGGTTACAAGGTGCCTCTCTAGCAATGACCATATTGTCACATTGACATGACCATTACAACTTCAATACACATTTCTAAATAATAAAGCAATTCAACTACAGAGGATCACATGGTTCCTCTACATAACAGTTATCTTCTTAACACTTTCACATTTCATATCCTAATATTTATAAGAATTGGAATCTTAACATATAAATATCCCATTGTCCTACATGTAGTTACAATATACTTTTTCTAGTTTCACCAATGCATCAACCTTGCATATGAAATTATGGTAATGTCAACACTAACATGAATCACTCCCAAGTATTTGCAAATGAGACAATTCTACCTCCAACGACCTCTCAAATATCACAAAAGTATACTGAAAATCATAAGCCAATCACATAAAGCTTTACGAAACTAATCCTAGCACTGCTAAAATGCTCACATGCCTATCCAAATTTAACAAGAATGTTTACTTCTAAACTCAGTTCAACAATAACAGAGTAAAACTATAAAAGAGTTAAGAAGGTATAGCTCATGTATGTATGTGAATACATACATAAGCTAGTGAATATATGAGTATACATTCTTACGCAAATAAATCTCAAGATCAACTAAGTGAAGGTATTCCTAATTTCTCCATATGTTCATGATAAACCATGACGCATGAGAAGAGTGTCATCATTGATTCTAAACTCTAATATGGCAAGGTATGATTCAAAATTTATCTATCTTCTTATAAAATTCCCAAATGATTCACAATACATAATATGCATAGGTTAATTGCAATCTACTTCTATATACGTAGATCAAGTGTTATAAAATATCTCAAATTCCATATTCATAAGAGAAAAGCTCACAAGAAATAAATTCTACTTTTGGTTTCTCCAATTCACTTCATTCTTTAGACTAAAATTTTCAAAGCAAATTGTGATAGAAATAAAGATTCAAAAGCATCAATTTATGAAATAGATTTAGTGGCGCTTAGGGTTTTAAAATATGGAACATCTTTTTGAAAATTCTAGATTTCAACCATGTTGAATAGAAAAATGGGTTGCACTAACCAAACAAAGAATCTTAGCTTTCATTATTCCATATTGAACGTAAGCCCATTAAACAGAGATAAATTTGAACTAACACACCATAGTGAAAACATCGATCTCTAAGAAGATTTTACTGAATTTAAACTAAGATTTGTAATATAAATTAAACAACCCTTATACATGTTAAATGTTTTCAAATAATTTTCATAGACGCTCCAACTTCTGTTGATTCAAGCTCGTTCTTGTGTGTGCAGGAGAATATCTTTGCCCACCATAAACCCAACACAAAGCAAAAGAACCGTTGCAAAAAATTTAATTCAAAACAAATATAGAAAATTCTTCACAAATCTCAGATGTCCCACATCCTTAAAAAAAACAAGGGGTGAAATGAGGTAGATTCTTTGCTTTCAAATTATATGCATATTCTAGTGTATACTCTCGTGACACCTGACCTTTCATAAAAAAGAACTTTCTCAGTAAATTGGACGAGATTCTAATTGCACAAATGGGTGTTGGGATCCCCCTACTGACGGACTTTCAAATGGCTCTAGTGGATGGTAGCTTGGTGTTGTGGCATCCATTTTTTTTCTAATTTTCTCTCAACCTCTCTAAGTCAGCACCGAACCAAGGCCATGAAAGGGTGATCATTCCTAAAGAAAATTATGAACCTAGAGCCCACCCAAGGTATCAAATGGTTGTATCAATTTATTAATGAAGAAAAAGAAGACTAAAAAGAGGTGAAATAATGGCATGGTATGTACAGTATAGGAATTAAATGCATACGAAAAATTCATCGCCAACAATTCATCGAGGGAAAATTCACCGCCCACAATTCACCGTGGGAAAATTCACCATCATGACAATTCACCGTGCTAAAAATTAATTGCATAAATTTTTGGCGGTTAATTTTTCATGGCGGTGACTTGCTAGTGGCAGTGAATTTTCCCACGGTGAATTGTTGACAGTGAATTTTCCATCGATGAATTGTTGGCGGTGAATTTTCCTAGAGCCGAATTAAATATAGAAGAAATCTTTAGTGAATGTATAAAGCCAGGCTTTAGTTTCTCCTTGGATATGTGGCCTGGCTGTTTTAGTACTCAAAAAATGCTAGACTTAAGTGTTAGGGTCAATGTCACCAAGGTTTTGAATGCCTCTTGGTTTTTGGTAAATAGATAGAGATCCAAAACTATCTTGTAGGTATAAAAGCCCCAAAATATAGATTTTAGCCCAAATATACATATATATATTTTAAATAAATAGGAAAGAACATACAAATTTGTACAACCATGAGGATGAAAATCATATAGGAAATAGAACATTTAAACACAAAGCACCCGAATACAATAGATTTACACAAATGGGTTTCAAAGAGAAAATCAACTCTTCAAAATACAATCAATTATTCTCATATTTCAAAATTTAAATGCATTGGAAAGGATTCAAAAACCTAGAAATTATCTTCCGGTCTCTTTTCTCATTCTTGCCTTCCTGGAAATCACTTTTTGTAGAATTTTCCTTCTTATTTCTTCTTCTCTTGTTTTTCTCTTCTTTTCACCATTATTAATTTACTGTACTCTAGAATTCTTCTACCCGACACCCATTTTCAGTTATATTTCTTGCAGAGAAAAATAAAGATCAAGAAATTATATTGTGTGTTTCCATTATCATTTTCCCTCTTTTAAAGATTTCTCCACAATTTCCAAATACCTAATCTTGAAAATAGTAATAATAATAAAAATATATATTTCCATGCACAATATTTATCATCTATAAGTAATAATAAAGAAATTATATTTTACTTGCAAACTAAGTACTTATCCTTAGTAAATATTTAGGAAATACCATTTTAATTGCAATTTAAACATTCATTCCAAGTAAATAATAAAGGAATATCATTTAATTGAGAATAAAATAATTATTCTAAATAACAAAGCATTATCATTTATTTGCAAAAATAAAATCTATAATTAATTAATTTGTTTCAGTATACTTTTATTTCACTGCTAATTAATTTAATTAACGATTCAGAAGTACGAACAATATAATCATTCAACTAAATTAAATACTAAATGCATCAAAATAGTATTATTGAATTATAAATTGCTTATTGAAAATAGGGGTCATGACAAGGACTCTCAAACACCCTAGTTAGAGCTGATAAACAACTGGTGTGTCAACAGTATTCCCAACATGACATTACTTCGAACACATGGTACAAAGACATAGTTCATTATTTGCTACAGAACAAGTGTCTAGATGGTATAAACACAACCCAAAGGAGAGCCCTAAGGATGAAAAGTAGATCCTATACGTAAAATTCAAAGCCTTATATCGAAAAATTATGAAGGTGTTTATCTAAGATGCTTGAATAAAGAAGAAACTATTTTAGTCTTGATAGAATTCCATGACAAGTTATGTATTGGCCATGGTTCATCAGAGGCAACTTCTCATTAGATATTAAAGGTGGGGTATTATTGACCCACACTATTCAAAGATATATTGCAACATGTGCAAACCTGACACATATGCTAGATTGGAGTAAGCAAGAAAAGAAATGCACCCATGCCCCTACAACCTATATACGAGGTATGTCCTTTCGCCCAATGGGGCCTAGATTTTATAGGGATGATTCACCCCCATTCCTTTGCAAGGCATAGGTTTATTCTGGTAGCAATTGATTATTGTACAAGATGGTCTAGAGTGATTGCCTGCAAATAGAGTACGATCGACGTGGTGATCAAATTATTGGAGGATCATATAATGACGAGGTTTGGAATGACATTCACTGTAGTATGTGATACCAATTCTTCCATTGTATCTGTTCAATTACTACAATGAGATTTTGAGCATAATTTAATTCTAAAATATTATTCAAATTATTATTCTCAAGGAAATGAAGTTGCAAAAATTTGTAGAATCTACCAATAAGAACTTGATAGGGATCATTAGAAAAAATTTAGCTAAGAATCCTAAGGAATGGCACTCTCACCTAAAGTTTGCACTATGGGAAAATAGGACTAGAATAAAATCAATTGGTTTAGGGACATCTCCCTATCAATTGGTTTTAAACTAAAAGAGGGGTAAAAATTTATTCAAACCAAAAAAAGTAGTACAAAGTGAGGGCATTACACACCCCTATCTATCTCCACTAAGTAGTCCAACCTTTGTGACAAATATGGGGGTAATTGACCCCTTTCCACAACATTCCAATTTTACAAATGATCATAAGCCCATTTATCCAAACAATCTGCAACCCCATTCCATTCTCTAGGAATGTGGCAAAAAGTAACAGATTCCAAGGAAGCACACAGATTAAGAATCTATTTTATAATTACAACCAAATGCCAACTGCCATCCTCTAACTGTTGCCTCTTCAACATAGTCACCACCACCTGAGAATCAGATTCACAGATGATTTGTCTCTACCCAAGAGCGCAACTGTGCTCCATAGCACATAAAATGGAAAGATCCTCCATCACATTGTTAGTATACCAACCCTTAAAAACAAAAAAGATAAACTCAATAGTCCCAGAACTATTCTGCCCAACACCCCCAATACCAGCATGACTAGAATTTCCTCAAGAAGAACCATTTGTGTTGATTTTCAACACACCCTAAGGAGGACACCAACGCCCCTCCCTATTTATCTTCCAAAGAGGATGTCGACATCTATTTCTCATGATATGGCCAACACCCTGAGCAACACCCCTCTAAAGAGGAAGGTTGAGACGAGTGCAACAGGCAACATCTCTCGAATCCACACCCTCAGCCAAGTCACACTTAGCCAAAATAGGTTCCCCCAAAAAATGAAGAATTTTCTACCACAAATGTTGGACAACCAACTTCACATCTTGAAAAATCCTACGATTCCTCTCCAACCAAATATGCCATATAATGAAGGTCGGTCCAGGAGCCCAAGTAACTTGAAGAAAAGAGGTCTTAACAGGGGCCTTTCCACACTAGCCAAAGAAATTCACCAAAGAAGAGACATGCCAGCAAACCTGGTTCCACACACCCCACCATAGGTGCCAAAGCCTCCTAGAGAAGGAACATTGGAAGAAGAGATGAGAGAAACTCTCCTCACTATTACAACACAAAACACACATCGAGGGACCCTAGAACGCTCACTTGCACAAGTTATCCCAAGTAAGACATTGGTTCTGGACCACCAACCACATAAAAAAATTGCACTTGGGCCAAGAAAATTTGTTCCACACGTGCTTCCACCAAGGAACCTCAGTGTCCCCAAAAATATACCTAACCAACTCTCCATAACTCGTTGAAATAGAGTACTTACCAGATAAATAACTATTACTCCAAGCCAAGACATCTTGCCCCTCCATGGAATTGCATTCACGTGATGTAAGAATATGAGCCAGATCTTTCCTATCCTCCTCTGACCCTCCTGGCGACCAATCCGAGGAGTGCTTCCATCTAAGACTAGCATCCAGTCCAATATTCTGAATAGTCTTATAATGCTCAACCGAATTCCAACTAGCAGCAATAAAATGATCACAGAGAGGCTAGAGGTTAGGGTAATCAGAAAGAATAGGAGGATGACCATCCCAAGAATCCCACCAAAAAGAGCTTGAGAACTTGTATGACAGATCCAAAAAATCCCTTTCTTAACCAACTAACTCCCCGATTTTAGAGTATGCTAAATCATAGATCCCCTTCCTTCTAAAGGGAAATGAGGAACATCAAATGTGTTAACATCCTTAAGATACTTGTGGGTGAGAATAGGGGCCCAAAGCTAATGCTGACTAGTACACCAACGCCAATATAACTTGGTTGCATGAGCTTTCCCATTCAAAACAAGAGAACATAAGTTGAGGCCCTTGTCTTTCTGTGGCATGCACATTGTTTCCCACTTAACAAGACAACACTTAGCCAACTGCAAGTTACCACTCCAAATAAATTGTCGTGAGAGAGCATCAATTGGTTTATGGACATCTCCCTATTAATTGATTTATGGCCTAGAGCCTGTATTCCCTATGAACCTTAGGATACCCACGTTAAAGTTCATGGAGAACTATCTCGAAACAAATGATAAGGTCTAGGTTAGATTGATGGATTTGTTGGACTTATAAGAAAGAAGAAACATTTCTCTTGAGCATGTTTTGAAACATCAAGTTGTGGTCAAAAGATAGTTTAACAAAAGAGCCAAAATAAAATCTTTAAGGATTTCAGACCTTATCCTACTCTAGGACAAATCTAAAGAGAGAAAGGGAAACCATTTGAATTTTGAGCGACTACGGATAGGTCTATGTCAAATATTTGAAATCTTAGGAAAAAACATGTTTAGGATCAATACTATGACTAGAGAACCAGCCCCATTTCTAGTCAATGAGAAGTTTTTTAAACATTACTTTGGGTCCTAGGAATGTTTTACTTCCTTCCATGTAAATCATTAGTGTAGGTTTTCTTTCTCTTTCTTTTTTTCTTTTCCCATTATCAATTGTTGTCGACATTTTCTTTCCTTGTCCCCTTTGTTATTTTCTCTTCCTCTTCCCCTATTTCTTTTCCTTTTTTGGGAGGTTTGTGTTAGTGTTCTTAGGTGTTCATATGAATAAGGTTTGAATATCACTCACACACAAAATGCTCATAATATTTCCTTTTCAAACTTTTTGCATATGGTAGCCTGAAGTTTACTAATCCATTATTAAGTTTGGAAGTCTTGGAGGTTCTCATTTATGAAGTCAATGAGTCTTTGAATTTAGCTGCAAGAATCTTACTATACACAAATTTAAAAGATATAAAAACTTGGACTAATACCACATACATAACCTTTAAATGCTCTGATATAATTTAAGGTGTACACAAGATTTTGATAATGTCTTCAAAGCTTAGCAGAAAATAAGATAGAAAACATGAAATTATAGTTGGAAACTAGTCAATTCTAAGGCTTATCAACGTTTATGGTCATAAAAGGTAAACAAAAAGAAATTTTCACATCCCCTAAATATGGAATCCATCCTTTTTAGAAATATGCAGGGGCATTCATTAGCTTGAATGGGATCATAGTTCATTCATAATATCTAAATGGACAACTAAAAGCAATCTTGTATTTGCCCTCCTCTTTGATCTTGATCTAGTAAATTCTTGATTTGCAATTGAGAAAATACCTTGGGGTTAGTGACCTTTTTATGATAGATAAGATTTATCAAGAATTGGATATGGAAAAGGAAGAGTAAGAGCATTTAGATTTTTATTTTATAGCCATTCTCTTTTTTCCTCTCTTATCTTTTGAATGCTTGTTAACCATGAATGTGTAATAACAAAAAGGAGACTAAGAAGGTTTTTATATACTTCCCTTTCTCGAATTCTTCTATTGCCTGTTGCATGACTGAATAGTCATGTGAAGCAATAAGTATCTTCTTCCCTAGTTATATTGTCTTTCCTAGTTGCAAATTGATCTCCATTATAGGCATTTCGTTTTCCCTTAACTTTTGGGGATCTTCAGATCATATATTCTTGATACGCTCTTCTTCTAAGCCTGATAATGGTTCTGAAGTTTGTATTCTCATGGTTGTTGGATACTTCTTTGCTGCATAAATCAATCTTGGAGTACTGCTTTTTCTCCCATTAAGCGTGAACATGATGTTTTTTTTGTACACCCATGTGGTGTATATCTATCAATAAATTTTCCTCTCAGTAGTATGTCTAGTATGTCTACTGGCATCTGGTACATTGCAAAGAAATCTCATGTTAAATTATGCCCTACTATTACAACTTTTTCTAGTGTTCTTGAACATCAATAGCTATATCTATATATATATATTTTGTGTTCTGTTCCCAATCATTACTAATGGGAGCTTTACAAAAAGATAAGGATGCACTAGTATCAATTTGAGTATCATATTATTTTCCATTTATAAGAACTGAAATGTATTGGGAGAATTTTCCACTTAAAAGTGCTACTAAATATTTTGGTTTCAGTTCTGAGATGGGATCTAGTAAGGCAGATGGAACAAGTTTGATTTTGGTTGGATCAACAATATCTGGGGATTTTTTCTACAGTCTTATCTTCTTGTATTTCTTGATTTTTTTACAAAAGAAGAGAATTGTTTAAGAATATCAAAATATTCATAACAAAAAGGACTTTCTTGATTGTAGGAGGATTCTATAGAAATCTTCTAAACAGTCATCAAAATCATCTAGAGCTTTTTGTATTTCCTTTTTGACAATCTTTCCAATAGATTTGGATTTTACTTCCTTTTTATATGGCTTGATTCAAAAAAATCTAGTTGTCTCTGACTCCCAAGAATATGTAGAGATACAAGAGGAAGTAGAACACAGTTCATCTTCATCAAAATAATCATGAGATTTGTACATACCTAAATTTTGTCCTCTATATATACCTCTTGTTTTAGGAGAACCTCTAGATCTGAAAAATCTATTCATCATGACTGTGGGGATTTCTTCATTTGCATCTGGATCAGAAGATTGATGATCTACATCTAGCAAAGCTTCAGCTAGCTCATCAACTTGTTCTGCATCAATGTATGTATATTCTTCAATAAATGGTTCATAGTTATTATCTTGCAAACAGAGGTCTTCATCTTCATTGACGATATCCCCCAAGTTGTTGTGTCAAAGGATTAAACAAATTTGACTGCATGGTTTTTGCAGGAGCACTAAGGAGCTTTATGGCCAGGCTTATTGCAAATATAAAAAATATTTTTTTTTATTTTCTTTGCATGGGGTATTTCTGCAACGCAAACAACGATGTTTGGGAGCATAAGAATGCTTGCAGGGAAAAGATCAACACTGGTAGGAAAGCCTTTCTTTTTGTATGATTTTTATTGGCTTTGTGGTTTTCTTTTGTAAAATGATTGTAGCCAGCAGTTTATGGATACAAGAGAGCAAGTCTTTTGGCTTGGTGCTTGGTAAATTTCTGAACATTTTTGCAATCAAAAATAAATTGGAATACATGATCTCAAGCATACCTCTGATAGTCATGTAAGAGAGGACCTTATCAAATAAATGATATGAAATTCCTCTAAATTCTTGTTTATATGTTCCCTATCATAAAAGAAACATTCTAAACTAATTAGAATATTCTTCAAATTCTCTGAGATCACAACATTTTATTTGTAAAAATGTTTTGGCTTGACATAATTCATCAACTAATAGATTATGAAACATATGAAGAGCATTTTCTTGTATCCTGACATTATTTTCAATTTTGGTTTTTTTTATTTACTTGTGCATCCTTTTATTCATATGTTTCTGAATGCCACCAATTATTAGTAATTTTGAAAAGATATTGTACAACAAGTCTCACCTAATGTGATTTGGGCAAGATGAACGATTATTCCAAAACACATTAATCCATGCCTGGATATATGGGGTTGTATCTCTGATATGATCAATATTTAAATACCAAGGTTGTACAGGATACTGACCATGCGTAAAAAAACAAAGTTGGCTTACCAGTCCTTATAGATACCTTCTTATGAGTTTGTAATTGAATTCTTTTTGTGGAAGTAGAAGAAGAAAGAATTAAAATAGATGATGTTTTTCTTTGCGTTCTTCATTCTTTAGCCACTGCTAACTCTTCTAATTTTGTATATCCACTCTATCAAAACTAGAAAGGACTAGGGTAACATCATCACCAATCTTGTAAAGATTGATCAATATCTGGTCAAATTTTGTCAAAATATCTTAGGCTTCTTGTTTATCATCATTTATCCTTTTTTCTACAGAATTTAGAGTAGTATGAGTACCAATAAGATAATTTCCTACTTTTTAACATTTTTATCAATAGTACATACAATACCTTTTATGTATAAAACATCTTTACATAGATCTATTAATTTATGTAGTTTGGACAGGTGTCTCTAAATCCAAGAATATTTAATTAATTAATTATTTTTTTGAGACTTCTAGAAAGGAGTTAGTTAGAGTCTAGATAATTATTTAATTAATTAATTGATTCTTTTAGAGACTTTTAAAAACTAGTTAATTAGGGTTTGTTAGAGTCTAATTAATCTTATCCATTGATTGAGATTAAATTATGACCATTAGTTTTTTCAATGAGAATAGTATAAAAGGGGATCAATGGGTATTTGGAGAAAACACACTTGAGAAAGACTTGTAGTAATAGCAAGTAGATTTGCAGTGATAGTAAGGGTGTATTGGAATTTCAGCAGGAGAAATTGAGGGAAGAATTTCCGGAGAAGAATATTGTCGGAGCTTTGTCATTGGGGTTTTTCCAAGGACAATTTGTCCAAAATATTGTGTTCATTGTTTTGCATTTTTTTTCTCTATTCCTATGGTTTTATTTGTGAAATTGCAGTTGTGTTATTTTTCAATATTTGTTGTGAATTAATTTTCGTCAGTTAAATAATCTATATAGATAAGAGATTAATAATCAATAACTGCAATAGAATTTTCACATGGTATCAAAGCTGATTGAGGGCATAAAAAGCTCAGTGCAAGCACAAGAAGGAAAAATCAAGGGTTTATAAAATCCAGTTCGACCTTTTCAGAATTATTATTATAATTATTATTATTATTATCTTTTGAGATGGCCTCAGCAGGTTTAAGAGATCGGAACAGATTGGATGGAGCCTCAAATTTTGGTGTCTGGAAAGCCAAAATTTCTTTATTGCTGGAAGAGAATGGTATCAAGGAATATGTGACCACTGTTGTAGTTGTACCTACAGATCCAACACAACTCTTAGCATATAAGAAGGAATATTCCAAGGCAAGGAGGTTGATTCTTGATAGTGTTAAGGATCATATTATTTCGCATATCGCATAGTTAGATACAACGAAGAAGATGTGGGACACCATTCTGAATATGTAACAAAATGCTACCACTAACTGGAAGTTGATTCTTAGAGAAAAGTTGAGGAATACCTGGATGAACAAGGGAGAAAACGTTACAAGTTACCTCACCAGGCTTAGACTTGTCAAGGATGAGTTGGAAGTTGTTGGAGATAAACCAAATGATGATGAGCTAGTACAAATAGCCCTAAATGGGTTTACTAAGCAGTGGGATGTCTTTGTTCAAGTTATTAATGGACGAGACACCTTACCGAGTTGGGATATACTATGGAGTGACTTCACTCAAGAGGAGCTTAGACTAAGTCTTGTCAGTGGAACCAGCAATAAGAGTCAAAAAAGTGAGGAAGAACAGGAAAGCATTTCCCTAGCAGGAAAAGGGAAAGTGAAGAAGGGGCCTAGCAAAGGATCAAATCCTAAAAGTGAGAAGGACTTGTCTAAGATCAAATGTTATGGTTGTCAAGAGTTTGGCCACTATGTCAGCGATTTCCCACAAAGGAAGAAGAACGAAAAGAAAGGCAAGAAGCAAATGGCAGCTTTAGCAAGTGCAAATGAGCTTTCTAGTAGAATGGAGGATGAGTTTACACTCATAACTTGTATGGTTAGCTTAACCTCACAGGGTGTTTGGTATATAGATAGTGGTGCGTCATTTCATATGACAGGAGTTAGAGAGTACTTCTCCAGTTATAAGGAGGGCATCAGAATCCATATTTATATGGGGAACATGTCCAAACTCAATCCAGTTGGGAAAGGGACTATTCTATTTTAGAGGGAGAATGGCAAGCTGATTCCCATTCATGATGTGTTACATATGCTAGGCTTGGGTATGAATCTGATTTCTATATCCATCCTTCAGGATAAAGGCTACAATGTACTCTTTAGATGGGCACATGTGTTAATCAAGCATAAGGATTGGAAATCACCCATAGCTATTAGAGTTAGGAGTGGTCGGCTTTACAGGTTGCAGCTTGATACTCATAAGACACTCATGAGTAGTAGTAATCCTAGAGATCAAGGAGAGCTATGGCATGGGAGGATGGGCCATATACATCATGGAGCACTTAAATTGCTTCGTGAGACAGTGATAGGTGTTCTAGAGGCGAGCACAGAGCATGATGATGTATGCAAGAGATGTGTATTGGGTCCAAGTTTGTGAAAGCAACTTTTCCAAGGAGTGACACCATATCCATCATTAGAGAGAGAGAGAGAGAAGATTATATATACAAAATGCACACAAATAACCCCTCTTACACACACACACATATATATATATATATATACACACAATGTTTACACGTTCTTCATTGGTGTATGCACTTATGAAATACATTATAGAATGCACATAACCTCCTACACTGTGAACTTTATTGATTTCGTATTCCTATTTTATGTGAAGACATTCTTCCCTCATGCATGCACATTTGAAATACATTACAGAATGCAAAAACCCTCCCAAGGTAGTCTCTCTCTATATATATATAGATGTTAATTTATCGTTCATTCCTATATTTTTTAAATACAATATAGAATGCACAAAACCTTCCAAGGTAGAGTCTCTATATATAGATTTTAATATATATTCATATTTTATATTAATCCATTCTTCATAGTTATAAAATGCACATAACCTTCAATAATGTGAACTTGTATATTGATTTGGCATTTTGTCCTAGATGCTTTTATAGGAAATATTATTTGTATTCTTATTTTATGTTGAAGATATTCTTCACTCATGCATGCATTTTTGAAATACATCATAGAATGCACAAACCTCCCAACATACTCTCTCTCTCTCTCTCTCTCTCTCTCTCTCTCTATATATATATATATATATATATATATATATATAATGCATTTGTGTGTTCTATAATGTATTTCAAAAATGCATGCATGAGTGAAGAATATCTTCTAACATAAAATAGGAATACAAACATCTCCTATACAAACATCCAAGACAAAATGCAAAATCAATATACAAGTTCACACCATTAGGTTGTATACATTCTATAATGTATTTCAACATGAGTGAAGAATGTGTTAACATGAGTAAAGAATGTGTTAACGTAATATATATATATATATATATATATATATATATATATATATATATATATATATATATATATATATAGAGAGAGAGAGAGAGAGAGAGTATTTATAAAATTATAACTCTATGAACATTTAGGAAAAAATGCAAAATCAATATTAAGTTCACACTATTGGAGGTTTTGTGCTTTCTATAATGAATTTCAACGCATACTTTAGTGGAGAAGATCTCCGCATAGAAGAATACAAATGTGATGCCCCTTTTCCTCTTATAGTTATTAAGTATTAACAGTGGATTTAATATAATAAACATTAGAGTTAAGATAATTTATAATATGCAATGTTATCAAAATAAATATGAATAAATAATGTAAAGTACAAACATGACAATTAAATAATTAACATAATAATTGGAATAACACCTCCACATAGATTGATCATATTAACAGAAAAATCATAGACAATATTCTCAATATTGTTGAATAAATGGTTTTCAATAGTTGTTTGAAAATCATGGAGAGACTACTATCTAGCACTTAGATGAATGGTTACAAGTCTAGGTTTTTCGCGGCAAGGAAACACCCCCGGAAGAAACCGGTCCTTACATAGAACCCAACCTACCTTCACAACATAAACACAACCCTGACCAGGACACTCTCATGTGTACATTGTACCCCAAGTTGGACACACTTTGTGTGCCCCTTCTCCAAATGCCTTGATGCTAGCCAATTACCCTAACCTTCACTCCTTTGTGCACTTTGAATTTTTATTTTCCTTTTTCTCTTCTCTCCTTGAATGTTCTCCATGCCCCTTTTCCAAATCTCACATAATTGTTTTATATAAGTTTTAAGGGATGGTTTCCCAAACCATCACACCCTTTCACAAAGGTTGCCTTTTAATAATTATTCTTCCCTTTTTTAAAGAGTGTTTATACATATTCTTTATTAATCTATCTTTTAACCAAAAGATCATAATAAATAATCTCCCTTCTAATTCTAAAGGGTTATCTCATAGTTTTCTCTTCTCTTGGAGAAAAAGTCACATAACAACTATCCCCACGTGTAAATTAACTATTGTCCTCAATAGCACAAGATGCATCTACATCACAACTCAAAGAAACATATGGTCAATAACTGAAGATACCAACATTGAATATTTGTATTTTTTTCATAATATATTTATTTTATTCTTTACATTATCTACATTATTTACTTCTTTTAATTCATAGATCCCCCTTTTTAAGTGTTATTTTACATTCACAAGTAATTTTAATAAAATCACTTTTCCTATCAAAGTTATGATGAGAACTATATAGATGTCTTATGGAATATAACATGAATTTACAATTGACAAGATAATTATAATTTATGTGTTTTACCTTCTATCCTTCAATTTTATAATTTTACTCTCATGTAACTCCTTCAAATTATTAAAGTATTACAATGTGATCACACAATAATTACCATGCATATCCAATACTATGTGGTCACTCATAAGAAGTATAATCTATATACTCAACATACATTCTCAGATGATATTCATGCATTTTGGACTACATGAATATCCTCTATAATGTACAAATAGAATCTTAGTCCTATATAATAAGGAAAATGTACAAGGTTATTGGGTTGATCAATTCCAATAACAATATACAAATTAAAACAAAAGATGATACACATAATATCACAATGCATCTTAAATATCAATAGAATAATAGTAAATTATTACCACCTAGCGATTACTTCATAAAGAAATACTAGTTTTAATCTTCCTTTAAGAAACTAGGTTAATTACATCTCAATTTACTTCTAAGATGAAGAGTTGTTCAATTATGTTTTTGGATGAAGTTTTGGCTATAAAAATGAGGATACCTCACATTTTGTGTAAAGTGGAGCACAACTTTTTATTGGGGATCTTATCATAAAATTAAATATCAAGGGTACATAAGAACAGGAAATATTATGTCATTCCATAAATATATCCCTAGACTTGAACACCTATTGATATACAATATTATTAGATTGTGTATGACAAAATAATTAGTATAAATTTATAATTTTAATTTTCTTAGAGGTTGGCTCTCCCCCTGTAAAATTCAACATGTCCCCATTTCTCATCCTAAGAATATTCATGTTATGGTGCTTGATTAATAAAGCATTATTTCCTTCCAGCAAATGCTTTAAACAACATAATATTTTCAAGGTTTAAAATAACATGCCCCTATGGGTTTATATCCTCTAAATATGTTATTCTCAAAAATCCATTCCAATCATATTGTCATTCCTCTAAATTTAAAATGTGAATCCAAGGACCTGTGGGCCATGGGCCCACAATGTACTTACATTAAATATGTCAATGTGTCGGCTTTAACTAGTCATAACAAGCATAGTAAAACTATTTTCTAAATATACAAATTTCACTAATACAAATACTAAATCACTAACTATTATTGCAAATACTTTCAAGAATATTGGTTTATATGTTCATTGAACTAGTCCTTGAAATTCAACTCTCTAATGATCTTATTTGCAATATTGTGTAGAGCATGTGTATGTAAATAAGTTGCCTTTGACCAAACTTTGAAATTTTAGAATGAAGTTGGCCTCATTCAAAAACTGAAAGAACATACCCCAAATTAATTTTCTTGAGATTCCCAAAAATGTCTCACTTATATCTTCAACTACCCTAAAAAAATCACTAAAAATTTTGGAACAGATTTTTGAGATATATTTAATCCTTTAAAACGAGGGTTTCAATGGAAAACGCCTTCTAGATTTAGATGGATTTAGAGAAAAGGCCTGGCCTACTCTAGTATCATGTAGAAATTTACGAGTGTGCACCCTTAGAAAGAAAGAGATTAAGCTTTGAAAATGGTGCCCAAAGACACTTTTATAAACTTGATAGTTGATGATTAAACAATGGGTTTGGATGTGTACATATATAACATCAATACAACATTAACAGTCAATCTAAGATAGCTTTACTTATGGCTCTCTTTGGTATTTTGTTGCCTTCATGTTCTAATTCCTAAGAGTGGTTATTGCCCATGTTGACAACCATCTTAGAAATTGTTATTTTGGCTTGGTAAGTACTTATATTGATCATGTTGTTTTTATGTTTTATTCCTGGGTTTGTGTAAATCTTCATGGCTATCACTGTTGTGCTTTCATAGTGGTTTGGTCTATTCAAATGTAAGTATGGCTGAAGAGGTTTGCCTTTATCATTTTGTTGTTGACTTGACATTGGAAATCGCTCATGACTTAAGTGATTCTTTTTGTTCTTGACTTCCTAAGTAATGGCAATATACGGATCGGTGGACCAGCTTGGGAGGTGAGGAATTTATCTCCCAATATACCAAGGTGTGCATATCGTCAAGACAAATGTGTCCAATGTGGAGATTTGTTCAAAGGTTGTAGATATGTCTGATCTTGATTGGGCCGATGGTGTAACATGTTTGCACCAAAAATACAGTGGCAAAGTGAAGTTGTTTATTATTTTATTTTATTTTTGGCAAAGCAAAGTCCACGGCTACCTGGTAGTATTTCATTGATTGCAGGTGATTGGTAATTTAAATCATACACTTCATTGTTTGTCAATCCATCAATGACATAGATCTTAATGGCCAGTGCATCTAGACCATTGATTATGGTCAAGGATTAAGGAATATTGTAGTTTCCTGAGTGGCGAAGTCAAAGTGGTCATATAAATTGACATGGCAATTGCATAAATTCAACATAACAGCAGTCATTGATCAATTTTGATCTATAAGCACACACCATTCCATTTGCTGACAATTTCACTCAAAGTTCTCAAGCAGTAGCAGTCATTGATCAAATCTAATCAATGGGACAAATTTGTTTGGGGAATATTTTGTATCTAGATAGAAACCATTGATGGTGCCACATGTTGCAAGTGTGTGACATCCATTCTTTGCAGTTTGTTAGATTTCTTGTAGCCCGTGGATTGTGAATCAAGTGCTACACATCACAATCTTGTTCATTGTGGTACGTTGGTAGATTGAACTACCTAAATCCTTGGTCATCCACCACAATTGTTGATATGGTGGGTCATTTAATGCCAACTAGTCTTGATCGTCAGTGTTGCTGGAACCTTGTGTATAATGTAAAATGTTATGTGGAGGCCTAGAGGAATGAATGAAATTCACAACATGATTTGGTAGATCTTGATACATGTTTGTACTTTGACAGATTGAATCACAACACTTTGACCATCTTTGCTATAGAATTTTTTTTTTGGGGGGGAAGCAAATTTGGACCAATTGATGTTCTTGGTGCATAAGAATTTAAGTGATATAATCGAGTGTCCCTAGTTAAATGAAAGGATTATTTCTCGAGGAGCCAAACATTTCTTCGTTGGTGTTAGAATGGACCTGGGCCATTGAATTTGAAACAAATTGCATCTAGGATGTTGGTTTTAGTTAATGTTTCATGGACTAGAGCAGCTTGGTCGAGGAGTTTTGAAGCGGCTATTGTCACGCTTTTGGTCTATTGCAGTGGATTGGTAGATTGTGAGGTCATGCATCTCAAGCATACACTGATCTTCCAAAGACATAAATCATAGTTAACATTTTAAAGAGCAGATCTGGGCAACAAGTGAAGGTCATTTGAAGGACAAATCGGTTTCTGTATTTTACTTCAAATGTTTTCCCTCAATGAAAGTTTTCAAGCATCTGCCTAATATTAATAGGGTGCCAAAGCATAAGGTGGTGAATCGATAATTCTGGAATAATGTTCTTTCCTTTATTCATGGAAAGGCGAGCATCCATGGCCTGTTGTAAATGTAAATAGTGGATTAAAAGAAAATTCCGTATCTTTTTCCTACTCTAGCTCTAGAATGATAACTGTCAATCAGGTATGGGAATCCATTAATGTCCTCAAAGAAACGCGGTCTGGTGTGACGCTTTGATTGCACAAATCGGGTTCAATGAAAAGGGTTTAGAAACTTTTGGATGAATGTAGATAGCATGGATGCAAAGCCAAATCTACAACCATTATCGACATCCTCTATACCTATATCAAAATAGTAGCTTCAGATCAGGGTATGGACATCCATCAACGCATAATGGAAAGATTTTCATCAAATGTTATAGCTAGAAATGACATTGGATAGAGAATGAAGCCGGACTTACCAGCCTTTCCAGAATGGTACGCACAGACCTACCCCGGTCACAGGATAGTTGTAGTTGTAACTTGCCTTGAAACACCATGAATTGCTACCCATTGCCAGTCATCCCCTAAGTGTTGTCATTCTAAGATCAAGCTGGAAGGATTCATGGTGCTGCTATTAGTACCGTATCGGTCTATATAAATGTTGCACTCGAATGTCCAGTTAACTTCGACTATATTACTCAATGTCATGGAATACAATCTTGTCGATAAGATGTTCTATGGAAGTCACAATTAAATGACATGTCCTTCGAAGATAGGACACGATCAGTTAAAGAATAATGCTTGTTCGAAAAAAATGAAACGACATGACTTACTGAAAAATCGAATGGCCTAAGGTATATGGAGAAGGTAAGAATGAATAAGAAATAACGAAGCCACCGGAGTGTAGCGAAGTGTAGAGAGTAGGAAATAGTTCAGGGAATATAGAATGACGACATGAAGGGATAAGCTTATGTTTATGCGTGGAGTAGGTAGATATTTATAATGATAAATTGTTTCAAATTAATATAAAAATTATTTAAATTTTCATAGAAAATGTGTAAAATTTTAAAAATTGGTTGTTATTTCATTAAAGAAAAGGTGTTGTGAATTTGATTATAAGAATATTATAATTCTAAGGATAATGGGATAATCTTGAATTAATTATGATATATAATATTAAATAATTCACATCATACATCATTTAATAATCAAATAAACGACGATCACAATCATATACTATATGATTGTTACCCAAAAAAAGATTAGTATGAAAAATTCCTATATATCACTTGTACAAAAATGAGCAGAATTTCCTAATTTGAATAAAACATTGGTCATACAACTTGATATAATTTGAAGAAAAAAAAAATTAAAGATAAAAAGGCTTGATCATTAGGCTTGATGTCATTTTTCCTCTTATACTTATTAAGTATTAATAGCAGATATAAGTATTGTATGCAATGTTCTCAAAATAAATGTGAATAATTAATGTAAACTTCAAACATGTGACAATTAAATAATTAACATAATAAATGGAATCACACTTTCACATAAGTTAATCATATTAATACCAAAATCATAGAGACAATATTCTCAATATTGTCAAATCAATGGTATTCAATACTTATATGAAAATCATGAAGAGGCTGCTATCCGACACATAGAAGAATGCTTACAAGTCCAAACTTTTCACAGCATGGAAACACACCTAAAGGAAACCGATTCTTTCACAAAACCCACTCTACCTTCACGACATAAACACAACCCTAGCCAAAACACTCCTGGATGTACATTGTACCCCGAGTTGGACACACTATGTGCCCCTTCTCCAAATGCCTCAATGCCAACCAATGACCCTAACTTCCACTCCTTTATGCCCTCTAAATTTCTCTTTTCATTTCTCAATTCTCTCCTTGAATGTTATCCATGCCCCTTTTCCAAATCTCACATAAATGCTTTATATAAGCTTTAAGGGGTGGTTTCCCAAACCATCACACCCTTTCACAAAAGTTGCCTTCTAATAATTATTTAAATAAAACATTGTTCTTCCCCTTTTCAAAAAGTGTTTATACATATTATTTATTAATCTCTCTTTTAACCAAAAGATCATAATATCCTTTATTTTCTCTCTCCCTTTTAATTCTAAAAGTTTATTTCATAATTTTCTCTTCGCTTGGAAAAAAAGTCACATAACATGGCATTCTCTCTCTATATATACACATATATACAAACATCTAAGATGTGCAAAAAATCAATATATAAGTTCACACTATTGGAGGTTTTGTGCATTCTAAAATTTATTTAAAAAATGCATACATCAATGAAGAATGTCTTCACATAAAACAGGAATACAGAGGACATCTCCTCAACCAGGGTGCCAGTTTTTCCCTAATTAGTTTGTTCTTCGTTTAACTAATGACATTTAAAGAGTAGAAACCTACAGACATCTATGACACCGTGATTAGAGAAACTGCAAAATCAATATATAAGTTGACAACATTGTCGTTGACCAATGAAACAAAACATTTTCAAGGTCTCCATCAAATCTGTAACCTTTTTCTCAATGACAGACTACCTAAAGCTCTATCTTACTTGAGCCCCAGGAAGGAAGCCAGTGACAGAGAGCCTCTTGAATTTACCTTGTGTGCTCTTGTATGTAAACCTAAGACACAGCTTTTAGCTTCTTTGTTGTACGTTCGGTTTTCTCAAGATCCTAATTAGGAGGGCCCTTATCTGTAACTCCATGCATAGACTTCAGCCTTTGTATGAGACATGTTTCCTTCCCTAACTGGTCTTTCAGCATGTTCGACTTTGAGGTATTAGAACATTTCAGTTTATACATGTGCCAAGCTTTTAAATTGTTGAGTTTCCAGTCACCCATTTTCGAAAGCAAAAATCTTCACATTCTTGGAATTTAAACGAACCCATATTTAACGAACCCATATTTAATAGCCTTCTTATCCTACGAGTCAAAAAAGTTTGACTTATGTTCAGTACCGATATCACCACATAAACTTCAACAAAACTTTAAATAGAATCCTGCCGAGTTAGGACCACCACTCTCTTAAAATTGAACACAGCATCCAGTACTGTATTTTGAAGTATCAATGCCAACTTTTCTGTTACGAAGTATCATAGATATTCTTAAAGTTGAATTTGTAAATCAGCAGAGGAAAATTAAAAAAATAGATTAGAAAAAGCATCGATAAGAAAAATATTTAGAAAGACTTTCTACAATAAAGAGGTCGGCAATAGTAGAGAAAAAAATAATGCTCCCCATACCTACCTTAAAAATCTGAAATTATTCAGATATAATATAATTCCCAGATTGGCCTTCACAATGACAGTGTCGCAACATATTTCACAATTATATTGTTATTGAGAATGGTCGTATCATCTCCTTTTCATTCACAAGATGACTGCAAATTTCTGAATGAACAGCAAATCATAAACTAAAATATACAGACATGTGATAGCTCAAGCATATTTAAAAAACATGAGCTACAAGAAAGTTAGCGATAAAAATCTGCCATAGCTGCCATGCCATGTAGTAAATATTTTCTGTATCCTCATGGTAACTAGAATTAGCATACTCTTAAATCACAAGCTCATTTTGCATTCAAACATGCATGTATCACACATCAGTAACATTACAATAAAATAATGTAAAATTAAAAGAACCTGAAAATAACAGTCTACTCAGAAAGAGCAAGACTATTCAATCCCAATATCAAAACGATTTAGCTTGCCCCAAACAAGGTAATCAATCTACCCCGGCCTCAAAGTTAGGAACTTCAACATGCGCCAGTGTTCAGGCTCCAGAAAACTTGCTCATCATCTTAGCAATAATTGGTGCAACTTTGGGATTTGCTTGATGCTTCGCCATATTTGCAGGGTTTTTCATAACTGCCATTAATTTATAACAAGTATAATCTGTCAAATTTTCTCCCAAAAGTAAACAGTAAATATCCTAGAATTTAAAAAACTTGTCAAAATCATATCTTCTTCCCTCTAAATATTAATCAGCACAGACAGTTTCTTGATAGACAATTACATTGTCTGTTCTCCATAGTGCTCAATGACCATCCAAAGAATGTGTTTCAAACTCTCAAATCTCAACAAAATAAGAGAAAAAATCTTAAATGAAAATACAAAGCTAGGTGTTAGCCAATTGGCAATAATTGCTTTCCAATATCTCAGTATGTCGAGACATATAACTATTCCAGATTCTTAAAGTACTTGTCTAAATTAAATAATATAACATGTGATGTCAATAAATAAGCAAAACCAATGAGGTAAAGATGGTACAAAAGACAGTTAACCAAACAACTATTTGTAAATTAAAATATACAAAGTTCCACGGGTCCTCTTCCAAGCCCTGAAACTGGCATCCCTGTTTCCCATGGCCATCCCCAATTTTTCATAAAACGTCAAAACATCCCCAAAATAGCACAAAACATTAGGAAACATTTGCAAGACATTTTGGCCATCCCAAGGATGGTCAGGGACGTCTAAGATGTTCCTCAACCATCCTTAGGGGGTCCAAGCTTGTAGATGGATAAAGGGGAATTTCACATGTTTTAAGTATACATATATATATTTATATATAGATAGTGGATTTGAAGCGGATGTCCCTAGGCCATCCTCAATTTCTCTCAATACTTCAAAACATACCCAAAATGGCACAGAATGTCAGGAAATGTGTACAAGATGTTTGGCTATCCCAAGGATCGCCAGAGGACGTCCAAGCATTCCAGATGGTTTTTCACATGACATCCGTAGGACAGTTGAGGGACATCGTAGGCATCACTAACAGTGATTCAGCTATATACAAAGGACTAGTCTTTCAGGAACCTGTCACCAAAGTATTACGAGTCATCCTCCTCTGACAGCACAAAACCCCATTCATTGCCACCTCCATCTTCTACCCCAATTACTTAAGAGATTCGCAAGCTCTAGCAGCCCATTGCCTCCTTTGATACACAGCCAATGATTGAAATATCCCAAGCAATATTTGTGCAATTTTCTGGTTTTTTTGTAATGCAAAAATGATGCCCTAATTTCTCACTTTTAATTTCTGCTTAAACGCTAGAACGCTGATGTAATTTTCTGAGTTAT
Source organism: Sequoia sempervirens (assembly GCA_007258455.2). NCBI lineage: Eukaryota > Viridiplantae > Streptophyta > Pinopsida > Cupressales > Cupressaceae > Sequoia > Sequoia sempervirens. Next base: position 1,157,906,088 of record VDFB02271358.1, on the reverse strand, counting down.
ATAATTCATGAACAGCAGCACATAATGCGACCAAATGATAGGAAAACTTATAGCAGATAATAGTAACATTAGATAACCAACATAGCATGATTAGATCCTTCAATATGAGCCAATAAATGTCTGATATAAACCTCCAATCTGCTGCTACAAAATATGAATGCAAAGTACAAAGTAAAGTGGGCTCCAAACATGCACCACAACATGAAGAAACCCCAATAATGCAGGTGCAACTGACCCTAGCTGGGCGAAGTTGCTCCAGCAACAAATATGCAACTAAATGATGATGAAACTACTCAAAAAACCCTACCAATGGGTGTGCTGGCCTGCTGGACTGATATTAGGGCTTTGCCACCCTAGAAATCTGAATTAGAGCCTCCAACTTGCACAGCTCGCTCTCCAAATCTGAAATCTAAATGCTGATGCAAAACTGACATGAACTAGCAATTATCTCCATTTAAGCACATAAGAACCTCCATCATGAAGTTCACCCTTGAAGAAGCTAGGGTTTCGTCCAACTTCTCCTTAATGCATTAGGGTTTTCATCCTACAGCATATGCTGCTCAAAAGTGCAGACCAATGTAGAAGAACAATTTCAAATATGATCCTGAAATGCTCCACAAGATTTTGTATTTATACATGTTTCCCTCCTTCTCTATGCTGGCTTTCCCTCCTTCTCTATGCTGGCTGACCTAGGCAAAATTGCTATTAATTTCTTCTTTTTTTTCCCATCTCAAAGCCAACTTAGGAAGAAATATAAATGCTTTATTGTTTTTCTTCGCAAGCCTGACCTGCTTTTCCTTAACATGAGCCGACCTAGGAAAAAAGCTTAAAAGAGGGGACATTACAATGATAAAGGTTGCCATATCCTGTTGTCGTTCCCATCCTAAATATCCATCATACCTTCAAGCAGAGGTAAGCCTCTGCCAATTTAAGTCCTGTGCAGTTCTGTCTCCAAACCTCTGAGCCAAGATTTCTTTATAGGCAATTCCCCAGCTTGTGAATGATTGCCTTGTCCTCCTTAGGTCCAAAAAGACACCAATGAACATACAAGCAACATCGGTATTAACCTTGTAGCGGTGAGTTGTGAATAGAAATTCCTTACCAAGCAATCACTCATGTTGAATAGCTTCCTAAGCTACAGCTCTAAGACATTGCCCAGCAAAGCCATCTATATATACACAGTGACACGTTGATCAACATCACATTACTGTCCATCTTCCACAAGCTGAAGTGTTCTCTAAAAAAGGGGAAAGACCAGTTCAAGCATCCAAATGTTAGCAAAATCACCAATATAGAATGGATTAGATAGGATTTTAAGACTAGCTATGAGTTTCCAAAATCTTGCACCACCTCACCTCCATCATGCCCAAAGGGTTCGGCTATTTGGTGCCCTTCAAATCATTTGCAACATGCAATCCAAAGCTGGCTCCTTTAATGACTACAGCTATGTTAGACTCCCTACCAATTAAACTATGATACTCACTGCCGCTGGATCTTCTAGCAATATGTGTCATACAATGAGTCTAATCAATGCATGCACCAACACTTTAATTTTTCAATTTGTCCCCAAAGGAGGCCTATCTGCCGCCCTTGTCACTAATTATAAAATATAAACTCCCTTCCATGTCTATAGCATAGTTGGCTAAGCAGTCAGCTTCCAAATTGATCCCTCTATATATATATATATATGTCACTGCTGTTGGATCTTCTAGCAATCTGTATCATATAATGAGCCTAATCAATGCATGCACCAACACTTTTAATTTTTCAATTTGTCCCCAAAGGAGGCCTATCTTTCACTCTTGTCACAAATTATAAAATATAAACTCCCTTCCATGTCTATAGCATAGTTGGCTAAGCAGTCCCAATAACCACCAAGCAAGTGATAGGATGTTTATTTTCCAATTTGTTGAACTGCCCTTCATATTGCATTTTTTATCATCATAGAATCTCCTTTGGTTTGGATATTTCTTATACCAGAGCGAAGGAAAAGTTTAAGTCCACAAATCAAAGCCTGAGCTTCTGCTTCATTATTTGTCCCTCTCTAAATTTATTTGTTGTTGTGCCATTTAGTTTTCCTTGGGGGTCTCTAATCAAGCAACCAGCTCCGGAGTTGCCTAGATTCCCCATTGCTACTCCACTGAAGATGAGTTTTTCCCATCCTGGCAGAGGTGGTGTTAAAGATATTCCAAGACATGGATTAGCAATAGAATTAACTCTGGTGGCCCCATTAATTTAGACCACTCCATCTGTTTAATAAACTATTTATCCCAAGAAGTGAACCATTCATAATTTGAAGATTGGTTCAAAACCCTACTGTTCACAACCTCCATAATAGCAATTTAAATTTTGCTCAAAAAGGATTTTTCTAACAAAACCTTGGCCTGAAAAACTTTCCTATTCCTCTTTTTCCAGATTTCCCAAATTAATATTGATGGACAGCATATTCAAATGCATGAGAAGGTGACTTGGTTATATACTACTGGCTAGGAGTTACAAGGAGCTAAAATGTTAAACCCACACCCATCCCAACTTGGCACAAAGCCATTGCCATCATTTGGAAGCAAATGAGCAATTTACCAGCCAATGATTGACTATCTCCTCTTCCTACTCGCAAAGGACGCATCTGAATGGTCTCTGATACCCAAGTTCTTTAAATCTCTGAGCAGTTAAGATTTTCTTTTGGATGGCAGCCCATGCAAAGGCTCCCACCATTGGCAGACAAAACTTACTCCAATAAAACTAGGTAGGTCAATCAATTTTAGTTTCATGATAGTCCTCAACCAAATATACTAATTTGGCAAAATATTCTCCAATTTTAGAGCAGCTCCATCTCAATGTATCTTATTTCTCATTAATGAAGACTTTCCTCTTGGAAAGTTCTTGGAATAAAATAGAAATATGGGCAGCTGATATACCCACTCCATGCAAACCTTTCCAAACCCATTTTGTTCCCCCTTCAAGGCATTTGGTGGTTAGAAAATCCTTGAAACTTGTGTCTCAAGCTGATTTTAAGATGATCTTGGTCTCACTCAACTTTTCTATATCTACCAAAGTGGTGTAACCATCCCAAGAATCCTCCCAAAAGGTCCTTGGCTTACCATTTCTGATCTACCACGTAACATTCTTTTAATAATATGCCTGCAAGAAAGAATGAATTTCCATATAGTACAGCCACAAGGAAAGTTTCTTACATGTAGAATAAAAACGGCATCGAAGTTGTCTAGATATTTATTTTAGAAAAATCTGGCCCATTTGAGGAGAAGTTTGGAGTACATTCCCCTCATCAACTTAGCTCTGAAGGGCCTTGTTTTGAGCACCACTTCTTCTAAATCCAACTGCTCCAACTACTTTTGGTTTGCTAATGAAATAGACTATCAAGGGAAGTTTCCTGCCTTCCAAGTTTCTCACCTATATAAATCCATCTTTTGTTCAAGTTTGTTGCATGTCTCAGCAAGTAATCATGGAAGGTATTATAAGGCATGACATGAGAAAAGTTGGAATGCCAGAAACTACCGCTTTGAGCATCAAAATTCTGTTGGCTAGTGACAACCATCCACATTCCAAGTTTCTCACTTTCGAGATCAAGAATCCAAAAGTCGCTCCCATAGAGAAGATTACAACATCCATTGAAAAGTGGAACCCCCAATATTTACTTGGCAATGAACCAATTTTAAAGTCGAGTGTTGAAGCTACTTCCTTTTGTCTTTGCCCACTTGTGTTATAAAGGAAGATTTATGATTGTCAAATTGATGCCTTGACCTAAGGCCACTAAATAGTTATCCACAATTTATTTCATCACTCTAGCCTGCTTTTTACCAGAGGATCCGAAGAGTAGTGTATCATCTACATATTCTTGATGTCAGATGGGAGGAACCATTTGTGTGACATGAATTCCCTGCCATGCCCCCAACAAATAGGAAGCTTGGATTGAGAGCCTTGAGGCTTCAACCATGATGATGAATGGGAAAGGGGAAATTAGATCCCCCTAACACAACCTTCTAGATGACTCAAGGAAATGCCATTTACAAGGATATAGTGCCTTGAGTTCCCTGCCATGCCCCCAACAAATAGGAAGCTTGGATTGAGTGCCTTGAGGCTTCAACCATGATGATGAATGGGAAAGGGGAAATTAGATCCCCCTAACACAACCCTCTAGATGACTCAAGGAAATGCCATTTACAAGGATAGAGTAGCAAAAACTAGACACGATTATAGAGTCAATCAATCCAATTTTTACAAACATTGAAACTCTCCAATACCTTCATCAAGAATCTCCAATCAACCCTATCATAAACCTTTTGAATGTCATGTTTCACCAACAAGCAACTCTCCTTGGCATTGACCGAGTAGATTACTTCATGAGCAATGATGATTCCATCCATTATCAATCTTCCCATCACAAACCCACTTTGCTCTTCAACTATGACGTTAGGAAGAACTAGTTTTAATCTATTAGTTATTGCTTTAGCAATAATTTTGTAAGTGAAGTTGCATATAGAAATTGGCCATAAGTCATCAAAGGATTCAACATTTCTTTTTTGGGGATGCGTGCAATGAAGGTATCGTTGAGTTCTTTCAACATTGTTTAATTTTTTCTTGATTCATCCACAACCTCCCAAACATCTTTACTCATTGTATTCCAACACTTCAAGAAGAATTTGCCAAAAACCCATTTTGGACTTGGGCTTTGTCAAGATGCATTTGAGTGATTGCAAGCTTTATCTATTCCTTAGTGAAAGAAACCATCGACATTGTTTTCTGCTCTTCAATTACCAACTTTGAGAGATATTGCATAGCAGCATCTTGGTTGGTCCTATTTGATCCTTCCTAGTTGTTAAAAAGGGACAAAGTAATTATCTGCCTCTTTGCTTATTGCTGTCACCTCCTCAATTATATTCTACCATCCTAAGTCTTGATTGAGGAGATTTTGTTAAGAACTTTCTTGATTATTGTTGATTATGAAAAAATTTGGTGTTTTATCACCTTCTTTGAGCCAAGTCTCTCTAGATTTTTGTTTCCAACATATTCTTCCTTTGATAGTATTTCTAAGAGTTTGTCCATTAGGCATTTTTCTCTCTTGAAGGCCTCCTATTTCATTTCCTTTTTTATTACTTATTCATTTAAGCTTGTCGGCTCCACTTCAACTTCTTTTTCTTGAAAATTTTTTTTGAAATATTGCTTATTCCATATTTTCAAACAAGCTTTGATGTGACAATTTCTTGAGTAGAGAAACATTTTGGATACTTCTTGTGTAGGGGTTGTTTTCCACCATGATTCTATGTTGGTCGTGAAGTCACCATCTCAAAACCACATATTTTCAAATTTGAAAGGGCATCTAGGAGGGGATTGGTCCTTTATTAGAATTGAATGGGGAAAATGGTCAAACCTGGAGGTGGGAAGGATTCAACATTCATATTATGGAAGAGTTGACCAATCGCCATCACAAAGGAATCTATCCAAACTTTCAGCTATGTAGGAAAATCCCAACCTACAATTTGACCAACTATAGGACCCATTCTTGGGCTTCACATATTGGAGATTCTAATGCCTCATAAATTTGAGAAATTTATTTGGAATTGAGTAGCCCAATTTATGCCACCAATTTTCTAAGGGGCTCAAAATAGCATTGAAATCTCCCCCAATTATCACCAATTCTTGTTGCAAAGTTTCCATGATGTGGGAGACTTGAACCCATAATTGCTTTCGAGGAGACAACCCACTAGACCATAAATGTTAATTAAAACAAAACTTAATTTGGAAACAACTAAGAAATATTTACAAACCTACTAATTCTAATTGCAACGAAGCATTTCAACTTTGATTGCTAAAGGTTTCCAACAAAACCCTCCAAATGCACCAAAAGATTCTACACAGTCCCTATTCCAAGATTTCCATTTTTGGAGTACAACAACCACATCTATTTTATTTAGTTTGTTTCCTACATTAAGAATATTTTAGCATTTGATATATCCATATGACATTTGACCAAGCGTCTTTTCTTAAGGGTGTTTAAGCCCTTAACATTCCATGAATAGATCCTTGTTGCTCATTGGGTAGAGGGATGATCTCAATATCATATTATTGATCTTCATCTAACCCTCTACCTAGCCTTCCTTTTCCAATGGTTCTTTAGTTGTTTTTCTTCCCCTCCTCTTGTGCTCCCTACAATTGGATTTTTCTATCATGGAGTCAATTTGGCTCACCGTTCATTCCTCCAATGAAGTTATTTCAAGATCATTTGCTTCATCCTCCTCATCCAAATACTTGTCAATATTTTGTATTTTGACAAGTGTCTCCTTGTGTTGGATGTGCCTCCCTATCTTTGGGATTCTCAGTAATATCAAAGGGGTCCAAAGCAATCTCAAAGTTTGATTTATCAATTGGGATATTGAGAAACCAAATTTGTATCTTGATCCCAATTCAAGCAATTCCAAAGGTTCATTCCTTTCCTTATAGTTTGAGGGTTAATGGGGTTATATTTGTGTATTTTCTTCTTTTGCATTCCATCTTGACTATCTCTAGATCAAACCAAGCTCAAGGTTTCTCGCTATTTTGCGTTTTATCTTCTGCCTTTCTACATTCTACAAAGTCATGCCGAAACTTTGAAGACCACTTATATAAAGGTGGGCCTTCAAATTCCACTTGTTATCCTTCCTTCAACTAAATTTCAATGGTCAGTGGCAAGGGATTGGATAAATCAATTATTATTCAAAGCCTTGAATAAGTGCTAACCTGCCTTACTTTGTTTTATCATCTATATTCACAAAAGATCACAATGATTTCCCAATATCTACTAATATAGTATCATTCAAATACTTGAAGGGGAGATTACAGAGTTGAATCCACATTGGAGGGTGGGCAATCTTGTGATGAGTCGGATCAAAATTAGGTTCTGAGTCCCATACGTAAAAGTCACAACCACTCATCATCCATAACCCACCCTCAAGGATCTTCATTTTTTTGAGTCATAGATTCACGTTCCACCAAAAAATAAAACTCTTAGGGAGTTACTTGACCTTGATTTTGGCTCCTCAATTTTTTTAACACCACCATTGGATTTGTTTTAAAAGGGGCATAGCAATCCCCCAATTCCCTTCATGCCCCTTATCCAACCTTAAATGCCTGAAAATATGAAACATAAATGTTTCTATTCTTCTATGTGTACCACTTGTTAAGAGGTTTTCTCATTTTTAGTTCTCAACGGCTTGAAGATTTTAATATTTTTTTATTTCAGCAGCAATTTTTTAGAAGAGAATAGAAAGGATTTTGATTTGCAAGACATTTCCAGCCATTGCAAGGTAGGCTCTACATTGCTATAATAGTATTATCACACCTATATATTATATACCTATCAATTTCACTATTCTTATCTTTTTTTACATAAAATTTAAGAATTTTGTTTGCTTTTTTTCTCGGTTTGCTCTCACACAAAGCCACAATTCGTAAACGGCCTGTGAAACATTTCTCTAAGCTTTTATCTTTGACTATAAAAATAAGCTATAGTGATAACAAATGATAGAGATAATGAAGAAATAAATGTCAACATAACCCCAAAGGAAGTTCAAAGGAGTGTTTGGGGGTTCCCAATAAAAAATCCAAACACAAATGTTGTTGCAATACCAGTAAACCATTTTGCATGCCCTTCATCCACTCTTTAAAAGTTTGCAAAAGGCCCTTTCAACTCCAAAAAGCCCTTGCTACAATTTGTCACCATTTTGAAGAATAAATCAAGCCAAAAATGCAAGGGGCCATGAGCATTAGTTGTCATATTTGCATAACTGATTTTCATAGGAGCTATAGTAGGGTTAAACACCATTTATTAGGTGAGAATGAGCATGGGGTTAGAGTTTGTGGGGAAATAATAATGGAACAAGAAGTTGATATAACAAAAATTTGGTTGGAGAGAATGAAACAAAACCTAATACTAATAAATGTGCATCCACTCCATTGTAATATATTGACAAGTATTCCAATATATCAACTAGAGGGAGTCTAGATTGAGGGCAGAGGAAGGCCACTTCAGTTTCATGTGGGAATAATACAATAGTGGGGGTGCGTCGTTGAATTTGCAAAAACATGAACAAGCCACTGATTTAGTGACCAAATATTTTTTATGCCCATGCCATAGCAAGGTCTCCTTATTTCAAAGAGATGTTGAACCATAGTTCCACCAAGTTTCGAGGACGAGAACGGGGGGACAGCAGGGACGGGTTTCGGGGGTGCAGGGCGGGGGGCCTAAGTTTGGGGAGCAGTGCGCTGAAATACATATAGTACTTGAAAAAATAGTTATAAAAAGATGTATAGGTCCCTTGATGCATTCAGTCAAACAATTCACATGCCTTGCCTGTGCTTCCACATTTTGCAGACCACAATGGGCCATAGCCATGGCATAAATAAATTGATAAAAAAATTTGGAAAAAAATTTAAAAAATTACAATTTAAAATTTTTTTAGGCACCCACACTGTGGAACGAATGCCTCAAAGGGATGTCAGCTCATGGAATGTCGCAGTCCATGAGCTGACACCCCTTTGAGGCATTCGTTCCACAGTGCAAGTGCCACTCCTGACTCCTGCCGTTGGTCCAATGCCCTTGCTCGTGTGTCGGGTCAGGCATTATGAAATGAAAAAAAAAAAAAAAAACAAAATATTAAATACCTAAATCGAAATACCTGGTCCTAATGCACAGCTTAGCTCTCCTAGTTCGGTTGAATCAGTTCTTAGTTTGAGTTCTTCCTTCTCAGGACTCTGATTCTCACGCCAAATGTAGTCGCACAGAGGGCACACACAGTGACGGAAATGAAAAATGAGTTGAAACCAAAAATTTTAATTTAGACTTGACTTTAGAGTAAGTCATAAAATTTTAATAATATAATATATTATATTTTAATTTATAATAACAAATAACTAATAATAATATAATATTAAAATTTTAAACTTTAAATTTAATTATTTAACTATGATAAAGCTTTGTTTTTTAATTTTTTTTTTTAAATCATTATTTTAATAGGGGGGCGTGGGAAACTTGGAGATGCCAAAAAGACTCTAAGAAGACTCCGAGATGTGAAGAAGACTCCCTGTGAACGAAACGTTCAAGGGATGGCGGAGGGACAGGGAGATGGCGGGTGGACGGCGGAGGGACGTTTCCTTGACATCCCCGTGTCTCAGAAACGTCCCCATCTCCGAGACAGCCACTTTTTCGAGGGGGACGCGTCCCCATGGAACTATGTGTTGAACAATACAGCCGCAATTAAACCCTCTTATGCAGCCCCTAGAGAACAAAGATTGTGCACTTCTCTCAACATACAATATTCAAAGGCAAACATATTGATGGAGGCAATGGGACAATCATGGATTAGTAGTGGTTTTTCCATTGTCATAAATGGGTGGACTAATATTCAACATATAACACTCATTAATAGTATCGTTGCATGTCCTACTAGTTCTTACTTTCTGAGTTGTTGATTGATCTAAGAATTGTAAGGATGTCAATTACCAATTTGGCCTTTTGAAGAAGGCCATAGTAGAGATTGGTCCTTCTAATGTTCTTTAAGTTATGACAAATACAGCTCATGTTTATAAGTTTGATGGTTAAGAATGTTGATAAACACATTGTTTGGACTTCATGTTGTGTACATGCTTTTATCCTATGTTGCAAAGTACGCCCAAGTGTCTCAAACCCATACAAGATTGGTATAAGTACCAATCCCAACTTGTTGTACCATGGACACTCCCAAGCACTCCTAAGCACTCACAAGTACACCTATATTTTTTAAGTATTTTTTAAAAATCTGAAAGATGTCTAAAAGCATAAACCACACCCATACTAAGAGTTGTTTCACACAAACACATTCATTGTTAGTTGTCTTCCCATTTTTGCATTTTTGAAGATCATTAGTATTTTTTCAAAGGAGAACAATTGCGAAGTGCCAAGGGGAGGAATCTTTCTTGCACAAAGGACATCTATCGATCTAAGATAAGTAGTTTAACAAAAAAATTCAAGTTTTTTTAATTTATTTTTTCAATTTCTAAAAAAAGAATTAAAACAGGTTTCAAGATTTTCCAAAAAAAAAAGCAGTGTTTGTTTTAAAAGTTTATTACTTTTATTAGTTTATACAAATTGGAGAGTTGCATTTCTTTTTAATTTAAAATTTAGTTCCCTTGCCAGAAATAAACAATTTAAATATGATCAAATATCCCCTCTATAGAAATATGTCACAATGCTTGAACAATTTCCAAAAGGTGGAACCTTTATTTGGAATTGTATTGTCAAATAAAAGCTCACTTATGTTCTATGAGTGGACGTGGAATTAAAATATGAAGGGCTAAATAGGGATAGGTTGCCAAAAGAACAAATTATGGCATTCATTAGAGAACAAGATGATGTGGGTGAAAGCAAAATTAAAATCTCATCCTTTAGCAAAGAAAACACCATTGAAGCCACCTACAAATTTTGCTTCAATAATGGCCTCCCAACATCCTTTCTTGGAGACGACGTCTATCCAAGAAGATCCCTCTCCCTTTGCCCACAAAAGAGGCCCATTGATTAAGACATCTCAAATGAAGCAACAAATATTAGAATTGAAAAAATTCATGTTGCCTTTACGCTAATGGTCTTCCATTCAACTTGTTGAGATCACCATATTTACAGAAAATGGTGGTGGCAATCAATAACACACCCTTCAGTTACACAAGTTCCAAGTGTGAAAAGGTGCAAACCACCTTATTGGCAAAAAAAAGGTAGACATCATTAAAACCAATTAAGGATTCATGAATTGAAACAGGAGTGTCTTGTTTTTAATGAATGAAAATATTGCAAAAACCGACCTTTAATAAATGTTATTGCAATGTCCCCCAAAAGAGCAACGTTTTGAAGGCAATTGATTATGAGGGGCAAGCGAAGGATACAAAATTTATTTCCAAAGTCCTCATTGAGTCCATAGAGACAATGAGTGTTGATAATGTTGTCCAAGTCATTAGAAACAATGCGAAAATTACAAGGCAACAAGTGCTTTAGTTGAGGAAAGGTACAACATATTTTTTGGACACCATACTATACACTTCCTTAATTTGGTGATACAAGCAATTGGCACTCAAATAGAATGGGTGAAAATATATACACTGAGTGTCAAAAGATTTAAATGTTTGTGACAAACCATAATATGGCACGAGGCATCTCCAAGACTTTCTCAAATCTAGAGTTGTTAAGGTAAATTTAATGTATACCATATTTATTTATATTTTAATGTATTATTAATTTATTTTTTATACAACATTAGATTGTTGAGACTCGACACATCACACAAAATCATTTTGAGAATTGTGAAGGTGTAAGAGGCATTGGGTGCCATGGTCGTTAGCCACAAATGGAGTATTTAGAAGTAATCAAATTTAGAGAGCGCCTAAAAAGTCATGATCTTGGATGATGATTGGTGGGCTCATGTGAACTATGTCTCGAGTTTCACACAGCCTATCATGAGAATGATCAAGTTTGTTGATATAGATACAATGTTTGGGGGAAATCTACAATGGCATTGACTCCATGATAGAAAAATAAAGGTCATAATAGCACATAAGGAGACTGATCCCCAAAAAAGCATTTATCTGAAGTGTGGAAAGAATCACTTATGAGGGCTGAAAAAAGATGAACACGCCCTTGCCCCCAACTATTGCAACACAAAAATACTTTCTTTGTCGGCGAGAACTGCACCACATAGAAATAATGAATTTGTTAGTTGGTACAAGTTAACATTCTAAACAATCTTCTCAAATCCAAAAATGGTGGATAATGTTAGGAAAGAGTTTGGCAAGTGCATCTCAAGACAGAGATCATAGTATTTGTGTTTTTTGAGGCAAATACAAGGAAGATGCCCGTACATGGTTGCACCTTCACAAACAAGATTATTTGTTCCTCCAACCTCTTGCAATCAAAATTCTATCACAAAGTAAGCAATTTTTATATTGTAACATTCTTTGTATTTACCATTCTTTTGCATTTTTTATTTTTAAGTTGTATTAACCTTCTCTCCAATTTTAACAAGTTGCAAGTTCTTCAACTAAATGGAATTAGAATACATACTCCTTTATCCACTCGATGAAGCATGACTAGTTGGTTGCAAAAAAAAAAAAAGCAAAAGACTTGGTCTATACCCTTTCCGACTTACGTCTCCTAAAACATAAGAAAGTTGACTACAAGGAAGGCACAACGAAAATTTGGGATATAATTCCTAAGTGTGCGAACAAGGATGCATCCATCGTAGAGCTTGCTAGAACCAATGTAAATGATAACAAGGCTCCTACACATGATGTACCTAGAGAGAGTGGCACTACAACTTGTGATTCAAATGATGTTGAACCAAGTGATGACTTCAATCTAAATTCTTTCAATGAAAATTTGTATTGTATTACTTTCACATTTTGTAATTGTAATAATTTTCACTTGAATTTTAACTCTAGAGTCATGGGCATACATGATATAAGACATAATATTGAAATTTTAAACTACCAATTAACAATTAATAGTATCTTTATCACTATCACTAATCAATGATGAAGTACCATACTATTAAAGATTCAAATGTCATTATTATTATATGATATATCACATGTATTTTTAATTTTGAATATTTTTTAAATTATATATAATTTTTGTCTCACTCATTGATCAATGATGAAGTATCATACTATCAAAATATTCAAATGTCATTATTATTATATGATATGCCAAGTGTATTTTCAATTCTTTATATATATATATATATATAGAGAGAGAGAGAGAGAGAGAGAGAGAGTTGTACCATACCCAAAAAATTGTAATACTAACATACCCACACCAAAACCAACAACTTAGCTTTTAACAATGCTTTGAAAGATATCGACAAAATAGAGTGGGTAAAAACAGCAATGCCAAAAGCTGGAGTTGTATAAATGTTTGTCTATAACCACCATATATCACTTGTATTATTTCGATCTTTTTCAAAGAAAGAATTCCTCAATCCAATTGAGACTAGAGATGCTTGCTATTTTATTTTGTTGGAGAGGATGTTGGAGGTGCAAGATGCTCAACAACCCATGGTGATTTACGGAAATTGCAAGAAGTAGGTTGAATTAAAGATAAACGAGTGGTAGAATGTAGGACAAAGAATACTTGATGATGCTTGGTGGTATGTAATATGTTTGTACTTTGTCTTTGTTTTTTATTTTAATTTTTTTATTAAAATATTAATATTGTTGACATTTTTCAGTTTTTAAATGTTGCTTATAAATAAATTTTTGCTCTATCATATCACCTATTGCAGGAGTAATTAGGGATGCAGATACAAATTATCTTAGCCTTGAAAATACTTATGAGACTTTTGCTAGCATGCTTGATCACATAAGGCAAGCAATTCATGACAAATCCTAGATTACAACTCTATGAAATGCATATCAAACCTATTGTCATGAAGAGGTGGAACACAATGAACACCCCTCTTCATATGGCTGTCTATGCTTTTAATCCCAAGTGGTATGCAGCTAGACCTAGCTGAGCTACTCCTAAGGATAATAAGGTAATGGAGAAATTGATGAAGGCCCTTTGTAGGATTATGCAACCATACTTTAGGAGCCATGGCTTCAATTTTTCGATCTTCAAAGTGCTCCACTTAGTAAACCAAAGGCTAGGATGGGTAAGGTAATTATTGCACCAAAAAACCCTAATGAAAGGTGGAATAGCACAGAAAAAACTTGCCATTTGCATTCTCTCAAAGATTTTCCTATTCAGAACAGACTCCTTAATATTGACAAACTCCATCCACACATTGGGATTTTGTCCTAAACACATTAAGACATATTGATGTAAAGATGTAGCCAAGATCAGTTGGTCTTCTGTTGAACAAGCCAGAGAGTGGCCTAGATTAAAAGAGCTCTTTTGGTTTTGATAGTCAAATGAGGCATAGTTGTACTAGTAGTAGTACTATGTGTTTTCATGCAGCTGTCTATTGAAAACTTTTGAGTTCGGAGTTTGAACAATGAGATTTCAAACTTTTGTCTTAATTTTGTATTGCTGCTATACATGTCACTGCTTTTACTGTCTCAGTTTTTTTAATATTATATTTATTGCTGTCACTGTCTTAATAATATATACTGCTGTCATGATATATTTATTGCTAATATTTTTTCACGATTGCTATACTGCTCAGTGTCTTAGTTTTGATATACTGTCACTGTCTTAATGTTGTATACTGTTGTTATTGCTGTATACTGCTGTAATGATATATTTATTACTGATATTTTTATGGTTGCTATACTGCTACACTTATATGTAGATAGATAGATAGAGATGTGTGTATATGTATATGTGTATGTATGTATATGTATTGTGTATGTATACATGTACATATACATACACATAGATAGATAGATACATATATATGTATGAGTACATATATGTGTATATATGCATACATACAAAAAAAATGTACATATATGTGTGTATATGTGTACATAATATACACACATATATGTATCTATCTATCCATGTACAAGTATAGAGGTATACATATATACAACTCTCTATACGTTTGCACATGTGTGTGTATGTATCTATCTCTCCATGTATTATATCCATATTTTTATAAAATACTTTACTGGTTGCAAATACTATTAAAAAATATGACAATTCATAAATCTTATTTTTTTGCCAAATCTTTTAAATTTTTAATTTTTAATCTAACAATAACAAACTATTTATTATATATTTACTAAGCTTAAGAAAAAGAAAACAAAAAAATATATTTTAAGATTCTTACCTCTGCAATGATTTCATTTGTATAGTTGTATCTATATTTGTATGTGTTATTTTTATCTATATTTGTATTTCGGCTATAGTTGTAGTTTATGTTTTATGTAATTATGTTGGCTACTATATTTTTAATTTTTTAAGTGTTAGCTTTTTTTCTTTTATATTTTAGTGTTAGTTTTTCCTTTCAAGATCATGACATGGCGGTCCTTGCCTTGCTGCCACAGTATAACTCCTCATGCTATAATAACAAAGGGAAAAAAAACAGAACGTAACTTCTCTGGTTGAGGATCCAATGAGACATTCATAAGACATATGACCATATGAGTAAAAAGATATAAGTAAACAATATACCATCTTGAAGAGCAGCCATAACTTCTGGGTCTTTGAAAGCAGCCATCATCTCTGGATCCTGTTTCAGAGGAAAGAGTTATCCGTGTCCTAACTATTCCCAAATAAAGCAATTACACCATTTTCCCTATTACATGCCCTTTTTCTAAAGGCGCGAAGGCTACATACATAACAATAGGAGCAAGTGAAGCACAAGGTTCCTAGGTCAACCAAAGAAATCAAAAATATGCAGCAAGAGCATTGATTGAAATGTGCATAAAACCTAAGCTTTGTATACTGATAAGGCATATCATCAACTGAGATTAAAACAAATCATCTGATAAGTTAACTCATCCAAAATAACCAACCAGCCAGAACATCAGGAATTTCAGTAACTTACATTCAAGATCTTGCTCATATCAGGCATTCCACCTGGCATTCCACCGGGCATTCCACCCGGCATTCCTCCTGGCATTCCTCCTGGCATTCCACCAGGGAAAGGCATTCCACCCGGAAAGCCCCCGGGCATTCCACCTGGTTTCCTACTTGTTGAAGATTGTTCTTGTTTCTTGGCTTGTTCATAGGCAGCCTGTCTTGTAAATAAAATAAATTAAGACTATTACTAGCTATATGCATTATGAGAGTTACAACAAAGGTTGATAGTGCAGAGTTCAACGCATATTACCTGAGCTTCAGCACGGCGACGTTGCCTATCACGTTCTTTCTTTCTCTCATCCCTTTCCTTGCGTAGGCGCTCATATTTCCTGTGATGCTCTTCAATTTTATGAGCATTTGGTTCAACCTGTATACACATATCAAATGCTTAACACCTACCATCTCTCAGAGTTTGTGATTATGTATATAGATTGTTCATTACCTTCTTTAAAACAATTGCAATTTCCTCATCATAATCAAGACTTGATGCCAGATGCAGATCCTTGGCAGCTTCTCCCCAGTTACCAAGCATTGCTCTTGCCATTCCTCGTGCTTTATAGCCTTTGGCAGAGTCTGGGTTAATCTGTACTTGATAATTCCAAATGATAATCATTTACAACTTAAAAAGCAATTCAAACTAGACTAAATTAGTAATTTAGTATAACTAAAAGCAACTGAACCATACATTAAGCATATAGAGCATGCAACCTAGACACACCAAAATAAAAAATGTATCATATTCTTATGAACAAACCACTCTACTCTTATAATTTATAAACATAGGATTCCATATCAAAGATTGCTAGAGAAATAGAGCACATTCCCCCATACTTTGATATGGTTTGCAAAGGTAAAATCCAGTAAGAATAGTAAAGAGGATTAATGCCTTAACAAAATAATAGAAATGAAAAATAAATATCATAGGCCTTATTAAAAAGGTGTACGAACATTAATGGCAGCATTAGCATCCCGAATAGCTGCATTGGGCTTACTCATCTTAACAAATACACTAGCTGCAAAATCATTAAGGTGTCTCATATTAGTAATTTGTTTCTAATATTATTTCTCAAGCAATCCTAAGAATTATGCCATACAGAAAAATAAAAGAATCAGTAAGATTAACAACTATGCCTTCACCTCTGTTAGCATAGAGGATTGCCGATGTGGGATTGCACATAACGGCTTCTGTAAGATGGTTTATAGCCTCTTCCAAATCACCTGAGACTCTCTGAGATTAGAACAAGTGCAAAAGGCAATCTATGTGATACTTTTAAGAAATAACATACTAATAGCAGCCATTCTAAGCATTCTATTAGTGATGAGTTTATACCATCTGACATTGCCTCCATTGCTTTACTCTTAGCTATTTGGGCAGCATCTCGTTTCTCTTCAGTCACTTCAGCAGAGGGATCTCCCATCTGTGTCAGTAACTACATATGTTAATAAAATAGTTATGGATTTTAACAGCGGTAATCACATGGAAGCTCTAAAAGCAATACTAACTTCTGCCCAAAATACATTGACATAAATATTTTAGTTTTCAATAGAAAATATTTAAAATCCACGCCTTACTTTCTGTGGAGGGTCATTGTCTGGTTCAACAACTCCTTCATTGTCAAGTTCAATATCTGATTCAACCACCTCATCATCGCTGACATTCTCATCTGACATTTTTGGTGCAGTGCTTGAAGTACCATATTGTTCTTCCAGATCTATATCATCATCACTTTCATCCTCAAAAGTACTTTTCTGGAGCACATTTTACAGGCATTCAATTTAAGAAACAAACTTACAAACACTTTGGATCCTCATGAAGTTAGTCATTAAGATCAATAGAAAACTACATAAAAACTGATAAAATTAATTCCAGCACATGCTTCCTTTGTTACATTTCCTGCCTATAACTTTTTCGAATGACAACATTAATGTGTTCTCATGTGACAATAAAGTTAAATATAGCAACCAATTTCTATTAAGAAAACCAACAAAAACAGTGCAAAATGAACAGAGGAACACAAATACCAACAAGGATGTTTGGAGTACACACAAACATATGACATCTTCAAACAAATGAAAATATTTAATAGATTGCAATTCTAATAGAAACCTGCCTGCTAAAACCTAATATGCTATACATGTAAAAGTGACGTAATTCTAACTTTAGATGCCAATATTGTAATGTGAACCCTTCAAAATTGATAAACATTTGCTATTCATAATTCTGCTGACAACTTATAAAACAAATTCATCACTTTCGACACATTAAATTACAAATGTCATTTGCTTGCAATAAAACCAAATTTAAATCCCCTGAGTACACTACATAAGAAGCCATTTCTATAAAACATTGATGCTACATTAACAGCTCATGTGGGACATGAACATAAAGCCATGTATAAAAAATGAAGTATTGATTATGATTATAATAGGAGCAAGGCAATTTGTCTGTTCAAAAAGGAAGAATGGCAGAACATGCATCATGTGGATTTTAAGGTCACTTCAGAATACAATTTGGAATATTGTAATGACGGGTATGAGAAAAATGACATCTTGGCTCACAAGACTCACAGACAACGCAATTGCATGCCCTCATCAGGATTACGGGCAGGGATCTTGCTTGTTGTTAGAGTACACAGAACCATCTATAAAACAGTGCAAAGAGAAGCGGGGAAGCAAAAATGGATAACATTATGATCCTGAGTTGTGTATGCTCCTGCCCATAGGAGGATATTGACACAGAGATTGGCTGTCTCTTCCAGGCTGAGAAGCCACAACAACATGTGAAGGAAGCAATCACAAGGGTGATTGGGGAGCATCATCTAGCTTCAGGGCACATCCATGACAACAATCTGATCGGGGTGTTCTTGACTAACATTGTTTAGACAGTGGGGAGAAAATTGATTGGGAAGCTCATTACACAGCACCTGCTCAAGGAACATTTTGTCGAGGAAGCCATCACGGCCATCTCTGCCTTCAATAAAGATCCTGAGCAAGGGCTCGTCTATGACACGGTGGACAACAGAAAGGTGAAGAATCAAAGGAGGTATGCGGCTGTTGTGAATCTGTATAGGGAATGCTTTTTCAAGAAAAAGCTGCAACCTTTCTTAGAGCATGTAATTGCCAATAAAGGTTTATTCAATGAAATGGAAGTTGGAAGAATGACAGAGTTGGCTACCGGGCTAATAACATCGTATACTTATAAGCCCAAATAGGGTCAAAATGCTTGTGTAATAATCTGTACTTTTCTCTTTTATTTAATAAAATGAGAGTTACCCTCTTAGTAGCAGTTTGTAAAAAAAAAAAGAGGAGCAAGGCAAATAATCCTCATTCCCCTGTGGGATGCACAACAATTAATTTCTGGTGGAATGTCAAAATATACTACAGTTTCATCCATTTCACAGCCATTGAGGCTACATTATACAAGAATAGAACCCCAAGTAAGTTGTATAACAGATAAATCAACTCAACCGCAAAACATGGATTGGTTGACAAATCTTAGTTTTGAATTGGAGCGCTTTTGAATTCAACCGTGTACACTTTGTTTGAATTGCATTGACAAATCTTGATTTTTATGATATACACATCTTGTAATAAAGTAATATGACACTAGATAGGCACTTCTCAGCTTTGTCATTCAGCCACATGATGCCCTTGTGTCACTCCATAGAACTTGGCTAAGATACTATTCAGCTCCATAAGTAATAATTAATAGTCGTATCCACATGGAAATGCCATGCTTCCTCACTTTATAAGCAAATCTAGCAAATGGTTGAATGTTGGAAATGAGTGCCAATACACTTAAAATTTTGCTATGGCTAGGAGTAGTGTGTTCAATCACTCCATGGCACTTGGCTGAGATGCTATTCAGCCCCATAGATAATAATTAATAGTCATGTCCACATGGATATGCCATGCTTCTTCACTTTATAAGCAAATCTAGCAAAATGGTTTAATGTTGGAAATGAGTGCCAATACACTTAAAATTTCACTAAGGCTAAGAGTGGCCCATGTCTAGAAACAGCTATGGGTAAAAGATAGCTAGTGCAAGCTGCAAAGGAGAAAAAATACCACAGAATCAAGGCCACGACAAAAAAAAATATGGTGGTACATGGAATGGCAACTGAATGAAGAGATACATCTTTCTTGCAACCCCTGCTCCAAGTAATTTCTCAAATGAATTCTAGAAAACAAGGTCCCAAATTTGATGTTATGCATTGTGCATAGAAATGATTGTGGTACAAAGATTTAATAAGGAGGTCTAGGGGTTTTATCTTCTTAACCTTGTATTTTTCCAGAAGTAAGAATTTTACCTAGAAGTCAAATCACTTCCCCATTTCTTACTTTGTTTAAACAATTTTTTTATTTCCCTTTTACATTGTTTAGAAAATGTTTTCTCCAATATTTGGGATGATCACAATAACCTCCCTTGTTATAAACTTATTTGCACTAAACTATATTAAAGCATATTTTGATGTACTTTGTACCTGTTCTGGAGCATATGTACCATGCAATCAAGATGCAAATCAATATGCATTAAAGATATATATGTAGAATCCAAGTTGTCACACGTCATATCAAAGCATGACAATTAAAAACTTAAAACAAAACAAACACAACAACACCCATACAAATGAAGAGATATTTATTTTCAGGAGCCCCCAGAATCTTATTTTAGCCCCAAAGAACTCATTAAACATATTAACCACCACTCCTATTAAAAACTCACACACACAAAGCAATCTATTTTGAATTTTTATGTCAAAATCAACTCCTATGGTGCCAGATATACCAATGAAATTGAACCGTAGTATCACTTTAGACCAATTAATAAATAAAAATAACACTCCGCAGAAAGTGAATCAAGCCATGGTCGAACAATAAGGATGATGACCCTGTTGAGTGGGATGAGATTAATTGGTACATTAAGGACTTTCATAGCGCAGACCTGAGTACAAATCCTAGGGAGCATGTTAAGCATTGAAATATGTTAACATATTTCATTTTAGATATGGTGTGCCCCAACAAACAAGATTAGGTACAAGTCTAAAATGGCATCATATGCTTATGTTGTGGCATCTAGGCCAAAAGTTTCTCCAGTAGGGAAATTCACCCAGTACAAGTGCAAGTCGCTTGTGACATTGCGCCTACGATTGTATGGCATCTAAAGGCAAGGATTTTACGCAGAGAGAAACCCAGAAGAATTCACCCAGTAGCCCGGTTCAGCATGTTTCCCATGCTTAATCAGTCAATGTTGAATGACACATGGTGCAAGTCCTAGACAAATTTGGCGGATTAAAAACACTACATCAACTGTTTGCCAATCGGAAACAGAATTTGTATATTCCTGATTACAAGGGATCACTGATATCCAAAAAAGAAATTACCACCCTTAGCGAGTAGGTTTATGAAAAAATCAAAAAGAGATGGAGATTCTATTATCAATATGCTCTACAAGGAGTGACTGGTATCCATAAAAAAAATTACCACCCTCAAGAAGAAATTGATTTATGAAAAATGAAAAAAAAGGGAGGTTTTATTTTCAATATGCTCAAATATATTAGTTAAGCATTCAATCTAGTTGATTAAGTTCGCTTGGGCATAGCAGTAGAGGATATAACCTAGTTGATTTATGTCTAGGGTTACTATTAATCCGACGGTTAAGTTACTGCATCAGAATGTAAGCAACTTGCTGTTAGGTTTTCTGTTAATAACAATGTTAGGATTAATATTACTAAGCGACATAAGAAGATTCCAATGAAAAGAAAAAAAGTTTCAGGACAGCAAAAGACATACCGCCTCTGGCTTCTTTGCAGATTCGCCTTTCCCATATGCAGACGAGGGCAAATTAGCGCCCAGCCTGCACAGACCAGATTAATAACGATTTCACTGGAATTAAAAAAAGTGAGCAGAGTAAAAGACGTAGCGATTGGGTTCTTACGTTTCAAGGTAGTCCCTGAAGAACCTAAGAGATGGATCACTCAGGTAACTGGGATTGGCCTCGCACTGCTGGATGAAGAGCTTCAATTGCTTAATCTTCTCGGCGTCCATAGCGTATTCAGGATTCGAACCCCGTCTGATAATTAGTACCTACCACGATCGACAAAAAACGCTACGAAAGGGCTTCCTCGTACTTGTTATATAGTTAAGACCCTCTTTGATGTTCTAGCACCTTCTAAAATATCTCTCTTATCCGTTGCATATGCTGCTAAGTAGGGAATGTTTTAAAACAAGTGCCAGGAAGGGGAAGTGTAGTCTATGTCTTTATAGTAATGTAGTAATAGTATTGTAATAAGATTTATCCATTAAAATTTTATATCAATGTTTTGGATCATATTCTATGATCTATCATCACGCTGCAATATGCACTTGGATAGATAAAAGATTGAAGGGTGAGTGAGGGAAAATTACAATTCTAAAGACCAAAAAAAAAAAGGAAAAAACAAGACCCTAAAGACATAAATCGAGCAAGACATTTGAAAGACAAGAAAAATAAGCTAAATTTGCAAAAAGAAGAGAATATTAATCTCTTAATAGATTAAACTAAGACAGAATGCATGATACAAAATTGAAAACAAATTGAAATGAATTGGATTAAACTAAACTAATACAGTATTATTACTAGCTTATTTATCTTATTCAATAATTTATATAAATAATGTCGAGATATATTTTTATTGAACATATAGATTGTTGTGAGTATTTATGCAAGATCAAATACTAAAATTTATATTATATTTATATTGTGGTTATGTAAAATGATTTTATGTTTGCATAAATATTTGTACTTTTCTCATATGATTGTCTAATTATTTAGTTTGAAATTAATTTATTAAAATTTATATTATATTATAATTATTATTTAAAAATTATGTTTCAAAATATGTAAATTTAATAATTTAATTATAAATTCAAATAGTGAAATTTATAATAAATTGTCATTATATTATTGATGTAATGTTTATGTAATTTTATTTATATTATTATATAATAATGTATTATTAGGTACGTATTTTTGTGTTATGCTCCTATTTATGGGGTCCATAAGGATGATCTTAGTAGAAATCCTAGAACAAATGTGAAGTGGTATCCATCAGATGAGGGGTGGGTAAAGGTGAATGAGTTCACTGAGGGGGTGGGAAATGAAGCGGATGTGGTGGCTATGGAGGTAGCAAACTAGGCGGATGGGCTAGTGGCAATGGAAAGTGTTGAGTTATGACTTTTTTTGTAGTTTTGTAATGTCTACCTGAATGGTTAAGTGATTTATTTGGGGTTAGGCCCTCTTTTTTTGCCTAATTTATATATCCAAAAAAAAAAAATTGTGTTATTAAAATATTTTGAACAAACAATAAATTAACTTATTTTGAATGTAAAACAATAATGAAAGATAATAATAAAATATTTTAGATTTTTATTATTATAATATTAATATTTTATTATTACTATTGTATTCTTATATTCTTATTCAATTATATTAGTACTATTGTATTATATTGATATTATAAAATGTTATTATTATATTCTTAATTATTTTAATTGTTATTTTATTATAGTTATTATACTATTACTAATATTATATTTAATTATTTTTATTATTAAAATTATATTAGATTATTTAATAGAGATTGTTTAATTGAATTAAGTTGAATTAGACTATTTAATTGAATTAGATTGAATTAGACTATTTAATTGAATTAGATTGAATAAGTTTATTTATTTCAAATAAGTTGAATTATGTTATGTATATAAAATTAGACTATTTAATTGAATTAGATTGAATTAAATATTATTTGATATAGAATATTTATTTGGAATAGGATGAATTAGATTATGTGTATAAAATTATCTATTTATTAAATTGGAAAATTTTATATTATAATTAAAGATAGCATTCCTATTATTTGAAATGGTGAGTAGATGTGGAGTGATGGCACTAGCTAGGGTTTATATGACCTAGTTGCGTCCTTTTATGTATGTGCAAGCTACTTTCTCTGCTACATGAAGGGGTGGATGTTTGTTGGGTGAGGTTCTGGCATTGGGGCTACGGATTTAATTTATGTTTCCTCTTTTTTCTTGTTGCTTCCTGTGTGGACTAGGTTATATTGTGGGGTGGTTTACGGGTGTGATCGGGAGGTCTCTTATTTTGCTTGTGTGGGTCATGTGGGCTTTGACTTGTGTTTTGGCTCTTAAATTGGTTGGTTGTGCATGCATGGATGGTTGCCTTCTTCCATGCATGGCACTCTGTGAGGCCTTGGATAGGTCGAATTTTGCTTCCCCATTTTTTGGTGGAGGTGATAATCACATGAACATGGCTAAACTGAGTGAGACTTCGTCTAAGAAAGGAGTTTTTAAATTGCAAAAAGTGAATGGTTGACTAGAAAGAGCTCAAGATCATCCAATTTTGGTGATTCAGTCAAATGCGGTGATTGAGGATGTGAATTATCTATGCAACCATGTATTAATCTACAAGTTTATGAGGATGCAGGTCTTGCTCCCATTTCTAGAATCATGGATTCATAGGACATGGACTTTGGAGGGTGACTTTGAAATTATTTTAGGGGATAATAACTTCTTCATGGTGGATTTATCTTGTTTATCTGACAGAAATAGGGCATTTGAGGGAGGACCATATTTCTACAATCAAGTGGGCCTCTTTATTAAACCATGGCATGTGGGATTCAACTTTTCAGAGGAGCTTCCCTGTAGGGTTCTTACTTAGGTGTGTTTCTCGCATTTTCCTTTGGAGTTTTGGAGAAGCGATATTTTGCATATGGTTGCCTTGTTGCTCGGGATGCATGTTGGTCCTTCTCAATAAACACTAAATAAAAGGGTAATTTATTTTTCTCTTATGTGCATTGAAATTGACTTAAATAATCTACTACCAAACTCTATGGAGATTTGTGTTGGGTCTTCCTCTTGGACTCAACAGTTGGACTATGAGGCACTACCTTTTCATTGTCGGTTATGCCATGAATATGGCCACTTGCAATGAAAGTGCCCTAAGGTATCCCATGCAACTAGTGTGAGTAATACTCCTCATGTTGCACCAAAGAAGGATAAAGGAAAAGCTCCAACGTAGGAGGGGTTGGCTAATAAGGATGGTTTTATACCTATTAAGTCTTGTAACGGAGGGAGGGGTCAAAAGCGTACCCTCAGAGATAGACAGGAGGAGGAGACCATCAACAAATTGGATGCTCTAGATGATTTGGTTCAGGAAGAAGGTGTTCCCTTTGGCATGTAGGTGTTAGTTGGTTACTTAGATGAGGTTCATCTAGGAAATCAGGAAAATGTTAATTTTATTTCTTCCTAGGTGGGAGATTAGGAAGCTCAAATGGACACAAATCTTCTTCCCTTTGCTTTAGGGAAAGTGGGGGCTTATGTGATGTCAAAGGTAAAAGTTAGATCAGATCTACTCGATTCTAGCCTCACTATTGAGGAGGCCATAAATATTGGAAAGAATGAAGCTTCACCTCCAGATTTGGGCCTATAGCAAAAGCTCCCTAAAAAGAGGGCCTCAAAGAAGCTGCCTAAGGTTGGTCAAAAGAAGGATTAAGAGAAGGTAAAGTTAATTGGTGAGATTTTGGTGGAATCTAGATCATTGAGAACTATTGATTCTCACTTCTCCCAACCTCAATGATGATTGTGCTTTCTTGGAATGTAAGGGGTATGAATAACATCCCTAGACAAAAGGCTATTCGCGAGTTGATTCATGTTCATTCTCCTGATTTGGTTTTTCTTCAGGAAACGAAGTTGTCTATGGACAATATGTTGAATTTGGCCTCTAATAGGGTAGAGCTCAATGTTAGTGTGTGGGGGTGCATGGAAATTTGGGGGGTGGGGGGGTCGCTTGTTTGTGGGATCTACGTAGAGTTGTTCCAAATTGGTGGCTCTCTAGTAGGAATTCCATCTCTTTAACTACTTCTAACCTAGAGTATTCTTCTTTCTAACATATATGCTCCAACTAATATTTTTGGTAAGTTTCTACTATGGTCTCATGTTCAATATGTGCGCTCTCTTGCTCCTTATCTTTCTGTGATATTGGTTGGTGATTTCAATGCTAGTTACTCATTGGAGGAGAAGAGAGGTGGTGCAGCTCGCATAGATCCCTCTTTGGAGCTTTTGAGGGACAATGTTGCTTTTTTGAACTTGGTTGATATCAAGCCTTGGGTGAAGCCACAATAGTGGTTTACAATTTGATGGAGGAAGGAAAACTAAGAAAAATTTACCCCATGGCAAAAAAAGTGATTTTGGGGGTTCGTACGAACCTAGAAGTTCAATCGAACCAAAAAGGGGTTCGACTAAACTTGGGTTCGAGCGAACCCCTTAAACTTTTTTCTGCAAAAAATAAAAAAAATGCATATGAAAGGGGTTCGAGCGAACCATGGTTCAAATGAACACCTAGGTTCGAGCGAACCATGGTTCAAATGAACACCTAGGTTCGAGCGAACCATGATTCGAATGAACACCTAGGGGTTCACTCGAACCCTTATGGGTTCGTACAAACCCCCTAAATCCTCATCTCCTCCTTGAGACACACAAAAAACCTAAAATTTGGCACTTCAAAGCTCAGATTGAGGATGAAAATGGAGAAATATTCACAAACCCAACTAGAATTAGGTAGTCCTTGGAACAAGCTATCCAACAAATATAGTTTTAATATGTTTTGGTTTTATTATGTATTTGTTTTTTTAGTTTTATTAAACATAGGTTTTTCATCGAAAACAAAGGTCTATGTTCTGCACATGTGGAAAAATAGCAGATTATAAAAAAAATTGAAAAATACGAGTGCACTAGATATTGAAATCCTTGATCCAAAAAAAATAAAATTGAATTTCGATATATACAAAAAAAATTATGCGTTATACAGTCATGGTATGTCTAAATTGTAATTGGTTTGACTTCGAAACTTGATTAAAGAAAAAATATTCAATAAAAAACTATCTAACCAAGTGGAAGCACTAGATATCGAAGTTACAAATCTAAATTCAAAAGAATTAGAATTTTATCCTTCATGGAAAAAAAGTTATGCATTATACGATGTGCGTCACTTTTTAAAAATGTTGTTTTCTGAAGAAAAAAACTAGTTTTCATGGGAGATGGAAAAAGAAGTGCAATATAATTCCAAAAAATTTGAAAAAAATATTTTTAGAATATATAGACAAAATGCGATGAGACTCTAGTTTGCATTATCTTCAAATTCTTCACAATTTAGCTGTTATAGGTGCCCGAATGTGAAGATTTAGTTAAAAATAATAATTTCAGTGTCCAGTTTGGCCAAAAATTGTAAACCACTATTGTGGGATCACCCCCTTCCGATGGTATGTTTACATGGAATAATAGGAAAAGTAGGGATGTTGCTATCTTGGAAAGGTTGGACAGGTTTTTGGTTTCTAGCTTTTGGGTTGGAGACAATTGGACAATCAGTTCTGAGATTTTAGATTGGCATGGTTCTAATCATTGGTCAATCAAATTCTCTACTTATTTCTCTAGATATTCTAAAAAGAAATCTTTTAGATTTCAACTAATGTGGCTTCGGGATTTGTCTCTTCATGATCTTGTTCCTATTTGGTGGCAAGCTGGGAAGCCGACTCACAACACTACAATGTATTCCTTCACCAAGAGGCTTCAACGTGTCAAATATATGTTGAAATGATGGAATAGGCATCACTTTGGTAATGTCTTTTGGGCTAAAAATTCAAATCAAGGTCACTTGGATTCCATTACTTGGTAGATTTAGGACCATGTTCTTACAGAGGAAAATTGCAAGCTAGGCGTTGAGGTAGTGAAGGAGGTGGAGGAATGGGAATTTCAAGAGGAAATATTCATGAAGCAAAATTCTTGTATTAATTAGCTCTAGGAAAGTGATAGGAACACTTCCTTTTTTTACAATTATGTTAAGGATAGAAGGCAGGGTAATCTTCATTCCTCTCTTAGGTCCTCTGAAGGGAATCAACTTTCTTCTTTTGGTGAGATTTCTAAAGAGATTGTTTGGTTTTTTTTCCTCCCTATTTACTGAGGACTCCCCTACTACCATTAAGGAAGAAACTATTATTTTGGATTGTATTCCTTCTTTGGTTTCCAGTTAAATGAATGATTTTTTTATTAAGCCTATCATCATGAATGAGTTGGAGGATGTAGTGTATCAGATGAAGAAGGGGAAAGCTTATGGGCTTGATGGGTTTCTTGTTGAGTTCTTTTAGAAGTTTTGGGGATTTATCAAGGATTATCTCCTTGAGGTTGTTCAGGAATCTCAAAGGAACAAGCAAATGCCAAGAGCCATGAATGCCACTTTTCTTGCTCTTATTCCAAAAAGAGAAGGTGTCAATTCTTTGAATCTTTAAAGACTAATCACTTTGTGTAATTTTGTGAAAAAAAAATTACTAAGTTGATCGTTGAATTCCTCAAGCCATGGTTGGGTAGGTTAATTTTTGAGGAACAAGATGGCTTTGTGGCTAGCAGACAGATTTTGGATGGGATTGTTATTGCGGTAGAACCTATCTATTCCATGGCCTCCTCCAAAGTTAAGGTCATGTTCATCAAAATTGATATGGCCAAAGTTTATGATCATGTCAAATGGGCTTTCCTTTCCAATATTTTGAGGGATTTTGGGTTTGGTAGTGATTGGGTTGCATGGATGATGAGTTGTGTCACCTCTTCTTCCTTCTTTGTGATTATCAATGGTGAGCCTTCCAAGCTTTTTGGAGCATCTAGGGGACTTCAACAAGGGGACCCCTTGTCCCCCTACTTGTTTATTTTAATGGATGAATAATTAGGGTGGTTTATTAAATCTCATGTGGAGCTTGGTCTCATTCAAGGTTGGTGTTATGGTAATAACCTGCCCCCAATCACATATGCAGTTTGTGGATGACACTGCTCTGATAGGTGCTACTAGAGTCAAAGATGCAAATAACCTTAGACAGATTCTTGATATCTATTTGGTAGTTTCAAGACAAAATATCAATGAGGGTAATTCCTTTATCTTTTTCTGTAATACTTTGAAGCTTATTCAACATAGAATTGCTAGAATTCTCAGATTCCATATTGGTTCACTTCCCTTTGTGTATCTTGGTATTCCCCCTGGATGTGTGTTCACTCCCTAGGAGGTATTGGCAGGAGTTTATTGATAAGTTTCGTAAGAAGGTCATCCATTGGACATGTAGGTGGCTCTCTACTACCAGAAGAGTGGATCTTCTAAAGTTGAGGATTCAGGCTCTCCCCTTGTACAAGTGTTTTGTGACCATTTCTACCCCTTCCAATTTTATTAAAGAATTTAAGAGTTTTTTCAAGCAATTTTAATGGTCTAGTAATCTCCTCTTAAGGAAATGGAGCTTGGTCAAGTGGGATACTATTTGTAGGATGAAGTAGGAAGGTGGTCTTGGGCTAAGATGGGCTAATCTAAATGGGCAAGCTTTGGTAGCTAAGTTGTATTGGCGGTGGTGTTCTCACTAACATCAAAATTGGGCTGGGATTCTCACCTTAAAATGTTTGGGGGTAGTGGAAAATGCTAATGTGCCTAGATTCAGCCTTTTGGGGAAGCGTTCTATGATTTGGACACCCTTAAAATGGGTTCCAAGCTAGTTAAGTAAGGCTTATTTTTAATCTTCTTAGACTTGGGTAAATCCAGGAGAAGAGGAGAATGTTTTCTCTTCTCCAAGGTCGCTCTCACAAGCTCAGTCTCCATGGAACCTTTACTATCAATTTTCTGAGTCATAGGGATAGAGGGATTTGAACATATAGCAACAGGGGAAGGGATTTTAGCAGGGATTAACACCCTTCTAGCAGCAACAATGGGGGGCAGACAAGGAATAGGTTCCTTAGCAGGGTTTGTGTCCTTAAGGGGATCATCATTGTCACCATCATTGCAATTTTGATTATCATTTCTAGCAAAAAGAGGTTTTCCATTAGGGTTTAGCGCAAGAGCATGCTTATACAAAGCAAGCATCAAACCTTCATGCAAGGGAGGGCTAGCACCATTCTCTATGTTAATTTGCAGTGAAGACAATAAGTAGAAGGGAAAATTAATTCTTTCACCATGCCTAATATGATTTAGTAAAGGAAAATGATATGCATGTACAAACATGTATCTTCCTTCCAGTGTAAAATACCTCATAATAAACAAGCTTACCGGGGCATAGGGAGGCAGAAGCTCTAACCTAGTATACCCATTTTGGAAGCATTTCAAATTCTCCCTGTCATGCAGAAACTTGTCCACAAACCTCTGGTAGTCAACCCCACTTTTCTTTGCCACCTTAATACCTTGATTTTGTAAACCAGTTGCTTTCGTTATAAACCTCGTCATCACTTCAAAATTGACAACATCGATAGCAACATTTCCCTTCCTCCACGAGTTTGTGAATTTGGCAGTAAGGATCTCATTGTAGCCTTTCATAGAATCAAAGAAAGGAACCATGCCTGCATTTTCAAATAATCTCTACAAGTATGTATTTTGCTTGAGTGCCTGGAAATTTGGAGGCTCTGTGTGCTTCCTTGACCCACCCATCTTAGCACTCTACAAATTTTTTAACTGTTGCAAGCTATTCTTCATAACCACACACCTCTTTGGCTCTCTACCAATCTTGTAGAAAACTCTTTTACTCAAAGTTTCAAAATAAACCCATAAATAATTAGGAATCAAGAACTTTCTATTAGGGGACACCAAAGACACAATTCCCAGAGCCATGATCTCATAATTATTTTTGCAAATAATTAACATCTCATTAATAATCTTACCTTGCAAATCTTCACAAATATGAAATGAGCTGACATTATGCATATCAACACATTTGGATTTGACATCCCTCTACAACTTGAAAGAATCCATGTGAGCCTTGATCACCTTAGGAAGGAGAAAATGATTATATTTACTTCCAAAGAAAATCAACAAGCTCGACACTGTACCACAAAACACATCATTAAACTGCATCCCTTTAAAAACACAAGATCTCCCATGCTTCCCATGCCACTTCCATACTTCAACTTTGTAAGTTATAATCATATTCAAATTTTTCATTTAAAATCATGTCCCTTAAAGACCTCAAAAAATTATTATTAACCCAACAGGTCCACCCCATACACCTCAGTGCCTCATTGGCAGCACAATCAACATATTTATTCTCTTCTTTGTATACGTGTTGCACCTTGCAATTAGTAAAATAGCTCTTAAGGGATAGACACTTGTCAATGATATTTTTTAGCTCCTAGGGGGTTGTAGCCACTCCATTCAATATGTCCACTATTAACTTAGAATCTCCTTCTAGAAATACATTTTTAAATCCATACTCCTTAAGATTATTTGTTAGGGTTAGAAAGGCAGATATCTAACAATTAAATGCAGATTTAATTAATAAATAGAGAAACTAAAAAACATATAGAATAAATTATAACATAGAGAATTTAACGTGGTTCACCCAATCCGGGCTACATCCACCAAACCCCAACCATCCAATTATTTTATTATACAGTGCAGAAACTATTACAATCTTGCGAATAATGATGTTTTTCATCATACTGTAACCCCCATCCGAACCCCTTTTTATCCGAATCCCTTTTTAACAAGCATAGAAGCTTCCAGATTAGGGTTCTACAAAGTCGATTTTTTTCCTTTTTCATTGATTTTTCCTTTAGCAAGGATACATGCCGGGGTGTACAGTATAGCATGATCAGTCCCCACATACCAACAATCTCCCACTTGGAGACTGATCAGGCTCCACACCAACACAATACTTAATCCCCCTAAAACAACCATAGCCTCAACTTTGTTATTGGAACAAACACCCAAGTTGACACTGAAGCTCACAATGCACTCCCCTTTGTGGTTTCTAAGCAATCCACCTACCCCTACCATACTCATGTTATCTTTAGAGCACCCATCAAAATTACACTTGATCCAATCTTTCTGAGGAGGATTCCACACTGTAGAATTTTTGGTTAACATTTTGGTACAATTTAGGTTGGTAAGATCCTTCCTTACACCCCATATCTACTTTATTCTCATCTCTTTGTAATTCGGCCAAACTTTGGAGAAACTGTATCTTCCAACCTCCATATTTTTCTTAATTTGTGCTTTTATTATCATACAAACCTCATAGTTGCTTCTCTCCACTTCACTGAAGATCTTGTTATTACTTTCCTTCCATATTCCCCAGGTAACAAAGGGGGGAACTTGGTTCCAAAGATCAACAATAACTTTATGGGAAAAGGGGCAATTTGACTAGCTTTCTATAAAAGACTTCATAGAGTGAGGAAACACCCAATCAGTGAACAAAAACGAAAGGAAGAAGGACCAAACCTCTTTGGAGAACTGGTAGTGAAAGATGTGCATTATAGATTCTTCATCCTGCTTGCAAAGGGAGCATCTGTTATCCAATTGGAACCCTCTTTTGACCAAGTTGTCAATGGTAAGAATTTTTCCACGTGAGGTAGCCCACCATAAACAATTAATTTTAGGAACCATGCTCTTTAGCCACAATTTTTCCTAGTGGTGATCTCTATTGTCTAACAAGGGTTTAACCATTTCCTCATAGGAACTTTTTACAGAGAAACATCTTGAAGAGCTCTCCTTCCAAACCCATTCATCTTCCCTTTCATTGGAAAACCACTTCACCTCCCCAATTATATTGTGAAGCCTTAGCAGGGTCAAATTCCAATTAATCTGCCTTTGACATCTTAAATTATCCCTCTGTAATAGCATATTGAACTCCTTCCATGTAGGTTCATCCATCTCCCAATTAACATAGTCTAATTTTTTTTTGCCACATATCTTGGTTAAGCTTTATTTGAGGGGATTGAAGCCATCAATTGAGGATAGAGTAGAAGTCTCAATCCAAGGGTCCTTCAAGAAGTTCTAGTGTTTTTACCATTTCCAATTCTCTTTCTAACCCCCAATTTCAGCATATTTTTTATTTTAACAAGGTGATTCCATAAATCATAACCACTAGGCAGGTCAGTCATAGAGAAAAAACAACCAGGGTTCCTATTCTTCAAATACTTGGCTTGAAAAATCTTCACCCAGTCTTTAGACCCTTCCAAGAGGTTCCATCCCACTTTAGCAATTAGGGATTTATTAAGCAATTTTATTCCCCTTATCCCCAATCCTCCATCACTTTTTAGAATGCACACTTTCTCCCAACTTACCAAAGATAGTCTATTTTTTTTCTTTTGTTCCTAACCACATGAATCTTCTCTGAATATGTTCTATTTTTTCCCCTATAAAGGATAGAATTTTAAAGAGAGACAAGTTGTAAATAAGAATATCTTATAAGGAGGCTTTTAGCAGTTGGATCTTCCCCACTAAGCTAAGAGGTTTCCCCTTCCACCCAACCAACTTATTTTGAACTCTCTCAATCAACTAATTCTAATAATTATTTTCCAACTTCTTGGAAATCAGAGGTAACCCAAGGTAGGTAGCAGGTAGGACAGCTTCCTAACATCCCGATATTTTTACCACTCTTTCCTTGACCAATTGGTCAATATTAAAGAAGTATATCTTACTTTTTTCATAGTTGATAAACTGGCCATAAAGAACAACATAGTCATTAAGAACCTGTTTTCAAAGCTCAGCTTCCCCCACTAAAGCTTCCCCAAACAAGATTGTATCATCAAAAAATTGTTGGTGGGATTCAGGTGAAAGAGACGAAGCAACTTTAACACCTTTTAGAGCTTTTGAATCCACCAACTTTTGGATATTCCTTCCAAGAACCTCAACAACAATTATGAAAAGATAGGGTGAGAGGGGGTCACCTTGCCTTAAGCCATGACCACAAGATAAATAGCCTTGGGGGACACCATTAACCAAAACATAGCACATAGGGGAGGTTACATAGGCAAAGATCAACTTAAGGAATCTTCCTTCTATCCCA
Source organism: Sequoia sempervirens (assembly GCA_007258455.2). Classification (NCBI taxonomy): domain Eukaryota; kingdom Viridiplantae; phylum Streptophyta; class Pinopsida; order Cupressales; family Cupressaceae; genus Sequoia; species Sequoia sempervirens. The sequence continues at coordinate 1,157,872,689 of VDFB02271358.1, read as the reverse complement.
AAATTCCTAAGAACAACAAAGAGAAACAACCAAAAAACTCTATCATGGGCCTTAGATATATCAATGTTGAAGGCCATCCCAAGATTTTTAAAATGGTCCATAGAGTGGAGAATTTAATGTGTAGAGATGACATCATCAAGAATGTTTCTACCTTTGACAAAACCTTTATGGTTTTGGGAAATAATTTTTCCAAGCACTGGTTTGAGTCTAAACACAAGAATTTTAGAGAAGATTTTATAGACTGTATTATAGAGGCTTATAGGTTTATAATCCTTAATTGAAGAGGCATCAACATTTTTAGGAATAAGGGCAATAAAGGAGGCATTCAGTTGGTTTAGGACCCTACCTAAACTGAATAAATCTCTAGCAACATTAAAGAGGTCATTTTTGACAATATCCCAGTAGGTCTGGAAAAAGCAGGAGGAAACCCATCCGGGCCAGGGGCTTTAAAAGCACCAAAAGAGAACATAACCTTTTTAAATTCTTCCATAGAAACAACACTAGTCATATTCTTTAAATCAAGATCAGAAATTACTTTAGGGATCACTTTAAGAAATTCATCATGTACCTGATTTACATTACCTGGGGCAATTTGGTGAGAGGAGAAGAAGTTGACAGCTTCCCCAACAATTTCTTTTTTAGTGGAGACCGTGGTACCATCCTCTTTCAAAAGCGATATGATCGTGTTCCTACTTTTGTGTTTCAAGGTAGATTGATGGAAGAATTTGGTATTCCTATCCCCTTTAGTTAGCCATTGAACATGAGACTTTTGTTTCCAAAATATTTCCTCCTTTTTGTTTATCATAAACCATTGAGATCTGAGGTCTCTTTCCTTAGCACATATCTCATCATCCACAAGACCAACTGATGAGCCTAGTCTTTGGTCTAGTTTTGGGTGGAATCTATAATCTATTTTCTCATATATTTCATGGACTTTAATGCTTAAGCATTGGTATTGGCTTAATATTTCCCTCAAACCATTGACATTTGACATTATCCTATCTCTACAAGCTTTAATGATATTTGGCATAATATGTGGGTCATCTATATTGATTTTGCATGTGATTAATGAATGTTTCTTTGAGTGATTATTGATGTGTAGTTATTATGCATACTAACCTTGGCCTGTAGATTTAATACACCAAGTTAAACAAGACACTGCTAGTTGGGCATGCACCATAACGTCCAGCTGAAAAATCGCTCCAAGTCAAAGGCAGCTGATAGCAAAGATTCTCCATGCAACTGAATGTAATTGCATTATAGTGGACCTTAATGATCGAGCATGCATGGCATTGCTATTGTGTTGGATCTGCACTTGACTTGCATGCCTGACCAGATTCCATACATGTGTAATCACCATTGCTCCACTTTCCCTTGTTTTCCCTAAATAGCATCCTCTCAGTCATGGAGTTGACTGCCTTGTTAAGCTGTAGTATAAATAATGATTTGATACTCCTTCAAGAGGTTGCACGATTTGACATTGTACTCTCATTCTCTAGTTTCAGTAATAGAGATACATTACTCTTTGTATGAATGATTTATAGTGAATTAAATAAAGTTTTGAGTTTGAGCAGATACGAGTTCTTGTTAGTTTAGAGGATACTTATCCAAGTGGGCCCACTTGGTGAGTAATTCATCTTATTAGTTTAGCATTAGCTTAGTATTACTTGTTGTTTGATACTTAGTTAGAAATCTAGCATTGACTGCTCCTACAGCTGCTAAAATTCAATTATGTGATTGTTCTTGTAGCTAAGGTAGATAGAGTAGTCTCCTATTTGTCACACAAATTTTCGTTCTTGCTCTAAATTTCAGCTTAAGCATAGTTGTTGGTTGATGTTCAACATTTATTTTATTTCCTTTCAACAATTTACTTTCAGTATTGTATTTCTTAGCTGTAGAATGCAATGACTACTTGAGCCCCTAGTGCACATATAGTGTTGACACATTTCAAGTTCACGTCCCTAGGTTGACAAGTTAAATGCACCTTCATGATGATTGAATGGCTATTCATGTTAGATGTCCAATCTTTGAATCAAGGTTGTAAAGGCTCAGTTATGAGATCATTGTAGGAGGCCAACATTTTTGGCGCCATTGCTAGGGATGGTGTCAAGCTAGGAAGTATGTTGGAGTCATTGGTAGTTTTTGTTGTAGTGTTTTTGAAAGTTGTTCTTAGCATATCCTCATTTAGGAAGTAATGACCCCCCTGATTCTTTACCAATTCTTTATGTGAGCTAACTGATAGTGAGCGATACCACATGCATAGAGGAAGGAGAAGTGATACTTATGGGAGATTCCTTCCTAACAATCCTCATCCATTCCAACTAGTTGAGTACCAAAACCTTCCAGAAGAAGAAGAAGATCCACACCCCTTTGCAGACAAATATCCTGATCTGACCAGCTTTGAAGTCTCCTCAAAAGATCAAAATCAGCTTGAGAACCCCTTTGTCTTAGAACCACATCAAGCAAACATGGGTGATGCAAATAGGAACAAAAAAATTGACCAACTTTTCCTTTCCCCATTGCTTATCAAAATGAAGTTGACAACATCAAGAACATTCCTGCCTCAGCACTCCCCAAGTTTTATGGACTTGTGACAAAAGATCCTGATACCTTCTTATTTGAGTTTGACATACTCTGCAGGAGTTATGATTATACTACTAATGCCCATAGGCTTAAGTTATTCCCCACCACTTTGAAAGAGGTTGCATTAAGATTGTTCATGAGCCTAGGTAGAGATACTATGGAAAATTGGGAAGACATGAAGACAAAATTCCGTGAGAAGTACAAGGAATACTATAGGGGTAGTGACATGAGAGGAGGAGAAATTTTCAAGATGCAACGGAAGGAAGATGAGAGCTTGGAAGATTACATTGCAAGGTTTTTGTTTTGCTTGCAAAAATATCCACACCATGCACTTAATGAGGACTCAAAAAAGTTGTTTTTCCTGAGAGGAATCAATGAAAGTTGCACTGATGCTTTGGACCTCATGGCAGGAGGAGATATCTCCCAAGTTCCTTGGGAGGATATCAAGAAAATATGCCAGAATTATTCTAGGGTAGCTTCAAAGAAAGGGAGAGCTTATCAATCTTCCATGGGTAAGTCAACTACTGATGGAGTTTCAAGAATGGAGATCACTCATTTGTCAGCAGACTTCAAGCAGAAAATTATCAACAATCTAGCTACTCAGCTAGATACACTTTAGGCCAAAAAAAAGCAAGAGGAGGCATAGATGATGTTGACAGAGTATTGTCCCCACTACAAACAAAAGAAGGAGCGCATATGTAAGATGGTAGCTAACTTGGAAATTCCACCTAAGTTCAAGCCAATTCAGATTGAAGAAGACCAAGTCTACTATGTTGCACAAATGAAGCCTTGGGCTCCCAGACAAGGTATGCCACCAGACCCACTATCCTATGCTAGGCCATATTTTAACTCTTATTCATCTAGTAACCAATGGCAGCCCCCATATCCACCCAATTATGGAGGGTATCCACCACAACCTTGGAGTAAACCTCCAAACACCTGGCCTAGCCATCAGAGTCCTCCACCTCAGTGGTAGCAACCTCAGGGGAATTGGCAGCAATTTCAAAGACATTGGCAACCACCTCCAAGAAATTGGCAGCAAACAAATCAATGGAGAGGAGGACAACAATGGCCTACTCATAACACTAGCTACATGCAACCACCTCCTCAGCCCCAACAACTTGCTATAATGCCTCCACCTGCTAACCCAAGCTCAAATGCACCTAAACCAACTCATCTACAAGCTTAACCCACACCCAGTCCTAATAACAAACCACATCAACAGCCTGCATATTTTGTCGATTTAAATCAATTCCCTGCATATTTTGTGAGTGTAAGTGACATCCATTTGCATTTAGGAACCAAGCTACCTGCCCCTTCTAAGCTCATAATTATTGAGCTTCATGTGGAAGAGGAGGAGGAGCCTCTGAATGACCCTATTCAACCAAATGCACCTAAAAATCTTGAACCAGTCCAAGCTAAGCAGATCGAGCAAGAACCACCATTTCCTTAGAGACAGGAAGTTTCCAAGAAGAAAGAAGAAAAGGAGGATACCACTTTTGACATCCTGGATTAGTTAAAGCATATATGTGTTTAGATACCCCTATTTTAGGCCATAAAAGGTGTTCTAATCTACGAAAAAGCTATCAAGGAAGCTTGTCTTAAGAAGCTAGGAAGGAAGAAGAGAGACCCAACTACAGTTCATGTGGTGGGACAACTAGCTGATATCATGTTGGGAAAAGTGACTATTCCCAAGTATAATGACCCAGGTAGTCCTGTGGTAGCAGTTGCTAATGAGATTCAAGTGAAGAATGCTTTGATTGATTTAGGGGCAACAATCAATGTAATGACCAAAGATATCCTACAGTAACTAAATATTACAAGTATGAGATCTACTCCTACTATCCTGCAGCTTGCCGATAGTTCTATTGTTAAGCTTGATGGTGTAGTGGAAGATCTTGTGGTAGTTCTAGACTCCTAGGAATATCCGATAGATTTTATGATTCTTTCTCCTAAAGCTACTCTAGGCGGGTATCCCGTCATTCTTGGAAGGCCTTGGTTGGCAACTGCAAATGCCTACATTGGATGTCGGTCAGGTGACATAACCATTTTAGATGGAAGGAGCACTAATTTTTTTATTCTTTATCCACTTGCTCAACCATCTCATGACGAAGAAGATCATGTATGGCCACAAGTCGGTGAAGAGGCCGAGGAAGTCAATTTTGTGGCGCAACTTATGATTCTAGGCAAAAGCTCTTTCATGCAGTTCCAAGATGAGGATGAAGTGTTGACTAACATCATTCAAAACCATTATGAAGTGGGGGAAGCATCATCTTCTACTTTGGTCAGGACACTTATGCATGTTCTTCTTGCAGCCACTGTTCCTGCAGACATTGTTCCTGTAGATGTTCTTCCTACAGTCGTTGTTCCTACAGAAAGGCTTCCTGCAGCAACATGTACGTTCCATACATTGTTGTTGTATGAACTAAAGGTACCATGTGTTAATGAAGCAGCCATGATAGAATTAAATACACAAGTACATGTGTCAGAGGGAAAATGTTTGAATGTTAATAGTAAATTGAATGAAGAGCAACAATTGTTATTGGAAATCTATTAAGGGCCCATCAACATGCATTTGTGTGGGATTATCATGATATGAAGGGACTAGATCCTAAAATTTGTACCCACAAAATTTATATCAGAGATGATTGCACTCCAATAAGACAACCACATAGAAGGATTAACCCTACACTAAGAAAATTTGTGAAAGGAGAACTGCATAAATTGCTAGATGCAAGATTTATCTACCCCATTTCAGATAGTCAATGGGTGTCTCCATTAGTGATTGTGCCCAAGAAAGGAGGGAAGTGGCGAGTTTGTGTTGATTATAGGGAACTTAATGCTGCCACCAAGAAGGATCACTTTCCTTTACCCTTCATTGGTCAAGTTTTGGACACACTTGCAGGAAAGCAATACTTCTCTTTTCTAGATGGATTCAATGGCTACAACCAAATTCAAATTGCACCAGAAAACCAGGAGAAGACCACATTTACCTATCCATGGGGGACCTATGCTTATTTGGTAATCCCATTTGGATTGTGCAATGCACCTGCAACTTTCTAGAGGGCAGCCATTAGTATATTTTTAGATATTAATCATGATTGCATGGAGATTTATATGGATGACTTCACCACTTATGGTGTTGATTTTGATCAAGCATTGGAAAATCTCAAGAGAGTCCTACAGAGGTGTGAGGATCAAAAATTGTCTTTAAATAGTGAAAAATGTTTCATGATGATGCAAGAAGGTGTAGTTCTTGGCCACTACATCTGCCACAAGGGAATTCAAGTAGATCCTGCAAAAATTGAGGTAATCACAAATCTGTCTACACCTGCAAAATAGAAGGATGTTAGGAGTTTATTGAGTCATGCGGGATATTATAGGTGATTCATCAAGGATTTCAGCAAGGTAGCAACACTATTGTATACCCTTCTCACTAAGGATGCTGAATTTCAGTGGACTGAAGCTTGTGACAAGGCATTTTTTGCCTTAAAGGCAACTTTGACTCATGCTCTTGTACTCAAGGGACCCAATTGGGAGCTTCATTTCCACATTCACATTGATGCATCAAATTATTCCATAGGAGCAGTCTTAGGATAGAAAGAGGGAGCTATTGAAAATGCTATTTACTTTGTCAACAAAAAATTGCAAGGAGTTGAATTCAATTATACAGTGACAGAGAAAGAGATGCTAGCAGTAGTCTATGGACTAAAAAAATTCAGACATTACATAACAGGCTACCAAATCTTTGTGCACATTGATCACACAGCCATTAGATGTCTCATGAATAAACCCTTGATCACAAGTAGATTGACAAGATGATTATTGTTGATGCAGGAGTTCAATATAACCATTGTAGATAAGCTAGGGAAGGCTAATGTTGTTGCAGATTTTCTTTCAAGGCTAACTACATCATAAGACATTTAGCCCATAGATGACTCTTTTCCTGATGAGCATCTATTTTCTCTTAATGTACAAATACCCTAGTAAGCTGACATAGCCAATTACTTGGTTATAGGTAGATTTCCTTCTCACTTCTCCCCAAAAGAGAAAAGGGCACTCATTGAAAAATATTTTCCTTTCTCTTGGATTGCTGGATGTTTGTTTTATACTAGACCTGACCATGTTATGAGAAGATGTGTGAGAGAAGATGAGACATATGAAATTTTGTATGCATTTCATAATGAACCATGTGGAGGAAACTTTGTGGCTAAAAGGACAACAATGAAGATTTTGAACATAGGGTATTACTAGCCAACACTCCACAAGGATGCAGGAAGGTATACTAGAAAATGTGATAGGATGTCAAAGAATGGGCAGACCAACCAAATCTGATGAGATGCCACTATGCCCCCACGTAGTAATTACTCCCTTTGACAAGTGGGGATTGGATTTTGTGGGACCAATTGACCCTCCATCAAATGGTAAGTCCTATATATTGGTATGCACTGATTATGTAACAAAATGGGTGGAAGTTAAGGCCGTAAAGCATGCAAGAGATAACAAGGTTGTAGAGTTTCTTTATGAGGAGATTTTCATAAGATATGGAGTTCCAAGAGAAATAGTGACTAATCAAGGGCCACAATTCACATAAACTCTTGAACACTAGTGAATGAGTACAATATAATACATAGAAAGTCTACTCCTTATCACCCCCAAGCTAATGGCCAAGTTGAGGTGACAAATAGAGAAATTGAAGCCATTCTAACTAAAACAGTAGCTATCCATAGGAAATATTGGGAAAACAGATTACCCGAAGCTATTTGGGCCTATAGGACATGGAAAACAACTACAAGCTTCACCCCATTTGCGTTGTTGTATGGAAAGACATCTATGATGCCAATTGAATTTGAACATAAAACTCTACAAACTATAGTGGATTTAGGGATGGATATTTTTGAAGCACAGAGAGAAAGAATCATGTGGCTAAATGCTTTGGATGAAATAAGGAGAGCAACCCTGCAACATACAAAAGTAGTGCAGAATCAGAGAATCAAGTGGCATGGAAAATTTATCAAGGATAAGAAATTCAAACTAGGAGATTGGGCCTTGCTCTATGATTCAAGATACTAGGACAATGCAGGAAAATTGTAGACAACGTGGCTAGGACCATACGAAGTTGCTGAGGTTTTTCCCAATGGAGTCGTTCAACTTACCACCATTGACCCTGTTAGGTTTAAATTACTTGTCAATGGTCATTGCCTCAGATTATATCATAAGCCAACTTCTAAAGAAGAGTTCCTGCAACAATCACTCAACACTCAGAGCTTCTTATAACCAAAGGTGATAGACCTAGTGTCCCTCCTTCAGCCTAATTGAGGTACGTACTTTCCATAATAAAGAATTTCACTTACGTGGAAGTCCATTTCTTTGTCATCTTCCCATCCACCCATCCATAACCACCTTTCTCTCTCTTCCATGACTTAATTCGACCTCACCTCATTCCACCTCATCTTAATTTATTGCTCAATTCATTTCCCAACAAGGCTAGCATTACTTTATTCATGATCTTTGTAGTAAATCTTCCACACATTCAAGTATGTGCACATTAATTGCTATCTTTAATCATCTTTTAAGTATGTTCATTTAATCATTATACGTTAGTATAGGTATTCACATAAATGCCATCATTTCCTATCAATCACCACTCCCATATCAAATGTGCAGAAAGATGTCCAAATTTAGGTTGGTGGGAGGGGAACGAAAAAGATGCAAATATTTTATTGTCAATATGTCAAATCATATTAGGTTGCGTCAGAAATTTTAAAATAAGTCGATTTGAAATCCAAGCAAGAGAACGACTTGCATGCATGAAGTGACAATAACTGTAGCCACCATTTCTTCCTATCATAATTTCCCTTTATTACTCCTTTTCTTGCCATTATTGCCCTGTCGTAATCTTGAGTTGCAAGCAAAAAGGAAAAACAAAAGAAAGGAAGTTCAGTTGACGCTAACACTAGAATTTAACAGGCACTACAGGGAAGTGCATTTGATTTTCAGAATGGGAATTGTAGGAAAAGAAGTTGCAGAGCATTTGTTTGATTACAGACAATGGGAGGTGGGTTAATTCGAAACGAACCCATGGTGCATGATATTTTACTGCAAGATGCACAATGCCTGGTTGAATTTCAAAACTGTGGATGAATAGATTACTTTTTGAAGTTGGATGGTTTTGATGAAGGAATTGCCCAGACATTTTCAGAAGGGAAAGCCACAGTAAAAGGGTTAGAAGTTGTGGTAATATAGGAAAGAACTGTAGAGGCTACAAGGTTACTTGTTGCTGGTGAAAATTACCCTGTTTCCAGAGATGCCAGGTCAGCTAGGGATGAATTCGCAGATCCAAACGACCCCCTATTGAGCATAGACAAGCAGGGCACAAAAATAATGTCTCTGCCTGAGCCGTAGAAGCAGATAGTTATGTATGCCATCAAATACATCACTTGTGAAGGTCACCAGTCAAATTTGCATTCTGTCCACTTCAAGCTTTTGAATCACATGAGGCAGAAAAGGAGGATGAATGTGCCCAATGTGTTGTACAATATTCTCTCAATCATGGCGGTCAAGACCTAAAAAGGTAGGGATAATTCTTTTTCTCACCATTGCTTGATTATATAGCTAGTTGAAAAAATCTCTTTGTGATGTTTCTAGAATGACTTGGGAAGAGTTTATTAAAGTTGATCAAGATTGTCATCAGGAAGAGTTTGTTAATGTTGAGCATTTGGCACCTAGGGATATACCTCGATCCCATGGATTTAGTAGGAGAGTAAGCACAACTGAAGCCATTCCTTGTGCTTCAACCTCTGGTGTTGGCTCTAGCATAAATCCTCCTGCAACAAAGGAGGAAACTATAAGGAGATGTTTATCCCAAAGATGGAATAGTTTGATTGATGAGCTGAAATAGGTTGAGCCTCATTCCATCCACAATTATGCTACAACATTAAAAAGAATTGAGAGACATATTTAGATTAGGAGAAATTAGGGACAACATTCACTTCCCCTAACTTTTCAGTCACCCATTCTCATGTGGCCTGTGCCAAATTTCAAATTCTACTAGTGTGATATTGCTGCAGAAAGGCAGAGATGGGACAGGTTTGACAGATTGAGAGGATTCTATTGGGATCCTGACTGACATACTGCAACCATTGATGTTGAACAACTCTCAGTTGCAAATTTCAAAGCTTTGAGCAAGCAGAAGAACAACTCTTCCCTTGCTAGAGAACTAGCAAGATGTTAGGTTGGGGGGAGTGATGAGCCTAGTTTTTGGTCTAGTTTTGGGTGGAATCTATAGTCTATTTGCTCATAGATGTCATGGAATTTAATGCTTAAGTTTTGGTATTGGATTAATCTTTCCCTCAAACCATTGACATTTGACATTATCCTATCTCTACAAGCTTTAATGATATTTGGCATAATATGTGGGTCATCTATATTGATTTTGGATGTGATTAATGAATGCTTCTTTGAGTGGTTATTGATGTGTAGTTATTATGCACACTAACCTTGGCTTTCAGATTTAATACGCCAAGTTAAGGAAGACACTGCTAGCTGGGCATGCACCATAACGTCCAATAGATTCCATGCATGCATAACCACCATCACTCCACTGTCCCCTATTTTCCCTAAATGGCGTCCTCCTAGTCATGGAGTTGATTGCCTTGTTTAGCTGTAGTATAAATAATGATTTGATGCTCCTTCTTCAAGAGGTTGCATGATTTGACATTGTTCTCTCATTCTCCAGTTTTGGTAATACAAATACATTACTCTTTATATGCATGATTTACAATGAATAAAATAAAGTTCCAAGTTTGAGCATTTGAGTTCTTGTTAGTTTAGAGGATACTTATCCAAGGGGGCCCACTTGGTGAGTAATTTGTCTTCTTAGTTTAACATTAGCTTAATATTACTTGTTGTTTGATACTTAGTTAGAAATATGGCATTGACTATTCTTGTAGCCACTAGAATTCTATTATGTGAATGTTCCTGTAGCCAAAGTAGACAGAGTAGTCTCCTATTTGTCACACAGATTTTCATTCTCTGCTTTGCATTTCAGCTTAAGCATAGTTGTTGGTTGATGTTCAGCATTTACTTTATTTCCTTTCAGCAATTTACTTTCAGTATTGTGTTTCTTAGTTGTAGAATGCAATGACTACTTGAGCCCCTAGTGCACATACAATGCTGACCCATTTCAAGTTCACATCCCTGGGTTGACAAGTTAAATGCACCTTCATGATGATTGAATGGCTATTTAGGTTAGATGTCCAATCTCTGAATCAAGGCTGTAAAGGCTCAGTTATGAGATCATTGTAGGAGGCCAACACCAACCTCCATGTTATCTTGAACTTCCTTTAAGTTGTTTCCCAAGGCATTCTTAATCTCAAAGATATTACCGAAGGTCACCTTATTCCACCCTTTCAATCTTTGTTTGATTCTACTAAGCTTTTCCACCAGGCAATACATAGGGGTGCCACTTAGAGGTTCCTCCCACCAACTTTTAACAAGAGCAACAAAATTTGGGTGAAGGCTCCACATTATTTCAAATCTAAAAGGGAAAGGTCCCCTATTGTGATCAATATTTCTTTTAAGAACAAGAGCATTATGGTCAGAGCTAGATCTTGGAAGAGCAGAAAGAGAGAGGTATTGGGAGATATTCCAATTAGTAGAGATCAAAAACTAATCTAATTTGACTTGGATCAGATGGTTTCCATTCCTTCTATTAGACCAAGTGAACTTAGAGCCTTGAAGAGGAATATCAATAAGGCCAGTTGAGTTTAGGAATTCAGCCAACTCCATTATGCAATCATAATAGTCATCTAACCCCCTTAACTTTTCTGAAGGAAGAAGGGGGGAATTGAAATCCCCTCCCAACATCTAATGATCTTATTTTTTGTTTTTAGTAGCATCATTTAAGTGCTCCCAAAGCTACAACCTATCCCTGCTCAAATTAGGAGCATAGATATTTATTAAATTCCATTTTTCCTAGGAAGCCATATCTTCCAAGGAAACCATCAGACTGTTCCTACTAGTAGAGCACATAGTTATTTTTAATTTAGAGGGGTTCCAAAGGGTAGCTATACCTTCAGAAGCCCTATTAGCCTCACTAACAAAATAATTCACACCAGGCCAAATACTCAAAATTACTTTATCAAAAGTCTCCTTCATCTTGGTTTCTTGGAGGAGAAGAACATCCACTTTATTGTCCAGGATACAGGTTTTAACCAAACACTATTTATACGGGCTATTAAGGCCCCTAATTTTCCAGGAGAGATACTTCATTGAGACAAAATAGGGGACAACACCACGAAAAACCATAGAGAGGAATAGTCAGGGCTAGTTCTTTTTGGACTTTGATCCTGCAATCAAATCCAAAGTTCTTTATTTCCTAGTAGCCACATCCCTAATAGTGTCTTTGGTTATGAAATCCTTTTGGGATGGTTTACCAACCTTATTCCCCCCCCCAACATTCAACTTCTTTTTCTTTTTTGATTTGATTGGAGCTGGTGACCATTCATCCTCATCATCTTTTTCATTGGGCTTAGGAGGAAACCTCAACAAAGCCAGAGATTCATTCATGTTACTTGCCTCCTTTTGGGATAAAAAATACATTTCCTCCAATGATAGGTTGGTGTCAGAATGCACCATCTCCCCTTCTTCCAAATCAATTCCCACTTCAGATTTAGGAACCTTCCCCTTAGACGATTGCAAATTTTCCATCATAAGGGAGACCTCCTTAGGTTCATCCCCAATGTCCATAAGCACTTCTTTCCTTATCCCCGAAATCTCATTTTTTGGGAAGCCAGGAGTTGGGAAACTGGAAATAGGGGTAGTAACTTTGAGGTTCAAGCTTTCCAAGCCCTTAAAAACAACAAGAGGTTTAGCTAGAATAATCTCCAGGCCTGAGTCTAAGGATTCCTTCCCTTGGAGGATAATATCCGTAGGGACAACAAAAAATTCAAAAGGATGAGCAACTAAAGCAGCCATCAGGGACTTGGGTAACTACTTAGAGAGAGAATTTTCAGAAGCAAGAGTTTCCTCAATAGGTTTTTTCTCACACAAGTCAATGAGGTGATCAAACTTCTTACACAACTGGTAGAAATGACGGGCATTTTCATATTCCAGAGGTTGGGTCTAGTTGCCAAATTTTGACTTAAGGAGGATAGAAGTAGGCAAGATCGTATTCATGGCCATATTTACACACATACGAGCAAAGACTAGTCTAGACCTCTCTAGAGTGATTTTATCAATGGATAGAAGAGTACCAAAAGAGTTAGTTATACCTTTCAAGATACTTGTCTCCAAAAAAATGAGTGATAGGCCAGGTAGGTGAACCCAAGTTGGAGCTGAGGCACCCAAGTTTGTCGAAGGATCAAATCCTGGTTTCCATTTGTAGAGGGAGAGAAAGTTCTTAAACCTAGAGTCAAAGGCCTAGGGGCCACCAACTAACACCTTAAGCATATCTTCATAAACAACAAAGAATAATAGGAAGATACCTCTTGGCATGGAATTTATAGTGACATTGCCTTTGAGATTCCAAGTAGAGGTATCCCCTTGATGAACCGGTTCAATATTCAGATGATATGCCAAAAACTTACCAACCAAGACTAGTTTAAGACTGTCCATAGCCTTTAACATTAGAACTTTAGGGACATCAACTTCCCATCTAGTCACAAAGTAGGAAGCAAACTCCAAAGACCTTTGGCCCAAAGTTGGTGAGTCAGAACCCACTAGTTTATCCACGTAAGAAACTGGTTCTTCGACTGAGAAGAAAGAATCAAGCCCATAAAAATGGGATAAGGGTGAATTTCCATAAATACCCTCGATACTTCCCCTAGGGGAAATCACAGATGTACAAGGAGGAGAAGTCACATGGGGAATAGCTAAGATAGCTGCTGCCATCACAAACACAGTGCCAGACAAAGAGACAACATCCTTGGAATGTGGATTCTTCTCGGGCCCCCCTCTTGACCATCCCGTGAAATAGTCAAATCAATGTAGGGACTAGAAATTCAAAAAAATAGCCAGAGTGGGAAAGTTGTAGAGCATAGCGCATCAGTAAGCTAAGAAGTTTATAGATGAATGTTAATACAAATATATGTATCTGGTTTTAAATGAATCTAGAATGAATCTAATGAAGAATGTATGTGTATGTTGTCAATATGAAATGTAATAAACACGTAAGATGATAAGATGCTTAGAATAACAAATCTAAACACTTAAGATGAAAACATGAAATGATGATAAGATGCTTAGAACAACAAATCTAAACACTTTAGATAAAAAATACAATGATGGAAAGATGCTACAAATAGTTCAAATATAAACACTTTAGAGGAAAATGCAATGATGATAAGATTCTTAGAATAACAAATCTAAACACTTAAGATGAAAATGCAATGATGAGAAGATTCTTACAATAATAAATATAAAGACTTAAGAAGGAAATGCAATGATGAGATGAGTTGGATGGAGATGAAGACCAGGTGACCATCTTAATACATTGAGTGTAGGGAAATATGGAAGAGATAGAGAATGAATATGCACATACAATCCTTGATCAGGAAAGAGAAAAATGTGTTCATATGTGGCAACTGATCATGCAAATATTGTACACTCATTAGCAAGAAATGGGGTTTGGGGCATCGCCTTGATTTTTTTTCAGTTAACACGTCAAGGTTTTTTTTTTCATTGACACGTCAAGGTTTTCCCGTTAACATGCCAAATGAAAAACAACCTTGTAAAAACCTAATTTTAGAAGGTTCCAAAAAGCTTGTTATAAGTGTCTAGTATGTATGTTGTGGCATGGTCTTCACGAGATTGTAATATGTTTTACAATGGATAATAAAATCATTGGATGGATGAGTTTCTGTGGATGTAGCCCATATTGGGTGAACCATGTTAAATTATGTGTTGATCTCTTTTGTGTTATTCTTCATTATTATTTCTAAGTTATTTAATCTGCATATAATTGTTAATGTTTATTGCTCTAATCTACTTGAACTCTAACAAAATGATGGTGACTAGAAAGAAGAGATGGGATGGGATTAGGTGTACTTGGCTTTAGTTCTTGCAGTTGAGGGATAAGGTTTAGGGAACTAACAGTATAGGGTATAGGGTTTCTTGGGTTAAATGGGTATATTTAGTTTAGGGTGAAGTCTGACATCTCCCCCTCTCTACTGTTCTCTATCTCACTTCTCTCTCCTCTAGATCTACATCTCTCTATCTAACCTCTCTCTCTCTTTCTACTCTTATAGGGTTTCAAGTTAAATTGGTATAGAGTTTAAGGTTGAGTCTCACATCTCCCCCTCTATACTCTCCTCCCCATCTTTATTGTTCTATCTCACCTCTCCCTCCCTCCCTATGTAGATCTCTCTTCTCTCTATCTCACATCTCTCTAAATTATTCATTATTTAGGGTGTAGGGCCTATGGTTTAGGGTTTTAGGGTTGATGAGTTATGATGGAGAGTTGAGAGTTGAGGGTTTAGGAATTAAATTTAATTATATGTACAAATTTCAACAGTTAAATTCTTTATGTTGGGTTTTAGGGTTTAATATATAGGGTATAAGGTTTATGCATTAGGGTTTAGGTTGTAGGGTGTAGGGTTTACGATTGATGATATAGGGTCTAGGGTTGAGAGATAGGGTTGAGGCATGAGGCTCGTGTAGAAACTTAAAATTGTCCTGATTGATATTGCACACTTGAATTTGATTACTAACACAATTTCATCCTAAATTCACCTCCTTTTCGACTATTTAATTAAATGGTCCTAATTATTTAATTAAATGCATCAATTTCTCCTATTAATCAAATGATCGTTATTATTTGGCTAGTTCACCCCCTTTCACACTAATTTTCATCCTATTTAATTAGACAATGTAAGGTAATAGTACAAGCTGTGTCACACTTTCAACCAACTTATCAGCATAACTGAATTTAAGTATTTCTAACTAAAAATCAATTTTTGTCAAACATATGATCTAGTAAGATTCATTCTAGCTAAGTTAGATATTTCAACAACTTTTCGAACAAAAAATATTGGCTAAATGCATATGTAGCACCACTTTAGGGCCAATTTACCAAAAAATTAAAATTATTTGAAAAACTTAAGGTTTAAATAACACCTACTCATGTAAATAACATTTTTTGAAAATATAAAAATACCCTTTTGTGGATTAATAAGTGTAGTTTTAAAAAATCTATATACTTCAATAGTGTAATTATTATTTACATTTTATTTTTAACTTTTTACTAAAAGTAGGTTATCAACACAAAATATTAGGTATATTTTTTTTTCTATTTTAGATAAATATTTAATATGAAAGTTGATGTCAAATGGAAACAACTATTTTTTAATACACACACATTTTAATATTTATTTAAAAATATATATTTATCAAAATTGAAAAATATTTATCCATGCACTAAAGTTTCAAGTTATAAATACATACAAATATTTTGAAAGAAAAAAAAATTACTATAAAAAGATTGACGTCTCATGTAACCTCATTTTTCAACATTTTATCAACAACTAAATTATACTGTCAATTTATTAAAAAATATTTAAAAATTATTTTATTAAAAAATACAAACATAAAATATACTAAAAAATACACATTTTACTAGTTTACATCATTTCAAAATTTAAAACATATATGTCACTTTTTAGTGATTCAAGTTTAAAAGTTGGATCAACATTGGATGTTTCCTTTATAAAGTGTGACATAGCTTTGTACTTTTACCCTGCAAATTATTTGATTAAATTGCTTATGTCCTCTCATTTAATTAAATAATCTTAATTATTGAATTAAATGTCATTTGACTTTCTTTCATTAAATAAATAAATTATTTAATGAGCATCCTAATTTCACTCAACTTACATAATTAAAACTTTGTCTAATTGCTATGTTCCCTCACCCTCCCACTTGCAAGGGAGTATTCCCCTAGAATATTATTCCATTTGAACTAAAAAATGGAATATTCCTTTGTAACAACTTCCTAATTTTTAGGAAGTGTGCTTCTTTGAAGCAATGAGAGCCATTGATAAACACCTTGATCCATGTCAACTTGCATTCTCATCCATTGTTGAGAATCCTTGATCCATGCCTTCACCTCTCATGGCTTCTCATCCCTTGATTGATCAAATCAATCGTAGCCATTGATTCACCATTTTCTCCTATAAATGCTCCTCATTTCTATGAGAAAATGATCCACTTCTATTTTATCAAAGTTATGCTACACATTTGAATACTCATCTTCATTCATCTTGCATCAATTTCAGCTTTTCATCCACTTTTACCTTAGTTTTCATCCATGGAGTTTGTTTAAATGCGTGTTTTATCAAAGGGATTGGGAAAGCACTGACACTCAATATATCAATGCAACACCAATCCTCTAATGGGACAAGGTTTGAGGAATTTAACTGGGTTCCTTTATGCATTTCTTAATAGATTTTGTTTAAATGGCTTCTTCGTTCTATGTTTTCAAGCATTTCATTGAGATTATAGCTTAACTAGTTAATTATTGCTTAAAATCTATTGGATTTGGCGTATTTAGCTTGTTTTATGATTATAGTCACATTTTGGCACTAGAGGGAGGGGAGAACTAACCAAATTTGACAAATTTTCCTTGATTTTCCCGTGTTTTAAAGGTTACAGGTAGGGCAACGCTTTTGCAAATTACCAAAGTGGTGCTTTTGAGGAACAATGACATTTTTGAAATATAGAGGAACTTTTGAAATACAACAATGCTTTTTCTTTATGACAACGCTTTTGATTTTTTTGAAAGAGAGGTTCTTTTGATATTGCGACACTTTTGACCTCTTTGGTTTTTTTGTAGGTACAATAGAGAGGTGCTTTTGAAATTCACTAGAGCGACACTTTTTCCTTACAATGGTGCTTTTGTGGAACAATGATGCTTTTGCTATCTGATAGAGAGGCGCTTTTGTGGCACAACGACACTATTGCAATGTAAAGAAGAGAGTTATATTTTAATGTCTTCTTTGATTTTTCAATTTAATCCACTCTTTGATCATTTACTAACTTCTAGTTTTTTTTTGTGAGGCTAACTAATTTTGTAGATTTGGAAAGGAGTGAAATCTTGAAGTAAATAAGCATATTATCACTTGATCTATATTATAAAAGTGCTTTAAACATGTATGGGATGATATAACCCATCATATGCTACTTTATTTCATGTTTTAGGGTAATTAGCTTTCAATTGGGTTTAAAATTTACAATGCTATAATATTTCAAAGTTGGTTAAAATTGAGCCTGTTGGTTCTCAGTTGTGATCATATGGTTTGTCCTTGATGTCAAAATCCCCTTCAGTTGATTCTACTTGTTGACAATTTAAGATTGGTTTCGCATGCTCTATCTTGTCTTAGGTTATCTTATTTGTACAAGAAAGAACATATCGGTGTGAGAATGCTTGGGTCTCCCCGATCCATTTTTTTCTGATAAACGTCTGTGTTGCCTATCGACAAGACATTTTTGATGTCATAATGATTTGATTTTACATACAGGCAGCTTTTGGCGTGACATTCACATGGTCTTGGCGACAGAGGAAAGGTCTATCAGCATGAGTATTTTTCACCATTGAGAGGTCTTTCCGAATGAGTCAGGGCTCACCGACTAATACATAAGGAGGTTCATCGGCGTAAGTGATCCTTCATCGTCATTGTGTCTTGGTGAGTTTGAATTGTTACATTGACTGAAGGAAAAGGAACATATCGGCAGGAGTGTTGCATTCAGTATGTGGTCTCACTGAAGACATATTGTCTCACCGACCATGCACTGAAAGGTCTTATTGGCAAAGGTTGTGGCTTTGTTGAAATGTCATAGCGATTTCATGGTGTCTTACTGACTTGTGCACAAAGGTCATATCGGTAAGAGTTAGAGTTATCGGTATAGGGTCATAACGAGTTTGTTATGTCTCACCGACTGGAGTTTGAATGGGAACACATCGGCAAGAGTTGCTGCATCGATATAATGTCATAGCGAACCTTGTGGGTATCACCGATGGAATACATATGGACCTTGTCAGCATAGACATTGATATGTCTCGGCGATGCATAAAACAAAAAGAACATTTCGGTATGACTCATGTGCATCAAAGAAAGGTCTTGGCAAGTTTGATTTCTTATACCGACTGACAACATAAAGGCATACATCTCAGTAAGAGTTAGGGTTTTCGGCGTGAGGTCTTGGTGAGTGACCTCCATCCTCGCCGATGGAACACAAAAGGACTTTGTCAGCATAGGATCAGTCTTGTCTCAGCGATACACAAGATGGTTGGTGACTTTCGGTATGAATCAAGCATTCTACGAAAGGTCTCCCTGATGTTGGTATGTTATAGCGACCCTCATAAGATAGAAGGATGCATCAGCAAGAGAACCATTATGTTATAACGGCTTATAAGGGATAAAGTCTTTCGGTGAAACAAAGTGTGATTTGCATAGGGTCTTTCTGATATCAAAAGGTTACAGCGATAGTGAATGAAACGAAAAGGGGATCTTGATGAGAAACTTGTTTATGTCTCAGCGATTGGAAAGAACATACCATTTAAGCTCTTAGCATGACATAATGTATTTGTTATGTCTTCTCCCTGACTCTGATGGGTCATGGTGAAAGTGATAACTAAGGGGAATGACTGGTGATTTAATTGCCTTCAGCAGGACTATTTGGTTGTCTTAGCAAATGGTTAATGAAGACTCACACTGTGGCCGACATGGGAATTTCTAGTATAGTTGCAGGCTGACATCATTGGTTGGCATCGAATCTCAGAATGGTTACTTGGCAAAATATTCTCTAAGGATTGGGAGGTTATGGTTCTTAGCTGGTGGGCAGTTGTGGTTTTGATGAAAATCTATCAGTTACAATTTGAAATCTCTTGATTCAGTGCAGAAATTAAAGCTCTCTGGATAGGCGTTACTCTTGATTTTTACCATCATCTACAGATTATCATTATTTTTCTTCAGATTCTAAAATTAGCAAGAGAGTTACAAATTCTAGTGAAAAATGCATTTTGAAGATTTCTTCATGACAGACATAATTGAAATGTATATAAAAACCTGTGTTGAAAACAGTGTTGCTTCTTGGTTGTTGTAATTATGAGATTATCATTCCTTGGCTGTATGGAAATGTATGAATGAACTCTGCAATAAAAATCTGAATAGCAAGAGGCAGAGACATTGTAAATTTCTTCTCTATATAGTATTTTAAGGATTCAATTATTGAATCCTTAGGGTATTCTGTAGACGAGAAAATAGAGAAATATGTGCTTAACTAAAAACAGAGAAATTCTCTGAGTTATTATTGTTGTTCAAAACATAATTTGAGGGGTTGGTACTCCTTGAGATGGGTGTCTCAAAACAAGGGGTTGGTGCTCCTTGAGTGGGTGCTCTAAAATTGGCCTATAAGGCATTGTGAACAGTTGATTAAAAGTTAAGCCTATAAGGCATTTCGGGAGTGGTTTTTATACCCCAGGAGGATTTTCCACTAAGAAAAATCTTGTGTCTCTTTGTTCTTTTGTGTGCTCACTGCTTTACTGTGTTGTTGTTGTTTCAATTTCCTGTTGGGATTATTACTTTTCTCAATTATGTTTATGAATGATTACATTCAACTCATGAATGCATTAATCAGAGTAATATTGAGATCAAATATGAGCTATGTTTTTTAATTTTTGAAAATTGGTCAAATCTATTAAGACACTGATTCACCCCCCCTCTCAGTGTCATTTTAACTCCAACAGAGCCCATACATCCACACCATTACAATGTTGGTTTAAAATTTGTAACATGCCCAACTAAATTTGCTCAATAAATTATTAATTCACATTATGAATATATATTTAAGACATAAATCCCATAGCTATTTTCCAACATAACAATTTCATGTCCATAAATAAAAAGAAATAAAAAATCTAAATATATTCATTTCCAAATTTCAATAGTCAATTTACATCTTTGACTTGGCATTCAATTGCCACATAGTCAATACAAAAATTATAATAATTATACAAGTACATAAAATAGAATTCCATTGATATTCCTTTGTGACAACTCACCTCCCCTGGTGGATGAGAACATGGTTGAGGTGATTTTCCAACCAACCACGAAGCAATGCTTCCCCAAAATTCTTCAGTCCATCGAAGAATACCCAACCCTACATGGAACACTCAACAAGAGATATAGTTTGCAAGGTGGAATTTGTGTGTGCCTAACTACAAGCATTTCTATCAACTGTTAGAACATGCAAGTTCCATGTTAGGTAAATAAAATGTATAATAGAGAGAGGATAAATAATAAACACTCTGTTCTGTAATAATAAAATGACTACAAAGCTTGGCCAAGCTCATGTTGCATAAAATGCAACTTAAGTTAGATTTGGAAAAGCAAATCTACACTCTCTGGCACCCATTGCTAGAAGAAAAGCTTAATGTAACAAAGGGGTATCCCTACTTTTTAGACCATCTACTAGCAACATATCCCAATGTGCTACAGTCTATCATAGTACTTTTTTATCATTCCATTTCAATTTTATCAAACAAGTAATTCATCTAAATCTGGTATATCCATTCATCTATTCATCTTATAACAATATCTCCTTATGATTCGTATTGTAATTCAACACAACTCCATTTCTATAGTTCTTTTCATTGAAAATGAAAGTAAAATAGTCATATTCAAATGAGTAAAATGATATAAATAAGAAGGTATACCACATGTATGTGCACATGCATAAACGATGAGTTTATGCACGAGCACATATATGCTTATTATTCATAGTTGTATATGCATATACATTTTATAATAATATTAGAAGTAAAATTCATTCAACATGTAGCTTTACTAATTGAGTATAATGGTATTCTTTCTGAAACATAAATTATGGTCTTATCAACTATGTTCCACTAACATCACAATGAAAAGACAAAATTATCTTTAGAAGCACAACTAAGAATCAATATTAATCATTGTATATCAACGGTTTGAATTTCTTGGAAAAAAAGAAAGGTATAACATTATTTTCCAATAATTATATTCCAAACATAAAACAAACATTTATTTCTCCATGTCTATTAAGAACATTGTAGTGTTTGCATTCTATTCACATAAACTTATTATGAAAATATTGGGGTTGATCTGCATTATTCATGCTATTGACTTAAGATTCTCCACATAATGTTTTAATGGTGTTTTTGACCTATTTGTGCATGAGCTTTATCAAGATACTTATGAAAAACCAAAAGCATTAAGATAAAAAAGCATAATGGTTTTTCTTTCCCTATGATAGGTTTGATAACTCTTCTTTTGATAGTTGGACCGAAAACATTACATGTCTTATTTTCCATCATCCCATCATTGGACCAATTTCATGTGAAGTTAGGCTACCCATGGCTTCATTCCATGAATGCTATCCTATCGATTGTGCATAAGTGCTTAAAGTTTCCATTTAGCAATGAGATCTTTACTGCACATCATAGTGGCTTTAATCATGTGTCTTCCCATGGGAATTTCTCATTTGATTTCTTTTGTCTTGAACCTATGGAACCTATTAGGCCTTGTGAGGATTATATTTTTCAAATCCTATCAAAAGTTTAAGGCAAAAAACATAGCAAAATTATCCCTTACCAATATGCCTCAACCCATGATTGAGTCTCCTATCCTTGATGAAACCATGACTGAACCAAAACCCCTTCCAAGTAACCAAGACCGAAACATAGCAAATCCTCCACCCATTTCCTATAAGAGACCATAAGATAACCAAATAAGTCTTGTTGTGTCTCCTAAAATCAAACAATTTTATAAAGCTAAAGAGAAAGTGGTCAAACAACCTCCCATGGTTCCTTTTGTTCCTCCCTTAAGAGGAGAAAAGAAACCTATGGTTAATAAACCTGCCCTCACACAATCACAACTTGAAAGTTGAACTAAAAGGAACTAAAATTCTAGAGAGTGTAGGCATAGATTTCATGCTATTGCTCATTTTTTACAAGAAAAAGAAGAGAAAAACAACATAGAAAATCAAAATCCAAACTTACCTCAAGCAATGCATGATGATTCATCTCCTTCGCCAAAACAAGAAAATCCTAAACTTCAAACACAACAAGAACAATAACCTTCTATTGAAATTATCATTAGACCTCCTATTGTGATTAACTTGGATGATGATAATGAAATTACAAAAAATGATGAGTAAGTGCATAATGAGCTAAATTTATTATTTTCATCTTCTATAGCTTAAATGATAACAATTGTGATGATCCTCCTACAAAGAGTGTTTCACCACGTGTTGAATTTGGTGATTTTTGTAATTTGGCACTTGATTTTGTCCCTTTGGCTAGTTATCCGCCCTCCGCATATGATGAACAAGATTGGAATGTGGATGACCTGCTATAGGTTGATTCACATGTGCCTTACTAGTCTTGTCTTTGTTTTCTTTTGTATGTGCTTTTTGTGATTGCAAATGTGTAATGTGATCCCCTATATCGTTTTGTTTGATGTGTCTTCATGTTCATTCCTCTATTTGTACCTTAATTCTTCTATATGTTTGAAACCGATTTATCTTTTCTTTTGTCTTGGGTTTTCCTTTTGGGGATGATGCAAGGTGTTGAGACATTGAGGTATCTTCCATGTTGACCAAATTTTTTTTTCTTTGTTTTTGCTCTTTATGTGGCATTCTTCCTATTCCATGAGTTATTTGGGGAATGATGACATTTACAAGCTCTATAATATCATTATAGTAAAGACATATGCTGACCCCAAATTTGTGGATCCCTTATGTGATTTTGGGATTTCATTTTGAGGGAAACCCCTTCCTTTTTTCATGATGTAGCTTCATTTGGAAACATATGACTTGGCATAGGACTTTCCAAATAAGCTCTCATGTATTTTTTATTGTTAGAATTTATCAATTGCTACTTTAAAGTAATTTCTCACAACATGGTGTTAGAAATTTCCTTAAAGTGGGGGCATGCATTGACATTATCAATTTTGGAGATCTTAGACTCTATCCTCATGTTTCATTGCATGATATTCTTACTTCTTACGGTGTGTTTTCTTCTTGTTGGTATCATTGGATTTGATGTCCTCCAAGAGTGTGACCTTTCTAGGAATACAACTTTCCTCTTAGTGGTGATGCTATGCATTGCATTCCCTAATTTGTGAATCTTTTATCATAGACTTGTCCTCTCTTGGAGACATTAGGCACGATGTTCCCTAAGAGGAGACCTTACATGAACTAAGCAAATGAATATGTCTTATCCTTTTTTCATTTTTTTCATAAGTGTTTAGCATAACGCAACTTGCTAACCGTATGAAGCTCGAAGTTACAACCCTTTTTCATGGCCACCAAGCATAACACACTTTTCTTGCTTGTGGTGCCTTGTTTGTTCATAAGTGTTTAGCATAACACAACTTTCTAAGTCTTATGAAGCTCTAAGTTCATATTGTGTGGTGCCTTATTAAAGTTATCAAAGGTATAACTTTGGTATGGTATGGGAGCCTAATAAGATTCTCTCATTTACCACCCTTGGGGGCTCATCTAGTGGACAACGAATTTCACTAGCCCGTGTGAGCGTGCATTATTGTTTGCATAGTGGACAATGAGTTTCACTTGTAAACATTTTTTGACAAACAGCCGAGGGATGTTCCACATCGCATTGGATAGTCAAGGCTTGATCTTTTTTCTTTTCCTCTTTTCTTTTTCCTTTTTCTTTTTTCTTTCTTTGAGTCTTTGGCATTGTATGATTGAGTATCTTGTCATTGCTACATATATATATGTTTAACATAGGCATGTGTCTCCTTGTGCCTTTGTTTGTTTTTCCATGAGATCTTAGATCTTGGAGGCTTGATCACCTTTCTTGATCTTTGTTATCTTATCTTTCCAACAATTATACAATTAGACCTCTCTTGATTGTCTACTTTAGTGTGATTTTGACGCAGGGTCATCCTCTGACTAAAGTGGGGGCTAAATGTAGTTTATAAAAATGTAACCCTTTACATTTTATCACTTTTTTGGGCCCTCCTAGTTAAATTGGACTTAATAATTCCTTAATTTAGTGTTGTTAAGTGTACCTCTTTACATTTACACACTTATTTGAGCCCTCTTAATTAATTGAGCTTAATTAGGCCTTAATTAGCCCTTTAATTCATTTACAAAGCCTAATAAATTATACTTTCTGAAGGGGAATCTTGACATTAATTAATGCCTAAACCTAACACTTTACATTGGGCAATGTGTGTCCTAGGTTTATGGACCTAGGACCCATTTTCCCATGGGTCCTCCCTAAACCTTAAGACCTAAATTTAAATTATGTTTTTGGTGGTATTTTAACATTTTCAAATCCATAATTCAATGTTGGCTTGTGATATTTGAATTTCGAGAAATTAAGGATACATACCTATCAATACAAGGTTATTTCACTAAGTTTCACCTAGCATTTTTGATGAGAGCATTCCTATAGAAAAGTTTATGATCAAGGGAATTCAAGAGTAGATACATTAGAGTTTTATTGCAACATTCAAGATCCATTCATCATGTCAAAGTCTTCTTGCATCATGCATGTTTTTGGAGCTAACATTGTGATGTAGGTTTCATGATCAAGTCAAGCATTCAAAGTATTATTTCAAGCAAGATTCAAGTGTCAAGATCCACATCCAATTCAGCCATCTCATGCAAGTTGTAGACCTCTTAAGATCTCCATTATCAAGGTTTCATACAAGGGTTTGTTGAGTGGTAACATAGCTTTGTTCATTCTGAACATTCCCTTTTTCATGTTTCATTTCAATTCAAGGTTTGATTACCAAAACGGGGTTTGACCAAGGAAAAACCCTATTCACCCAAAACAAACATTTTTTCTCTCTTGTGTATGTGATTGCAGATTTAGGTTGAAGAAGACTTGAAGATCTTTAAAGTACAAGATTTACAAAGTTGTCAAAGTTTTAAAAGTTATCAAAATTGTTGTTATCTCACATAAACTAATATCTCGAAGTCATTTTCAATATTCTGACCATGAAACCTGGGAAAATTGGAAGATTCACATCTACATCAGAGGCTCCTAAAAGTTACAGAAAAACCTTGCACTTGGACCCATTCGCCCTTGGGCGAATGAATCTTAGATTTGCTTCCGAAAAGCACTTTTGGCGACTGGTACACATGTTTCTACCCTTCTCAGATCTACAATATATTTTTTGGTTTTGTTAGTATTAAGCTAAATATTGTTGTTTCAAGTGTTAGATTGCATTTTGGTGTTGATTTTCTATTTTTTAGTTTTTCTCCCCAAAGTGTTGTTTAACCTTGACCTCTGTCCTTTAGTTATTTGGAAATCTAAAGATTCTCACTTTGACTTGATTCACCTAAGGGTTGATAATCAATTCATGGTGTGTATCTAATTTCCTAATGAAATAAAGGAAGATAGGTCTATTTTGGATCACCACAATTTACCATTTCCAAAACACTTATTTTTCGATGTTTTAGTATCAACAATAACTTATGTAATTGCAAGGTTGAGACAAATTTTCCCAAGAAATATACCACTTGTCAAACACCTTGCAAATACAATGGGAGGGTGTATAAACATCATCTCTTAATTACTGGGTCTGAAAGGCCCATTGAGTTTAAACACCATCTAAACTTCTTTGTGCTCACAGGATTAGTTAAAGAATCAACAAAATTCAACAAAGTCTCTACCTTAACCAACTTCACCTTGCCATCTTCGACCATATCTCTAAAAAAATGATATTGTACATCAATGTGCTTGGTCTTGGTATGAAATGTCGAGTTCTTGGCTAGACATATTGCATTATGACTATCACAATAAATTGTCACTACATCTTGTTTTATTCCAATATCTGAAAACAATCTCTTAAGCCAAATGGATTCTTTACAAGCATGACTAGTTACCATATATTCAACTTTAGTAGTGGACAAAGCAACCACAACTTGCCGCTTACTCATCCAACTAATTGCACCACCAAATAAAGTAAACACATAAACATAGGTGGAACGTCTGCTATTAGCATCACCTACCTAGTCTGAATCCACATAACCATGAATATCAAGGGAAATCTCATCTTTAGTCATATTACTATGATAACACAAGGAATAATTTGAGGTACCACACAAATATTTGAAGACTCTTTTAACTGCATCCCAATGAACTCTATCAGGATTAGACATATATCTGTAAAGAAATTCCATTACTTGGGCAATGTCTGGTCTTATAAAAACCATAGCATACATCAAGCTTTCAATTGTACTCTTGTAAGGCACTTTTCTCATGTCCTCCATCTCTAATGGAGATGTTGGAAAATCTAAAATAGATAACTTTGTTCTAGCTGAAACATGAACACATAATGGTCTACAATCTTGCATATCAAACCTCTATAAAATTGAATTGACATACATACTTTGGCCAAGCCATAGATTTTTGTTCACTCTATCTCTTTTAATTTCCATCCCAAGAATGTGTCTAGCTACACCAAGGTCTTTCATTTCAAATTTAGCAGCAAGTTGAGATTTCAATTCTAAAATCATACCTTTTCCTCTACCAATAAATAACATATCATCAACATATAATGCAATAAATAGGAAATAATCACCATTAGTTTTATAATAAACACAATGATCTAATTTAGAATGCTCAAATCCCAAACTCAACACATATGTATCAAATTTATGGTACCACATCCTAGGACTCTATTTTAAACCATTCAAAGATTTCTTCAATTTGAAAACCAATTTACTTTTACCTTTCACCACCTAGTGCTCTGGCTATGTCATATAAATATCCTCCTCCAAGTCACCATTAAGGAAAGTAGTTTTCAAATCCGTTTACTCAACCTCTAAATCATACACAACATCAATAGAAAGCAAAAATCTAATGGATGTCATTTTTACAATAGGAGAAAATATCTAACCATAATCAACACCCTCAACTTGAGAGTAGCCTTTTGCAACCAACCTTGCTTTGTACTTCTCAATACCTCCATCTGAACCAATCTTTTTCTTAAACACCCATTTGCAACCAATAGGTTTTTCCTTTAGGAAATGGTACAAGATCCCATATATATATATTTTTTTCAAAGCTTCCATTTCTTCATCCATAGCAATCTTTTAGGATTCTGTATCATTCATACCTAATGCCTCTTCTATCGATCTAGGTTCATCCATGTTAGTATTCAAAGAAAAAATACATCTCTAATCATTAGGTGAATACCTTTAAGGTGGTTGTCTGTGCCTTGTAGACCTACGAACAAGTTGAGTTGGAGGTTCTTCCTCCTATTTTGAAGATTCAAAGCTAGATGAGCTCTCCTCAACTTCTTATCTATCCATGGGCCTTGATTCAACTTTCTCAAGTGTAGAAGGAAATTGAATCACATCTTCCTATTTACTTTGTTCTGGCTGCAATGTAATAGAAGAAGGCTTAGTTTCTCTAAAAATAGCACTTCTACTATGCATTACCTTTTGTTCAACAAGATCCCAAAGCTTGTATCCTTTCACACCATAATTGTATCTGATGAAGATACATTTCACAACCTTGTTCTCCAAATTTGTTCGCTTCTCCTTTGGCACATGTGCATATGCCTCACAACCGAAAACTATAAGATGCCTTAATGAAGGCTTGTGGCCTAACCATGCCTCTATAGATGTATTATCAACAAGATCTAATGTAGGAGACCTATTAATCAGGTAACAAGCAATGACAATAGCTTCAACCCCAAAACCTTTGTTCTAAACCAACAACACTCAACATACTCCTAGCCTTCTCCATCAGTGTCTTGTTCATTCTTTTTACAACTCCATTTTGTTGGGGAGAATATAGAGTTTTCTTTTGTCTATGAATACCACAATCTTTACCAAATCTGTCAAAATCATTTGAGAAAAATTCACTGCCATTATTACTCCTCAAACATTTTATTTTATTTCTAGTCTACAACTCAACCATTGCTTTAAATTCTTTAAATTATTTGAAAACTTTAGATTTTACTCTTTATAAAGTATACCCATGTCCTACTATAATCATCAATAAATGGAACATAATATGCAGATTTACCAATTGAAGGAACATCTATAGGATCAAATGTACATAAGAATGAATAAGATCCAATACACCACAAGATTTATGAGAAATCGAGTAGAACTAAACATGATTTTATTTTCCATAAGTGCAATGCTCACAAAAATCAAATTCAAGATTAAAATCAGAACCCTTCAACAAGGTTTTTATTTTTCAAGGTTTTTAGACCCTTTTCTCTAATGTGGCCAAGTATTTGGTGCCATAACATAGTTTTCTCTATAGGTAACTTTGATTCAAAAGAAAGAGCACCCTTGGGTACCCAAAATCCATGACCATCTGCTAAAGGTGAAACCCTCACTTCTTCCACAGACTTTCTTTTCACAGAAGTACTATTGCACTCAACAGTGCATGCATCAAGCTTATACACTGTGCCATATCTGACACCTATAGAAATGACCATAACACCTCTGACCATCTTGCATCCTACATAAAAAAATACTACCTGCACACCTGCATCTATTAGTTTACTCACAGATAAAAAAATTCGTGCTAAACCAGGGATATGCAACACACCATTAATCTTTTTTATTCTACCATCAAGAAAATTGATTTTAACTTTACCATGCCCAACAATGTTTAAATGAGAATCATCACCCAAGTACACCTTACCTCTATCAAATTATTCATATTTATAAAACCAATCTCTATTAAAAAGGTCATATAGAAAGGTGCACCTGAGTTTAACCATGCATCACTACCCGCATGAGTTGCCGAAGCTGCAATGAATGCGTCACAATCTTCCTTCTCGAACTCAGAATAAAAATCAAATTTCTTCTTTTTCTTCTTTGCAGTCCTTACAAACATGTCCAAGCTTACGATAGTTTCGACAAATAATTTTGGACTTTCAAGGAGACTTAGAGATCCCCTTGGACTTGTATTTATCATGCTTCTCATTCTTCTTTCCTTTTTCCTTAGGTCTTCCATGAACATTCAAGGTCTCCTTGGCACTAATGGATACCTTCCTCCTCAGCTCTTTAGAAAGCAAAGAACCCACCACATCTTCAGTCTTCAATATAATAGAAGTAATCCCAATAGCCATAACAAGAGAATCCCATGAATTAGGCAAAGAACAAAGCCAAATCTAACATTTCTCTTCCTCATCCATTTTGACACCAAATGATGCCAACTGAGCCACTAGCATATTGAATGCTTCTAGGTGGTCTGTAATTCATCCACTCTCTTCCATTCTCAAGGAATACAATATCTTCCTCAAGAAAATTTTGTTCACTAAAGATTTGGCTTGATACATCTCACCAAGCTTCTTCCATAATTTCTATGTAGAGATCTCTTCATGGAAATTGATTAAAATATTTTTCCAAGCTTAATTTGATTAGACCCTTGGCTTTACGGTCCATAGCATCATATTGAGTAGCTTAAGTAGGATTTATAGGCCTTGAAACATTCTCATCAACTACATCCCACAAATCTCAATCTATCATTAGATCATCCATCTTCAACTTCCACATTTCAAAATTATTTCCATAAAATTTATCCACCTCTATTCTCCTCAATAAACTTTCCATCTGAAAATTCTTGCAACAAGATCATAAAGTGACTTTTGCACAAGATCCCACTCAAATCTAGATTAGTTCAAAAAACCCAACAATCCACAATTGAAACCAAAGGTGATCAAGATCTGATACCACTTGTAAGGAAGCCAAGGTAGCAGAAAAAATTCCTACAATAATCTTGAGAGGATGATAATGGAATTTTTTTATAGATCTTTAACAACTATAGAAACTTAAAAAAAAACATAAATATCATGCATGCCACAACATAGTGATTTATGTGGGGAAAACCCTTTCAGGAGAAAAACCCCACACTCCAAAAGCTTCCCAATATATTATTCAGAAATCACAAAGATTATAATATACTTGCAAAGCAAGCTTCTCACAGGAGTATCACCAACTAGAGATCCTGAGGCAGCATGACCGCTTCCAAACTCTCAGAATACATCACAATACACAACTGTAATACAATCCCCTTATAAAATATAAATAAAATTTTCCTTTTGGGGGTGCTACCCCCGCTAAGGCGTGTTGCCCCTGAACCCCTTGTGGGGGGGCCCGCACCCCCCCCCTCGCGTCATCATCGTATGAACATTACCTTATGTATCAACAATAACTTATGTAATTGCAAGGTTGAGACATATTTTCCCAACAATGCAAGCCCCCAAGATCCAAGATCCTATGGAAAACCAACCTAAGCACAAAGGAACACACACACATGTATGATATGCAACAACATACACAAACATACATGTCAGAAAACACAAAGCCTACATCATGAAAACACACATGACATGATGGAACATAAAGATGACAACGAAAATGAAAACAAACACAATGTAAACATGAAGAGGACACATGAAAAACACAACAATAAACAAAACACAAGGTTAGTACTAAAAGATTTGAGTCAGTAAGGCAAAGAGATCTTAGTCTTAAATTGTCTCAAATACCAAACTTATCCATCGAATAAATGTTGGCTCACATGAGGATCAAAAAGTTGTGTTATGCCACATTACTCACGAAACACATGGTTCCATTGGTAAGCAAGCTGTATTATGCTAGGTGGCCATGTTAAAAGGGTGTTCATAACTCACACCATAGAAAAGTCTGATATTTGCTAGGTGAATCATAAACTAGAAGACACACAGGCTAGTGAAGTTCGGTATTCACTAGGTGAGCCCCCAAGACAAGGATGAAAAACATACTAGGTCTACTAGGTGTACCCATAACATGGTGGAAAAATGAGAAACACACACTAGGTCTACAAGGTATTCACATAAAAACCATACCAAGAGTTATAATCCCTCATAAACTTGATAAGGTTCCACAAATGATCAACGTGCTATACCAATGCTACACTCAGTTCAACTCTTGTGAACAAAGTGAAGCAAAAATGCCAAAGTTTAACATCACAGGGGAAAAATATGATAATGTTTAACATCATGGGGAACAAATGCAACAAGGTTAAAACCTCAAAGGATGTTATAACACCACCACAAAAGGTACTTAAATAAAAAGGGTGCATTGCTCAATACATGAAGGTCACACCTTAGGGAACATCACATATGACAACACCACTAAGAGAGGACTTGTCGAGGAATATAAAATCACACCTTAGGGAACACTAGTCATAGTGTTACCACCAAGGACAATGTCATATGCCAAGAAAGGCCACACTCTTATGGGACATCAAGTCTAATATCACCATAAATGAGACACATCACATGGATTAATAAGGACACATTAGTTGACAAGGTCACACTTCCTAGTTGATGTATGCTATCATCACTAAGAAGGGACCATTTCCTATGCAAACAATGAGTGGGGGACTATATGCCCCTTTTAAAATATCAAAATATTGTTGGCCCCATGGTTGTCATTGCACCAAAAGACCGACTTGTTAATGCCCAATACAATTACCAGAGTTAACGGATCCATGGGAGGTGGTTAGTCCATCTCACAAATCCTGAGGGGAGTGCTAACCAGCTGCCAATAATATCCCCCTCAACTTTACCCAAGGGGATTCAAACCTAACACCTTTGGCTCTAATACCAATTGTTTTTAATTTTCTTTTGTGTTTCTAAAGGAGGTAATTCACTTTGATGAAAGACGATGTCCAAATTAGGTTGATTCATATCTTAATAAAAGCTTTCACATCATTTGGTTGCTTACTAGGAGGGATAACAATGTTTTGTAAAGCATTTTGAAGCATGCCATGGTAAGCAGGTTATGTTTGAATTAGATTCCACAAGGATATCTTAACAGGAGTGTTATGAAGTTTCTCAACACTTGATCAAATTCTTTACCACTAATTTGCAGGATGTTACCTGTGCAGATGGGAGATATGGTTGAGGCAATGGAATGGATGTTGGAGTTTGGTTTGGTTGATTACTATTTCTAGTGTTATATGTGTGAGATATAGTGTGATAATTTGGTTACTGCAACAAATGATTACTAGTAAGTTTCTTTACAAAGTTTAAGATAGAACCTAGAGGTTTAGGAGGTCCTATAGTAAGAGGTGACGTAGGAGGTCCAATAATTTGAGGAATTTTAGGAGGTCCAATAATTAGAGGACTCTTAGGAGGTCCAAAAGGAGTTTAAGGAGATCTAATAATCAAAGGAGACCTAATAGCCAATTGTGTGTGCATAACCTCAACGAACTTAACTTCATGTTGATGATCTTCTATCGAGGGGGAATCTAAGCATCTTCACAGGTAAGAAATTCATCTTCAATCTTTTGAAGGAAATGAATCAATGTTTTCATCCTCTTACCCAATGATATCTTCCCAAGTAGGAGAGGTAAGGGAGTTAAAAAAAAAGATTCTTATGATGCTCAATGAATGGATTTTCTAACACCAAAGTATCTTTGTCATAAGTAGGAGAGGTATCAAGAGAAGAACAACTATGCTTGTCTATGATTGCACCCTCTTGTACCAAAACATTCTCACAAGTGGGAGAGATATTGGGAGTTGAATAAAGATTTATAGTAAGAAATGTGTCAATGATTTAATTCTCTTTTCTAACAATATCTTCCCAAGTAGGAGAGGTGGGGGAAGAGAAACAAACAAGATTCTCATGATGCTCAATGATTGGATCTTCTAACACCAAGATACCTTCTTTATTCATAGGAGACATATTGGGAGAAGAAAAAACATGATTGTCATGATTTTCAATGATTGTATTCTCTTTCATCAAGCTAACCTCACACATAGGAGGTATAGTGGGAGATGGATCAATGAAAAATAACAAAAAGGGGCAATACACTCATTTTCATATGCTTGTAATAGAAATTACTTAAAATGCTCAACAAGATTTGACAATAGAATATGAGCTATGATAACACAATAATTTTGTAATGAGAACATAATGTAAAAAATTGACCTATAGATCTGAAATATAATAATTTTTCCCAAACTTGCAACAAATCAAGCAAAATGACATCTTTCTTGCACATGTAATAACACTGTTTCAAAATTTCAAATCGAACATCTGCAATCAGGAACATAGTGAAACTACAAAGACAAAAATATGTGCAGAGTTTTTTAGAGACCCCTGTAGTAGGACATGGACACCCAAGGGTGTTTGAGGGGGCCAGGGGTTTAGAAAATAGAAAAAATGAATTTTTATTTTGTAACTTAATGTTATTGTTTCTGTTTGCATATAGGCTTAACAATGATTGTTTTTTTAGAATTTCTTCAATGTAAGACAATGTGATTCAAATGAAAATGTGCATGTTCAATAAAGGACAATATTTGATTGTAATTTCTATATCTTACTCATGCAACCATTGACTGAGTCTAAGATGCAAAATTTTGAAAATGACGATTTGATGCAAACTTGAAACAAAACAATGTAATTTTTCACTTTTTAGGCTTAAATGAAAGATGCAATAATTTAACAGTTCCTAATGCAATTTGAGTGTAAATATAATCTAAATATGATTGAAAAAAACCCTAATGCAAGCTATGATGCAATACATGTGTAGATTGGATTTCCATATGGTCAAAGTTGTCTCCTTAATCATCCCTTTGCTCATTTAAATCATCCTCTTTGCCGGTATTAATTAAATCGTCCATTTAATTAATATTTTGGTATTTTACACAAGGTTTCCCAAAGTATTTAATTTAATAAATACTTTCCCCCTCTTTCCTCTCTAAATTAAATAAATGCATCACTTTATTTAGTTTAGTCATATTATCTTTTGGAATTTTAAATTTATTTTTTAAATTCTTTATTTTCTCTCTCATTGTCACATCCTCCAGCTTTTTCAAGTTGGCCTCTAATCCCTCTTAGCAATCTAACCCTCTTTCTTAGTCATAATTAATT
Organism: Sequoia sempervirens; assembly: GCA_007258455.2. Taxonomy (NCBI): domain Eukaryota; kingdom Viridiplantae; phylum Streptophyta; class Pinopsida; order Cupressales; family Cupressaceae; genus Sequoia; species Sequoia sempervirens. Next base: position 1,157,838,198 of record VDFB02271358.1, on the reverse strand, counting down.
TATGATTAAGATGTGCACACCCCTAATCATCATTAGGGTCCCATCCTCCATAATTTCCCACTTCCCTCTAATGTGTCATTAATTAGTCTAATCAAGTACTTGCACAACCTTAATCACCTAATTAGGTCATCTCTAATCCCCATATCATTTATGGAATGTGTCCTTAGTCAACTTCATTAAAAGCTTTCTCTTTTTGAACAAGTCATCTCCATTCCCCATGTTAATCCCCCAATGCATTTAAAGGAATTTTAAATTCCTTCTCTCATCCCCATGAGAATATTTGAGGAGTTTTTAATTCCCCATATGTCCTCTCACCCACATGGAGACAAGTACCTCCTTTATGAGGAGATATTGTCCCAATCCCAAGGTACTATGTGCCCCATCCATGTCATGTACTACCACTCCACCTCATGTCCACTTCACCTTTTTGAGCCACTTCACTTGCCACATGTCAAGATGTGAGGGATTGTGAGTTCTCAACTCACTTTAGCACTACATTTTGATCTTGGTGGCTCAATCTTGACCATCCATTTCCCTAGAGAGTCCAAAAATATCTATAAATACCCCCTCTTTTCTCTCATTTTAGGGAGATCATCCATTGTAGCCAAACTCTTGCAATTTTTTTCTAGAATCCATACTTAGCCATTTTTACACTTGCATCCACTTCCACTCATCTTCTCATCCTCATACCATCATCTAGCTTGTATCTCTTTCCATCCAAGGAGCATACAACACTGAAGATCAAAGGGCCAACCAAAGGATCGATTTGAGACAAGGTAAAAGGTTCCATTTTGTCATCTTTATTTTGTATTGAATCCAACTAGGCTAATCTTGAGGTGTAGGTTGTTTTTAGTGTTATTTGCATTATCTTGTTTGCCGTTCATTTTCTAGCACTTAAATTCACCTTATCACAACATGAATGCAATATTTTTGGATTTTTTATGTTTTTATGATGCAACAATAGAACCCTAAATAAAAAATGCAAAACAATTCAATGCAAACCTTGATCTAGGGTTTGAAAGACTCCCAATTTCAAAAGGCTTATAATATTAGGACATTAGGTTCACCAAAATTTAATATATAAAAAGGGATCCTAGGTCCTAAATGCAAAGAACCTAAGATGCAAGGGGCCTTTTTCTAAGTAACATTAAGATGCAGATCAACAAGGTGAATAGAATGACTTTCAACCAAGAAGGTGAGCCAATTAGACCCAGATCTACATATAATTGAAGATGGGAATGGATTGGAAATGATTTGAAATGATTAACCTAATTGAGCTATATGACCTAATTTGATAAATGTAAGATCTCGACAACTGATAAGGGTCACTTCAGAATAGTGGTTTACAATTTATATGAGGAAGGAAATTTCATTTTTTTCCTTTTCCTCAAACTCAAATATGGTTTGACCGAACCTCATTAAGTGTTCGATCAAACCATTGGTTCGACTGAACCCTAAACCCTAAATTTTTTAAAATCATATTTAAAGGGGTTTGGTCAAACCTGGGTTTGACCGAACCCCCTTACATATGACAAAAAAACAAAAACTCTCATTTCGACTGTCACTTTCTAAAATTACCAATTGCTTTCCCTGCGTGCGGCGAACCAAGACTGTGACGACGAGCAAACTGATTTCTTCTTTCCGGTGAACACAACTTCAACTTGGTCTCTCCAAACTTCATCAACTTGACTTCCATAACGAGCACCAGGTATTTGAAATTCAATTTTTTTAAAGTTTAAAATGCATTGATATGTTAAATTTTGAAACCCTAGATGCAATTTTTTTCAAATTTGTTGAATTCAAATTGGATTTGTTTGGAAGTTTTTAAAGTGTTTTCACATTTGTTGAATTCAAATTGGATTTGCTTCCCCATTTTGCATACATTTTTATGTTCTATGTGTAAATGAAATATGCCTTCCCATTTCAACAATCAAAGCTATGGATAGCCTGCTCCTAAATGGAAAGACCAAGTGAAACATATATAAGAAATTAATAGCATATGGAAACAAACAATATAAAGTTATGAAGTTCAAATAGAACTACAAATTGTATCATTTGTAACATTAAAAATGTCCATATTAACCTATCAAGAGATAAATATGCAAAATAGATTTAATTTTAGTTACAAGAAAAATGTATAAATTATAAATTTATAACATAATTATGTACATGGGAAAATCCTCTTGGAAGAAAAATCCCACAACCAAAAACATGAACCAATTATATTATTTGATAATAATATCATTTACAATAAAATATTCATGTGCATACCCTTATAGTAGTATCATCAACATGTGATTCATATGGAGTAATTTCTAGTAGCATGATGATACCTATAAAATCATTATGCTTTCTCCATCTCAAACACCCATAAATAGGAAAAATTTAAACCATAAACCAAGTGTGGTTTACCAAAGCCATGAGCCAAAATAATGACCTAAAAATGGCACCAAATTTGGCACAAATTCCAACACCATATTCCTTGACTTGGTTTATAGGATGTATTTAACAAATGCTTTACATCTTGTCAAAAAAATTCAAATCCTCCTCCTCATAACCGACACTCCATTTTTGACATATTCAAACCCATTATTTAAGATGATCTTGATGATTTTCATAATTCTAATCAATATTCTAGTGTAACCCCCCTTTTTTATTCTCTTATGTGTCATATAACATTTCATAAGTAATTCCCATCTTACAATTTCATACAATGCTCTTACAACTTCTTAAATATATAAAAGGGACAACCCTAGTTCAATTAGGATTATTTAATTATTATCACCTACATCCATTCATTACATGTTATTAGTTTTTAGTTGCACACATTATTAGGAAATATGCATTGTCTAAGCAATTGGGGTATATTGCATGTTTGAGAATGTTTTCCTTGATCTTTTATCTAGTTAAATTAATATCCTTTAAAATCTTGTTTTATGGAGTTTTCATCTTAACTCTAATATGGCTAGCAAATAAAATGACGATTGAATCATTTTTTGATATAATATCTAATGACAACCATATAAAGAGCCACATTAAAGAAGATGAAAAATAATGATCAGGACTATGATTTAGATACATATGTTGTTAATCAGATATTTTCTTAAATTGATAATTACGTATTGATGCACCTCTCCACCCTAAATATCCTCACTCATTGGCTAGTAATTTATATAATGTATTAGGTAGCTATCCTTAGGGAATTAATACTATTCATAATATTACCACTCTAGTGGATTTTAATAATGTTGTACCCTCTATGCATCCATCTACCCTTCATCCTCTTATAATGATTCCTCCTATCATACTATAGTTACCACTTCCATGGGATCCACCACCCATGTCCTACCGCATTTCTCTCCACTAGTATTTTTCTTATCTCCCATCCTTTTATATATGTTCACACCATTGTTACTACTAGCACTATCCTATACAGATATGTTCTTGATACCATTCCTCCTTATCCTATGAAAATCTAACCTTATAGTGTATCTTCTCCTTCCATTACCATGTCATTACCTTTCTAGACCTTCCCCTCTTTATACATTCTCCTTTTTATCCTACACTACTCTTACCACTAATATATCCCTATACCTTGGATATACTATTGAAGAAATTTAATTGAATTTCAATATCGCAAAAATTAGACCCATATTTTTAAACGTAAAATGTGTATAATAAAGCACAATCCATGCTTCCTAATTCAACTTCACTAATATCTATCAAATGAACTTAGGTTCATTACAATAAGATAATCATATAGCCATAATTAGTTGTCAAGATAATGGTAAAGTTTTCAATAGCCATATTTATCCTTCCACATGCCACCATTAGACATACACATAAGATTCATTAGGAAAAGTGGATGTGTGGATATGTGTCAAAAAAATGCTTTGATAAGATGTGTGTAAGGAAAAAATGGAGTTCAAGTGTTTGATTTATGTCTATATAATAGGTCATAAACTCTAGGGGAATTATTACCACTTTGCACAATATTGCACCATATATATATATATATTCAAAATGAGGCAAAAAATACAATAGGAATAATATGGATATGCAAATTTTATCATTACATTTTTTTCCACTTTAAGATGCATGTGAAGATTTTAAAATAATCGTGCATCTCAATTTATGTGGTATTCACAAACATGTATGGAAAGTAAATATTTAGACATCAAAAAACATGAAAAAGTGGTTTGTTGTCTTGTGCACAACACATCCTTTTTCTTTTGAGAAAATTATCTATCACTTTGTAAAATCCTTGCTATGTTGAGATTATTTAATTTTTTCCCTCCATATTTGTAGTCCTTTTTATTTCTAGAAATATAATTTATGACATTTTTTCTTAATAAACAACATATGAATAAATTTTACATGGTTGTAAATTTTACACATGGTTGTATGCAATCTCATATATATAGTACGTATGGTTGTGATTACAATGTTTATATTGTGTTTAGATTTGGTTTTATATTATCCTTCCAAAAAAAGTTTGATGTTTATAATATTTTGATTTACCTTTGGATTTTGTAGACACTAAATCTCACATACACTCATATCCATACCATGGTCCCCACCCGAACACCTAACATCCACTTATTAACAAAATTCATGATACCTTAATTCCTACACTTTATCAAAATCAAATTAATTTTTCTTTTCAGACCTAAAACGATCAAGGCCTAAACTAATTAAAATATTTATTGTAAAAATTTCCATAGTAAAGTACAAAATAGAGAAGGGCATGTCAACCCACAAATCATGAAGGTGTAGGGACAAAACCAAGAGACCCATCAAATAGGATTGTAGCAATCATATATAGACAAAATTGATTAAGAAAACCTACCATAAATGAAAAAAAACCTAAAAAGAAGACATATATTACATATTTTTTGAGTGCCCATATATTACATATATATAGCAAAAACTAGCAGAGGGTGAGGGACATGAGTGAGGAGAAACAACATTTCCTTATGTGCCTCCATTGTTTCTCCATACAATAGAGCACTCAATTCTATTTTATGTCCATTGATTGTATTATCCACTAAAGATTCATCCCATTCTTGCAAGGTTCATTTCAAAGAAATTCAAACACAAAGGAAACTAGAGTTTTCCTTTAAAACTTTGTGTCTAAACAAACACCCAACAAAATATTTTTCATTATGTAAGTTATCATCCTGAATGGCATTGTTTAGGGAATGGTCCAAAAAGAACTTATAAAACATAATCCACTACAAACTAAGCAACTAAACCATAATTTTGAAGAAGATCCATAGCATTAAACAAAAATAAAGACACTACCTAAGAGAGAGACATTAACTAGAGAGTTTCATATAGAATTTGGTCACCTACGGTCACCCAAATTACTAACTCCACACGCCAGCAATCAATCTTGAAAATTTTCTTCAGCATTTTGAAAAAAAAGTCCCAAACTCTAAATGTACTCCCTTTTTGGGATGGGATGAATGCTCTCCTATTGATCAAATCGGCCTCCATTGTTACTCGAGTAGAATAAATTAACCAAATATTTAAATGAATCATTCTCTCACAAATATTGAAATAAATTAAAATAAATCCAAGTAAATCTATTATTCCTAGATAATTCAATGAAAATTATGATAAATTAGTTTATATATCAATCAAATTATTTAACATATTTAATCAAATTAGATAAAAATTGAAAATAATTCAATCAATTCATTGATCAAAATAATTAAGAAATTTCATTAAATAAATAAATTAGTTAATTAGGTAATAATAGTAGCCACATTTTAATTGGGTTAAACTCATGATACATGATCAAATCCTAGCAATTTATCCATCATATAAAAAATCTATAAATTGAGATCAAATCCATCATTTTATCGTCTCAATTTTGAGCAAGTATATTTTATCTAGTTGGGCAATAAATGTTTTATCATTTGCAAGATATATCCATTTGTCAATATGTATTTCATTATAATTTTAGTTCATTTTTTGTGTAATTCATCTTTTCACTCTATTAGAGGTGATTTTTTAATTCAATTTGAAGTCTACATTTATTTTCCTCAATGTCTCATTTATTTAAATTCAATGCTTACAAATTGACATGCTTGGTGGGATGCAAACCCACAAATGCTCGGTTACATTTTATATTTTATACTATTAAAGTATTTGATTTATGCTTTATTTGTTATTTAATCTATGTTGATCACATTTTTCTATAGAAAAATTTGATTCTTGCGTTAAGAAAAGAGAATTTCATTATTTTTAATGTTTTTATTGGAATAATGTTTGAGATTCACGAGCTTATTTTCTAAGGAGTTGAGTGGTTGGTCTATTTCTCTCTGATTTAGTTCCCAATACAAGAAATACAAGAAATATAACTATATATCATGCACATCATCAACATACACATAAAATATCACACCCATCATCAACACAACTACAAGAAATGATCCATACCTATGAGCATCCAAATACAAGAAATATAACTATATATCATGCACATCATCAACATACACATAAAATATCACACCCATCATCAACACAACTAATAGTTCCCATATCATATTATCTATGTTCTCATACAAATGTGTCTTCAAATACATCAAAGCACTCATGAGTAAATCCACTCTGTAGAGCATACACACAACTAAAAAGGTGCCCCTAAGGTATTTGTCTCCTATATCTATCCTCTTAGCCTATCCTTCTCTATGGATATGTTCCACTCATATCTACCACCCTAAGGTGATCCATGTCTCAATCCTTGTCAAGGTCACTCATCCTCTCTACCTATATCCTTTCTCAATGAGCTAGATCTATCACTGCTACTCCCCAAAACACCTACATTTAAATATTAAAAAAATGTTTAATAAATCATACAACATTGATTAAAACTAACTAAACTCTAATGATATTAAATCTATTTTCCTCCAACATTACAAATAATTTTTAATTGATCTAGTTGAAGGAGATCCATGTCAAGATATAGTGAAAAATTATGGGCATAACAATTATATATATTTTTAACATATATAATATGTATGGTTGGATTAGTGAGATATTTATAACAAGTATGCAATGAAGTCAAACTTTATTAGATTTGATTCTTAATATGAGATATTTATTTTGCTTTCCAATCTATAATTTTTTTATGTTCTTGGCTATATAATTGAAATTCATTTATGTTAACAACTATTAGATTAAATATTTTTATCCCCAATTATTTTCAAATGATTTTATACTTTAATCTTTGTATTCTTATTCTTTCTTTCATCATTTCATTTAAAATTTGAACCATTTAAGGATGCTATGTTATAGATTATAGTTGTCTTCCAATTCTTTTTAAATTGTTAATAGTATGAAAATATTATTGATGAGTAGATGAATTATTACAAGTTCTATTTTCGATTTATATTCTCTTTATCTAGATATATTATTTACCAAAGTCTCATTGCTTTTTTAGGTGTACTGTATATATATATATATATATATATATATATATATATATATATATATATATATATATATATATATATATATATATATATATATATATATATATATATATATATATATATAAAACATGGAAAATGCAGATCATATTCCACCTGTGCCAGATTCTTTGTTTACAAATACTAGTAATGAGATAAAAAAATTGAGAGATTCATTAGGACAAGGTGCAAACCCGGGGATATATAGTGAACCATGCATGTTAATATTGCATAGTCTAGAAAACTAAAAGATGAACCCAGGAGGACTAGTGCATATTCCCGGATAGGTATTTATTTATTCTTTCTTGCATGTAGGGAAAAGAAGTGCATGGTGGCGTTTCCTTAAACAAATACAAAATAGTGTCACCAAGAAATGATAAAAGCCACTTGTTTTCCATTTTATCAAAATGTGTGTAAGGTTAGAGGATACGGTCACTAGATGTGTCGATCATGCTATGGCCTCATTGATCTACCCATGATTTCTCACAGCACATGGTCTATACCGAAACAATGACCAAATTCCATTGTATTTTGTTCAACAGTTATATGCTAAGGTCCATTTGGGCCTCAAAGTTAACTACCTGGACATTCCACCATATGTTGGTCAGGGGTGTGGTAGGATTGCTGATAGGCCCACCTATCATCAAGTAGATAGACCACCCCCAGTGTTTAGGGTATTGGTTGGTGACAGGTCTCCTGCTCTCACCCCAGCTCTAGCCCCCATAGTAGATGAGGTTGTCGTTGCTTCCCAAAAGGAAGTAATTGACACTGTAGGTGACATTGCGGCTGCCACCACTAGGATATTTGATGATTGTGTAGGTCAGTATTTGATATCTAGACATTCCCGATCCACACCATTTTCAACACAGTGGACCACCATGGATCCTTTTACAGTGGCTGGAATCCCTACTCCTACACAACTTGATGCACTTACAGAAGATATGTCACACATGACTCTACATTGTTTGGCTGATGACCTGTTAGAGGCATATGCCCACATTGCATCAGACGATGGGATTGGTATAGAGCATTTTAGAGAGCATTTGAGATGTAGAGGTCATTCAATTCTAGGATCCCATCACTTTTAGTCGAGCACTAGTGCACATCAGGATCCACCTACAGTTCATACGACAACTGCACAAACTATGGGTTTTACTGATATGTTGATTGGTTATGGTTCATCATCACCGATGCCATCTCACCTTCATAGTCCTCTACATTTATCATTTATGGCACAACATGGGATAGATCAGATGGATGCAAATGTTGATTCGTCGCTTGATCGTTTGGTGCATATGGTGGAGGCAACTGTTTTAGAGGACTTAGGTCATCTGATATCAGATGATGTGCATGTATGTGTGCATGTGCATGTTTCAATTCTTTTTTCATTATTATTATTATTATTTTTTAAGTAGATATTCATGTAAGTTGATATATATGTTTATATATATTGTTATAGGTGGACATACCTCATATCACTCCTAGCCTTGGTCCAAATCGTGTGCATGATCAATGTGACTCTATGGATGAATCTACTATCAGTGGACATGTGAGTTTTACATTTTTATATAATCACACGTGTATATGTACATGCAATATATTTATGTATGCATAGATCTAGATTGATATTTAAAAATACAAGCAACTCATTTAAAAATAACTTTCATAAAATTTATTTAATATAAATTATATGTATTTAACACATCTTGTACACAATTTTACTTGTAGGGCTCAGCACATCCATCAGAGTAGGACCGTTCTCATTCAGATGGCCATTCGTGTAGGAGTATACATGCATATTAGGCCATGCATTCTAGATTTATGATCTTTACCACATGTATTTGATTATGTGATGATCTTTAATAGTATTTGATATTTGATGATCTCTAACTTACATTTGCTTATATGATATACATACATTTGCTTATTTGTTGATCTTTAGTATTCGACATTTGATGATCTTTAATTTACATTTTGCTTTTATGATATGTACATATATTTTCTTATATGATATATACATACATTTTCCTCTTTGCTTATAATATGTGTTATGTTTATATGTATTGAATCCCTTTACATACATGTACATGTGTTTGCTTATGGTTTAAACATGTTTACACATAATATATGTATGTATTTTCTTTAAACATTCAATATACATACATATTTTCTTATTTTATGATCTCTTACAACTTACATTTCCTTATATTCAATATACATTTGATCTCTAGTAGAATTTTAGGGAAATCAATGCCACTTTATAATTAAGTTCATTCATGTTGATCACAATAAATATTTTTTAAAAAATGACTTAAGCAACATGAACCATTGAGTTGAGAACAACATATAATCTTTTTGACAAGTAACTTGAAATTCAATTCAAATTATATCGAGCTATTATACGTTTTTTACAAGTAACTTGAAATTCAATTCAAATATAATTAAGAAAATTTAATTCAAATTATACCTCTATTATGCATTTTCGATAACTAACTTGAAATTCAATTCAAATATAATTAAGAAAATTCAATTCAAATTATACCTCTAATATACATTTTTGACACTTTAAAAAAATTCTAAAATTACTAGATATGTTGCACACATACCTATGAATTAAATAACAACAAACTCCACAATGAAATAACTTGTTTGTTTACTACTTGATTCATTTAAACTAGGATCTAGTTATTCCATGCACACTTGAATAATTTTGATTCACTTGGAGCACATATTTTGGAGAAGTTTTTGCACATTTATCAAGGAGGCAAATCTTGGAGCTCGACATCTTTTCATTTTTATCAATCAAGGAAAAATTTGGAGGATAATTTAACTAAGTTGGTAAAGGAATTGTTTAGAGTCATCTTTAAGTTGAAGAAGAAAATGGGACAACAAAGAAAAAAGAAAAAATGCATCTCAACGAAAATTGTCAAAAGAAGAAGAATAAAAGAGGCATGATCAAAACTTGGAAAATTATCATAGAAAGAAACAAGGTACATGCTTGTTTCTTCTCTCTCTCACTCTCAAGTGTGTGTTTAGGACTTTTACTTTGAAGGTTTCTAACCATCATTGCACTTGAATGACTATAAATACTTTGAAATGTCCTCAAATCATCTTGGTCATGCAAGTTGCAATGTTTATATGATCCTTGACTCCAATTCCTTAAGCCAATTCTTTTTATTTCAATATTTGTGTTTTGTGTCTTTGATCTTTTATTTTCATCACTTCAATGTTCTCAAATTATTTTTATGTTTTATGCTCTAAGGATTCCTCAAGCTGGAGTCGAGCCAAATCTAGATATTGGATCAAATGAATCTATTGAAGAACACATGGACCTTGAAGTTAGGGAGGAGACCCAAGTTCAAACAATTCTTGTTGGAGAGAGGTCAAGATCACTTCCTTCTATTGGTATGGATGAGCATATAAAACTAGCACAAACTTCTCTCACTTATAGCTCATCATGTTTTATCAGTTTGTTTGCTTGCATACATAAACTTCACTTATATATTTAACATCATCTCTCACTTTTATTTGCAAAATATTTTGTGACACATGTGTAGGAAGGGCTCAACAAGCAGGAAGTTTTCATGCTCAAGTCGAGCCAAATATAGACATTGGATCAAATGAATCCGCTCAAGAATGCATGGTCCTTATAGATAAGGAGGAGGCACAAGTTCAAACAATGCATGTTGGAGAGGGGTCGGGATCACTTCCTCCTACTGGTATGGATGAGCATATAAAACTAGTTGAGAAGGTGGGGAAACAAATTTCTCATAGAAATTTAGAACATTTACTTGAAATGGATATGGAGAAACTCAAATATTATGCCAACCAGCCTTATAATAAGAGAAAGAGGTCAATGACTAAATCTATAAATGGAATGATCAATCATCATTTCAATCATCTTGATACACTTGAAAAAACCCAATTGTTATCAAGTTTGCCTATCATGATGAGCTCAAAGAGTCATTACAATTGTTGGGTGTCCATTCAACATCAAATAAGAAGAAACACATGGGATTACAAAAGGATATTGTTCAAAATGTTAAAAAGGGTTTAGATTCCATTAGGAAAGGTTCTTGAACTATGGATAAGGCCACTACAAGAAGGGTGATGTTGACATCTATTGTACATCAAGATATAGCAAGAAAAAGAAAAATGTCAGCACTTTCAACTGAAATTGGTTATAGTAGAACCACATTGATAAAATATGAGAAAAAGAGAAAGTTTTTGGATGAGAGTTTAGAAGGAAATATGGCAATTATGTGTAGAGCTCCCCATTCTGACAGGATTGAAGATGTTGTTAGGAACTTGGTCTTAGGTTTTCGGCATGATCAGACTCATCCATCATCAAATACTAGAGATGTTATGAGATCTGAGGATTGGACCTAGTATTTATGAAAATCATATCAAACATTGGCTAAGACATAACTGGTTGGGATGTATATGAACTTTTGTAATACATATCCTCATATAAAGATTGGGAAAACAATGTTTGAAAGGTTAAAGCCATATTATGTGAAGATAAACAGTTTTTTTTGAAACTTGTTGTTTCTGTTATCATATTGAATTTGATCTCTACTATCAGGTATTTCAAAAGATGGGAGAAGAAATTTGTGGTTTTCAAAATGCACCTCTTAAACAAGCAAGTTTGTTCATAAAGAGTCTCTATATTATGTGATCATGAAAATGGACCTCAAATAAACTGCATAAAAGGAATTTGTGAGACATGGAAATTTGGCTAAATTTCCTTCAAGAATTGAGGATACTGACCTAACAAAGACAGTAAATTGCAAGAGGTAAGTACTATTTTTAAAGAGTTTATTTGTTTCAATTTCTCATAGATCAAGTTATTTGGATTCTCTTTGATGTAAAATGTTTCATTGATCAAGTGTGGTTTATTAGTTATTCACATATTTCACTAACATAGGTACAAGTATGTAAAGTTGCAAACAAATTTTGGGAAAGAATCCACAAGGTTGAACTATGTAGAAGAGGAGATTCCCATTGGAAAATTTATGGAAGATTTTTCGAAAATTGATACGACCATACATACATCATTCATTTTTTGCTAAGTGGCAAGCACAACAATTCCAAACATTGAGAGATAATTTCCCACATGGAACAGTTCTATCAGTAGTTGAATTTGTAGAAAATTACTCCTTTGTACATCAAAAGGAGATTCAATTAGAGTATTAATTTTCAAAGCAGATCACTATTATGGTTAATGTGTGTTATCGACATGCACAATCAAAATTGGATGGTGTTGAGAGTATAGATGAAGAACGAGTCATTAAAAAAGAATATCAGTTTTATATTAGTGATGATAAAGAGCATGACACACTTTTTGTCCAACATTGGTTTACAATATTTTTTGAGAATTTGAGAAGCAGGGGTGTAAAATTTGAAAATCATTTTGTATGGTCAAATGGATGTGCGACAAAATTCAAATCTTCACGGCCATTCTATGCACTTTGTAGATATTATAAAATCTACAAAATACCACATGTTTGGAGTTTTTTTGAGAGTGGGCATGGAAAGGGTGAGCATGATGGAGCAGGAGCTTGCATCAAACAAACTTTAAGAAAGCATCAAATGAGTTATCCAGAAGATCGTCTAGACAATGCACATGATGTTGTTGAATGGTGCAAGAAACATTTTTCATCAAATGTGGTCGGCACATCTTCAAGAACAAACCAACACATTCCACATAGAGTGTTTTGGGAGATATCGGGTATGTATAAATTACATTAAATCAAAAATTTGAATTTAATTTAATTTAATATATATATATACATATTTGTTCACATAAGTTTTTTGTTGTACATATGTATCTAAGTGTGGATAGAAGGTCGATGCATGGATGCAAGAGGGTAGAAAAAACAAGATCTTTGCATTGTGTTAGGAGTTCAGATAGTCGCCATGGATGGATATTAGACACAAGGGATTACTCTTGTTTTTGCACTGAGTGCATTGAGGGAAACTCTGATTATGCATGCAACAATCAAGAACTTGGATATGTTGGCAAATGGGATACAGTGTCACTAGTTGTTTCAGAAACATATGATGAAGACGAGGAAGAAAGATTTGAAGACATTCCTTTGATTTCAATTGATTATGAACATATTTCAAGATTGGTTAGAAAAGGTACACGTGTAAGTTTTCAATAATTTAATTATTATATATATCTAGTTAATGATCTTTAGAGACATTTTTAATTTTTTAAGATTTTTTTTTGTGTAAATTTGGTGTATAGGAGATGTTTTTGCAGTCATAGCAGAGCCTGAAAACATTGAAGGTGTTAACTATTATTTATTACGTTGAATAGAAGAGAGGAATAAGCTAACAGAACCTGAAACAAGTGATGGAATGTTATTTCCCATAGGTGAGTTTGAATTTAAAATTTTATATACATTGTATTCACATGTGTACATTACATTATAAACATTAAATATATATTGTACAAACCTTGTGCACGAAAATATTGCACACGTTCATATGTCTTACCTTAGGTTCATGTTTACCATGCAGGTTCTGTTGTAGTACAAGGGACATATCTAAAACAAGTCAAATTTGTTCAGCATGGGATTCATTTTGTTGACTATCAACCTGATAACAAGGTATATCAATATAGTCACTTAATAATTGCTGCCACTCTACATCTTCATACAGTTCCACATGCACGTGGCCGAAGAAAATGGAGACTAGATAGTGATGATCATCAAAAAATTCTACATGTTATTGAAGAGCGAGCTGAACCAGAATCTTTGACTTAGATTATATCCATGGTTTTCAAGTTCACTTGTAACCCTATATACATGTTCAAATGAGAACTTATAGTAACTTGTACATAGTTGTAAACCATTTTGTGTAAATTACAATTATATGTACATATTTGTTCCATAGAAAATTCTTAAGTTCAAGAATGTTTGATAGCACCATCTCTCACTTTTTTTGGTTGCATGTAAACCCATATTATATGCTTTCAATCCTTATTTGAAATGTAGTGATTTAAAAAAAAATCATTTTGCCTCAATTACAATTATATACAACTTATATTTGTTTCATGGAATTCTTAAGTTCAAGAATTATATACACTTATATACAACTTATATAATTTGTTCCATGGAATTTTTCCATGGGAAACTATGTAAATTTTAAAATTAAG
>VDFB02271358.1:1157733041-1157823455 GCA_007258455.2 Sequoia sempervirens | reverse complement strand
ATAAACAAAAATAGTCAATTTTTGACAAATCTGAAAAGTGCATAGGATAGTAAACCTGATCAAAAAAATTGGTTTCAATGTTTCTAAGAGGAAATATACACCCAAGGGAATTTAGGTCTTCTTAGGGGTGTCTTGATCAACTTTTGGGGTCCTCTAGTGCTATATCTATTCTTCTGTTTTCTATTTGCAAAATTGTCGACATGTCATCAGATAAATCTATAAGTGAGTTTTCATGGCTTGAAAAGATGTATGACAACAAATGCAATAATGGATAAATTTTCTTCAATCATTCTTCAATCCTCTTCAACCTAAGATATTCACATTCACAAAGAGAGGAAATGTTGGGCCCTTTAGGGGCTTACCTCAGTCAAACCCCATGTAAGTGTTTCCACTTACACAATGGAAATGTTAATGATAAATGGATAATTGAAAGGAAGGAATGATGAAATCACAAAGTGCTACAAATCACCACCATTTAATAACTTACTTTAAGGAATTAATTCATGCACATCACCTCAAGGATTTGGATCTTGCTTGTTTGAATGCTCAAATACTTTGGAGACCTACAAAAATGATTATCCTTCACAAAATAGTGATGATAAAACAACATGAACTCACATACAATTTGAAATGATGCTTGGATCTTGAATTGGTGCAATAAAGCTCTTTAAGTGTTGCTCTTGACTTGCTCTATAATGCTCTTGATGTTCACCTCTAGCTTGTTAATGTTTAAATGATGCAATAACTAGGTATTTACATGTATTTATTCTGATTTCCTAAAAATTAGATCTCGAAAGATGACACTTGAAATTTGAATTCTAAATGTTAAAATTCTACCAACATGTTCAAAAATAGGTCATGGGGCCCAAATTTCCAAAAACTCTGAATGCTAGTCCAACACCATATGAGTTGGATGCATTTATTCAATGCTTGCAATTTATTGAAAAATGGTACCAATGGGCTTTAGAATACATAATTTTAGGACATTAGGGGGATTAATTAGGTCTAATAAATTAGGGGGGCCAAAACAAAGCGTGAAATCAAGTCAAGGGTGACAATTTTCTATGCTACAAAAAGATAAACATGCATTGGTGTGCTTTGTAGTTGTGTATCATCTACTTAGTGTAGGCCTATGTAAAGGTTTCAATCATTGTTGAATATTGAAAAGAGTGATGAAGCACCAAAATTCAAGTTCTTATTGGAGCACATCCACCCTTCATAATATAGGTTTATTTTGTGAGCTAGCCTCAAAGTCATGCTCATGCGTGCTTTGTTGACATGTGGGTTCCATTATCTCTTGAATAATTGTGATACCGTTGCCTTGCTAAGGTATCAACTTATCATTGGAGTGCATTAGTCTCTTTGTATATAATTTATAAAAGGAATATCCCATTAAAGTTGTGCTCATATGGTCGGGTGCCACATGTTCCTCTCTTATGCAATCATCTATGGCCTAGTCCATGGGGGCCACCTCCTTCCAAGTGGTCGAAGCTCTTATTTTCATGGATGATAGTTTCTATGTATGTGTAATAAAACTTTTTAGAACTAATTGTGGATGTATTTTCCCTCTTAGCACCCTGACATATTGTAACCTATATGCATACCTCTAGGGAATGATACTATAGAGAATTGTGTGGATGTTTTTGGTGATTTCCTATAGATTCCTTATGCAACCCTTGGGTAGGAAGAAACACTGTAATCTTGGTGCATCTTCTCTTTTCATTTTTGTAAATTTCTCTTCTATTTTTCCTTTGCAAGTTGTTAGATTAGGATTAGTTGTAGGATTATTCAATGTTGCGTTAGAAAAACACTTTACATCTAGATTAGGTAGGGAACCAACCGTTTATCTAGGGGCTTGACCTCATTCAACTTGAGGTCCCACACTTTAAAGCCATTTCCATGTTTCATTGAGTAGTTGAGATTGACAACAATTCCTTCAATTCTCAGAGTTCCAAAAATATTAAATTAAATTAATTCAATAAAATTTGGAGAGGAAAACTATGTGCAATTGAATCCACCACCAAATTCATTCATTTCCAATATAATTCCTAGCAAAATAATCCTTCCAATCAAGCTATTTCAATCATTTTCCATTTTTTGAAGGGAGGGTTTGAGAGTTGTATTTTATAAAATGAGGGGGTGAATAATAAAAATGCAAGCCTTTTCCTTTTATCTATCTTTTTTATTTTATTTTTCTTCTTTCAAAATTTTCTCTCACAAAATGTCATATAAAATCTAACCTAAATATTTAATTTATTTTTGTCATTTTTAGGAATAGAATAATTAAGTTTTAATTTCCAAGCATAAAAAAAACTACAATTAAAATACTTAAAATGATTTGAATATAAATTTTAATGTAGTTAACTAGTAATCCCCCTTTTTCTTTTCCAATTTATAGATTTCCAAATATATGATTATCAATTTAATACAATGATTTATCATTCAAAATATAACTAGAATACAAATAAGGAGATAAATAATCATCACTAAAAATCATTCATTATAGGTTTTAATCACAACAAACAATTTTTTTTGAATTGCCACTAATTTTAATCCAGATTCCTAGGAGAAAATTAAAACTCATCTCAATCAAATTAAGTGTGATAGAGGTTACTAAACACACCGACCTAAAGTGAAATATATCTAATATAGCCATCATTGGGGAAATAACTAAAACCTACATGCTTAGGTGGGGAAACAAGCCTTTACCTACACACTTAATTCACACATCAAGCATACCTATACCATACATAATAGTTGAATTAATGCACAATCACCA
Source organism: Sequoia sempervirens (assembly GCA_007258455.2). Classification (NCBI taxonomy): domain Eukaryota; kingdom Viridiplantae; phylum Streptophyta; class Pinopsida; order Cupressales; family Cupressaceae; genus Sequoia; species Sequoia sempervirens. The sequence goes on along the minus strand of VDFB02271358.1, from coordinate 1,157,820,676 downwards.
ACATGGTATATTTTCATATACATCATATATAATCATTTCATCCAAAATAGATTAATATCAAGGCACATCATCCAAACATGAAAATGTGATAACTGATAATTATCTAGAATTCCAACACAATAATAATAGCATACATATATGCAAATATATTAATTTTTATAGAGGTTAAATACATGATTTCAAGATCATTATAATAATCACATTTATAATTGAGATATATAAATATGAAAATAAAATAAAACATAATGATAATCTAGTAATAAAAATCATAACATATGCATCTCAAAATATAGAACGTGATCTTAAGGCCAAACATGAAATTTGTGCATGAAGGTTCTCACACCTTCAATGCAAATAGATAACACATAATAAAATATATAAAGTACTCATAAGTGTAATAAATGCACCAATAATCAATATATAGAGGAACATTAAATCTCTAATATGTGAGTAGTCTGAAGACACATTATAAAAAACATACATGAACTCATTTGGAAAACATGCCAACCAGTGTATAATAAACAATGATAATAATCATTATTTTTGAAACTAGTGAAGCTGAAACATTGATAAACACTCAATGCACAATATATAAAAGCATGGCCTATGCATCCTAAATACATAGTAAAAAAATACAATACTAATAATAGATATCTTTAGTCATACAAAAGTTTTGGAATTACACCTATAGTTGTATTAGATCCACCATAAAAGTAGAGTACATGGCTACAACACATGCCTATATAGTAGTGTGGTTATAGAGATATAGGTATTGGCTTTGATTATAAACAAGTTAAAATCAAATGTGATAGTTAGAGTATAATTTTTTGGGTGAAGAACACAATGTACCATGCTCATATGAAGCATATTGATGTTCAATATTGCTTTATATGCATGAGATGGTTGAGGGTGTAGAGTCATGATACATAAGGTTGATACTATGGTTAATGTTGCATATTATCTCACCAACCTAGTGAGCACAAACAAATTTAATTTGTTTAGAGAGGCTATGGTTCTTGAATATTCTAGAACTTGATTTACTTTTTACTTTCCTATTATCTCTTACAATCTAAAGTCCAAGTGTGAGAATGTTAGGACTAGGTGTGCCATTGACCTTGCATGTACCAGCTATTGTAATTGTAATTCAGTTATGTAGACAATAAATAATGCCTAATCTCCAAACATCATAGAATTATGCCTATAAAATTTGGCTATGGAGATAGCCACCTAATATCTAAAGGCCTAATAGAAAGCACATAAAAATTAGAAGGTCAATATAACATGAGTAAATTATATTCCTATCAAAGAGTGTAAAATGACATATGTTGTACATGAATACAAATTGCTTGGTTATATAGGACAAGGTTAGACATAGAAAAACTTAAGCTTATGACAAGTGTATTAATATTATTCTATGATACATTAAAAAAAATTATTTCAAAGTGCCCTAAGAAAACTTAAGTGACAAGTTGTGAAAGAGACCCAATAGTAGGACCAATTATCCCTTCCTTAAGTGCAACTTAGGGTGAAAAGGAAACATGTAAAGATTTAAAAATGGGTCCTAGCTACAAGGCTTAATGAGGTACCCATATACAAAATATCTCACAAATAGAGAAAAAGAAAAAACCCATAAGAAAAAAAATCCTCTCCAAAAGAGTCAAAAAATATTAAAGATACTCTAATAAATGAGAAGGATAAAATCCAATGTGAGGAAAAATTCCCCTTGAATAAGAGAGAATTGTGAGAGAAGGTCAAGTGAACCCTTGAAGATATGTCCTACATAAATGGTGGGTTCTCAACATGAAATGTTAAATATGATCCATGATCATAAATCACGATTCCTCTCCTTAGGAAGAAATAAAGTTAATGATGTATGTAAGATATCTTCCCATTCCTAAAAGGAATATGGTAGAAGAAATACATGTCTTTGGAAGATACTCAAATGTTACTATGTTAGAAATCCTAGTCTTAATTGAAGAAGGTGACAATGTAAAACAATGTGAAAACTATTGGGAAAATGTGTCTCAACCTTGCAATTATATACGGTTTATTGTTGATAGGATGTATGTTGGCATGTGGCAAATGATCATGCAAATACTATGCACTCGTAGCAAGACATGGGGTTCAAGACATCGCCCTGATTTTTTTTGATGACACGTCAAGGTTTTCTCATTAACACGTAAAGGTTTTTTTCTCACTAACATATCAAGGTTTTTTCCCGCTGACACATCAAGGTTTTTTCGTTAACATGCCAAATAAAAAATGACCTTGAAAACCCTAATTCTATAAGGTTCCAAAAAGCTTGTTATAAGCAGTTGGGATGTATGTAGATGAGGGTGTATTCTGAGAGTCTGATAACAGTTGTGTTGTCTCTTGATCTTTGGTGGTGATACTCTTGTGAGAAGCTTGCTCTGTAAGTATATTGTAATCTTTTGATTTCTAAATAATAAATTGGGTAGCTTTTAGAGAGTGGAGTTTTTCTCCCGAAAGGGTTTTCCCCATGTAAATCTTTGTGTTGTGGTATTCATGATATTTATGTTTATTTGTGTTTAAGTTTTTGTAACTATTAAAGATCTATAAAATTTTTGCATTATTCTCCTCTTAAGGTTAGTGTTGGAAGTTGTTCCACTACCTTAACTTCCTTAAAAAAAATGATGTAGAGAAGGTACCAAAGATGATGTTGAACCCTCTAAATGCTACTCCAAAAGGATTCCAAATTGTGATAAACACTAATACAAATAATTAGGTATCATGCAAGATTTAGGTACAATAACCATGGATGTATGGCACTCGCCATAGGTAAGACAACAAGATTAAAGAGAATCTACTACTACTACAAAAGATATCAACATGAATGTTGACTAAGATGAAACTATCAAGTCATAATTACCTATAGAATCTATCACTATGAAAGCATATATCTACAAATAAAGAATAGAAGGGTTTGAATATGCCCTTAAAACTTTTGAAGAAGGTAATTCAACTTTGTATGAGCTCTTATCAAAGAGGAGATGAATGTCCTCAATACTATTATCAAGATCCTATATGTATGATTCAATAAAGAATTAATATATATGTCCTATAAGAAATCATCCCAATAATCAAGAAGAGATGAAGAATCCCATGATGTAGTGTCCACACATGAAGCATGTGCATGAAAACTATAGAACCTATAATTAATTTTCAAGAAGCGATGAATGATTTGAGTGCAACCTTTATATACAATCTTAGTCTTGTGCATTCATGTAGCTTCAATATCATCCATTCTCTTTAACAATACCACTTGTGTTTCCATCTCACTCAATACATACCAAATAGTACCTATAGCATTGAAAACTATACTCCATATAAGGTGAAAGTACAATGTCATGCTCTATTTGGAAATTGCTTTAGTGGCCTCTCTACTAATGCATTTTAGACATTCCATAGCCCTATTTTTCCCTATCAACCCTAGAGAATGTGTCAGCACTACCCTAGAAAGTGCTTTATTGATCAAACATCATCAAATTGACCTTGACAAGTGTTGATATGTTGGAGAAGTCCTAATTTAAGTAGACCCTAAACATTCAAATTAAATATTGTTGAGTGTAGAAGAGTTGGATAGGGGAACCTAGCACCCTAGTCCAAGTATTTTTCTCAACAAATTTAATTTCTTATTTTTGTTGATCTCTAATTTTAGAGATGTAATTCCAAATTTGGGCCTCAATGGTAAATTAATCCTGAAAATTAAAATTAAATGAGTCAACCTACACTTTAATTTTTTCTTGTGTTCCACTAAATAAACATGCATTATTATTTCAAAATGAAAAAAAAGAGGAAAGCAATTATAATTACAGCAAGATTGCCAAAATACATTCATATTTATAGATTTAGAAGGAGAATTTTAGGATTATTCATGTTGTCAAAATGATCAAAGTTTGATGCCAATAGAAGGACATGATGAAATGTAGGTTTTGGATATATCTTTGGCTTCTTTCAAGTGCCTAATGCCTTGTTTTCAAAGTGTTCTCATCTTTAGAATTTGATCTTCTTTCTATCCTAAGCAAGGTATTTATACATTTTAATTTTCCTAAGGGTATTTGACTTTTCTCTTTGGTTGATCTTGTTCATGTCATTTAGGAATCCTTCTCTAACAAATTTGAGTAGGATTTTTAGCATTTTTAGCTCATTACAACATTAGATGTACTTAAGGTTAAGAGAACACACATGTTATCACTCAATCGATCGACTATTCGTGGAGGTAGAAATACTAAAATGGAGGTTTGACCTACACAAAATATTATATAGCCACCCCCTTTCCCCTCTTTGCTATGATTTTGTAGGTTTAGATCCAAAGATAGTAAGTTACACAATAAAATTGTAGAGTGCAGACCTAGAAACTTCAGATTTGAGAGTTGCAGAGCTAGAGATCACTCTCAATCTAGGGTGCCCAACGCCCTTGTTCTTTCATTTCAACCTCAAATTTATATCACAAGTACACAAAATTTTTCCTCCCTTAGATTTGTCTTCTATTTCTAGAATTTTAGTTTCGTCTCTATGGAAAACTTGTGTTTTAGATTAGGTTGCATAGTTAAATTAAATCAATTAATCTATATTAAATTCAATCTATTTTTAAAGTAATAAAAGAACTAGATCTAGGGTAGATTGGCTCTCCTTCTAGGTTGTTAGCCAATCTCATACCCTTGTTGGTTTGGTTTCTAATGTTGGTATGAAGAAAGATTAATCTTAGTGATTTATGCACTAGGTCTAGGATCTCCTTTTCCACACAACACTACCTACACACAACAACATAATCACGTATTTATACATAGTCCTCACATGTGATCACATAATATTGCTCACATGCATGTTATAGCCTTACACATGGCTACACATGCTGACATTGTATGAAACTACATAAGCACATCATATAGGCCATTCACATTCATATGAAATGCCACCATACACATTTGAAACATGGTCATGCCAAATAACTAGCATCATATAGGTTCAACACTTGTCATCATCCTATCCTTATAATTGAGCATACCAAACATGCACACCACTTATCAACATATGTGGAGGCCTAGTTGATGGCCCATTTATATAAACACCTACACTATGCAAAATATAGGAAGAGAAGAACCAATTGGTATGCTTGATGCATAAATTTCATTATACATAATTCTCCCTATTCAATATAATAGTTTACATTCAAAGTATTTTGTGCTTTCAAATGTGAATTTTTAAGTCTAGCTTTGGGTTTCATTTACATGTTTTATACATTTTAAGACCATTAGCTAATTTGTAGGTTTGCACACTCAACCAACTAGGAATCATATTAGCTTGAGTCAATAAGAAACAACTAGTTGGAGGCAAGCCAACTTGGGCCTATTATTCAAATTTGATTTAGTGAATTAGGAGTCAATCCCACATTTGCAATTTTGAACTCGATTCAATGTTGTACCTATAGTTTTGTACTATTGAAAATAATATATTTGAGGGTTGGCTCCAAATCACTAGAAAAAAAGACTCAAAGTCATATAAGGTATAACTTATCCATATCAATTCTTACATAAAATATTTTATTTAAATACTAGACTATTTTATTAAAGACAGTAGACCGAAGTGAGTCCAAAATGATTGAAAAAAGTATTGAGATTATACTTTTGACCCTCACATAATTAAATCCTAATTAATAACATATCTCAAACATTATTAAATAGAAATAAAAATATAATTTATCTATTTAAACAAAATATATATAAAAAAAATCATACATTCATTTATATATATAAATGTATTAGCAAAATCATTAACTTAGATATACACATCCTAAGCGAGATATTTTTTAAAAAATCTCAAAATTGAGAGGTTTTTTTAAAAATTAAAAAATAAATTATTTTGAATATATAAACTACTTTTCCTTTCAAAGAAATGGTGTGAAATTTCCATAATAGTCTAAATGACTTCAGAACACATAAGAAAAACGCTTGCTTCATTCACTGCAATCATAAATATATAAATTGAAAACAAGAATTGAACCAAATTAGCATAACAACTACTGCTAGAATGTGGGCCTCAAGTTCAAACGAGCATTAGCAGGCATAGGCAAAGCACAGACCGCCTATTTTCTCTCGTTTTTGCACCAGAAACGGAGCACTAAATAGAACATAAAGCGGTAAAGAACACCCCACGCAAAAAGAATGAGAATGTCGACCCAAATCCTCTGTTCATTAATGTCCATGGTGCTAAGCACATCGTCACCGACCAACCCACAAGTTTGTGCAGTCATGTTCTGTGGAAACCCATGGGCAAATTTAATCTGGCCAAGAGGTCCCGGCTGAGGAACGGGCAGGCCATAGTTGTAGCACTTCCCTCCTTTGAACTGGTTCAGCAGGAGAGCCTCAAATGGGTACTTTATGGCGGAGATGTAATGTATCCATATCCAATAATTTGGGATAGCCGATCTCTTGAGAAAGAAGCCGCAGTTGAGGAAGAAAATGGCGGTTGTTGCAATGACGACCGCGTAGCCTGTGATATAGCTGGGAACCGTGGCGCTCACCAGCATGACGTAGGCATTGGTGGAGACGAGGGAAACAAAGAGAGTGAGCCAGTAGTAGAAAAAGTTTCCTTGTAGATGGAGCAAAACCTTGTATGTTAGCAGCGCAAAGGTGGCCGCCTGCACGGCAAAGAAGGGCAGGTAGACGATAAAGGAGGATATGACGTAGGAGGAGGCTCTGTAGGCGTTGTGAGAGGTTTCCCTGATGAATATAAAGCGCTCCTGTATGAAGGTCGGGACTGCGTCGTTGGACGAGAAGAAGAGCAGGCACACTGCGAATATGTAGAAGGAGAGAATGTGGTTCACGTTCTTTACGCCATTGTCATGGATGAGATCTTCTTTGTAGAGGTTTCGGAAGAGAGTGGCGAGGACAAGGGCCATGACGGTCAAGACTATCTCGCGGGAGAGGAACAGCTCCGGGGTTCGAATCACGTTCAGCAGGTTACGCCACGCCAGCACGGCTACTTCACGGACCCACGGGTTGGCGAACTTGGACCCGTGCTCAAACTCATCATCTTCATAATAGTCATCATATTCGCGTAGGTCGCTCATGCTTATGAACTCCTCCGGTGGCGGCTTCTGCACGGCGACAACTGGTACTGCCGGTGCGTATGTTTTCGAAACGGGCGTGCGGTGAGGGGTTTTGAGCACATAGCTGGAGACGGGCGTTCGGCTAGGGGTCCGGGCGGGCGTGCGCCAAGAGGTCGCGGACCACATTGACGACCGCGCCGGGGTTACGCCCGGCGTTCGCCCCGGAGTCCTCGCTGGTGTGGACCAGTTAGGTGCACGACTGGGCGTTCGCCATACTGCGGTTGAGAAGCCCTTGTAGAAGTCGGAGGCCAGGCGAGGAGGCCTGCCGCTGTGCATGTACGATTTGCGTTCCAGAGAGTGGTCGGAATCTTCTTCTGAATCGTCCTCAATTCTGCTCTCTCGTCGGGCGGGGGTTTTTGAGTGGGGTGTCTTGGACCCTCCTCGCACTGGCATTGTTGGTTGGGTTGTGTTGGACCCTCTTCGCATGCTAGTCTTTGCATGCGGCGTTCTCCGCGCAGGCGTTCTGGGCTGCGGCGTCCTGGCAGCTCCGCTGGGTTTGATGCCATCTTTTTGGTAGGCGAGAAGGGGCTCCAGTCCCACAGTCGATCCCTCGTACTCTTTGATGACGTCCAACATGTATTCTATGTCGTTCTCCCCCTCGGGCACCTCTCTTCCGAAGCCCGACAGGTACCCCTGAACGTTGTTTGGACCACCCATGTATACCAGATGCCCCCTGTATCATATTAGGAAACAGTTAGTTCCTGTTAATGATATCAAATTTCTACAATCTATTATGATTATCGCAGTTGTTTCATGCTTTTAAATAACAATTCAAACATTCAAAACTCCTTCAGCTCTATTTTAACAGGAAAGGTAGGAGCTTTCCTCATGTTCATTGTTAATACCTTGAAAGAATTATGAGGCGGTCGAGAAGCATTTGAATCCTAAAGGAGGGCTGGTGGATTGTCATGATGACGATGCTACCCTTCTTTGCAATATCCTTCACTTTTTCGACGACGCTGAAGGCACTGGTGGAGTCGAGTCCAGAGGTGGGCTCGTCCAGGAATAACAATGACGGCTTATGAATTATGTCCACCCCTATCGACACTCTCCTCCTTTCTCCACCGGATACTCCACGCCTGCCTTCGTCTCCGATGTACGTGTGCATTGCACTCTGTCAAAGTGTTACAAAATTAACGTCCACTGTAACACTACCCACTACATAATAACATTGATAAGAGTCAATTGTCCAAACCTTCAAACCGAGTTCATCCACCAGCTCTTCGACTCTCTCTCGTTTCTCAGAAGAGCTCACAGAAGGAGGGAGACGAATCTCGGCGGCAAAGAGGAATGTTTCGTAGACGGTGAGCATAGGAAAAAGTTGGTCATCCTGCATTACGTATGCCGATATCATTTTCATGTAGCTTGTGCTCACCTGCACAAACAACAAACATATCATTATGTAAGAGTTTATCTCAATACAATTCTGTAGTCTCGAGTCAATATTAATCACACTTATTATTACCCATTTAACAGTCATCGCATCTAAACGATGAATATTAATACTACTAAAATAAATGAACATATCAAAATGTTAATCATGAAACAAAATCAAAATTTTAAAATATGGTGTGAACCTTCCTTTTCACATAATCACATTATACTTACAATTTTGATCATATGAATTGTTATTTATGATGGTTTGAACCTTCCTTTTCACAGGATCACATTATACTTACAGTTTTGATCATAGGAATTGTTATTTTAGCGTAAATTTTAAGAGTTATAATAAAATCAAATTTCAAAAAAATTAATTGTATTGAAATTTATAGAAATTAAATTAGAAATATATTTATCAAAGAAAATAGTCATTGATCAAAGATTATAATTGTTTGTAATAAAAACATCAAAATCATAGTTAAGGGATGGTTGTATTATGTGAATGGATATGGAATAACTATAATATTTGAATCTATTGCTTCTGGATTTGATTGTGTGGACTCTTTTTTCATCAACGTTTCGGATCACACACAATGAGCCATCATCAGGATGGAGAGTTGAAAAAGATGATAAGAGATAAGTTGCAGACTAAGCTTTTATAAAAGAGAGGGGAAGGAGGAAAGATGAGGGGGTAAGGGTGATGCACGCAACACAAGGGAAAGGCTATAAAAAACATAACAAAAAGAACACATACTCAAAATCAGTTAGGTAAGATGCAAGCTAAAAATACATAAAAACAAGCAAATTGGAACATCAAGAAGAAGAATAGCAAAGGAGCAATTAAGAGGAAGCCATTCAAATACTAAAAACAATAAAATAACCAAGGGATAAGAAGCAAGAAAAGAATGCATAAAAGCATAATAAATTGATAAGACAAAACCAAAGAAGAAAAAAAGAAGAAGAAAAAACCAACCCCATGAATATACTAAAAATAAAAATAACATAATGAGGAAAAATATTGTAAACAATAATATAGTCTAATAATATATACGTATTACATGCAAAAATAAATCAACATAACACTAAAAACAACTCAAAAATTAAAAAGAAATAGAATTACAATAATATGATATTATATTCTAAGACTTAATACAAGAAAAAATTAAATACCAAATGAATAAAAATAGAGGTGGATTATATATATATATATATAACATAATAAGGTAAAAAATTGAATTCAATAATATAATCTAAAATATATTGATTGATACCGAAACAAATCCAATCCACCGAAACGTTGATGAAAAAAGAGTCCACACAATCAAATCCAGAAGCAATAGATTCAAATTCACATGGATTGTGGAAATCTATTTACATTGATTGATACCCTTCATGGGAGGGAAATTTGTTTCAAAGCCAAACAACTCGAGTTGTTAAGGATTAAGCTTCAACTCTCCATCCTGATGATGGCTCACTGTGTGTGATCTGAAACGTTGATGAAAAAAGAGTCCACACAATCAAATCCAGAAGCAATAGATTCAAATTCATATGGATTGTGGAAATCTATTTACATTGATTGATACCCTTCATGGGAGGGAAATTTGTTTCAAAGCCAAACAACTCAAGTTGTTAAGGATTAAGCTTCAACTCTCCATCCTGATGATGGCTCACTGTGTGTGATCTGAAACGTTGATGAAAAAAGAGTCCACACAATCAAATCCAGAAGCAATAGATTCAAATTCATATGGATTGTGGAAATCTATTTACATTGATTGATACCCTTCATGGGAGGGAAATTTGTTTCAAAGCCAAACAACTCAAGTTGTTAAGGATTAAGCTTCAACTCTCCATCCTGATGATGGCTCACTGTGTGTGATCTGAAACGTTGATGAAAAAAGAGTCCACACAATCAAATCCAGAAGCAATAGATTCAAATTCATATGGATTGTGGAAATCTATTTACATTGATAACTATAATAATCGAGACAAAATCAAACATTAATGTTATAAAACTATAATAAAGAGTATTGTCCCAAATAAATCAAAGTAATGGTTGAGCTTGGTGTCTATGTTGTCTTGGTAGACTTTGATGGCATTTAGTCATGCTTGAAGATTGTTCTATTAATTTCAATATGTTTGAGATTTAGAATCTAAAGATACAAGTTAGATTTAATAAATTGTAGTTTAACTTCATGAGAAAAGAAAGAAGTGGAGATAGTTGCCAATCAATGAAGTTTCTAAACAGATTTCACAATAATTTACCTTCAAGTTTTAGCAACCAAATTCTTAGAAACTCTAAAATCCAAAATAGAAGAATTTCGTAACCAACAACATGTGAAAAGAGATGGAAGCTAAAACTTCAGGGCATTTTAGAAACTTTTCCAATATTAAGATGGATCCAAAAAGCGTGTTTAATGTATTCATGGCTATGGTAGTGAGGGAAGGTGAGAGAGGATTGGATAAATTGAAGGAAAGACCCTTTGGGGAGCTTCATATTAGGGATTTTCCATGTAGTAAGGTTAAGACTAAGTTTTGACTTTAGAATTTCACAACTAAAGGTTAAGGTGTTTCTACTCCACAACTAAAAATTGTATTTATAATTCTCAAATAAGTAATTGGAAAATGAATACTTGAAGAAAATTATTCTATAAAATAGTTTTAAGAAAAAAAAATAAAATTCTTCTAGCTTAAGGCCAATGCTAATCCTTATAAGAAGTTACATTAAAAAAATATTTAACTTGAAGGTGAGATAGGGAGGTACAAGGCCCTATATTTCATTGGTTGCTTGTTGATTAATTTGATTGAATCTAAATTCATGTTTAAGATATAGCCACTTCTTTCACTTGAATTGAGGCTAATCCCAAAGAAAATTGAAAGTTCATATGCCCTTTTTGAAGGGTCATTGACCTCAAAATTTGGGAACCACACTCAAAGAAGACTCGCCTAGCATTCGTGATCTCTTTTTGAATGTAGAGAGACCAATAGTGTTCACGAAAGATCCCCATAATATCCGCCTGGTTATTCTGTAAGGCATTATCTCCTCTCATAATTGTATTCTTTTTAAAAGCTTCAAATGTTTGTCTTGTTTTGTTTCTCACAATGTTTATAGGATCATAACATTGTTGATGTAAACTAATCTTTTGTCTTTTATAATTAGAATATTTTTAAGTAGATGCTCTTAATAAAGATATTTAATCTAATCTTTTGTCTTTTATAATTAGAATGTTTTTAAGTAGATGCCTTTAATCTTGATGGTTCTATTAGTAAATCAAAAATTTATTTTTGATAGGATTACATAATCATATTATTAGAAACAAGTGAAAAACTATAGTAATGATTTTGATGAGGTTGCTTAAACATTATCTTTACAATAATCTTGTTAATTTGTTCTGGGATAATTTATTGAACTTCAAGAGGGTTTTATGGACAAATCAAGTATCGGCCCCATGAGCTTCATTCTTGAAAGATCTACACAGCAATAACATAATTGTCTATATTTTCTAAACTATAAAAATATTTGAGCTGCTTGGTCAATTAGCTGAGAACCTTTTTTCACAGTGAATAGACTTTGATTGAATAGCCTGACCATTACTTTTGAACTTGAAAAAAGAAAAAACCTATAAACCTGTATGATTGAATCCAACAGTAATTACAATGCAAGAGATCACATATCCTAATTAGACCAAAAAGACACGAAACACACCAAAGTCTAGATCAGTTTTGAATCAAATTTTCTTAGAAAGATATGTTTGTAAACCAGGCTAGTTGTAAGATAAACAATAAGAAGAGTGTATGGCGAGTACCGGTCTGCCATCAATGGTGACGGATCCTCGAAGACTACCAGAGGCGATTCTACCGGCGAGAGCATCGAGAAAGGTAGATTTACCGGCTCCGCTGGGACCCATGACGGCTGAGACCTGCCCTCGCAGAGCCTGGCCGGTAATCTCATGCAGCAGGTCCACTTCCTTAGAAATAGTTTGGCCGTCCTTCTTAATTTTCTTCGTAACGGCGTATGACAAATCTTGGAACTCCAGACCTTGTCCCTGCCAAGGCGGTGCTACCTTACCGGCAACAGCACCAGCACCAGGATGTGCTGTTTTTGCTATTACATTCTCGTCCATCTCCAGCAACGCATGCAGCCTCCCCATTTTCGATTCACTCCTCTGCAAGCTTTGCATGAATTCAAACTTCTCTATACCACGCAGTGTGTTTTCTTGGGCATTAAATCTACAGGACTTTCTGTCACTAAAAACGTTGATGGCAGTTTCAAAGTACAAGTAGATGGAAGATGATGCGATCGACGATATATCGGAGGAAATGTTGTGGCCATGATTGCTATCAGCCAAGAGCTTGTGACAAAAATGTCGATAATCGCAAGTTTATGGAGGTGGTGGTCGAAGAGACGTCTTAGATTTCCACGTCCAATATTGTAATTAGTGTAGAAAATAAGACAAACATGGGGGAGATCGTTATTCTTTTTTGTCATATTAGAAAATCATACACCACAATGTCTTCTTAGGTAGTATAGGATTAAAATCTCTATAAGGAGATAGAAATTCAAGAAAAACATTCATTATATATATATATATATATATATATATATATATATATATATATATATATATATATATATATATATATATATATATATAAAATAAATTTAGACCAATAAATAGCAATTATGTGTATATGATAATTTATAATGAAATGTAAGTAATGAAAAGTATATGTGAAGGAGAAATACATTTAACTTTATGATCGATTTAAAATAATAAATTTGATATAGCACAAACTTTGATGATTGGGTGTTAAAAAATATGTATTTTGAATGCATTTCCTATTTAAAATCTTTTGTAAATTGTCATTATTTCCTAGTCAAATCTATGAGTTTGGGTCATTACCATAGGTGTAGATTTGTTGTATAATGTGTGGATTTGATCTATAATGTGCAAATTTGATCTTACTAGTTATGCTTCTCTTGCTGCTTGGTTCCCTTGATTCTTTATGTGTTATTGAATGTCTTAAATTAATGGTGTTTTTAACACCTTAAGGAGATTGCCAAATTTCAAGGATCATGGTCTCCTAGGCTGACCCCATTGTTAGAACCAACTTTTATGGTCAAGAAAATAATCTATGCAAACTCTAACTCCTTTTAGTGTACTTGTCTAAGTGATCCTAGCATGCTCTTCTCCTTTAAAGTAAAAAATAATTGTTAATTCTTGTGGAAGATAAATGAATGAAATTAAATGCCTTTTAATATGAATAAATGACAAAAAATCACACAAATGTGTGTTTATTTAAATCATAATGGCTAGTGAAATCGCTGAGAGTTGACCAATTTTGGATTTAAATTTTAGAATTCCAAGGGTCAAATCTTTAGATGTGGGATCAATCATGTTGTGCCTTGCACATATGCACCATAGTTGCATAAGAAAAATGAGGACCTCTTTCAATTTAATCTTTTCAGTAATTAATCCCTTTTTGTTTTTCAACTTGCCCAATAAGTCTAGATTCTAGTTGGTCAATTTGGTTCATCCCTCTAAGGTACAAATTAATTTGCTTGATTTAGATGTATTTATTTGTTGTGACCTCTCTTTCTTGGGTGAGCTTCGTGTCTTTCCCTCCTTTTTATGATGATTTTTGATGGCTTTGATTAGATAGGCATAGTGTAGCTCTTTTGGTCTTTTAGCAGATTATTAGGGCAATGACCTTGGAAAGAGAGTATTGACACTATTCATAATGAGTTAATGTCTTTTCTATTCTTGTGCCATCATCATGGTATTGCTTTAAGTTGACTACAAGTTATTTAATTCAAAGGATAATTAAACCTTCATATGCTCATATTTAGAATATCAAGGTTGCACAGTATCATAATTCAATAGGCCAGATAGGTAGGTGCTAGAATTGTGAAAAAAATGAGTCACAAGATCAAACAATGAACAAAGACACCTTCCACACAAGAGAGTTGCAAACAATAATATGCAATATTCCTTAACAAGAAAAAGCTACATAATTCAAGAGTATCAAAAGGTATGAAAACTCAAGAGAAGAAGTATTTCAAGGCATTCAAAAGGCATGATAATACAATGAGGGTTGAGTGCTATATAGGAGCAACCCTAAATGGTAAAGGGATTAGATCATGACAAGTGTTAACATCTTGAATACAATGAGACATAAAGATCTAATAATAGCTCTCTAGTTAACATAGAAAATTACTCCTAAGTTTAGCTTAAGTGCATGAGAATAAATTAGACTAATAATTAATTAAAGATTAATTAATTATTAGTTAATACGTGATTACTCTAACAACCCCCTTAAGATGAACTTAGGGAGTAGCTAAAAACCCTAAAAAAAGAATGCATGATGGGTCTCGACAAACAAGGCCTGCTGAGGTACCCATGTACAAACAAAAGATCTCTCAGAGTTCAAGAGAAAAGGAGAAAATATCATGGGAAAAATTCCTTTCCAAAAAAGAGAAAGGCTAATGAAATACTTAAAAAGCCTCTAAATCAAGATGAAGGACTAAGAAGCCTCCAACCAAAATAATGTCCCAAAAAAGAGAGGAACATGTGGAACTTCATAGAAGCACAAAGAAGCTATAGACAATTGTCGAAAAATGATTGATATAGTGCTGAAAATGAATAACCTCTAGAAACAAGAATGCTAGAGTGTTCATATGGTAAATGCTCATCTCACTGAAATGCATGTGTAACCAGCTGCTGATGTACGTTGCATTCACCTAATACATAGGAACAAGAACTAGATACATATATCACTCTAAAAAATGAAACCAAGGAAGCATTAGTACCAGTAGAATCCCCCCATAATGCTAAGAAAGGGAGAGCCAAGATAGGTACATTGAAACTGTGTGAAACTAAGAAGTGCATGTAGGAGAAATAACTTGCAAATAAAAGGATGTACAAACTAAGACACACACACATGAGGCAAGAATCACTAGGAATCACTACCGTTGTTGAAGGGACACTCACTTGAAAAAGGTGTGATGGCAAACCAAAGGAAAACATTAACAACCCCATGGTACTTTACATCATAGTGTGAGTACAAAAGGCACAACATGATGTGCAAAATCCCCAAAAATATACACTCGAATGCCACTTTATCTCAGTGCATCTACATAAGATAATGTGCATGAAAAATATTTCTATAATGCCCAAATAGAAAAAAATACTAGAAATACATATAGAACAATAAAAACTTAGTCATCTCACGCAAACAAAAAGTTTCTAAGAGCTAAGACGTCCAAGTAATTCACTACAATGTGGAAACACAAAAAATTGAATAAAATGCACGTTGAAGTTGATAATCCAACCTCATAGATCCTAATTAACACTTGCAAGAAAATAACCTATCACCAAAGGAGATTAAGAGACACAAGAATGGTGCTATGCAAACATGAAGCAAAAATGCATTACTTGAGAAGATAAATAATTATAAACAAAACATTCCTTAAGAAAGGAGATCAAAACCCTAAAGTGAGAACCCTAGGAAAGGATTAAATTAGCATGTGACAAGTGTCAAGATCATAATGAACGAGACAACATGACTAATTTAATAATGCATTTAAATAGAGATTCCTAAGTTTAGCTTAAGTGAAATAAAGTAAAGGTGACTTAATTAATTAATCAACATGATTAAATTAATCAAGTAAACAACCTATTACTATAACACCCCCCCTTTAGATGAACTTAGGGAGAAGCTAAGAAACTAAGGAAAAAAAATATGAAAGCAAAGATGGGTCCTGACAAATAAGGCCAGATGAGGTACCCATGTATAAATGTAAAATATCTCTCACAACAGGAGAAAAGAAGAAAACCTCGTGGGAAAAACTCCTCTCCAAAAGAGAGAAATACAAGTGAAGGACTAAGAAGCCTCCAAACAAGAGTGAGGGACGAAGAAGCCTCCAATCAAGAAGAAAATATCCCAAAAGATAGGAACACATGATGAACATGGAAAACACCACTGAAGCATGAAGAAGCTACAAACATTGTCGTAGAATGACTGTTGAAATGCTGAAAGTAGGAATGAAAGAGTGTCCATATGGTTAGTGCTCCATCTCACCAAAATGCATGGGCAACCAACCACTGCATCCGCCTAGTACATAGGAACAAATATTGTATACATAGCTTACTCCAATGCAAAACCAAAGAAACATTAACACCAATAGTAGAAACCCCCCCATAATGTTGAAAAGGGAGAGCTATGACAGATGCAATGAAACTGAATGTCTAAATGTAGTGCATGAAGAGGAACCAAGAACTGAAGGTGCAATCATGAAAGTACAAGCAAATAGAAAGGATGTGAATTTTTTTTTCACATATGCATGAGAAAGGTATAAAGGAAAACAAAGGAAAACATCAACCCCCATGAAACTTTATATCATAGTGCGAGTACAACAAGGCACACAGTGATGTGCAAGAATCCCAATACTACACATACAATGTTGAGGCACTTTATTTCAGTGCATTTATAGATGATAAATACATGCAATGTGAGCCCATAAGGTCCAAAAAGGACTACAAATAAGAAGTATTTCTAGAAAAAAACCAAAAATAAATCTAGAAACCACCTACACCACTGCATAAAGAGCTTGAAAATAGTTTTTCAACGATATCTCGTTTGCCCATTTTTGGTCCATCGTATGCAAAAGTTATGCTGAAAACACAGAAGGTAACTCTAGAAAAGAAGATCTAACTTTTATTGGAAATAACAAGGACCTAATAAAAATCCTCCAAAAAAACCTACACCACTAGAAAGTTCTCTAAATCCTCTTTTCGACGATATCTCGTTTTCCTAATTTCGACATCGTGGGAAAAAGTTATGGCCTTCGGAAGAAAATAGCTCCCAAAGTGTAAAAAACATAGTTTGCGACATTAAATTTGATGACCATATGACCATTGCAGCAAAAATCCGAGCCTAAAATTGATGGCCAAATGGCTGTTGATGCATTTGCACAGTTGACCTTATTTGAAAAAAAATGTTTTTTAAGAAAAAAAAAATTACATATGAAATTTTTTTAATAAAAAAAATTAATTGGTGGGGGAGGCATGTGGGCCACCCCCACCTCTCCATAATGAAGGCATGGGTACCTGCGCAGGTACTACCTTTTGAAATTTTTAAGATAAAATAAAAATTTATGCAAAAGCCTTTAAAAAGAAATTAAAGCCTTTTAATAAACACAATTTTTTTTACATTTAATAAGTTGCTTGAAAATTTTTTATTTGTAGAAAAAATATAAGATTTTATTTTACAAAAAATTTACCTCGTGATACATGTAGGAGGCTGTACGACCCCTACCAGGTAATTTTTTTTGCCCCAGGGTGACCTACTCCAAAATTGACAAATTATATATGGAAATAGGAGTTTTTGAGCCTTTTGAGTGCAATGGTGAGGTCCGTTTGGGCTCAAAACTCTTTGATAAGTCAGGCACCCCTAGATCCGGCAAAAAAACCATTCAAACCCTCACAGATCTGACAAACGAAAGCCAGTTTTGACAAAACAAAGGTCAATCTTGACTATTCTGGCAGCTTTAGATTCAATGGAGAGGCTTGATTTGACCTTGGACATGCACTGAAAAATTGCTTCAAGATAAGATCTCACAAAAAAGAACAAGAAGCTTGCAGATCTTGAGCTCTGATACCATGTAGAAGTTGATAATCCAACCCCACAGACCCCAATGAACACCTACAAGCAAATAAATTGTCACCAAAGGAGATCAAGAGAAACAATAATGGTGCTCTGCAAACATGAAGCAAAAATGCATTACCCGAGAAGATAAATAATTACAAACAAATCATTCCTTAAGAAAGGAGATCAAAACCCTAAAGTGAGAACCCTAGGAAAAGATTAAATTAGCATGTGACAAGTGTCAAGATCATAATGAACGAGACAACATGACTAATTTAATAATGCATAAATAAAGATTCCTAAGTTTAGCTTAAGTGAAATAAAGTAAAGGTGACTTTTGTGAAGAGCTTTGAAAGACCATCCCACTGTTGCTAGAATCATGAAAAATAGAAAAATAGGTCAAAAGATATGACCTCAAGACTGAAAACAATACCTCTAACTTCAATAATTTGTAGAATGCACTAGCAGAAAAAAAAGCAATGAGACCCACACCTTTGGAAAGTTGATAGAACTAGCTTTCCGACGATATCTTGTTCATCCAATTTTGATATTGTATGCCCAAGCTATGGGGTGATCCCACAATACTGGTTTACAATTTTCGGGAGATCCTGATTTTTGCTGAAATCACATATTTTTAGAAAATATAATGATTTAAGCCTTGAAAAGTTCCATTTAAAGGATTCCAATTGAAGAGGGTTTTATTGAACCACCTTAGATCAAACCCCCTTGGATAGAACCTCGCTAGTTTTAAACCATACCTATAACAAAGTCTCCTTTACACCTATCAAAATGCTAATAAAAAATCACTTTTGATTTACGTTTTGGGGGATCAAATGAATTCATTTAAAATTTACTTTTTATATCTAGTTCTTATTATAAGATTCCCAAAAAGTATAATTTTAAATAAATAAATACTTTTATTATTATATATATATTTTTATTTCTTGTGAATGTAGGCTTTTCATTGAAAATCAAATTCTATGTTCTGCACATGTGGAAAAATAGCAGATTATCAATTTTTTTTTGAAAAATATTAGTGCACTAGATATTGAAGTCCTTGATCCAACAAAAAAAAAATTGAACTTCAATACAAACAAAAAAAGTTATGTTGTATACAGTCCGCCTATGTTTGAATTGTAATTGGTTTAACTTCGAAACTTGATTAAGGAAAAAATACTCAATAAAACACTATGAAACCAAATGAAAGCACTAGATATCATAGTTACAAATCTAAATTCTAAAACAATAGAATTTTATCCTTCATGGAAAAAAAATTATGTTGTATACGGTGAGCATCACTCCAGGTTAATAATGGTTTTTACTGAAAAAAACTAGTTTTTGAAGGAGATGGAAAAAGAAGTGCAATCTAATTCCAAAATTTCTGAAAAAAATATATTTAGAATCTATAGACAAAATTTCACAAACCACTAGTTTGCATCATCTTCAAATTCCTCATGGTTTAGCTGCTATAGGTGCCCAAAAGTGAAGATTTAGTTAGAAAAAATTAGTTCATTGTCCAGTTTGGCCAAAAATTGTAAACCAATATTATGGGATCACCTTATGGCCAAAAGAAAAAAATTTCTCCTTTAGGGCCAAAGAAGGGACTTGGGGCCCCTACCAACATTCGTATTGTTGACGTCAACATGACATCAATAAAATATTCATAGAATATTCTTTGTCCCAACCGAAAAAAATACAATCTCCAAGAAAAAAATTGCCAGAATATGCTGCAAAAGGTGTCGGTATATTCCCTGTACAGTGGGTGAAAACTCTCCTTTGCCGAAAAAAGCAACCGTTGGTCAAAAAAGTAAAAAGCCATCAGGAAAGTTTGATGGGCATTGAAAAATTGAAGATGTTGCTGAGAATTTTTTTTGGGTGGCCAGGCGGTGCATATAAAATCATCGCCAGTGGCATTAAAGCCGTCAACCAACTTATAAGTCCGTTGATGGGTTGGCATGGGGCCTGCAAGGGCTGTAGGCGTAGTACCCTATGGGTACCCAATGAATACACTATAATAAATATGCCCCCCCCTTGGTAAATCTATAGGCAATGACTTTTTTTTAAACCCTTGAGAAAATTTTTAATAATTTTTTTAAAAAGAAAAAATTTAATAAATAAAAAGGCCAACCCATTTTTTGATTTTCGTGCATAGGTTGTACAGGCCCCTATGCAAAATTTTTACCTTAGAAAACCCCAACAGTAAAATAGGGCAAATTTATAGTCAAAATTAATCAAATTGGCCTCTTGAATCCAACACCAAGGTTCTTTTCATGCCAAAGTGCACCTAAAAATTTCCCACCTCCAAAAATTACAAAGAAAACAATGGAGAATCTAGATCTAATGCTTCTAACCCTGTTGAAAAGAAAATCTCATAAATCAAGAAAGGGGTTCACTGAATCCACTCTCTAATGCCATGCTAGAATTGTGAAAAACATGATCCATAGGATCAAACAATGAACAAAGACACGTTCCATCCAAAAGAGCTGCAAAAAATAATATAGAATATTCCTCAACAAGAAAAAGCTACAAAATTCAAGAGTATCAAAAGGTATGAAAACTCAAGAGTAGAAGTATTACAAGGCATTCAAAAGACATGATAATACAATGAGGGTTGAGTGCTATATAAGAGCAACCCTAAATGGTAAAGGGATTAGATCATGACAAATGTCAACAACTCATGCAATGCGACAAAATGATCTAATAATAGCTCTCTAGTTAACATAGAAAATCACTTCTAAGTTTAGCTTAAGTGCATGGGAATAAATTAGACTAATAATTAATTAAAGATTAATTAATTATTAGCTAATGCATGATTACTCTAATAATAGGTACATTTCTTATAGAGCACAAAGTGGCCAAACAAGGTGACTAATTCATATGATAAGCTTGACGACTTGGTTTTGTACAAAATTTGTTGTCACTAGAACATATTGTTGACTAGGAAATGAGATACATAATAAAGTATGAATGACTACAACAACCACTAACTATAATTCAAGTTCATACTGAAATCAATCAAACAATCAAGAAAAATTGCAACATAGAAAATAATAAATTGATACAATAATACCTTCCTATGTTACCCTTGAATGGCCATTTTTTCTCTCCATTTGATCCTTGCCTTGCTCTCAAAATTTGTATGCACTATATTACTTCAAGCTCAAAATATTGGCAATTGATATAGGATTCCAAATATTGAAGATTCATGGTTATCATTCAAAGAGAAATGAGGGATGATTTTATAGAAAAGTCTAATTTGAATGGATGACCAAGATTAAGAGGTGGATGATCAAGATCAAGGGTCAAGAATCCTTGAGAGGAATTGATGAACAAGTTAACTGATTGCAGGATTTTAGTTACTTGTTTGCATGAAGAATTGATTGAAGAGTTAAGAGATTTGATTGCTTCAATAACTCTTATTAAGTAGGATTGAATTTATTTGATTGATCAGTGGACTAGCATTGATTATCTAGTCATTTGGAAGAAAGTGTTTGTTATGAATGAGGTGGAAATGCATGAGATAATAATTAATTAAATGAATTAGTTATTTGAGGAATATGCAAGTGGGAATTAGATAAATAAATAAAATATTGTAAGGAAGATAAGGTAGCGGAACAACTTCCTACACTAATCTTGAGAGGAGAATTTAATGCAAAACTTTACAGATCCTTACAACAGTTACAAAAACTTAAACAAAAATGTTGAAATTTGAGGTGTTTATGTAGCTTAATACTTTGTAAAACTTTAAGATTGCTGATCTAAATATGTATTCTTTTTGGGTGATTATCTGATTAATTCATTTTATCATTTGTAGAATGAAGATAAAAGGTTGTAGAAGAATTAGTCAGGATATTAGAAGATACACAACATATACCATGAAGAAACCCTTTCGAGAAAAAACTCCACCGAGAATCAATGTATTATTTAATCTCTAAAGTAGATTACAATAATTCCAATCCTTGCTTGAGAATGCTTCTTTTTCCTTCACCAAATATTTTTCACAACCTATAATAAAACTGATAATAACTCTCTTCAACTTGCCTGAGATAAATAGGCGATAATCCACTTTGTAAACTCCAAAGAGTTACAATTACAAAGCTCAATCCCTATCTCAGAAAAGGTATGCATATCTTTTGCAAGTAGAGTTCTACCATGAAGAACAATGCCAAAACATGAGCTTCATCCATTTGGGCATCCTAAACTGAAGTCACAATTGAACCTTGATTCCATAGATATCTTCAAAGCTTATCCTTAAAGTAGGCACCCAAGAATGGGCCCACTTAGCCTTCTGAAATATCTTAGCATGCAAAAGAGTTAACTTCAAGAAGCCAACTTGGGCGCCCAAGGTGGGTCCAAGTCATTATTTGTTAACTGAAACATGTCTCTCCACCATTAATGCAAGAATGGTCATCCCCTATTAACTGAAGGTAGTCACCTGTTATCTGTCATGCAACTCAAGTCATTAGTCATGCATTCCAAGTTAACTGAAGTCAACTAGCATTCAACTAAAACTAACTGAACCATAACTAAACTGAATTGAACTGAACTGAACTAAACTAAACTAATTTTGAACTAAACTTAACTTAACTAAATTGAACTGAACTTCATGCATGTAACCATCAATCCCTAACTCTTAGGATCTTTACATGCATTCAGAAGTGTTATCTTTTACTCCAAATAGTTAACTTAACTCAAGGTGAGTTCCACCTTCCATGTGGGTGCCCCATGTGCTCCTATTATTTAGGAACTCATCTTGGACGCCCTCACATGCTCCTATCATTTAGAATTAATTACAAATGTCAATTAATGTGATTATTTCATTCAAAATTAATCTCTTTCTAATCCTAGTGTTTGAGAACACTTTCCAAGGACTTAGGAGATACATGAAATAATGTTTAGGATTGCAATTAAATGGTATCCTATTCCCAACATTTACTTCTCTACAGGTGACTAACAAATCAAGTCATACTCTTAGAGGAAAAATGATATTAGGGAATGATGCTCGAATCTTGCAACTACAAATTTATAGAGATGAAATAGAGATTATGAGACTCAACCAATATTTCCCTTTCACAAAAATCATAAGCATTATGTTCTGTTTTGAAAGCTAAGGAAGGAGCACATTAACCAACTCAGCGAATGGTTACTCACAGGTCAAGTTTAAGCCAACGTCTGGCACTAATATTATGACATTACCCAATTAGTTGAATTTCAAGAAAATGAATAGGTACAAAAGTTTAAGAAAAAGAATATAAATATCTCGTCTCTATTAATTTGAAACAGATTGAAGAGAGAGAAGAGATAGGAAAAGACTGGTTCAATATTGGGATTCTTCTAGATCTTTAACTTCTATATGTCAGAAGAGGAAATGCACTAAAACCATCACAAAAGTTTAAGAGTGGAGAGGAGAGGACTTGGTTAAGACAGGGTTAGGATATTTCACAAGTAATTTCAAGATATTCTGATCAACATTCAATTTTTCAGGTTAAAGAAACAGAGTAATTCAAACTCAAGCTTAATGATTAATACAAATTTATATCAAAAGAGTCTATTATTGAATGAGTCCTAGAAAGAGAGATAAAATGTCCCATTTTCCATAATCTTATAAGAGATGAATAATTCAATGATAAGTCCATCTTACTCAAAGGGATTTTAGAAACATAAATGAATTCCTTTCCTTGCAGAGATTCAACAAAATTAAGACTCATCTACATGCCTGTATGTGATGGTTGGTAACTCGTAAGCTCCAAAATCTCCTCCTTAGTAATCTAACAAAATGATGTTGCCATAACTATCTTTATCAATTTGAGATTTTTAGCAATGATTGCCCAAGAATTCTGGTTATTGCCACCTGATATAGGAGACTAAAAATTTTACAACCTAGCTTCCAATGCTAAGCTCGACAGAGGTTTAGAACCAATATCGATGCCTGGTAAGGGAAACAAAATGAATGCCCAACTGATAGAGGATTTTTCTCTTCCAGAAAGCGAAAACCCCACCCTCGATGAGATAGCAAGCTCCCTCCTTAATCCATGTTCGATTGAAATGACATGAGTCACAAGAGATGTAGAAGAATGAATCAAAGAAGAATTGGCCTATTTAAAAATCATATGAATCCCTTAAAACTTGATGAAGCTTCTCTGGATTCTCTAAGCGAATGATGCCAATGACTTGGTCTTCAATTACGTTTTTATCCTAAACCCATCAATGAATAACCAAGATTGTCGTTGCCTGATTTCGTCTTAAGAAAGGAAGAGAAAAAAGAGTACAAAGGAAAAGCTCAATAAGGTATGTGAGTAGCTAATATGAAGCAAAGACCAGATGATGATATTGTCTCAAGAGAGAATGACTAAGATTCACAATGTTAGCCGATAATGGATGTAGAGAAAAGGAGTCAGAGTCGATGATGTGAGAAGAAGAAGAAGTGAAAGAAAATGAAAGACCTCCATAAAAATACAAATCCTCCTTGGGATCACCCCCTCAACTACTTGGCTTCCTTCTTGACCGTTTCATTCAGAGGCTCAAAGGAAGGATGATGGAAAGACTTCTCCCTTTATTTTCTGACGTTTCCCATCTAATAAATAACTAATTTCAATTTAAAGCCTTTCTTTTATTTTTATATTTAGATCGTTGGCATTGGTTTAATATCTACTATTTGATAATTTAGTATTTTATAACCTTTTGCAATTTCCTAAAATATAATTAAGAATTGGTTCGCTAAACTCCAAATGGAGATTATTAATTAATAATTTGAATTAACTTATTTAGCGATAATTATTATATTAAATTACTTATGGTTAAGGTCATGATTTCAACACAACTGTCTTGCATTGACTCAAGGTTTGAGGATAAAATTGATCCATTATTAACCACATCCTCTCCCTGATGATATTTCCCTTTCCCTCGTGGCATTGATAGTCCTGCATCCACTGACAAGAATTATGGTTAGATTGTTCCCAACATTTATATATACATTTAAATATAATCTCATGAACACATTCATTTTCACATGAATAGGAAAACCATTGGAATATATAAGAAAATCATTCACATTTGAAATTACAACATATAAACAATTATTCTTTCCACAATTTCACATTCTCATGAAAAGCAGTTGTAACTAACATAACAACCATAATTTTATTGTCATAAATAGGTTCATGATAAGGGGATGTAACACTATAGGTCATATACAAAAGAAGGGAAGATGAGAACATATAACAACATTTTTGCAAACAATAGATAAAAAATAAATAACCGGAGGGTATTTCAATGCTATCCTAGATTCTTTAGAAAAGGAAAGGGGGGGATTGCAAAGATAACACAAGCACAATTGGATTTGGCCAAGTTGAACCTGTAATATTTGAATAAGTGTGTAATGAAAAAGATTACACAAAAATTAGTGGATGTACAGATTGAAAGGAGACAAGAAGTGATACAAAGACAAATTAGTGGTGAAAGGATTTGATCAACAATAGGGTGTTGATTTCATAAAAAAAAATTCACCTATAGTGAAAATGACTACTATCATTGGGTAGTGTTGGGATTAATTTTTGTTTACTATCTTGAACTGGAGAACCTTGATGTAAAGAACACATTTCTACATGGTGATTTGGAAGAAGAGTTATATATGCAACAATCAAAAGGTTTTGAGAAAGGACATGAGACTATAGTTTTAAAATTTGAAACAAAGTTTGTATGGGCTAAAACAGGCTCTGTGACAATGGTACCTAAATCTTGATTCCTTTATGGCTAAAAAATAATTATATAGGTGTGAATCTAATCTGTATGTTTATTAGAAGATTTTGGAGAATGATGAATTTGTGTTGTTGTTGCTATATGTTGATGATATGCTTGTGACCAGAAGTAGCATGAATATTGTTAGCAAGTTGAAACAACCATTAGCTAAGAAGTTTTCAAAGAAGATATAGGGGCTTCTAAGAAAATTATTGGAATGACAATCATAAGAGATTGATAGAAAACATAATTAAAATTTTCACAAAAAAAGTATATTGAAAAGGTTTTGGACAAGTTTCACATGAAGAATGCCAAGGCTATCAACACTCCTTTAGCTAATCATTTTATTTTATCCTCCAAATTGTGTCCTAAGACATAAGAAGAAAAAGAATATGAAAGGAGTGTCTTATTCCTCTTTTTTTGGGAGCCTTATGTACTCAAAAATATGTACAAGACTCAACATTTCTCATGCAATGGGAGTGGTCAACAAGTATATGAGTAATCCTAGTGTTGTCACAGATGTGTACACCCTTGTTGAGTTGATAAAAATAACTCGGCCACTTCGTGAAACATGGGATTATCTCCCTGAGTGTGGCTCAAATGGTGGAGATCGACCTCCAGAGAGGGCAGGTTACCTTGGGACTTCACCTAATCTAACCTATGCTACTACTGTTTATAAAAAAAGAGAGAAGGAAAACATAGAATGAAATCTAAACTCTAATAAGGTGATGCACCAAAATGATTTCAAATCTATACTATAGTTTGGACTCACAATATAATCAAATGAAACAAGTTTTTTTATGCACAACTCAAGTTTCTACATACTTATGCATAAGTGTTTTATAAGAAGGTTGGAACTCAATAGCCTTAGAAAGGAAAACAAATATTTCACAATAAAAGGGTTGTTTGAGTTATTACACAACTTATAACCTACATAGAATATGTATACTTCTATATGAAGGTACTAGCGAATGAGATGAAATTCAAGGATTGAGTATAGTATCACAAAAGCCATATCCATCATTCTTTATTGCACACAAGATACAATTTAGAGAAGGAAAAATGATTGTCTTTTATTGATAAAAGAAGTATTACATAGCTATATAAATTTGAAAATGAGTTACATCTACTATTCCAACTTGAAAGAACTTTGAGAAAAGTTACAATACATTCCAAGAGAGAAAAAAATTAGCTGAAAATTTCCCTTAGGCTTCCCTTTTATGCTTCTTAACCTTGCAAGAGATTAGGAACATGTGTTCCTTTAGTTGGCTGGGTCAAACCTCCTTAGGCGCCAAAAACTGTCAAAGATTCCTTCCATTTATGCTTCTTTTACCCCTATCTTTTACAAAACATAAAAACTATCATCTGCAAACTTGTAGCCATCTTTTTCAGCTCATATGATCCTTTAATCTGCCTTTGCATTGTTTAGACTCATGTAGCATTGCAAGAGAAAATCTTCTCAAATTGTGATGACTGTCCACTTGTGAGACTACTGCCCACTTATTTCCTTGCTTTAGAGACAACACCCTCCCAAGGAATCATTGTCAACAATCTGAAAGGAGATAGAATTACAAGAAAGTGCACTACTTTGGGCACTGCTAAATGAATATCTAGTATCCAACTCCACGTAATTGTGTTATGACAATGTCTACTTATTGGCACTTTCCTTATGACTTTTAGCCTGTATATTGTAGGGGTGTCCTTATAAGCTCCCCATTTCTCAAAGTAGTAGTACTTGCAACCTCAAGAAACACATAAGTATCAAGGGAATCACCTTTTCTGTTATGGCATACATCAACCTACATGCATGATTACCAGTTGAGTACCAAAATTGACCTACATATGCAATCATCTGGAAGATCACATTGAAATCACACCAAGCACATGAAAATAGAGGCTTAACTACTGACATATGGATGATAAGAAATATTGTCCTCAGACAACCATTTTCAATCCTTTAGAAGTGTCTTTAGAAGTTTCGATAGAAAACTTCATACCTTTACTTTGCAATTTGGAGTAAACAATAACATGGAAATGATTTTTTTGTGTGGTACAACTTTCAAGACATGCACAATATTTCCAACCTTATCTTCTATACCTCTATGATTGTCCCTATAGACATCAAAATTTAGACACTTCCATTTGTCCAAATTTATCCCTTGTTGTCTAAACATCCTCTTATTTGCATTAATTAAGTAATATTGCTATTATTTAATTAATATCCTTAAATTATTCTAAATCTCTAAGGTATTTAGTTAATAATTAAATACCTTACCCTTTATTCCCCTTTTCCTCAAAATAATTAAATAAATAATACATTTATTTAATCCCTCACATGTCCCATCCTCCATCACTTTTCCTTAATCTTAATCCACCTCCTAATTCTATCATTAGGGATGTGCACATGTCTAATCCTTGCTTAGGATGTGTCACATCCTCCAACTTTTGTAAGTTAGTTTCTAATCTTCATTAACCACTAACTATATTCTAATCATTGGTCAAGTCCAATCAACATCTTAGTCAACTCTCCTCATCCACCAAGGAATATTAAATTCTTTTTATTATCCCCATGTCTTGGGCTGATGCAAGAAGTTGGGTACACAAAAAGCTCAAAAAGTGGAAATGTTTTTGCTGTTTTTCAGAATTTGTCATATTTGGACTGAAAATTTGAGGAACTTACATAATGAATATTAAAAAAATTAGTAATATAAAATCTAGAATTTTGAATCTAGTTTCCAAATATGTAAATTATTAAAATACCCATATTATAGAAATTAAATTTTGATAGGGATTTATAAAAACTACTTTTTAAAAGTCCCTTTTTTTTACCATAACAAGCAAGTGTACAGACAACACTTTTTGACCCAAATAAAATTATTTTGCTAATTCCTTTTAGAAAATGAGAGCTAACAACATGAAGTTTGATGTGGATTTTTTTTGTAATTTTGGTTAAATATATTTTTTTAATTAATTTTTTATTGGCCTTAATTGATGTTTTTAAAAATCAACGTGTACGGACAACATAATTGGACCTAAACAAAACATTTTTTGACTTTTTTTTTCATTGTGTAGAGAATTGTCTGAAGTTTGATGCCATATAATTTTTTTTACAAAAAAATTAACCAATAAAAAGTTATTAAAAAACTTAAAAAACTTAATATTTCAATTTAAATGACTAGTTTCATTAGAAATTAATTAAAAAATAGCAAACATAATCCAATTTTAACAAAATTTATATATATTTAGAAAGTAGACATTGTGTTCTCTAATGGGTTTTAATTTTATAGATCAATTTAGAAAAAAAGTCCATCAGCTATGTTGTCAAAGTTGGACATTCTTCTTCAATCTGCCTTAATTTTTTAGTTGCAGGTCAAAGGCTAAGGCTCGGATTGCCAAGACTTTTCCAAGCCTAAAACCAAGGCTTGATGTGGTGTGGAAATTCAATTTTTAAATAACACGTACGCGTTAAATAAACACGTACGCGTTATTCAAAAGAAACGCGTACGCGTTTCATAACGCATACGCATTACCCATTGACCCATTGGGAAAACGCAACGCGTACGCATTATGAAATGCGTATGCATTTCTTGAACATAACGCGTATGTGTTTATAATATAGCCGCTTTTCCCTAATTTAAAAAATTCTGGTAAAACATGATTTTCTTGCAACATTCTTTTTTTGTAGTACAGTCCGAAAGTGTCATTTTCTGTATTTTTTATTGCAAATTTGTCTTGTGCAGGGCATATTCTATTCAAATTGTTGGAGGAGAAAAAGTGCAGATTGAATTTTCTGAAGTGGAATCAAGTGCAATAACTTTTTACAAAAATATTTGGAAAAAGTGAATTTTTGGATGTATTCATGATGTTTTTGTACATCAGATTTTATAGAAAAAATGATCTTCATAATACATAGTTTAATTTGAATATTTGAAGGAGGTGGAAATTTGAAAATAAGTTTCTTGAATTATTGTTTTTGTGATCAAAGAGGGTTTGGTAACCATGGGTGATAAGCAAAGACAAAAAAAAAGATGTAGAAAGTTAATGACACCCGAAGAAGTTCAAGCAAATAAAGATAAAGAGGTAAAAAGACAAAGGGAAAGGAGAGAAAAGAATCGTCAAATGAAAGATTTGGAAGCATCTAGTTCCAAGAATGTTGAAGAGGAAGCCATGAATGATGAAATGAATGTAGATGATGCAAATGTGGAAATGGTGAATATAGAAGAAAATGCAATTACGGAGACAAACCTAACTGTGCCTTCAACTTCAACTTTGAATGATAAGCAAACAACTTCGAGTGTCTTCAAATCCACCTCCCAATGATATGGAAAATGCACCTATTCAAACAATCTATCCAGGTATGTGTTCAAACCCAAGTTTTTATAATATTGATATTGCTTGTTTAGATGAAGCTGGATACACCATTGATGAGATCAATAATATTAGGGTTGAAACAATGCAGAAACAAGAAAATGATGAAATTATATCTTATGAGAATGTAAATGAGAATGAAATCCCTCATATTGATGAAAATGATAATGAATCTCTTTTACATTTGAAAATGAAAATGAAACCCCTTGTGTGAATGAAAATGAAACTCCTATGGATGAAGGTGAAAATAATTTTTTTACAATTGAAATATATGTGCTAGATAACCTTCGTGGTAAAGTTTTTTCGAGACAAATTAGAAATTATGGAAATAAAATATATAAAATATTTTTTTATAGAAAGAAATTAGGATTCCAATGTCAACTCATGGTGCAATCGATGAGAATGTTGAAAATGAGAAAAGTGATGAAAAAATTAGGTGTTTTTGTAAAATAAAAAAGAAAGATGATTCAATAGAACAAGTCATATCTAGTGTTGCTAATGCTATTGATGTTATGGTAAGAAAAGTCGATCACAAAATAAGAATGCGGCTTGTTGTGCAATATCAACTGCTCTAGTTGATAAAACAACTTCAAATAAAAGAATGTTAAGTAAGATTAGTAAATGTGTAAAAGTAAATCCTAGAACTTTGATAAGAGCTGCTAAAAGAAGAGAAAGTATTGAAAAGGATCCTATTAATCAATGTTGGAGTTTTAGTGGTAAAATCCCAAGATTAGACATGAAATTAACTAATGAAATTAAATATTTAATCCATAAATTTTGGCATGAGAATACAAGAGTATCACCTAACATTAGAGATGTCTTAAAATTAAGGGTGGGTTCCAAAATTCATGAACCTCATCCAAAACATCTCTTAGATATGACTCAAACTGAATTATATAAATTTTTTTAGATGCTTCAATCTTACCATTGAATATTAACACAAGTTAAAGATCATTCGAAAAGTGTAAACCTTGGTATGTTAGAATTAATAAGCAATGAATCTCTCGTTGTTGTAAGACTCATGTACAATTTCGTTATTATTATGATATATTTTGATATATATGATGCACTTTGCATGCTAACCAAATTATGCAGGACATTTGTGGCATTAATATGCCACCTGAAAGAATCAAAGATTTTATAGCAGGTTTGTTTTGTGATCCCTCTTTAAATGGAAACTCATTTTTTTTAAAGCATGCATTTCTGGAGAATGCCATAGATGTGGTAACTTTTCATTATTAGGAGAATGTATGCATGAAAGTAGTTTAGATGAATTTGGACAATAATTAGTGGATGTAAAAAAATTTAAAAATGTTGAGTATTCTTTAAAAGATGGAAAAATTGGAAAACGTGTTGAGCTAATTGTGGAAAAAGTTAGTGTGCATGCTTTTATTAATAAATTTAAAGATAAGTTTGTACCTAAATATGTTCAACACTCTCATAATGCTTATTGGCTTGATAATCAATTTCGTTTATGTAAAAACACATTCCCAATTGGAAGTATATTGTCAGTTGTTGATTTTGCTAAAAATTATACTGTTGCTCTACAAGAAGAAATTCAATCACAGTATTATAATTCAATGCAAGTAGCTATATTTGTTCACATTGTTTATAGACATGTAGAAGATAGTACAGAAGATAATAGAATTTTTTTGAGAGAGTACCATTTTTATGTAAGTGATAATCGATTACATTCATATGAGTTTGTACAATATTGTTTTGATATATTTTATAAAAATTTAAAAGAGAGAGGAATTCAGATGCTAAAACATCTCATATGGTTAGATATGTAGACACCTAAAAATGATTTAGGCCTGCAAGCTCCATTTTTACCACTTTCGTCCTAGCATAATTAAGACATTTAATTATGTCCTTGGTCCACATTCGACTATTGATTAAATAATTTATAATTATTTAATTAATTCACGTCTTTGTATTCTTCATGATTATTAAATAAATAAATTTTATTTATTTATTAAATACGTCATTAATTGTTTAAGTCTTCCTTTAATTAAATAAATTTCTTAATTTATTTAATTTCCTCTGATTTAATTCCTAATTATTAAATAAATAAATTACATTTATTTATTTAATATGTCACTAATCCTCTTAATTAAATAAATTGATTAATTTATTTAATTAATGAATCTTATATTCTAAATTAAATAATTATATTTAATTATTTAATTGCCTATTTAATATTCCTCTCATTTTAAATAAATTAAATTATTTAAAATGTCATCACAATCTTAACTGTCAGTCGATTTGGATAAATAATCTGAAAAAGATTATTTATTATATCATAAAATCCATAATTTGAATTATCTTAATTCAAATTAGCATTTAATCTTCCAAAAATCAAGCAATCGGGCAGATTCTTGATTTTTCAAATCTGATCTTCAGTTTAAATCTTATCTTCTTGATTTTTTGAATCTTGCAAATCAGGCAATCTTATCTTCTTGATTTTTCAAAAATCTTTATTTCTTTAATTAATTTCCTCATTTATTCTCCACCATTGATCCGATTTTATTTTGACCGTTTGATTAAGGATTTTTTCCTAACTCTAATTAGGGATTCTCAGGTTTAATCTAGATCGCTCATTTTAGGTTCTCATCATTAATTTATCTCGTCCGTCCATTCAAAATGACATTTTCTATAAAATGCCATCTTCTTCTCACTTTTCGATTACACACACACATGCTGACATTTTGCATAGGCATTATAGACATTCTATACACTTTCACATTTACATTCTTAGATTTATTGTAGCATTTATTATAGTCATTTGATCAATTTTGGCATTTGTTTTAGGCATAGACATTGGCAATAGGCATAGACATTTAGACATATCAAATCCTTCAAGGCTTGTTGTAGGACTTAGAGAATTTTTCAGATTTTTCTCACACAACGAATCTGAGGGTTACATTATCCAGCAAGTAAGAAGGTCTAACGAAAGGGAATCATGGAGGTATCAACAATCAAGTATAATTGGTATTTCGTTTACTTCCTTTGTGTTTCGTAAGATCTTTGGGTTTCATTTATTTTTATTGTTTGTTGCTAACAACTTCCTAATCAAACCTAAAAAGAAATCCCTTGATTAAATTGGTGAACCCGATTCCATTTTTCTGGTTTTCTATACGGTTTTTTGTTGTTTTATGTTGTTTTGCAGGTACAGGTACGGATCGACGCAAGTGTTTTTTAAAAACATCGCAACACATTTGATGTGTCGTGACGCATTCGCTGACATAAGAGCCGCAATCACCTTGACAAGCTGCAATTGACAACTGGAACGACACATCTGATCTGTCGCGCTGCATTCGAGGACCCAAACGACGCATCTGCCCTGTTGAGCTGCATCTGTCTGGTAAAATTTTTCTTTCAGTTTTGATGTTCTGATTTTTAGATTTTAGGGTTTTTCTGGTTTCTGGTTTTCTGGTCTTCTATTTTTTCTGTGTTTTTTATTCCTGCATGTTGGCTAGATTATATTTTTTGTGTTACTAATCTTCTCTTGTAGCATGTGGTGATCCCTATTCGTGTGTCAAAGACCATTGATTAAAGAGATTACTAATTCATTGTTTGCAAATTCAAATGTCAAAGAAGGTATAAACAAACATTGTGCTTGTTTTTCATAGATTAGCAAACATTTGATTTTGGTGCATATAAAAAGGAACTCATGTCTTCTATGATTGATTGTGTTTGCAGAATGGTAGGTGAGTATGCTCTCACTTGGTGAAAACCTTGTGATCAGAAAACTAGACCCATTCTAATTTGTTATTACCCTGACTTGGTATATCGGAGTATCCTCTCCCCTCGTGTTTTCAGGCGATCTTGGGTGTAAGAGAAATGGTTACCAACTCTAGAAATTGGGCCTGCCTGGGGATTTCATCACCCCAACATGACTCAAACCGGCAACGGAGCTAAAGCCAAGCTACCCCCAACCGGTATATAAATGTAAACCTTAAGGGAAAACCTAAGGTTGCAAGTGCGGATGTGTCATATGGACAGAGTTGTACTCCCTTAAACCCTGTTGAGCTTAACCTATTTAGGCTGGAGTGCCACCTTAATGGTAATTAATCTCTTGCCCCATGTATGGCCACTCGAACGGGGGTCTCTAACTTAAAACTCTTGTATAGAAAGCCAAAATCCTTCTATTTGCTAGTACAACATCGGTCGGTGTGAAGGCATCCACACTTTCGCAGTTTGTAGTAGAGGTGATCAGCTCGCCATGGGAGTTTCATGGGGGTTGGAAGCTTGGTTGGCCTGAGAAGAGAGTGCACTTTAAGGGGGAGCCCGTGCAGCCAAGCTTCTGAATTCACATGCTACAGATATGTGGTTGGGGAAACCCACGTGGAATCTAGTGAATATTGTCCCGGCCTAACCTAGGATCGTGCTTATCTGATGTGTGTATGGTTACTTTTTAAAACACTGTGTTTGTCAAGTGTATTCTGGTTCTATCACAGTTCAAAATAAAAAATTCTCCAAACAGATCAAAATTTCCATCAAAACGACAAGAAAATCATGTTGAAATTAAACTGAGTCGCATTTGTTGAATCGCAAGTGATTTTCTGCAACACAACCGCTCTGTTAAACCACATTTGACACTTATAACGCCGCAATTGTAGGCGTCGTGACGCATCTGTCAACTGAAAAGCCACATGCTAAATCAAGTCACATTTGACAGTCTAAAAACCGCAATTGAAAAACTGAACCACATTTGCTTAACTGTGACGCATTTGCAGATTCAAACGACACATGTGCCTGTCAAAAGTTTAAACTTTACAGTCAAAACCTGAGGTCTTCAAATTGTCAACCATTTTTCAAACACTGTCATCAAGAAGATTCTGTCAGAAACCAAACTTGATATTGCTCAAAGTCTTGACTATTAGTTTGCATTAGTCACCATAGGTTTCATACCTCATTCCTTTTAGTTGCATACATTCAACATTACGTTGTCCCTAGGTTCACATTTTGCATACTTAGGATTAGGAAAATCTTAAGCACACTTTGCAAAGTCATTGTTTTCGAAATTAGACCCTCTTGGACTAAGTCATCAAACCTCCTTTTTAGTCATTGGCCTCTTTTGTGAGATTTTTTCCAACTCAAAAGTCTAGTTGGGAAAACTCACTAGTCATTTAAACCTTGTCAACTTGTCATTTCCAACAAAGTCCTTTAACAGTCAAAATCGAAAACAAAGTTCGAGCTTAGGAGTGCTTAGATAACCTTGTCTTACATAGCTACACATTGCATATCCTATTCACGAAAATCCAAAAACATTAGTCATTCTAGTTGTCATCTTAAACTTAGACTTCACGTAGTGTCATACTTGCATTTAGTTGTCGTTCCCAGTTGAGCAATCTCATTTATGGTTGAAACTAGACTTCAAAAACAAAAGAGACAAATGGAAAACTTTCGGCAAGACCCCCTATTTACTGTCAACAATCCTCCACATGACTCAAGCTGGACCTTTTATGATCCATTTTCCAATTTAGATGAACAACCTCCAATAACAACGCAATCCTCATCAAACAGTCCATTAGAACAATTCTTGAAAAAGGATGAAAATGGCCAACTACTTCAGGAAAACATAGAGGCATTGACACAAGACCCAGAGGCCTGTCAACTTGCTGAAGCAATGGTCCGTCAAGACAGAGACAGATTCCTAGCTATGCTTTTGAGTGAAGGAGCTAAGTTACCACAAGGATTTGATGCTAACACACTAAACTTGACACCTCCTAACCCTAATAATAACAACACACATAACATGTCACATAGTGGTCAAACTCCAAACACTACGAGCAAAACTTCCTTTGACACCACAACAACAGTGCATGCTACATCCAACATCCCAAACATTTCCAACACAATAAATACTACATCTATTGGAGGATCACATTCATCCACAATGCCCACAATATCCACGACACTACCCCAATCGAATGGGACCACTCTTGGCTCCTCAACCATATGGGCAAATTATTCCAATCCTCTTTTTACCATGACAGTAAATACCACAGGGGCATCATCAAGTCACCACAATCCCCCCTTGATAGCTCCATTTACTACCATGAGCACAACTTCGACATATCCGCTCAGTGGTACTTTCACAAAATCCTTTGGGAGGAGGCACAAGATGTATATTTATCCAAGGACAACAACAAAATGTTAACATGTCAACACAGTCAAATGTCATTGCCTCCCAAGGTACAAACAAAAACGTTCCCCTTGTACAAAATCAACAATTCACACAAGGTGGTCAAGTAACACAACCCGTGACATCATTGACATACCATAACATTCATGGTCACAACAGCCCCCAAACAATGACACACATGGCTGGAGGACACATCCCAACATACTCATCCAACATTCATACTCATCAACATGCACCCAATCATAACTTCCAATACCAACAACATGTCAATCCGCACACGTCATATATACCACAACAATCCATATCACCACAACACACCAATATTCACGCACAATAAACAGGAACACATGGTGTACCAGGCAATCCAATGCATGGAAACATAAATGACCCTACCATAGATGAACTCAAAGCAAGAATGAGGGATATGGAGAAAACTATCCAAAACATGTACATTTCAGGCAGGAAATCAGAAATATCATATGACCTGGATGTATACCCATTCGACACGAACTTATACATGCCTCCATTTCCACCAGGATACGTGTCACCTAACTTCATAAAATATAGAGGCAAGATAAATCCCATTGAACATGTTCACAAATTCGCAACCAATTGTATGGACATCGCCTATGAACAAACATACTTGATGCGACTTTTTTCTAAAAGTCTGGCGGGTCAAGCCCTTGAATGGTTTTCAATGCAAAAGGATATCCAGACATGGGATGAGCTTAAACAAAAATTCATAAGAAATTACGCGTACAACATTGACATGGATACCTCTATCACTAGCTTGTGCAATCTCACACAAGAAGATTTAGGTGAAAAATTTATCCCATTCTTTCAAAAATGGAGAAGCCTCGTTAGTGGATGTCACATTGACATCCCCGAAAGGGAAAAAGTCGACATGTTTGTCCAAACACTCCTAGGGCCCCTAAAATTTGCATTGCAAATACATTGTTGCACAAACTTCACAGAATTGGTTGAAAAGGGGGTCCAGATTGAGAAAGCCCTTATCGCAAAGGGAGAACTGAGATATGGTTCCAAAAACACAAACGTCAACCCACCCGCCAAAAAAACAAATATTGGATTAAAAATAAGCACGGTACAAATGACGATGTTGTTGACGCCAAGACTGCAAACACTGTAGGTCCTGTATTGGCTCTGAAAGCGGTTCAACAACAAAACAGACCAACAACGACATTGACACCTCCTCCCAATACTTCTTCAAACAATCAAAGTGGTCAAAACAGTCAAGGGCAATATCGTCAGATGAGACAATTTCCTAGGGGTCGCACATACACCCATATGGGTGAACCCATTGAAGAAGTCCTTAAGAAATGTATCCAGCATGGGGTCATCATACTTCTGGAAATAAAACCATATGACTTAGGACAATTCAAACCAGCATGGTGGAATGACAATGCACTTTGCAAATACCATCGAGCAAAAGGGCATACAACCTCTAACTGCCGACAATTGAAAAACCTAATACAAGATCTTATCGAAAATCACACCATCGAAGTAGGTGGATTGCAATTCACCTCCAATTCAGATCATACTATCCACAAGAATCCACTGCAGGACCATGGTTCTCATAATGCTTCCACTTCAGGTCCACAGAACCAAGCTAACTTCGCCCAAGTCAAGTACGACTATTCTAGTGGACCTATTATAAACAATTTTCGAATGGAAAATGAATACATCAATACCATTACGGTTAGAAGAGCACCTCACTGTAATGCTACAACTCGCAGTGGCAAGGTCACTATAGCTGGTCCACCTCCTACTAGACAAGCCAAAATCATCATACTGGGCCCGTCCACTAAACAATCACAACCTGCGTCACCCACTAAACAGCCAAAACCTGTCCCAACCCCACAGCAGTGGAAACCCAAAAGTCAGTTCAACCTCATTGACCAGCTAGGAAAGACTCCCGTGCAAATATCTATCCTTGAGCTGCTTTGTATCTCTCCCGTGCACAAAGAAATCCTAGATAAAACTCTCCTAGAGTCGTCGGTCCCCAAGGAGATCGATGTCAATCAATTTGAAACTATGGTGGGATATCTCACTACGCCACACCATGTCACCTTCTCAGACCAAGATTACTCATCACATAAAACCAACCACAATGATGCATTACATATTGAAAATTTTGTCCACAAGCACAAAGTTAGACGGGTTTTAGTAGATGGTGGAGCAAGATTGAACATATGCTCCCTCAAATTGGTTAAAGCCCTAGGGTTCTCTGATGCGTGCGTAGACCCAATGAAAAATATAGTGATCAAAGCATATGATGACGAGGAACGCTCTTCACATGGCATTATCTCTCTCCCAATCAGAGTGGGATCGGTCATCGTGGACACGACTTGCTAGGTCCTGGATTTGGAACTACCGTATAACATATTGCTAGGCTGTCCATAGATTCATGCCTTAAAAGCTGTTCTGTCTACATACCACCAATGCCTCAAGTTTCCATTTGACGGAACTGAAGTAACCATATACGGAGACCCTGACCCTTTCCAATATTGTACAAACTTAAGGGGTATCTCCAAAAATAGAGTACCTATTAACCTAGAAGCACCTGGCTCCTCGTCATCCAAGTATATCGACCCTTCCACACTCACGACATCTTCCACATCTGCTCCATCCACGTCTTCCGCCATACCACCACCTTCCACCGGCCCTAAGACTGAATCAACTGTCAAAATCTAGGACCTCGGCTGTGGAGAATTCAAACTAAATACAGCATACAACATAACAACAATACCCACGCTTCCAAAGATATATGGTCGGCCATGTTTTAGAATGGAACCTCAAGAAATTTTCAAAGTTCCATCGAATACAGTTTTTATCAAGTGGGAGACATGAGTGATGAAGACCTTGCTGACATCATAGGATGGATCTATAAGGATACTGTCGCATTACCTCCATTACCAATTCAAAGATATGGCAAAGGTTATAACATCATGAAGGCTAAAGGCTACGATGGTACTAGTGGCCTTGGAAAAAATAAAACTGGTCGAAGGGAACCCATAGAACCTTTTCAAATTCTGATGTATCTTGGATTAGGGTTTGGATCACTCAATAATGATGATCGACGTACCTATGGAATTTCAAATGAGTGAGTACAGGCTTCTGACAGTGTCGATACTACTAGGGAAACCCTCACTGAAACAGACTCCCATGAGTGGGAATTTGGCTCCGAACGATCCCTAAGTGACTATTGCCTTGATGATTTGTTTGTCGAACCAGGGGAATTGACATCCGAACAACAATTTTGGAAAACATTCAAAATTGAACAAGCACCAAATAGTCAAAGTACCACTACCACTTCCCATGACATACAACACCCAATGTCTGAACCCCCTTAGTCCAACCTATCTGAAGCATTAGACGACATTGACAACCAGGGCTCTACAACCTTTACTCCTTACTTTGATAACGAATATGAAACTAGTGAAGGAGAATATTGGATAGAGTCTGATGTAGAGTTGGATGATGATAACCTCATTTACAACACTGAATCCATCTACATGCTGTCTACATCCTCACCCCAATTCACTAGCCTTGATGATGGCATTTCTTTAGTTTACCCTGAACTAGTCGATTGGGACCAACAAGGACCGCCAGTCCTGGACACATTTCAGAATGATGAGGCAATTGCCGAATTTATGGGACTGAGAGAAGGCATACCCAGTGGGGACCACAAATCAGGATTTGCTATTGATTTAGACTGCACCGCATACTTCGGCGAGACTGTTCAGTCCTCTAGTCGCAAAAATAAAAATAAAGTAAAAAATGAAACGTCTCTAGGTGAAAACCGAAAGGCACCTCTTGATGATAAAATAGTAAAAATAAATGTATCTGCAGGTGAAAACCTCTCTAAGGTGCCCAAAGATGGAGAACTGGACTTTTTCCCCATGCAATAGGAGAAATCGGCTATGCTGATTGAAGACACAATAGAGGATAACATTTCAACTGCAGAAGACCCCAAGATGGTCCTATTTGCTGCATCATTAACTGACGAAGAGAAACCAGAATTTCATAAATTCTTTGAAGAATGAAAAATAAATTTTGCATGGTCCTATGCTAACATGTCAGGATTGGACCCCAAACTGGTTCTACATCATCTACCACTATTACCCAATGCTAAACCAGTCAAACAAAAGTTGCGCAAAATGCACCCTCAAGTTTCTCTATTGGTCAAGGCCGAGTTAAAGAAATTACTGGATGTCGGATTCATAAGGTCTATAGATTATGCTGAATGGATTTCCAACCTAGTGCTGGTGACAAAGCCAAATGGGCTGATTCGTGTATGTACAGACTTTCAGGATCTAAATAAAGCATGTCCAAAGGATGACTTTCCTTTGCCCAACATTGACATCATAGTAGACCTAACTGCAGGACATGAGATGCTATCACTCATGGATGGTTTCTCTGATTATAATCAAATCCACATTGCCCCT
Organism: Sequoia sempervirens; assembly: GCA_007258455.2. Classification (NCBI taxonomy): domain Eukaryota; kingdom Viridiplantae; phylum Streptophyta; class Pinopsida; order Cupressales; family Cupressaceae; genus Sequoia; species Sequoia sempervirens. Next base: position 1,157,779,797 of record VDFB02271358.1, on the reverse strand, counting down.
GAGGATCAACACAAAATGGCGTTTACTTTCCCATGGGGTACATACTGTTGGAACGTCATGCCCTTTGGTCTCAAAAATGTAGGTGCCACATATCGAAGGGCTATGACCATGATCTTCCATGACATGATGCACAAAATAATGGAGGATTATGTAGATGACCTCTTGGCCAAATCAACAATAAGGAAATATCATTTGAAGGTCCTCAACATAATTTTCAAAAGACTTGAAGAGTACAAAGTTCGGCTAAACCCTAAGAAGTGTGTTTTTGGGGTCACATCAGGTAAACTATTGGGATACATTATTTTCTGAAGAGGCATAGAGGTCGATCCGGCAAAGGTCAAAGCAATCATAGACATGCCTCCGCCCAGAGGAATCAACGAACTTAGAACTTTGCAAGGTAGAGTACAATCTATTTGACGTTTCATAGCCCAATTGGCAGATAAGTGCCACCAATTCCAGTATCTGTTGCGTAAAGGGGTCCCCTTTGTATGGACAGATAAATGTCAAGAGGCTTTCCAGCAAATCAAAGATTACCTGCTGTCAACACCAGTCCTCATGCCTCCCATTCATGGAAAGCTGTTGATTCTATACATCTCGACTACTAGTTCAGCACTGGGGGCATTGCTGGCCCAAAATGATCATGAAGGAAAAGAAAGAGCAATCTATTACATCAGCCGCACACTGATAGGCTATGAGTTGAACTACATATACATTGAACGTGCATGTCTCGCTGTCGTCTTTGCATCCCAAAAAATAAGACACTATATGCTCAGTCATCAGACACAGCTGGTCGCTAAGATTGATCCACTGAAATATCTACTAAGTCAGGCGGCATTAATAGGTCGGTTGGAAAAATGGGTCATGATATTAAGCAAGTATGACATACAATATGTTGAGCATAAGGCAATAAAAGGACAGGTAATAGCAGATCAACTAGTAGATGCACCAATCCAAGTCACTCATCCATTAGTAACTGATTTTCCTGATGAGTCCATTTTTCATGCAGAACTGGCAGCACCATGGAAGCTATATTTTGATGGGTCTCGTACTGGTCATGGCTCAGGCGCTGGAATTCTGTTTATCACACCACAGGGGGATTCAATTCCCAAGTCATTTAGGATCACTTTCCCTTGCACAAATAACATTGCCGAATATGAAGCACTAGTCACAGGTCTCAAGTTGGAAATCAAATGGAAAATTCAGACATTGCTTGTATTCGGGGATTCCCAGCTCGTGATCAACCAAGTGAATGATGACTATGAAATAAAGGATGAGAAGTTGCTTCCCTACAAGAGGATGGTGGATAGTTTCCTGACATACTTTCAATCGATTTCTTTTGAACAAATCCTGAGGGTACAGAATAAGGCAGCTAATGCAATGGCTACTATTAGTTCTCTTTTGGACATCCCTAAAAATGTGTCATAATTTGAGTTCTTAGTAGAACAGCTTTTGATACCGGCATATGATATCCCAAAATCAGAAATAGTTTGCAAACTTGTTGGTCCCAACTCTCCTTGGTATCAGGACATTTACGACTACCTAAAGTCTCAAACCCTTCCGCCGAACCTGTCCAATAACCAAAGGAAGTCCATTAGAAAATCTGCAAGGTATGCCATTGTCAGTGACACCCTTACCTTCATAGTTTTGATGATGCCCTCCTTAGATGTCTTGACATTGACGAAGCATGTACGACCTTACGAGAAGGGCACGACAGTATATGCAGATCTCATTCAAGTGGTCCTACTCTGGCTAAGAAACTAACGAGACTTGGGTATTATTGGCCGACCATGGAAAAAGATGCAATTGAATATGTCAAGACTTGTCGCAAATGTCAAATTCATAGTGATTTGGTCCATGCTCTAGCACAAGAACTTCAGCCGATCACTTCTCCTTGGCCCTTCGCTCAATGGGGACTCGACCTCGTGGGTAAGATTCATCCAACCTCATCCAACAACCATAAATTCATTATTACTGCCATTGAGTATTTCACAAAGTGGATTGAAGCCATTCCATTGACATACATTACTGGCAAGCAAATATCAAAGTTCATCCTTAACTACATCATTTGCCGGTATGGCCTTCCACAGTCCATCATCACTGATAACGGACATCCGTTCAAAAACCAAGGCGTACGTGAGTTATGTGAGTGATTCCATATCCAACACATTTTCATCTCCATACTATCCCCAAGGAAACGGTCAAGCTGAGGCATCGAATAAAACCATTGTCAAAATCCTAAAAAAGACTGTCAATGACGCTGGCCACAATTGGCACATACAACTTAACCCGGCTCTGTGGGCTTACCGAACTATGATTCGTACACCTACAGGGGCCACCCCATTTGCCCTAGTCTTTGGCGCTGAAGCCATCTTACCCATTGAGGTTGAAATTCCTTCGCTATGAGTCTCCTTGAAGGGTCTAACTAATGAAGAGGAGTACCAACAATCACACTTGCACGAGCTGGAAATGCTAGAAGAAAGAAGAAAAAACTCACTGAATCATCTTCAAGCATACCAGAACTGCCTTTGTCGCATCTACAATAAAAAGGTTATGGTCAGAAGGTTTGACATTGGCAACCTAGTTCTCATGCAGAACCCCAAGAACCAAGCAGACAGAGAAAAGCCAGGAAAATTTGAACCAAACTAGTTGGGTCCCTATATTATCATATCTTCTTTTGGTTCAAAGCTTATCAACTGGCAACTCCAGATGGGGAACAATTGATAGAGCCCATCAATAGTTTACATCTCTGAAAGTTCTATGCATAGCATTAGAGGATGGAGCTGAGAGCCATAAAATACAAAAAAATTGAAAAATTAAAAAAATCGTCACCTTGATGAAAACCTGGCAAATAGGCGTGGTGACACCAAAAAAAAAAAATTCAAAAAAATAGTAAAGAAAAAAATGATTCGTTCAATAGTGAAAACCTGGCAAACAGACACTTTGGACAAGTACCATGGTGAAAACCTGGCAAACAGGCGTCATGCGTAATCAATCATTGCTCTGCCATCTACTGTCACTTTGTTTAACTTGGCCTACGATGAAAGGTATGTTCGCCATTACCCCACAAATCGCCATCACATCCTACCCTACCTGTCATAGTAGATAAATGATTGACATCAAGTCCTGATGACTGTCCGTCTAGCAGGTCAGCAACATCCCGTACATATTCCTTGCAAATGGCTAAGTCTTAGACTTGACTGAGGGAAAAATGTTTATCATACAACTGCAGTGGATGTCACATAAAAAGACAAAAACATTGGCAAAAAGTCCTGAAAAAAGACAAAAACATTGGCAAAAAGTCCTAAAAAAAGACAAACATCATGAAAAGTCTTAAAAAAAGATAAAAACATCACGAAAAGTCCCGAAAAAAGACAAAAACATAACGAAAAGTCCTAAAAAAAGAAAAAAACATTGCAAAATGTCCTGAACAAAGACTAAAAAACATCGCAAAATGTCCTAAAAAAAGACCTAAAAATCATAAAATGTCCTGAAGAAAACCACAAACAAAAAAAAACATCAGACTGCTCGAAAAGCGCAAGCACAGTGTCATCTCTGGTCAAAGTCAATCAAGTCAATCAGTCCTTGTCATCTGTCCAAACTACGTTGTCTCTGCGCACTTGCTACGTAGGCAAGACTCATACTTGAGTCCCCGAGACATTAGGTCAGTCCCTTTAGGTTTGTCAAAATAAAACCATGGCGCAATCTTTGATCATCAAGGCAAAGTCATTGATCGTGTCGAACTATGAGGTCTCTGAGTGTATGACGTAGGCAAGGCCATCTATCGATGAGCCCCTAAGGTTGCACTAGGTTAGCCCATTAGGGTTCATGACACTACACTGACACAGACGTCAAAAGTCTTCAAGCATTTTCTACAGGGAAAAACTCCTCAAACAAAGCAAATCATGACAATCAGTTATTTTAGCATGGCAATCTCATCAGCACATCACTCATATCATCATGACAATATCGGCATATAGTCAAACACATGTCAAACTCGGTCAAAGCAAGTCAAATCATCATAAACCGCTCAAATTGTCAAATTTCGGTTAGTCTTGAGATGAGTCCTTTTGAACGATAACCTCTGTCATTTATGCCTTAGGATGTGTCCTTCCTAGGCGTCATCATCATTCGGCATTTTTGAGTGATCCCCTTGACATCTAAAAGAGCACTCTTCATGACATCAATATTCTTCAGATGTGTCCTTCTGGAGAACAAACTCTGTCATTTATGCCCTAGGATGTGTCCTTCCTAGGCATCGTCATTATTTCAAGGGACCCTTTACGACCATTAGGGATGAAATCCTCTCGACATCAGCATTATTCAGGATGTGTCCTCGAATTCACCAAGTCTCGACATTTTCCAAGGTCATCAAAACTTTAAACATTTTGGCATATCAACATTATCAAACATGACATCATGACATCAGAACAATGGATATCCAGACGCACTTGGAAAACACTTGACAATTGTTTTTTGATCTTTTATCATGCTATTAGTTTTTCAGCGAGATCCCACTAAGCAGGATTTAGAGAAGCACCGATGTAGCATGACAATTGACACGCATGACTACTAGCTTCTCAGCGAGGTCTTGATTCTGAGATTTAGAAAAGCAACGACATATCATGGTAGGGATTTTATTTTTGTATTTTGGAAATCATGTCACTAGTTTCTCAAGGATGTCCTAGAAATAGGATTTAGAGAAGCAACGACATTTCATGATTTGTCCTTGTCTTTTTCTGCTTGTGGTTGATTATGACAAAAAGACTGGGACAAGCACGCTCCTAGTATGAGTCATGATCATCCTTGTCTGTGACTGTTTGTCTTATGTAATGGTACGACCTTGCACACCTTGATCTATGTCATATCATGGTGTTTCTTGGCCATTACAATAGTCTACCCAATGATGATTAAGAGCAATAAATATTAAGAGTACTACAGTAAAGTTTTGAAGGATTTGGTCTAGGAATTAACAAGAATTTTCATAGGTCTCGTCATCTTCTCTTCTTTGATCTGGTCATCTTCTCTCATCGGTCTCGTCATCTTCTCTCGTCCATCCCGCGATGATATCCTGTGACATCCAAAAACATAAGTGCATACATCATCCATGGCATTAAATCATATACATTGCATTAGGTCCATGCATACATCATCTATGACATTAAATCATATACATAATCACAAACATTGCATTAACATAATCATCAACATTGCATCTTTTACTAAATACATCATGCACATCATTAACATAGTCATATAAATAAGCATTGCATTATCATGACATCAAAAATCACAAATAGGCATCATAAGACATACATGGCATCATAAATTAAGCATCATACATCATACATATCATAGTACATAAAGAAAAAAGCATCACATAACACATATAGGCCACATCAAAACTGCATCATCCTATAGAATCATCTCAAAAATGGTACAATGTCACAAGATAGAGTCAACGAATATCCCAAAAATGGAGCTCGCAGGCTCAAATAATATACATAGTGTGTTATAATACAAGTATGCCCCTAGGGTAGGCTCTCATCACCCCATCGAGGCGAAGAATGTGGCGGCTGTGACTCTGAAACTAGCTCTGAAGCAATATGAGGACCTGTCACAACCTCTGCCTGTGCCACTGATAGAGCTGCAAAGGACGGTGCCATCTCAACTATAAATTACATCTATGATGTCATTGCTGCCTGACTCTGACCAATAGATGGATCACCAACTGGTGGCTGTACCTATGCTGATCTCTATACTAAACCGGTCGACCTAGGACTAGGAGTATGCCAGTGCGAGTGATGTGACCTGTGCCCTGAAGTGTGCCCTGTCGAGGTAGACCCTCTGACATTGATATGACTCTTGGTACCACTACCACTGCCTGACCTGTGTTCGCTGCCTGTCCTCGACTGTGACCGGGACAAGGTAGGATCCCACTGCTTTGGTGGCACTGCCTGCTCATATAGGGTCCTGTACTGCCCTAGTCTGGTGCTCACCTTGGAAAGCTCACGAGCCATGTCTCCCATAGGCCCTGTGCATAATGCTGCAAACTCTGTGCACCACTAAGCTGCATCCTACTGGTGGATCACCGCCTGATCTCGCTCTACCCGGGCTACCTCCAGTGCTGACTGTAATGATCTGACCTGTGCTGTGCTCTCATCCAGTCTCCGCTGTAGGTAGGCCACCCTTTGATCTATTGCGGCATCCGACGACAACCCTGAAGTGGACGGTATCTCCTCCTCCCCCTCTACCATCTGCCATCAGACTAGTCTCTCAGCCTCATCTATGTCATCGTCCTCCTCATCATCATCATCCACCTCCTCCTCCTGCCCACCCACCTCCATCTCCATCTCTAGCATATCCTCCTGCCTCTCTGCCTCTGCCTCCTCCTCATGCCTCTCCCCCTCTGCCTCCTCCTCCTGTCTCTCCCCCTCCGCCTCCTCATGTCTCTCCTCCTCCCATCTCTCCTCACCCTCTCCCTCCTGTTTGGGCTGCTCCTCTCTCTCTCCCTCCTCGCCAACCTCGGGGATGGCATCTAAGGCAACCCTCGCCACTCGTGGGCGCACCCTCCAGCCCTACGCTTGACTGTCTCGTCTCTGCCTCTAGCCGTCTCCGCCATCATCTCCTCCCCTGCCTCCATCTTTTCCTCCATCCCCATCCCTCCCTCCATCTCCGTCCCTACCTCTGCCTCTCCCTCTGCCTCCATCTCTGCCTCGACCACCTCGTCTGGCTCGTGGCACCTGGGGAATAACTGATCGCCTGTCCATAGGTGTTGGCCCATCCGGATCCGTCAAAGGCACTGGCCTGTGCATCTACCACCATAAATCATAAGCTGTGGGCGTACCAGGATCCGCTACTCCTCCCCTCCAACCCCAGGCCTGGGCTACTAGCCCGTCTATCTGCTGCTTTACGAATACCACTGGGATAACTGGCCCTCACGCGTACTCCCTAGATGATCGAGCATACTCTGCTGTCCCTACGGGCACATCCTGCTGCTCTCCAAATTGTCTCAAAACACACTGTGGTAGGTACATCTCAATAATCAGGGATGTCTGCATTGTCTGGCCAATCAGGTACCTGAACTGCCTACACAGACTCAAGTGCTCATCCTCATCATCCCACTGACCACAATCTCGGTACGACCTCCAGATAAAGGATATCATTGTGTCGATACGATGCCGCCACCACCCTGTCTCGCCCATGTGGGTCTGCTGTAACACACCTACATAATAGTACGCATAGGGCATACCATCGGCCAACTGCGGCCTCTCAATGGGAGGTCAAAATATCGCAATGTGCTCCCAAGCCCAGATCATCATCAGGGTCATCCCACAGGAGATGCTCTCTCCTCTCCTATACAAAACATCATGTAGTTGGTGGTAAAGCATCCCTAGCAAACAGGGAACCCAAGCATAAACAGTCCTGTCTCGCTTCATGCCCACCAGGACAACTCCCCAGCCAATCGGAAATCCATGTCCCCAGCGGTCTGGAATCAGGATACTTGCAATCATAGTCGCTAGAAATGCATCGAAGCGCCCGTAGTGCTCTGCCATGAACTCCCATTAGATCTCATAGCCCTGAATGCCCAGTCTAGCACCCTGATCTTGATAATAGGCATGGAAGGTCTGTTCGCCATGCCACGGATCATAGACGATCCGCTCCCCTCGAATAGGTACTCGAAGAATTTGGTAGACGTCCTCCAACATAATGGTGGCCTCACCTATCAGCAGGTGGAAGGAACAGGTCTCAGAGTGCCATTGCTCGCATAGTGCAGTCAATAATCCCCGGTTTGCTCGAATGGCGGGCATGAACGCAGCATAGAATAAACCCAATCACATCAGTCTCCGCCGCTCTCACGGGCCCAACTGATTGGCGAACCGAAAGGTGGTCAGTCTTCTCTCTCTTGTATAAATAGGGGCAAGCTACCTCTACAAAAAGACAAACAAAGCATCATTACTTTTTGGAAAACTGTCAGCATCATGAAAAGCATCTAAGGTCATGCAAACATCACAACAAATTCTAGTCAAGATACAGGAAATTGCGTCGTAACCAGGCAACTGCGTCATTCAAAACACCAGATGCGTCACAAGATGTCAATGGTGTCACGATATCACACTTGCATCACAAAATTTTGTGTTTGCGTCACAACTTTGCGAATGCTGCACGACATGACAATTGCAACATTCAAAACAGCGACTGCATCACAAAATGGTGATTGCGGCATTTTGGCAGTCAAATGCGACCCGATAAGTCACTTGCATCGCACGAATTGTCAAATGTGGCTCAAACCACCGGTGCAACATATTACATCTTGGCACTTGCATCGTGACACATCAAATGCGTAGAACACGCAAGTAGTTGCGGCTTATGAGAATGCATATGCGTCGCGGCGCAGGCATTGACTATCCTAGAAAGCTACAAATGGCACGCAAAATGATAAAATGACAAATTAAGTTAAGGGTACATACTGCTGGCTCTGAGCCCTCTGGCCGTCTGAAGGTCCTCACGATCTCCCTGCGGTGCTCTGACACTGGAATAACCATCCTTGTTGCTGTGCCTTTCACTTTGAGCTCTCAAATTTTGCAAGGTAAATAGTAAAAGTGAATTGACTTTACCCCCTTTGTCAACCTATTTATAAGGTCAAAATGACATTTTTCAAACAAGGTCAATACTGGAGGCTCATTTGAACACCTTTGACTTCCTCGTTAGTTGCTTTAAACATGTCAGAATCCGAAACCGACTACGCTGTTGTTTTTTTGGTCATTAAATTGATTTATCGGGACCCTTTGCAAATTTTTCCGTCCCCGACTCAAAATTTGAAAATTTTTCGAGGGGGCAATAATACTCCGTACCTTTACTGGGGAATGACTTTGATTTATTTTCTTTGTCACAATGTGACAAGCGACATTATGACAAAGAGGGGCAAAATGTAGACACCTAAAAATGACCTAGGCATGCAAGCTCCATTTTTACCACTTTCATCCTAGCATAATTAAGACATTTAATTATGTCCTTGGTCCACATTCGACTATTCATTAAATAATTCATGTCTTTTTATTCTTCATGATTATTAAATAAATAAATTTTATTTATTATTAAATACGTCATTAATTGTCTAAGTCTTCCTTTAATTAAATAAATTTATTAATTTATTTAATTTCCCTCTCTGCATTTAATTCTTCCTGATTATTAAATAAATGAATTACATTTATTTATTTAATATGTCACTAATCCTCTTAATTAAATAAATTTATTAATTTATTTAATTAATTAATCTTATCTTCTAAATTAAATAATTATATTTAATTATTTAATTGCCTATTTAATATTCCTCTCATTTTAAATAAATTAAATTATTTAAAATGTCATCAAAATCTTAACTGTCAGTCGATTTGGATAAATAATCTAAAAAAGATTCTTTATTATCTCATAAAATCCATAATTTGAATTATCTTAATTCAAATTAGCATTTAATCTTCCAAAAATCAAGCAATCGGGCAAATTCTTGATTTTCCAAATCTGATCTTCAGTTCAAATCTTATCTTCTTGATTTTTCGAATCTTGCAAATTAGACAATCTTATCTTCTTGATTTTTCAATTTTTTTTATTTCTTTAATTAATTTCCTCATTTATTCTCCACCATTGATCCGATTTTATTCTGACCGTTTGATTAAGGATTTTTCCCTAACTCTAATTAGGGATTCTCAGGTTTAATTTGGATCGCTCATTTTAGGTTTTCATCATTAATTTATCTCGTCCGTCCATTCGAAATGGCATTTTCTATAAAATGCCATCTTCTTCTCACTTTTCGATTATACACACACATGCTGACATTTTGCATAGGCATTATAGACATTCTATACACTTTCACATTTGCATTCTTAGATTTATTCTAGCATTTATTATAGTCATTTGATCAATTTTGGCATTTGTTTTAGGCATAGACATTGGCAATAGGCATAGGCATTTAGACATCAAAATCTTTCAAGGCTTGTTGTAGGACTTAGAGAATTTTTAGATTTTGCTCACACAACGAATATGAGGGCTACATTATCCAACAAGTAAGAAGGTATTACGAAAGGGAATCATGGAGTTATCAACAATCAGGTATAATTGGTATTTTGTTTACTTCCTTTTTGTTTCGTAAGATCTTTGGGTTTCGTTTATTTTTATTGTTTGTTGCTAACAACTTCCTAATCATACCTAAAAAGAAATCCCTTGATTACAAGATAATTGCACAGGTCAGTTAAAAAATGCTAGAATGTTTTATTGGTTATGTAGAGTTCATAAGGAAAATAATATCCAACACATATGGAGTTTTTTTGAAGCTGGTCATGGTAAGGGAGAACACGATGGAGCAGGTGCATGTGTGAAAAGAGCTCTTGCTAGAGAGCAACTAAAATTTGAGGATGTTGCAAAATTTAGAGATGCATGTGAAATTGTAGATTGGTGCAATACCAAATTATCTACAAGAACAAGTAAGAGCTCAATAATTCAACGATTCTTTTGGTTAGTTGAAGAAAATGATATTTTTTCTCGACAAGATTGTGAAACAATTAATGGATATGCAAAATGACATTCGTTTAAGAGTTCAAATGCAAACACATGGACAATATGGAGAAGGGAGTTGGCATGTTTTTGTCAATTTTGTATTGCATGTGAAAATACAGAATGGGTCGAACAATGGCAACAAAGAGCCTTAACGCCTAAATCGACAAATGTTCAACATGGAATGATAATTGAAGATAATCAAATGTTTGCATTAGATGATTATGATCATGTTTTAGATCTTGTACAAGAAGGTACATTATTTATTGAGTTGAATTTTGTATGTATGTATGTTTATATGTGAATTAAATATAAGTCACTTTTTATTAAATTTTGTATTTATTTTTGCAGGACATGTGTATGCTGTTGTTGCACTTGAGGGGAATGAAGAGGAGATAGATTATTGGTTGGCTAGACATATTGAGAGAAAACATAAGTTGGCACATCCTAGAGTGGATGATGAAAACTTTGAGTATCCAACTGGTTTAGTGGTTGTTGTTGGCACTTGCCTTCGAAAATATTTGATGAGAAAGAATGGCTTGCCTACATTTGAAGATTATGAAAGACACAAGAAGATTATACATTATTCACATTTGATTTTGGCAACCAATATAAAACTAGTTAGATATCAAGGGAGGCCTGCTAATAAAGTTTTATGGACACTTTCAATGGATGATCATGAGACAATCATAGATGCATTAAAAAAGAGAGAGGATGCAGATGGTACAACATAATAAATAAATATTGGTAAGTATATCTAGTTGTTTATATAGTTAATTGATATATATATTTGTATTTAATCATCTCCTAATTAAAGTTTTATATCATTTTTTGTTTCAGGTCCCCCAAAATTAGATTCTTTACAAACAAGAGAGGAGATGTACATATATTACAATGGAATTCAAATATAGAGATAAGTAACTATATATAGTTCTAGATTACATTTAATTGATCATTATAAATTCATTATTCAACTCCCCTTAATCCACCCTCTTGCATCCATTTCCTCCCTTCCCTTCCCTCTTCAAAGCACCCTTAAGTCATATCCTCTTACATCCTTGTAATCCATAATCTTGCATTCCTTAAGTCACTCTCATAATTCCCCTTAAGCCATCCTTTAGGGCCTATTAACCATATTGTAAGGTTCATGACATCATCAATCCACTATCTTACATCCCTTTAATCCATTCTATCAACTCCCCTTAATACACCCTCACCATCCCTTAATCCACTCTCTTACATCCCTTTGAGTCATTTTATCAACTCCCCTTAATCCACCCTCTTACATCCCCTTAAGCCATCCTCTTAAAGGACTCTCATAATTCCCCTTAAGCCATCCTCTTAGGGCCTATTATATCCATATTGTAAGGTTCATGACATGCATCCCCGTAATCTACTATCTTACATCCCTTTAATCCATTCTATCAACTCCCCTTAATCCACTCTCTTACATCCTTTTGAGTCATTTTATCAAATTCCCCTTAAGACATCGATTTATGATTTGGGGTATAGGATGGCTTAAGGGGATCTATGTGTAGTAAGGTCCTAGGACAAAATGGTCCATGGCTTAAGGGAATAAAATTTGGTGAAGTTTCCTAAGGCAACCAAATTTCATTTTAAGGTCATACAATTCAAAATGAATAGATGTATTAATCAAGTATGACAAAATTTAATTAAATCCGAGGACATAAATTGATTTATCTAAATTTTCAAATTTCATGTATATAGATACTATTATAGTTTTTTATATTTTATATATCTTTATTTGTGATTAAATATTGTTAAAGGCTACCTCTAGGAATACTCTCCTAGGTCTAGCTAATCCCAAAGTGAAGGAAAAATTATTCATTCTCAACAATCAGAAAAATGCAAGTACAAATATCATGAATCTATAACATGCAAGTACAAATATCTAAAAATGCTAGAGGGTTATCTAGGAAATTTAAGCAACCAAAATATTCCACAACCATCACTTTGTACATCCAAATAGAAGAACAAGGTTTTTTGGGAGCTTCTAGGTCACTAAGAGATCAACTCTACAACTAACATGTAATGAGGGTTCAATAATCCAATTCTTCTATTTAACCATGGATTTAAAGACTGAAACCAACATAAGAACTTTAAATAGTATTCAAAACAACTAGTACTTTCTCATGTAACTAAGAAGCCAAAAGCAAGAACCCAACATGAAAAAAGAGAGAAATAAGAATATATGCAACTATAAGAAGGAAAGAGATATAAATATACTTTATGAATCTTATTTCAAGAATAACTATCCTCTAATTTACCACACAACTCAATGCAAGTTGGCCTATCTAACTCTCAAGAACTCATCTAAGAGACACAAGATCTCTATAGTGGGACAAAGTAGTTAAGAAGAAATTATAAGTTTAACACTAACATTAAAATTTATAATCTCATTCATTGTTTTCAAAGAATACTAAAGATAAGAATGAAAAATTAATAGAATACATTCAAAGGGACACATAGATATATGCTAGTGACCTAATTGCAATGTACAAAATAAACAAAGATGAGCTTGAGCTCTACTCACCAAATTTTGAGAACTTCTTTGATCCCCTTAAGAAATGTCATATTAGGACCCCTTAAGACATCGATTTACGATTTAGGGTGATAGGATGGCTTAAGGGGATCTATGTCTAGTAAGGTGGACTAGGAAAAAATGTTCCATGGCTTAAGGGAATAAAATTTGGTGGAGTTGCCTAAGGCAACCAAATTTAATTTTAAGGTCCTACAACAAAATGAATGCTAAATAAGGGTTTAGGGTTTAGATTTAGAGATTTGATGACATGAAAACATATAGAAGACACATGATGGATTTTGAACCTATTTGGACCTCCAAGTACTCTTGGATGATTTAAAAAGGAAGAGGAGATCTAAACCCTAAACCCTAGACCCAATTTTTTTTCTAATCATATATTTTTTGAAACATTTCTATGACATAGACTCTTCCTTTGAATATTTATATAAATTCTAGACGTGCATGGATTTTCAAAAAAAGAACCTAACTACCACTAAGTGAGGAATCAATTAATCAATTCAATAAATAAATAATCTTAGAAAATAAACATTTGGTTATAGAATTGAAAGGGAACCAAATTTAATTATAAGGTCCTACAACAAAATGAATGCTAAATTAGGGTTTAGGGTTTAGATTTAGAGATTTGATGACATGAAAACATATAGAAGACACATGAATAAATTTTTACAAGTAAATGAGAAACCCTACCACCTAAACTTAGTGCTTTGAATAAAATATGTGACATTCTAGGAATAGCTTCAATATATCAACAATTAGGAATTTTAGATTTCAATTATAAGTAAGTTGTTGAGTTATGATGGATTTTGAACCTATTTGGACCTCTAAGCACTCTTGGATGATTTAAAAAGGAAGAGGAGATCTAAACCCTAAACCCTAAATCCTAAACTACAAGTTTCTCAAAAAAGTAATTTGAATTAAATTCCAAATTGAAATGTTCATGCTACAAGTTAGCTTTGATACACTAGTTTAGAGAAAGTACAACATTTAGTTTTCCTAATCTAGAACAATGCCACTACATATGAGAGTTAAAATAGGAATTAGATTACACACTTGTCCTATAGATCTTATGAATAACATCATATAAATTAAGGCTTAAATATGATCATAATGCATCCTTACATAATTCACAAAGGATCTCATCCAAATAAGAGAAATGGGTAGAAATCATTCATGTTTCACATTTTAATATTTATTTGATTTAATAGCATTTATGTGTCTAGCTCTATCCATATTGCACATAGTCTATCTATAGCCCATTTTAGGTTTACGTAAATTAGGGTAAATAGTCCATTTTAGGTTTACGTAAATTAGGGTAAATAGGGTTTTAGGTTTACGTTTTAGAGTTTATGTCCAAAGATTAACCTATGTAAATTTTGTAAACTAGGATTTCTAGGGTTTTGAAATTTCTAAGTTTTAAATGTGTTCAATTTAGGTTTAGCTTTTAAGATTTTCAATTTACAATTTAAATTTTTTTATTTCGTTGACATTTTTGGTTTTTTAAAAATGCAATTAAAAACAATAAAATATTGAATTAAAATACACTAAACAAATAAAAATTGAATACTAATTAAAAAACAAAAAAAAAGATAGAAAGCAAAAATATATTAAGAATTCAACTAACCTAGAGGTCGACGAGGTCGCTAGTGTCAATGGGAGGAGGTGGCAGTCAAAATTTTGTGGCCTCTAAAATGCGTATGTGCTCTCATTTCTCCTTCTCAAACCCAACTCAAAATGGTGGAAAATGAATTATAGTTGTTTATTTAAAAAAATAAATACTTTCTCGAAACACGTACGCGTTTCCAAACACATACGTGTTTCAAAACGCATACACGTTATAAACGTGTACGTGTTTCATAACGCGTACGTGTTTCAGGTTCACGTATGCGAGCCTGAACACATACGTGTTTGGGTCCAGGCCAGGGTACCCGAGCCATAACGCATACACATTTCTTGTGAACCTTTTTTTTCCCGAGATTTCCCCTCTTCGTGTACCCAACTTCTTGCTTTTACCCTCCTTTCAAATGGAATTTTAAATTCCATTTTATTCCTCCAAGGTTCTCTTCCCCATGTGATCATTGAGAGGTCACATTAGTCACATGGGTTAGGAACCTTTTATTATAAGCACCTTGTCTTATCCAAGGTACTTCTCAGCTTCCTTGTCTTATCCTTGAGATATTCCTGTTGCCAATTTTTCACCTCAGCTTGATTGGTGGAGCTGGTTGAATGTTATTTATCATAAGGTGAAATTGTAGTTAAGTTCAAATGCTATTTCACATTATTATCATTATGCATTGAGTGACAGTTATGCATTTTAAAGAAGAAATAGAGTTTTCAGAAGTGCCATTCAGATGTTATAGAATTAAAAGTACATAATTGAACAAATGAGAAAAATAGCATTTCAGATGCTTTCTTTTATTTCATGAAGAAACTCATATTTACAAGGCTTCATTTGATTTCGACAATCAGAATGATATTACAACATTGCATGTAAATACATTTTCTTTTCAAATGAAAAGTAAGAATTGAAATCAAAGATCCACACAAGCCGTGGATGTGACTGTTATAATACATTGCTAATAGAACATTGCACTATTAAAGATGCAAAAAATAAAACATATAAGTGACGACATAATCATCATTGCTTGATTATCGACATTTGATGTTGGATGGTGCACCGTTGTCTTCTTGTGCTCCGTCGACCTGTAAGAGGAAAAGAGGGGTGTCAGTGGCTCTGATTATGAAATAACCTATTTGAGGCACCCACAATAGTACAACCTACTATTAACCATGTTTTGAAACAATCAATCAAGTGTAGTACAAAAGAAATGAGCTGAAGGAGAAATAACAATATCATGATCAATATGTTCTATTTTTTATGCTAACGTTGTTTGTCTCCTTATGCAGGTATAGGTAAAATCACGAGCTGAACATTATTCAAAGACAAAGCATGTGGAGGATAATGGGCTCCCACAAGGGTAGAGCTCGGCATGCTACCCTATTCATTAATGGGATGATTTCAAGATACATCATCATGTTCATATAGTGAAATGAAATACAACTGAAGGAGTAAAAATCAAGCAACTAAACCAACCGTACATTCATAACGATCATATTATACTTTCTGAAGGCTAGAGGTGAAAAGTGAATTTAGTTCACTTAAGGAATTCAACTGAGTACATTTACATCAGAGAGCAGATTTTGAAGACTGTTTGTTAAGGAAAACATAAAAATGCATGAAGAGTACCATGTTACAACTAGGTACGAAATATAGATATGACACTCAAGTGATTGATAAACTATCAATTTTAGCTTGACTGGCAATGTAGTGCATTCAAATGACAAATGGTAACCATTTCTAGTTGACCAATAAGCAAATACAACTTTAAAAATTGCTAGGTGAGAGATGTTTGTCCTAGAATGACAAAGAAATGATAGCAGTTTCATTCTAGAATGATGTTCTGAGTTGTCAGTTATGTATATGAGCTGGTGAGAACATGTAATTCATGGTGCTGCAATGTTTCAAGTTAAAATCTCTACAAAGTGAAAATACAGAAAGCAATAGCAAAGTTGCTATATGGTATAAGTTGAGAAATTCAGAAGAGAGGTTTTCTGTGTGTCAATATTTAGGTGATACAATATCTAAATATGGAATACTATTTAGTGAAAAGCTACAGCAAGGACAACCATTTCATTTGGGTTGGGATGGTGCTTCAAACAACATGTATTAGTGTTTAGTGGAGGACAACAATCAAGTATGTGTATTCAAATTGTTTTCAGTAAGTTACAAGTGTCAAGCAAAGTACACACGAACATAATTGTCAAAATCAGGTTATGGAAGCATGAGAATTCAAACATGGCATGCCAATGATGCCTGAAGTATAAATAGTCACAAGAAGAATCTTTTAAAATCAGATGTGTACAGTATTGCAATGTTTCAATCTAAATTTGTTCGAAGCAGAAGACAAAAGTTGCTATGTTAAGATTAAGGGAAGTCAAAAGACACTGCTGTGTGTACATAATACAAGCATGGAGATCCTTCTCTTCATAATGGGAAAACACAAAAGCATGTTTAAGCTATCAAGGAGAGCTAAAAAAATGCCAAAACAGAACACCAATTAATATGGGTCGATTAAATTAAGTACAGAGAAACACACAGATTCCTATTATTCTCACCATGAGTTTTCATTTCTGAAGGCATATAAAAAAAATAGCAAGTACCCACATTGGGGTTTCAATGAATGTCAGCTTTTATTGTTTCCAGTTCGATTTTGGTTGGATTTATTCAAATTCTGAACAGTCGTGGCCATGTGGTGGTTTTATAGTAATGCAATGAAGATGCTTTCTTTTCATGAAGTGCAGAATGCCAAGTAGATTAAATGAATATACAAACATTCGAGTTATTCTTTTGTTTCAGGGGTCTGAAATAAGCTACCGTTTCTAGGTTGAGCCACATGAATAGATCATAAGTAGATTTACAGTTTTGAATCTCAAATATCCATTTCCAGGGTTTCATTTAAAATACATTAAATGCAATAATCACAATGACCCATGTGAAGTTTTTGCACGAGACAACAATAGAGTTCAAAATGAAAATTTTTTGTTGAGCCAAGTTCCAAAATGAAGAAATACAGTTTTCTTCAGAAATAAACTAATATCTATGTTTCAAGAGTACAGAGGAGAACCTTTCTTAACTATCTCAAGTACCCACATGTGGGTTTGTTTTCAAAACACAAAAAAATGCAATAATGAAGATAACCCATATGGGTTTTTACATAAAGCAGCAGTAGAATATAAAAAATGCAATTTCTATGATAAATCGAGCAACAGAAGAAAGGAAATACAGTTTTATTCTATTTCCCATGATACCCACAAGCAGATATATCCTCAAATATACATTAAGAAGAGTTTGCTGTTCTGGGTGAAGCCCAAAAGTCAAGAGAATGCTTTCTACAATATACATCTGGCACGGCCCAAACATGGCCAAAATTCATGAGTAAAGAGGAAATTCTTTGAGTCTCTGGAGAACAGATGTTTAGCAAAGGAGATTACGAGTTCGAGGCTGAAAGTAAGCACTCTAGCCGTGGCCAGGAGCATCCATAAAGCAAGATTTTGAGCTCTTAAAGAACAGTTGAGCTCTCATGGTGTGAATGGAACACAACAATGATAGATGCAAACACAAAAAATTCAAGGAAAATGTATTAGAGGCTGTGTATAGCCGCGACCTCAAGGACAGAAGAAAAAAATATGAGGCCATAGAAACTATGAAGTTGTGTGCAGATGGCTTACTCTCGTGCTTATAAGAGAAGAACAAAACCTGCAGGCAAGCTCTCTCATGGAGTCTCCATACAGAAGATGAGCTCGAGTTCATGTCAGCTAAGAGAAGTTAGAAAAGAACTATGATAGGCCGTGGCCTTAGGTCTTCTAATATTCCATAATGAAGAGAAGAAGCTTCAATACAAAGTAAAATAGGCTTATCCACTAAAGTTTGACCACTAAAGAGCATGGAGAAGATTACTAAAGCACACGAGGCTTAGTTTTGACACAATCATGGTGACATGTTCTTTTTAGACAAAGCTTCTTTCCTCGAAAGTCAAGAGTTCAAACTGAGTGATCATTAGGGTTTTTCTTTGTTTTGATTGAAACCCTAATTTGACCCTATGATGATTTGGAATTTTCGGTCAGAGCACATGGAGAATTTCAAATGATTTTACCTTTGCCTTATAATTTATTAAAATCTGAGTCTAATGTTTATGTGAGGGCCAAAATTCTTATGCTAAGTTGGCTTGTAAGGTCTTATGACTTTCATTCTCTGCCTTTGTGAAATATGGTGTTTAATCTTGTGTTATTGATTTAAGGAAAAATCAATTAATGGTGTAGAGGTGAGTACTATATGACCTAGGATCTATTTGTTTAGGGTCAATTACCTTTTAGGGTTTTTATTTTTGATTGATTTTAGAGAAATCAATGGCAGATTTTTGATAAGTTAAAAAGAGGACGATTATGTAACATTTTTTATGATTTTTGAGAGAATCAAAATATTGTAATGGAGGGATAAGGAGATTTTATTTTTGCAAAATATTTTAATCTTTAATTGCAAAAATAAAGCAAATTTCGCAAATCTGCAATCCTGTAGAGCAAAATCATAAAATAATCTTTTATAAATTGTTTGTGATTTCTTGCTATTTTTAGCATATTTTTATTGAATTTTCTTCTTGGTCGGATTGGAGACCTATCTTGGGGAGATAAGGTGTTTTTTTGAGCTTTTAAAGCAAAAATAGCCTATTTTTAGAGGCTTGGCAGTGTGATTCTAAAAGCATTGTGCTTTTTTCTGCTTTTAGGTAGTTTTTGAGACATTTTGGAGCTTTTTTTCCTTGAGCTTTTTCTGAGCTCAGATTAGGGTTTCTTGAGAGCCATGTTTTGATAGACTTAGTCTTTTGGCTCTCCCTTGTCAGTAGTTCAGATCAGAGTTTCTTGCTCATACACATTTTTGAGCTTGTAAACCTTTTGGTACTTAGTTTCAGATTTAGGCAAAGACTCTTCTAGTTTTAATAGAACAATAGATTTCTCCTTCTTATTTTCTATCTCAGATTTTGTAATGGAAATCTGATGTATTTGTGTTTTTTGAATCAGAATCCTTTTATGTCTTGCTGTTATAGGTTGTGTTTCAGAATTACATGTTTTAGGTTGCATGGTGTATTTTGTTTTCCAGATCTCCATGCAAATCACTGATGGGATATGTGCTAATGAGATTGTCAGAATTACTGTAATAGAGAAGCTATTATGAGTTGTTAAGTTTGAATTTTCATAAGTTTGGTGAATCATTTGTTAGTCATAGGTTTTACTTTCAAGTTATCTTTTATCCCTTTCCTCAGAGGTTGTTTTAGAATAGAATCCTTCATTCAGAGAACCAGCTTACTCTAGAGATTCCTCTTTCATTTAGATCACCCACATTTGAAAGAGGTTTCCATGTTTTGGTAGGTTGCTGAATATTGCATTCAGCAAGGTGCAAATCTATTGACAACAGTTTTTGGCACGCCCGGTGGGACTTTGAAAGCTACTTTCAAAGAATATTTAATATTTTAGTTTGCTATTTGGTGTATGCAGCAAATTTTTTCCAACCATTTGGAGGCTATTACAATATACCTAGTGACTCTGGTTCTGTTTTTGTATGCTAGTGCAGCCCGCACATGAGAAAGATACAGACAAGATCAAGTTTTGCACCCTTCAAGTATCGAGAGCTGTCCCCATCACGAAGAAGAGGCAGGACAACAAGAAGGATTTTTGAAACCCCTCCATGATCGAAGTCAACACCTCCTATTCTCGGTGCCCTAGTTTTGTCACCTGGTGTACCAGTTCCAATCTCATAAGTACCACCAATGGCAACATCGCCAAGGCAGCACCCATTCACACCCTTTAATGGAGGCAGACCATTAGATATTTCTCAACATGATGATATTCCAGTTGCAGCCCTTCGAGGACTGCCAACTTCACTGATGAAGATTACACTACACCAATCGAGCACATCTGTGACGTGGCCACGCTATGCTCGGTGCAAAATATCACACAGGAGAACGTTGCTCTAAGGCTATTAGCCATGTCATTGAAGGGAAAATCATTGCAGTGGTTCAAAGGCCTCGCAACCAACTCAATCGCAACATGGGATGCGTTAGGTAATGGCCTATACCAACATTTTGTTGATAAATTTGACAATTTATCTTTATTAGAGCAATTGAGCACCATTCAAAGGTGCCACACGAACACTTGGCGGATTTCAACTATAGATTTCAAAGGACTTGGGACAAGATTCTAGCAATAGTAAAGCCCTTATCGACACATGCATTTCTGTTTTATTTAAAAGCTTTAAACAGTAAGATTGCTGTTATGACTCAGTCTATGGGTGGTCTGACGCTCCCTAACGCTTATAATATTGCTATTAATGCTGAGAATTGCCTCATTCGAGCTGGAGACATAGCTCCTAGGCCACCTATGCCCTTGTTTCCAGAAATACAGCCACCTATCCCTGCTGCTATACCTCCTTTGGCTGTTGTCCCGCCAGTTCCAGCAATAGGATATCATAACATAGCCCAAGAAGTTGCTATCTCAGCTCCAAATCCAGAGATGCAGGAGATTAAGAGCATATTGAAGACTTTTGGGAATGATCTTGTGACTATTAAAAATTAGGTTGGTTAAGAACACAAGCCTTATCAAACCCCTTATCAGCAAAACCAACAAACTAGGCCTGCTTTTCAAAATGACTATCAAGCCCAACAGAGAAACTTTAACCCTAGGCCATTCCAACCATACAATCCGAACGTAGCCAGTTCGTCAAAAGAACTTGTGCTGCAAATAATGTTGCTTAGGATTGCAATTGGTGTTACCCATGCAATTAGCCCCATAACCAATCGATGTGTGCCAACAGAGTGAGAAATCAGGCTTTAATGGTGTAGAATGTATATGCTGTTTCAGAAAATGTTGCAGATCAGAATCAAGAACAAAAAGATAATTTAGAAGTTGCCTTGCCGAACTGGCAGAGCTCTGAATTCTGTGGCATGAACGGCCAAGGTTAGCCAAATTCCCCTATTTTGGCTAATACCAAATCTAAAAAGTGAGCTATGGATTTAGGACAGCAGGCTGGAAGTTCACAACAACAGCCTTCAGCTAATAATCAGCCTATCTCATCAGGTGTTAACACTGCCATGTAGCCTAAGATGCATATTCTGCAAAGAGGGAAAGAGATACCTAATAAGGAGCTATAAAAAATGCATTCTTAGCCTTTGCAGAAGCAAAATGAAGCTGCTGTTACAAAAAACTAGCAGAAGGTAAGTGTTTCATCCTTCAATATTGTTGAACATCTCAAGAAAACTACTGTCAACATGCCGATACTAGACGCTCTGCAGCTTCTAGGGCAGAAAATTTTACTACAAAATGCTTTGGATGAGTTGTCTATTTCTGACAATGCTAATCAAGGGTTTGCGAAGGTTGTGATGGCTAATGACTTAGAGGAGAAAAGTGAGCAGAAAGCAAAAGAGGTAAAGTCCCCTCCGTTTTACTTAAGTCTAATCATAGGTGATAAAATTGTGCATAATTGTATGGTTGATTCTGGAGCCAGTAGTTCAGTCATGCCTAAGAGTTTAGCTGATAAATTAGGTCTTGTTTATGAGCCTAATCCTCAGAAAGGCATAGTGCAATTAGATGGGTCTGTTGTTAAGATTGCTGGTATTATCAAAAATTTAGCCCTTACCTTGCACGCATCCCCGAGTTTTGCTATTCATTAGGATATTCATGTCATAGACTTATCGCTGCACTTTGCCATTTGTCTATCAAGGGATTTTACAACCAAATTGGGTGGGTTTTTGTCTTTTGATTGGTCTCATCTATTTTTTAGAACAAGGTATGGTACGAAGGTGACCATTAAGTCCGAGCCTCTCGCCAAAGACCATATCGAACCATACTCGCCAAGTCCTATAAACGCTAACCTCTACGCCACCTCTGCAATGGAGGAGCAAACCATGACCTCAGATTGTAGCACCCAGGAAGACTACATTAGTCTCGATGAATGGGCAGTCGAAGATCATGAGCTTGATCCGTTTTAGAACACAGATGAGGTAGGATTAGGAGTCTATATGATTCGAGAGTTTGATTGCGACATTCCTAATCTTTGTAAAGATGATGAACCGTCTGCAGGAAAAGAGAATGAGCTTTGGAAGCTTTATTTTGATGGTTCAAGAAGTAGTGTTGGTGCCGGGGGTGGAGCTATGTTGATATCACCTGAAGGAGATAAGTATTTTTTAGCTTGTAGATTTGCTTTTAGCTGTTCAAATAATACAACCGAATACGAAGCGTTGGTGCATGGCCTTGAGTGGGCCCGCAAACGAGGTATTAAATGCTTGCAAGTTTATGGTGATTCTGAGTTGATTGTTAATCAGGTCAAAAATTTAAATGTTGCTAAGAATGATTTGCTTAAGAAGTACAAGCATTGTGTATGGGATTTAATGGAGGATTTTAATGCTTTTAATATCATGTCAATTCCTCAGAATCAAAATAAACATGCCGACAGGCTTGCTACCATAGGAGCCCAGTTTGATATTCCCAAAGAAATTCATAAAGTGGAAGCACGTCAATAAGTGAAAATAGTAGTCAGACCTTCTGTACTTGACAATAACAGGAGTTGGAAAGTTTTTGATAGCGATGAGCAAATCATGAATTTTCTAATTGTTGAAGCTAAGTTCGCAGATGGAAATCAGAAAAAATGGTAGCAACAATATGAGGACTAGATTGTGTAGTTAAGAAAAAATAAGCTGCCGAAAGGATTGGTGACTTTAGAATTTGTGTTTAATTTAGATGACCAAGTTCGGAAGGACAAGTGCAACTTGACTGTTAAGGAGAAGCATTATACAACCATCAAAATTTTCAAAGGCAAGCTTCTCAAGTTGGGAAAGGTATGTAATCTAGATGAACAACAAGCCTTTATTTTGTTATGTCAAAGATATAGTGATGTTTTTGCTTGAGAATACAAATATTTGAGAGGTTTTAACCCCGAGCTAGCCTAGCATACCATTGAGCTTGAACCCGATGTAAAACCAGTAAGGCAGAAGCAAAGACCGCTTAATCCCAAGTTAGAGCACCTTATGAAGGCTGAATTGAATAAACTAGTTGAGAGTGGTATTATTTTTTCTATCAAGCACACCTCTTGGGTGTCAAATTTAGTGCCAGTCAGGAAGAAGAGTGGAGAAATAAGACTTTGTGTCAATTTTCGAGATCTAAATAAAGCATCATTGAAAGACCATTATCCGCTCCCTTCCATGGAGAAAATCTTACAAGTAGTTTCTGGTTCTGACATATTTTCTTTGTTAGATGATTACTTAGGTTACAACCAGATTCTGGTTAAGCAAGAGGATCAGTTCAAAATAGTGTTTACAACCAAATAGGGCATGATGGCCTACAAGAAGATGCCTTTCGGCTTATCAAATGCCGGAGCAACTTTCCAGCGTGCTATGGATATGGCCTTTCAAGGCCTCGTGAACAAGTTCATTCTAGTATATCTAGATGATATTATTGTTTTTTCCAGAAATGCTAACGAACACTTAAATCACTTGGAGCATATTTTTCAGAGGTGCAGAGAGTTCAGAGTGTCTCTCAATCCAAAGAAGTGTATATTTTCAGTGCACGAAGGCAAACTGCTTGGACACATTGTCTTAAAGCAAGGTATTTCAATTGATCCTGAAAGAGTTTATGCAATTCTTTAATTGCCATTACCAGCTCACAAGAAAGGGTTGCAAAGCTTTCTTGGGAGAATAAATTTCGTAAGGAGGTTTTAGTATATCTAGATGATATTATTGTTTTTTCCAGAGATGCTAACGAACACTTAAATCACTTGGAGCAGATTTTTCAGAGGTGTAGAGAGTTCAGAGTGTCTCTCAATCCAAAGAAGTGTATATTTTCAATGCACGAAGGAAAACTGCTTGGACACATTGTCTCAAAGCAAGGTATTTCAATTGATCCTGAAAGAGTTTATGCAATTCTTTAATTGCCATTACCAACTCACAAGAAAGGCTTGCAATTCTTTAATTGCCATTACCAGCTCACAAGAAAGGGTTGCAAAGCTTTCTTGGGAGAATAAATTTCGTAAGGAGGTTCATATCGAATATCGCAGCCTTGCTGCAACCTCTCACTTCTATGCTGAAGAAGAATATGCCATTCAGTTGGACCAAGGAAGGCAAGAGGAGCTTCAAACAAATCAAGGAAGTGCTCGCAGCCACTCCTACTCTCATTAATCCAAACTTTGACAAAGATTTTATTCTATATGCTTTTGGAGGAGTGGATATTGTTTCAACTATGTTGTGTCAGCAAAACGAAGAGGACTTGGAGTAGCTTGTTGCATTTTTCAGCCAAGTTTTGCATGATTATGAGGTAAAATACTCATTTGTGGAGAAACATGTTTTTGCTATTGTAAGAAGTTTGAAGAAGTTCAGGAATATGCTGTCCAACAACAAGGTTCATTTGCTGGTAACTCATTCGACCGTTAAAAATTTTCTGCTTAACAAGGATATTAATGATAAGTGTGCTGGTTGGATCACTAAAGTAATGGAGTTCGATGTTGATATAAAAGTAACTAAGCCACTTGTTAGAGGCAAAGGTTTGTGTGAAAAAATTGCTGGAAGTGAGGAAAACAACTTAAAAGAGGCCGCAAATACAGAAACAATGTTAAATAATGATGTTCCGAGTGCTTTTCAAGCACCTCCTGCTACGTGGTTGCAACAAATGATTCATTATCTGCAAATTGGTGAATGCCCTAAAGGCTTAGATAGAGAAAAAATAAGGTACTATAGATTACAAGCCATCCCTTATGCAATCATTGATGGCATTCTTTATAGGAGGGATTTCCAAGGTGTCTTATTACGTTGTATTCAGCCTGATCAAGTTGACAAGCTACTTGAAGAATTCCATGATGGACCTTTAGGAGGTCACTTTGCTGCAAGAACAACAGCTTTAAAAGTTATGCAAGTTGGTTATTATTGGCTAGATCTATTTAAAGATGCTATTGCATGGGTCAAAAAGTGTGAGAAATGTGCTTTATTTGCTGGTAAACAGAGGCTTGCACCGCTGCCCTTGCATCCGATTCAGGTAGAGCAACCCTTTGCCAAGTGGGGCTTGGATTTTATTGGCCCTATCAATCCGCCTTCAAGTGCGGGTCATAAATGGATTCTTACTGCCACAAATTATTTTACAAAGTGGACCAAAGTTGTTGCTTTAAAGGAAGCAAACAAGACTTTAGTGCTTAATTTCTATCAAGATCTCATATCGAGATTTGGTGTTCCAGATTCAATCATTTCAGATAATGGTTTAGCTTTCATTGGATTTCAGATTTCAGATTGGCCTGTTAGAAATAACATCTATTTGAACACATCTTCCAATTATTATCTGCAGGGCAATGGTCAAGCGGAATCTACTAATAAGAATCTAATTCAGATAATCAAGAAGAATGTTGAAGACAATCAAAGGACATGGCATGAGAAGCTGAAGCTAGCCCTTTGGGCTGACAGAATAACTCCTAAAAGAGCCACTGGTTGTTCACCTTTTGTTTTGACTTATGGCAGAGAGGCTAAGTTGCCTATTTCAATCGAGTTACCAACCTTGAGTTATGTTAAAGAATTGGAGTTGCTAAATGAACAACCTCTTGAAGTGAGGTTTGCACAGCTGGCTGAGCTCAAAGAGACTAGGAAGGAGGCTCTAAGACAGTTGGAAATACATCAAGCGCAAATGAAGAATACTTTTGACAAGAGGGCAAGGCCTCGTGATTTCATTATTGGAGATTTAGTTTTCAAGTGGAATGAATTTAAAAGCAGACCTAGACGACATTCCAAGTTCGATGCAATGTGGGATGGGCCTTATGTGATCACAGAATGCAAGGAGCACAATGCATTCCAACTTTCAAAGATGACTGGTGAGGTGCTGTCTATCCTAGTAAATGGGATCCACCTCAAGCACTACCTTTGAGATAAGTTATCTCATATTAGTAGAGTAGTTTGCAAATAAGTGTGTTTCACACATTTATTTTTAGTAGTTTTTCTTTCTCTAAGAGCTGTTGTGCATTGTTATGTTGGTCATCAGGGCCTTTTAGTTTGCTTTTAGTTCTATTTTTTTTTCTTGCTGTTGTTTGGAGTGTTGCTATTTAGGTTTCTGAGTTTCAAGAAGGGGTAGAATTGACTCTGTGCCCAATGAATTTTTTAAAGGCCATTGATCTATGCTTAGCATGCAAGCAGATAGTGGAAATCACCAAAATGTTGCCAATTTTTTGCCTCAGCTCGATTGGTGGAGCTGGCTGAATGTTATTTATCTTAAGGTGAAATTACAGTTAAGTTCAAATGCTATTTCACATTATTATCATTATGCGTTGAGTGACAGTTATGTATTTTAAAGAAGAAATAGAGTTTTCAGAAGTGCCATTCAGATGTTACAGAATTAAAAGAAGTATAGAATTGAAAAAAATGAACAAAATAGCATTTCATATGCTTTCTTTTATTTCATGAAGAGACTCATATTTTACAAGGCTTCATTTGATTTTGACAATCAGAATGATATTACAACATTGCATGTAAATGCATTTTCTTTTCAAATGAAAAGTAAGAATTGAAATCAAAGATCCACACAAGCCGTGGATGTGACTGTTATAATACATTACTAATAGCACATTGCACTATTAAAGATGTAGAAAATAAAACATATAATTGACGACATAATCATCATTGCCTGATTATCGACGTTTGATGCTGGATGGTGCACCGTTGTCTTCTTGTGCTCCGTCGACCTGTAAGAGGAAAAGAGGGGTGTCAGTGGCTCCAATTATGATGTAACCTATATGAGGCACCCACAATAGTACAACCTACTATTAACCATGCATTGAAAAAATCAATCAAGTGTAGTACAAAAGAAATGAGCTAAAGGAGAAATAACAATATCATGATCAATATGTTCTATTTTTTATGCTAACGTTGTTTGTTTCCTTGTGCAGTTATAGGTAAAATCACGAAGCTGAACATTATTCAAAGACCAAGCATGTGGAGGAAAACGGGCTCCCACAAGGGTAGAGCTCAACATGCTGCCCTATTCATTAATGGGCTGATTTCAAGATACATCATCATGTTCATATAGTGAAATGAAATACAATTGAAGGAGTAAAAAAAGAGTTATCCATCAAGCAACTAAACCAACTATACATTCATAACGATTAGATTATACTTTCTGAAGGCTAGAGGTGAACAGTGAATTTAGTTCACTTATGGAATTCAACTAAGTACATTTACATCGGAGAGTAGATTTTGAAGATTGTTTGTTAAGGAAAACATAAAAATGCATGAAGAGTACCATGTTATAGCTGGGTACGAAATATAGATCAGACACTCAAGTGATTAATAAACTATCAATTTCAGCTTGACTGGCAATGCAGTGCATTCAAATGACAAATGGTAACCAGTTCTAGTTGACCGATAAGCAAATACAACTTTAAAAATTGCCAGGTGAGAGATGTTTGTCCAAAAATGACAAAGAAATGATAGCAGTTTCATTCTAGAATGATGTTCTAAGTTGTCAGTTATGTATATGAGCTGGTCAGAACAGGTAATTCATGGTGCTACAATGTTTCAAGTTAAAATCTCTACAAAGTGCAAATACAGAAAGCAATAGCAATGTTGCTATATGGTAAAAGTTGAGAAATTCAGAAGAAATGTTTTTTGTGTGTCAATATTTAGGTGATACAATATCTGAATATGGAATACTATTTAGTGAAAAGCTACATCAAGGACAACCATTTCATTTGGGTTGGGATGGTGCTTCAAACAGGATCATGTTTCAGTGTTTAGTGGAGGACAACAATCAAGTATGATGTGCATTCAAATTGTTTTCAGCAAGTTACAAGTGTCAAACAAAGTACACACGAACATAATTGTCAAAATCAGGTTATGGAAGCATGAGAGTTCAAACATGGCATGCCAATGATGCCTAAAGTATAAACAGTAACAAGAAGAATCTTTTAAAATCGGATGTGTGCATTATTGCAATGTTTCAATCTAAATCTATTCGAAGCAGAAGACAAAAGTTGCTGTGTTAAGATTAAGGGAAGTCAAAAGACATTGCTGTGCATACAAAATACAAGCATGGAGATCCTTCTCTTCATAATGGGAAAGAACAGAAGCATGTTTAAGCTATCAAGGAGAGCTAAAAAAATGCCAAAATAGAACACCAATTAATATGGGTCGATTAAATTAAGTACAGAGAAACACACAGATTCCTATTATTCTCACCATGAGTTTTCATTTCTGAAGGCATATAAAAAACAAACAGCAAGTACCCACGTTGGGGTTTCAATGAATGTCAGCTTTTCTTGTTTCCAGTTCAGTTTTGGTTGGATTTATTCAAATTCTGAATAGTCGTGGCCATGTGGTGGTTTTATAGTATTGCAATAAAGATGCTTTCTTTTCATGAAGTGCAGAATGCCAAGCAGATTAAATGAATATACGAACATTCGAGTTATTCTTTTGTTTCAGGGGTCCGAAATAAGCCACTGTTTCTAGGTCAAGCCACATGAATAGATCATAAGTAGATTTGTAGTTTTGAATCTCAAATATCCATTTCCAAGGTTTCATTTAAAATACAGAAAATGCAATAATCACAATGACCCACGTGAAGGTTTTGCACGAGACAGCAGTAGAGTTCAAAATGTGAATTTTTTGTGTTGAGCCAAGTTCCAAAATGAAGAAATATAGTTTTCTTCAGAAATAAACTAATATCTATGTTTCAGGAGTATGGAGGAGAACCTTTTTGAACTATCTCAAGTACCCACATGTGGGTTTGTTTTCAAAACACAGAAAAATGCAATAATGAAGATAACCCATATGGGTTTTTACATAAAGCAACAGTAGAATATAAAAATGCAATTTCTATGATAAATCAAGCAATAGAAGAAAGGAAATGTAGTTTTATTCTATTTCCCATGATACCCACAAGCAGATGTATCCTCAAATATACATTAAGAAAAGTTTGTTGTTCTGGGTCAAGCCCAAAAGTCAAGAGAATGCTTTCTACAATATACATCTGGCACGACCTGAACATGGCCAAAATTCATGAGTAAAGATGAAATTCTTTGAGTCTCTAGAGAACAGATGTTTAGCAAAGGAGATTACCAGTTCAAGGCTGAAATTAAGCACTCTAGCTATGGCTAGGAGCATCCATAAAGAAGGATTTTGAGCTCTTAAAGAATAGTCGAGCTCTCATGGTGTGAATGGAACACAACAATGATAGATGCAAACACAAAAAATTCAAGGAAAATGTATTAGAGGCTGTGTATAGCTGCGGCCTCAAGGCCAAAAGAACAAAATATGAGGCCATAGAAACTATGAAGTTGTGTGCAAATGGCTTACTCTCGTGCTTAGAAGAGAAGAAAAAAACCC
Organism: Sequoia sempervirens; assembly: GCA_007258455.2. Classification (NCBI taxonomy): domain Eukaryota; kingdom Viridiplantae; phylum Streptophyta; class Pinopsida; order Cupressales; family Cupressaceae; genus Sequoia; species Sequoia sempervirens. The sequence continues at coordinate 1,157,749,740 of VDFB02271358.1, read as the reverse complement.
GCAGGCGAGCTCTCTCATGGAGTCTCCATACAGAAGACAAGCTCGAGTTCATGTCAGCTAAGAGAAGTCAGAAAAGAAGTATGATAGGCCGCGGCCTTAGGTCTTCTAATATTCCAGAATGAAGAAAAGAAGCTTCAATACAAAGTAAAACAGGCTTATCCACTAAAGTTCGACCACAAAAGAGCATGGAGAAGATTACTAAAGCACATGAGGCTCAATTTCGACACAATCATGGCAACATGTTCTTTCCAGAAAAAGCTTATTTTCTCCAAAGTCACGAGTGCAAAATGAGTGATCATTAGGGTTTGACTTTGTTTTGATTGAAACCCTAATTAGACCCTATGATGATTTGGAATTTTCGGTTAGAGCACATGGAGAATTTCAAATGATTTTACCTTTGCCTTATAATTTATTAAAATCCGAGTCTAATGTTTATGTCTGGGCCGAAATTCTTATGCTAAGTCGTCTTGTAAGGTCTTATGACTTTCATTCTCTGCCTTTGTGAAATATGGTGTTTAATCTTGTGTTATTGATTTAAGGAAAAATCAATTAATGGTGTAGAGGTGAGTACTATATGACCTAGGATCTATTTTTTTAGGGTCAATTACCTTCTAGGGTTTTTATTTTTGATTGATTTTAGAGAAATCAATGTCGGATTTTTGATAAGGTAAAAAGAGGATGATTATGTAACATTTTTTATGATTTTTGAGAGAATCAAAATATTGTAATGGAGGGATAAGGAGATTTTATTTTTGCAAAAGATTTTAATCTTTAATTGCAAAAATAAAGCAAATTGTGCAAATCTGCAATCCTGTAAAGCAAAATCATAAAACAATCTTTTATAAATTGTTTGTGATTGCTTGCTATTTTTAGCAGATTTTTATTGACTTTTCTTCTTGGTCGGATTGGAGACCTATCTTGGAGAGATAAGGTGTTTTTTTGAGCTTTTAAAGCAAAAATAGCCTATTTTTAGAGGCTTGGCAGTGTGATTCTAAAAGCATTGTGCTTTTTTATGCTTTTAGGCAATTTTTGAGATAGTTTGGAGCCTTTTTTTCCTTGAGCTTTTTCTGAGCTCAGATTAGGGTTTCTTGAGAGCTATGTTTTGATAGACTTAGTCTTTTGGCTCTCCCTTGTCAGTAGTTTAGATCAAAGTTTCTTGCTCATACACATTTTTGATCTTGTAAACCTTTTGGTACTCAGTTTTAGATTCAGGCAAAGACTCTTCCAGTTTTAATAGAACAACATATTTCTCCTTCTTATTTTTCATCTCAGATTTTTTAATGGCAATCTGATGTATTTGTGTTTTTTGAATCAGAATCCTTTTATGTCTTGCAGTTATAGGTTTTGTTTCAGAATTACATGTTTTAGGTTGCATGGTGTATTTTGTTTTCTAGATCTCCATGCAAATCACTGATGGGATATGTGCTAATGAGATTGTGAGAATTACTGTAATAGAGAAGCTGTTATGAGTGGTTAAGTCTAAATTTTCATAAGTTTTGTGAATCATCTGTTAGTCATAGGCTTTGCTTTCAAGTTAACTTTTATCCCTTTCCTCAGAGGTTTTTTTAGAATAGAATCCATCATTCGGAGAACCAACTCACTCTAGAGATTCCTCTTTCATTCAGATCACCCACATCTGAAAGAGGTTTCCATGTTTTGGTAGGTTGCTGAACATTGCATTCAGTAGGGTGCAAATCTATTGACAACAATTTGCAATCATGTGAATTTGAAATTCACTTTTATTCTTCCAAGGAATCTCCTCTTCCCCATGTGATCATTGAAAGGTCACATCAGTCACATGGGTTTAGAACCTTCTATTATAAACACCTTGTCTTATCCAAGGTACTTCTCAACTCCCTTGTCTTATCTTGGGGATCCTCCCAATCATAGTGAATTTAAAATTCACTTTTATTCTCCCAAAGTTCTCTTCCCCATGTGAATCTCATGTGTCACATCGCTCACACGGGAAGGTACTTGCAAGTACCTCCACATCACTTGTCCTTCTTCCACATCATTTGTACCATTTCCATCTCACCATGTCCTTTGGACACTTCATTCTCCACATGAAAAGATGTGAGGGCTTGTGAGTCCTCAACTCACCATAGCCCTCCATCTTGGCCATGGTGGCTCAATCTTGACTGTTGAATTTTGTAGAGAATTCAATTTCTTCTATAAATAACCCCCTTCTCATTCATTTAGGGACCTTATGCATCTTGTAACACCCCTATGCTCTCAAGCCTTTCAAGCCATCATACTTAGCTTTCATCCCCTTGCATCCATCTTGCTCACTTTGTCAGATACCTATCTTGCATCCATATTTCATCACATTTCCATCCAAGGAGCACACAACCAAGCTTCAATCAAGGGCCAACCAAGGAGATCAACACAAGAAAAGGTATAAATCAATGTTTTATCTTTCCTTTATTTGTGTTAAATTGAGGCTAATCTTGAAGTGGTCTTGTGTTCTTTACATTGCACTTTTAGTTTGTTTTGCATATTTAGAAGTAAAAAACACTAGCACACAACCCCAACCACTGTCATCAGGTTATTTCTAGAACCTTGCTATTGTTCTTAAAGCTTTGTAGTGTTTTGATAATATTGCCTCCTTATGTACTCTATGATTGTCCCTGGTACTCATGCTGTTGCCTTAAGCTTAATCAAATTTGCATGGGGAATTGTTTGTTTGACTTCCTACACTTCTTCACTAATGATTGTCCTCTCATTATTCTTATCTTTGATTCATTATAGCACTCATTATAGCTTCTACATTTTCCTCACATGTATTGCTTGATAAATAGGGAAGCTTTTAATGACGACAATCTAAGATGAAAACCTAGATTCTGTTTCCTAGAACCACCAACCCCACCAAATTCAATGACAACAATATGAGATGAAAACCTGAGAGGGGCAACCAAAACTTGAGAGGGGCGACCAAGACCTAAGAGGTGTGGCCAGGACCTGAGAGGGGTGACTAGACCCAAACAAAGCTATTTGAGGTAAAAAAAGTGTTTTAAGTCATTTTCGAGGCCCGTTTTCTATTGTTTTTGATTAATGCTAACCCCCTAACTTGTTTTTTTGGTGAGTGTGGTGGTTTTTACAAACATTTTTGTAGTTATTTCATGCTTGATAGAGAATAGAGGTTAAAAACTACTAACATGTTTGTTGTAGGATGAAAGGACCAAGATTTCTAGTTAGTTGTTTATTTTCATTCTTATACTAATTAGGAACATAGTCTAAGTAGGGGAGTCAAAATGTTGTTTGTTGTGTTTGTAAGTAAGCTATTGATGTATCTAATCCCATTGTGCCATTTGGCGATCCTGGGTGAAGAGAAATCGTAGCTTACTTAAGTCCATTGTGTTACCGAAGGGGGTGTTACATCGTTCAAGCTTTCCCCTTGCACTTTGTGTGAGCCTAGGGAGTAGCCGAAGATAACTAGCATCCTCTTCTTAGTGGGAACTGCTTGGGCATTTCATCATCCCAAGGGATGATCCCGACCACGTGTATCGATGAGGTATATAAAAGGGGGAGAGACAAAGTTGTACCCCAATCTAGTCACGTCATGTCTGGCGAAGCATCAAAGCTAGGGTGATACTTAAATAGACGTGAAGAGTTGGTCTGAGCCTTTCAGTATCTCATGGGGGTTCTTGACTCATGCTTGTGACAGGATAGTGTTCACGGTTGTGCCTCACGTACTGAGCGTATATCAAGGACTCCCTAGATCGCCTTGTTTAGCCTAGTTAGAGAATTGTGTTGGCCATACCCCTCATACTAATCATAGGATTGTGTTGCTTGAAACTATCTTTTCTATGAAAAACTAGTACATATATTACTATTCAAGTCAGTCTTGCCCTTTGCTTACTGTTTGAAGTGTTTTCTATCCTTTTCCATAGCCATTTTTCCTAAGTCAAGTTTAGTTCTATCAATAGGGGCAACCTCGACCTTGAGAGGGGTGATCCTACCCTCTGTTTTAATCATTTTCCAATTTGTTTGAGTCAAAATTGTTCATCTTTCACTCAGAGGGGCGACCAAGCCCAGTCCAGGGGAGGCCAGGACCTCAAAGGGGAAGATAGGACCTCAAAGGGGTGGCCAGGACCTTAAAGGGGTGGCAAGGACCTGAAATGGGTGGCCAAGACCTCAGAGGGGTGGCCAAGACCTATAGAGGGGCAACTAGGCCCTGAAACTAGTGTTTTTGGCTTGCTTTTTTGTTCGTTTTGTCATCATTCTTTACTATTTTTGATAATTCTCACCTGTTCCCTAGAATAGGTGGCCTTACGCCCTATTTCAATGACCATTCCCTCAATAGGGGTAGCCAAGACCTACAGAAAGGCGACCTGGCCCTGAAACGGGCATTTTTACTTGCTTTTTTGTCTATTTTGTCATCGTTCTTTATCATTTTTATCATTCTCACCTATTCCTAGACCCTTAAATAGGCATTTTTGCTTGCTTTTTTGCCTATTTTGTCATCGTTCTTTGTCATTTTTGATTGTTATCACCCCTACCCTATAATAGGTGGCCTTTTTCCCTAGTTGGGAAACCACACCCTCAATAGGGGCATCCAAGACCTGCAGAGAGGCAACCAGGCCCTAAAATAGGCATTTTTGCTTGCTTTTTCAACTGTTTTGTCAGTCGTTCTTTGTCATTTTCCATCGTTCTTGCCCTTTCTTCAGAATAGGAAACTATTACCTTAGGTTGGGAAACCTCGCCCTCTAGTTGGGTGGTTGTGCCCCTTGTATGGGTGATTTAGCGCCAAAAACAACTAATCTCGTCTTCCATCTAAGTTGTTCTGTAGACCTTTTTTTATTGTCTTCTGTCATTTTTTCCCATTTTCAGTGAATAGGAATGTGCCACCTTGAGTAAGTTTTCCATTAGTTTGGGTGAATTTTTTCCTTGAACAACTAATCTCATCTCCCATTCAATCAATCCATTCATCCATTCCATGCATCTGTCTCCTCATTCTGAGAATCAGTCTCACCTTCTGAGCATTTGTTTTCTCATTCCAAGTATCTACTCATCCATTCCAAGCTTTCATCTCCTCATTCTGAGAGTCAGTCTACCCTTTCGAGCATCCCTTTCCTCATTCTGAGCATCCATTCCCTCATTTTGAGTATTCCTTCATCCATTCTGAGCTTTTGTATCCTTGTTTCGAGAGTCAATCTACCCTTTCAAGCATCCCTTTCCTCATTTTGAGCATCCATTCTCTTGTTCTGAGTATCCGTCTACGTATTTTGCAAGTCTGTCTACCTATTTTGAGGGTTCATCTAACTATTCTGAGAGTCTAGAAACCAGATAGGCGACCACGCCCCAGACATAGCTGACTAGGCCCAGTGGATAGGCGACCTTTCCCTCCAGTCCATTTGCATCTTCCATTCACCAATGATCTTTAGTTCAGTTCATCTACAGGTCATCCATTCATCATCTAAATCAAATAGGTACATCTTAGAATGACTCTAGGTTACATATTCATCATCATTTTCTTGATCTAAATCCCCTAAACTTATTCTTAGAGGTTATTATCCAAATTGACTTAGGTGTCTGCATTCAATCGACATCACTCACATCTACTCAGGATTGTCATCCGTCTTGAGTTGGTTATCATATTTGGCCCAATCAATCCGCTTTCAATCTTAAGGTGGATTCGGTGCTGCAATCATCTATTTATCCTTTTATCCAATCAATCAACGCCTTAAGTCACCTAGGGTGATCTCTGAATGTGGTTTAGAATCCCTTTCATAATCCTATCTAATCCATCATCTAATCTTATCAAATCATCTCATTAATCGATCTTATCCAGTCTAATCCCATGACATCCTCCAATCATCTGAATCTAAGCTTTGATCCAATCCCAATCTGAGCTTAAATTCCAATATGAGCTTTAGTCCACCTACATCCAAGATCTTCTGATATTGAAACAAATCTTTACCTTTTCATCATCTATTCTTTCCTTCTAATCGTCTATTCCCATCTTTTCAATCCGTATCCATCCCATCTAACATTATGAATCCTTATCCTCCATTGATGCAACCAAAAATAGTAGTCAAGGGAAATCCTAATTACGTTGATGACGATAAAGAAAGTCTTGTTGATCAAGATGTATATGACATAGATCCCCTTGATGCTATCGTTGCTAGCAAGCTTTCCCCAAGTGTCATCCAAAATCCAATCACCTCTTTGAGCTATCCTATTACATCTCCATCCACACCTAATAATGATCCTTATGCTACCTTTGACAAGGGATATCCATTATCTTCCTCGCCTCCATCTCCATCATATCCTTCCTCTACATAATTTTCTTATCCACCACCCACATCCTCTTATCCCAATCTATCCTCCAATCTTCCCATCCTAATCAATACTCCTATTACAATTCCCCATCCATGCCCCCCTATCCTAATCCTCCTTACCAGTCTATCCATTCTAATCCTACATCCACACCTTCTTATATTAATCTTACACCTCCATCAACCTATCCTAATCCAATATCCACATCTTCCTATCCTAATCCACCATCCCAATATTCCTATCTTAATTCCTCATCTATCTCCTCCAACATCAACCAACCACTCGTGACTTCCTATTCTAGTCTGTTATCATGATATTCTTACCTTAAACCTCCATCTAATCCCAATCCCCCCTCCAATCCTAATCCTCCATCTACTATTAGTCTTCCATCCAATCCCATTCCTCCACCAATCCATAATCCCAGTCCTCCACCAATCTCTAATCCTTCGCCTATCCCTGTCATCCTAGGTAAGCCTAGAGTATGTACGATTCTCACTCCAGAAGTTCTCCAAGGACTGATGACAAAGAAGATATCCGCAACTCCACATCTTGAAGTCGTGGAATCATGCCCTCCCAATCCATCATCCACAGTCACTAGTGATGAGACCCTTCTCTGTACCACACCTATCATTGATATTACCACCCTTGGCACCACTCAAACTGTTGAAACCATTGCACCTACCAAATTTGTTGAACGCCCATCTCCTACCCTGAGATCTGTCAAACCCATCGAAGATAACCAAATCTAATCCACTCCTCCTGCTCCTAGATCCACTGAAATTCCCTCTCATGAATTCCATGGATCTCCCATCCTTCCATCTCCCTCGCTTTCAGAGTCCATCCAACATTCCTCCATTTCATGCCTCTTGCACATAATAAGTCATGCCAAGAGCTCAATCCAAAGCATAACAACATATCCCTTTCTCCAGATCAAGATCCTACCATCCCATCTAGTCCACCTCAAGATCATAGTCCCCCATCCATTCCATCCCATGATCCCCTTGTCACTCAAGATTCCACCACTCCATCTCATGAGCCCTTATCTCCATCTCCATCACATGAGCCCTTATCACCTGCTACGACAAATCCAAATCCTATCATGTCACCTAATCCCTCTCTTGATCCCTTACCACTTCCTTGTCCCAATCAAGATGTTGCTACCCCATCATCTCCATCCCATGATCCTCCATCATCGCCTAAACCTACTATCCCCACACCACTTTTATATCCCCTTGGTACTATCACATTCTTCCATGGTGGTCTCCTTGTAGAAGAAAAACAAAGAATATATACCACCCATCATTCTCCACCTAATAATGGACTCACATCATTCTTCCATAATAACAAGAATCTTGTCATGGATCGAATGCTTAAGAACATGAACTATCAAGGAAAAGGTGTAGGCCTTCATGAGCAAGGTATTTTAGAGCCCATCTAGGTCAAAGAAAAAATCTGCACGCAAGGTCTTGGACATATCTCTCAAGAATCATAATATAAAGATGTTGGTATAACCTCTATATGTCCTAAACAAGCCTCTTCCAAAAGAAAAATAGGCTCTTCCCATTGCTCCACCAAACCATTTGCTACCATCCCCCCTCCTCCATCATATCACATCAAAACAACCATCCATATTCCTCCTTCATCTAATCCTCCACATCCTCCATCCACATATCATCCCCAAAAACCAACTTCCATCACTACACATCATCCATCTCCTCACACCCATCCCATTGCTATTAAAAGAACTTTGGATGTTAATGTGAAAATGCATAAATCTAAATATCCACATGAATTAAAAGCTCCTCATGTCCCCTCTAAAAGACATGTTGAAAAGAAGAAAAATACAATCCACAATCAAATCCAAAATCCAAATCAAACCCACTGACCACAAAGGCCCACCAAAACAAAAATCAAAACCATGTGGATCCCAAAGAAAAAATATGAAATGCCTTCAAATGAAAAATCTATAATAACACCATCCAAATTTTCTAATCTAAAAGCTAATCACACACACCTTCCATCTCCTAAATCTATTTTGGGTCCTTGTGTCCCAACATTCACTATCCCATCTCCTCCATTATCCCCACATCATCCATCCATTAACCCTCCTATCATTTCACATCCACCACCATATGTGCCAATGTTGGTCCTGAACTCACCACCCATCACGCGTCTACCCTATCATTCCATCCATACACTTTCCAACATACCATCCATTATCCCATATATCTCCCCCATCATCTCCCTTTAATCCATTCTCTTGCATAATCCAATTATCCTAGTAAGGTTGTACCAACATCCAATAGTCATTTCATACATGGGCTCTTAATACCTCATATGGAACTTGATGCTCGAGTCCTTCATCCATATCCCTATCGCATGTCTTCTAAATCCGCTTATCCACATCCCTATCCTTATCCATCTCCATCCACATTCTATCCAAAAAGTTTAAAAAAAAAGAGCAAAAATAAAGAGAAATAATTCGTCCAATGGTGAAAAGTTGGCAAAGAAGCACCTTGGATAAGTACCATGATGAAAACCTAGAAATTATGCATCATGCATAAATCCCCATCTATCTCTTTCCACACTTGGGGGAAACTTCCTGATATGCATCCCCTCCATTCGCTATGCTTCCTACTATAATTCTTGCTATGCACACATCTTCCTGTTATACATCCCCTTCATCCTTTTCCTCCATCCCACCTATCTTCTTCATCCTACCATCATATCCCATTTATCTCCAATCCCTCCATCCTTCTTGTGATCTTGATCAAAATAGGGGCACCTATCTATGTATGCTTTGGAAACCTCTTGGTATACATTCCCTCCATCCACACACTATCCTAATCCTTATCCACATCCATCTACCTTCCCTTTCCACCTGTTGTGCTAGCATCAACCTCCCTTCCTTATCTAAAAAACCTACCTTCATCAATCAAAATCCCTCATCCACCCATCCTATCCTCCTCCAGTTATCTCCTTTCTCTTCCCATCCACTCATCTTTTGTCCCTCCTACCTCATCACACATGACATATCTAGAGTGGGGGCCTCTATCTTCCTTTGTGACATAAGTCCTTGGAAACATCATTCATCCATCGTGTCATCCCCTCCATATCCCTATCCTTTTCTATCCATCTGACTAGTCAATCACCTTTTCCTCATCCCCCTCCCTCTATCCATCATAGTATCCTTTTCATCTCCCCATCCTTATCTATCTATCCATCATAACATACCTTCCATCTCCCCATCCTTATCTTCCTATCTGTATATCATGACAATCCCTTTGCATCTCCCCATCCTTATCTTCCTATCCATCCAAACAATCCCTTTTATTCCTCCTCCTTATCCCTCTATCCATCCATCATAGCATCCCTTCCATATCCCCATCCTTATCTTCCTATCCATCCAAATCCTTATTCCTCTAGCCATCCATCCTAGCATCTTTCCATCTCCTTATCTTTATCTATCAATCTCTTCATCTTTATCCTCATCTCATCTCACAATCCCTTGTCATTGGTATCTAGCTATAGGATTCCCTTCATGCAATCCAATGCCATCTATCTTATTGTCATCTCTCCCTCTACTTTCGCACATCTTTCAAATCTCCTATCACTTTTCATCATTCATCTCTGCATTATATCATCATCCCAATTCATCTTTTGATGATTTGGACAACTATCCCATCCTTGAGATTCATGTAATCACCATCATCCTATCCAATCCACACGGTCTATCTTCTCTCATCGTATTGGTCCAATCTTTTTATCCACTTATCCTGGTCATCTCACCATCCTTTTATCCATCGTTTGTCTTTGGTATTTTGTTGAACTATGTTTCCCCTGTGATTTAACATAGGCAAGGTTGATCATTTGATCTTCCCCCAGGGCTTTTTCTTCTATCACTGGTCTTCATTGTCCTCTCTCCAATTTTATCCATGGTCTTTTATCAAACTATGAGGGCTATGCACTGTCACGAAGGCAAGGTTAATCTTCGATTGACCCCCGAGCCCCTAGGTCTTTAGGGTGTGACAGTCTCACGTCTTATCTCTCTTGTGTTGTATCGTCAAGCTATGCCCTTATCTAGCTGGTTCTTAACAAATGACATCCACTTGTGTCATGAGATCCAATCAATTTTGAATATCCTGCATCATTTCGATATTTTAGTTTAGTATCCATCATCAGTCTCAACATGATGCATCCTTCCTAACTGACCTCATCAATCCCATCCATCCTCTCAATCCTATGGCAAAGGACGTTTTGAAATTGATTGTGATCTTTTAATACTTTTGGATTTTGTTTATCATTTGAGCCTCCTATCATCACTTGTCAAGGCTGCCATGATCCATCATATTATGGTGCGTTTTGACTGGTCAACATAGGGACATATCTTGATTCTTTTTCTTTTTGTTGCTATCTTCTTGGTTGTCCCACGTAGTACCCACCAAGATCCCTGAGGTCTTGTGTTAGTTGGGGCATCCTTTTGTGCTCGTGGTTATCCCAATACCTAGCCCGACCAAGGTCTTCATGAATTTGGGGTGTTGGGATAGCCTTCTTGTCTGCTGTGTTTTTTTTTATGCATTAGACACTAATTGACCTTGGTTCTTCATACCCTGGCATCTTTTGTCTCATGCTATAGCAAAAATCAGTGCTCGAAAAATGGAAAATTGCATTAGGATTGCATTTCATCTCCCCATCCCCCATCCTCTCATCTATCAAACTCCCCCCATCCATTAATCCTTCATCACTCTCCCTCCCCTATCCATCTAATCTCTTATCATCATGCCTTCAATCTTATTAGAATAATATAGATTGGTTATTCGAAGCATCTTGTCCCCCAACATTTTTATTCCTTTCATCCATATCACATCTCAATCTAATCCTAATCAATTCAAACTAAGACAAATCATCTAATGACATCCTTGGTATTATTCCCAACCTTGCTACAAGCCTTTATCCAATCATCATCATCATCATCATTGACATGTATCCTTTCCCATCTTTTGGTGTTGTTTCAAGATGTATCCTTCCCTCATCAACAACCCTTTCATTGGGATGTATCCTTCCCTATCATTTGGTGTTGTTTTGGGATGTATCCTTCCCTCATCAACAACACTTTCATCAGGATGTATCCTTCCCTATCTTTGTGTTGTTTTGGGATATATCGTTCCCTTCTCAACAACACTCCATCCATCATCAACCCACTTTGGCTTGTAGCTTGACTGGGGAAACATCACCTTTGTCTTTCCATCCATTTGTGATTTCCTATCTCTTGTTTCTTTTCATCCTCTCTTATCCATCACTTTGCATCATCTTCCTCATCTACTCTCTCATCGTCTCATCCATTTTGAGAGCACACCTGTGTTCTCTTGAACCCGCATGTCCTCTCGAGGGGACATCCTAAATCCCTAACCTTCATCTTCATCCCCATCATCTTTCTTCCCAGTCACTGCTTGATGAATGGGGCATCTTTCCCAACCTAACCATCTTATTTCGGGTTCTATGTTTTAATATTCTTTGAAATGATGCTACTTCGTAACACCATCTCAAAGAGGGGAAAAATGTAGACATAAAAATTTGGACACTTCCATTTGTCCAAATTTATCCCTTGTCATCTAAACATCCTCTTATTTGCATTAATTAAATAATATTGCTACTATTTAATTATTATCCTTAAATTATTCTAAATCCCTAAGGTATTTAGTTAATAATTAAATACCTTACCCTTTATTCCCCTTTTCCTCAAAAGAATTAAATAAATAAAACATTTATTTAATCCCTCACATGTCCCATCCTCCATCACTCTTCCTTAATCCTAATCCACCTCCTAATTCCATCATTAGTGATGTGCACATGTATAATACTTGATTAGGATGTGTCACATCCTCCAAATTTTGCAAGTTAGCTTCTAATCTTCATTAACCACTAACTGTCTTCTAATCATTGGTCAAGTCCAATCAACATCTTAGTAAACTCTCCTCATCCCCCAAGGAATATTAAATTCCTTTTATTATCCCCATGTCCTTCCAAATGGAATTTTAAATTCCATTTTATTCCTCCAAGGTTATCCTCTTCCCCATGTGATCATTGAGAGGTCACATTAGTCACATGGGTTAGGAACCTTATATTATAAGCACCTTGTATTATCCTTGAGATATTCCCAACCATGTGAATTTTAAATTCACTTTTATTCTTCCAAGGAATATCCTCTTCCCCATGTGATCGTTGAAAGGTCACATCAGTCACATGGGTTAGGAACCTTCTATTATATTCACCTTGTCTTATGCAAGGTACTTCTCAACTCCCTTGTCTTATCCTCAAGATACTCCCAATCATTGTGAATTTAAAATTCACTTTTATTCTCCCAAAGTTCTCCTCTTCCCCATGTGAATCTCATGTGTCACATCACTCACACGGGAAGGTACTTGCAAGTACCTCCACATCACTTGTCCTTCTTCCACATCATTTGTACCCTTTCTATCTCACCATGTCCTTTGGACACTTCATCCTCCACATGAAAAGATGTGAGGGCTTGTGAGTCCTCAACTCACCATATCCCTCCATCTTGGCCATGGTGGCTCAATCTTGACTGCTGAATTCTCTAGAGAATTCAATTTCTTCTATAAATAACCCCCCTTCTCATTCATTTAGGGACCTTATGCATCTTGTAACACCTTTATGATCTCAAGCCTTTCAAGCCATCATACTTAGCTTTCATCCCCTTGCATCCATATTTCATCACATTGCCATCCAAGGAGCACACAACCAAGCTTCAATCAAGGGCCAACCAAGGAGATCAACACAAGAAAAGGTATAAATTAGTGTTTTATCTTTCCTTTATTTGTGTTCAACTTAGGCTAATCTTGAAGTGGTCTTGTGTTCTTTACATTGCATTTTTAGTTTGTTTTGCATATTTAGAAGTAAAAAACACTAGCACATAGTCCCAACCACTATCATCAGGTTATTTCTAGAACCTTTCTATTGTTCTTAAAGCTTTGTAGTGTTTTGATACTCTTGCCTCCTTATGTACTCTGTGACTATCCTTGGTACTCATGCTGTTTCCTTAAGCTTAATCAAATTTGCATGGGGAATTGTTTGTTTGACTTCCTTCACTTCTTCACTAATGATTGTACTCTCATTATTCTTATCTTTGATTCATTATATCCCTCATTATAGCTTCTACATTTTCCTCACATGTATTGCTTTATAAACAAGGAAGCTTTTAATGAAAACAATCTGAGATGAAAACCTAGATTTTGTTTCCCAAAATCATTGACCCCACTAAATTCAACATTAAAACCATGTTGTGGAGCTAGATTAAGTTCCCAATCACTAAACTGTTTTCCAATGACAATATAGGAACTTTGTGATTTCATCACACTTCGAAGATAGAATCTTGTACAACCATACAATTCAATAGCTAGAGGGATGATTTAATTGAAACAAACCTGTCATGTTTTGGACTCTCAATCCTTTCATTATAACTTCATTCAAGTTCTATTCTCTTCATACTTCATAACAAGGATAGGGGATTGGCAGGTTTTAGATTTCTTCCTTTTTTGACTGTCATGGAGTCTACAACTTATGCCAAGTCACTATACCCTTTTTATATGGAATGTTATGCTTATTGTCCCTTGGTCTGCCTTCCTCAAATAGCTATTGCTGCTTCTGAAGCCTTGTTGATGACTTTTATACAATATATAAAGGTAGGATATGAAGGTAAAGATAATACTTTGGGTTTCATTCACTAGAAAGAATGCTAGAGATCTAGACAATCAGACTCTTAGAATACATCACAATACACAGCTGTAATACAATGCCCTCATAAAATAGGGTTGCCTTCTAGGGCAAGTCAAGCTAATAAAATATCAACCATCAGATCTAAGACTTAATGATGAATGGTTCGGATTTACAATAAAAAAAAATAAATAAAATAGGGTTTCCTTCTATTTTTTTGAATTTAGATTTGTAACTATGTTATCTAGAGGATGCGTTTGGTTTCATAGTGTTTTATTGAATATATTTTTTAATTAAGTTTTGAAGTCAAATCAATTACAATTTAGACATAGGTGTACTATTAAAAGCATAATTTTTTTTTGTATATATCGGAATTCATTTTTTTTTTGTTGGATCAAGAACATCAATACCAATAGGATAGATATTTTTTAGATTTTCTTTTTGGTAATCTATTGTTTTTCCACATGTGTAGAACATGAGCTTGATTTTCAATGAAAAACCCATTTTTAATTAAACTAAAAAAAATGTATAATAAAACCAAAATATATTAAAACTATACTTGATGGAGTTCTTGTTTCAAGGACTATAATCCTACAACTGGGTTTGTCAAGTTGAATCCATTTTGATCCTCAACCTAAGCCTCAAAACCCAAAAATTTGCATAAAATTGCAGATGGAGGGCCTGCAAGGGAAAAATAAAGGGGTTAGAATGAACACCCCTTCATTTGAAACTCTTAGAACACCTTCAAATGAATTGCGGTTTGAACAAAGGTATGTTTGAATGAACCCTATAAAACAATATTTTTTTTTTTTAATGACTGACCTTCGTTTGAAGACCTGGCTGACTAAGTTATTATTATTTTTTATAATTTCATATGCATATAAATATGAACTTATTTTTTTATTTCTTCATATCAACATTGCAAGATTAATTCACATTTTTATCTATCAAGGAAAATCTTGAAGAAGAAAACTTTTGGTAGAGGATTTGTCAAGTCATCTTTTACTTGAAGAAGAAAATGGGAGACAAAAAAAAGACAAAGTAAGATTGCACGAAAGTATTCAAAAGAAAGGGAAAAATAATTGAATGAAATAAATTTGGCAAGATATCATAGAAGGAAACAAGGTATGCCTATTTTCTTTCCTATTTTTAATATTATTCCAAAAATATTTTCTTTCCTATTTAATATAAGTTTTTAGCATGTAGTAGGATGTTATTTCTAGTTTTGAACATTTAGTTTAAGTATATATTTGTTTTCACATCATTTAAACTTGTAATTTAAATATATTTGTTTCAAAATATATTTAATCATGTCTTTTAGGACTTCATAAGTTTGCACATTAAGGACTAAGAAAGTTATATGTTGTTACCAATATTTGGACTACTAGTTGAACATGTTCTTGACCATATATTATTATTTACTAGGTGAATTTGTTGGACATCATTTTCAAACAACTTTAATTTATATTTGTTTCAATTGAATGTGTATTAGGGTCCTTCATAGGTTTGCACATTAAGTAAATCATACTTGTATTATTTAGTCATAAGTTTCATACTTGTACTTGTTTCAAACGTTAAGTCTTTTTAAAGCCCTTTCTTTCTCTCTCTATCCTTCTTTAGATAGGTCCTCTCTCTCTCTTGAGTTAAGTAGTTTTTTAAAGCTCTTTCTTTCTCTCTCTATCCTTCTCTAGATAGGTCCTCTCTGTCTCTTGACTTAAGTCTTTTTAAAGCTCTTTCTTTCTCTCTCTAGCCTTCTCCTAAGGTCCTCTCTCGAGCTTGACTTAAGTCTTTTTAATAAATCTCTTTCTTTCTCTCTCTAGATCCTTCTCTCTAAGGTCCTCTCTCTCTTGAGTTAAATATTTTTAAATCTCTCTCTCTCTTGACTTAGGTAGATATTTTTAAAGCTCCTTCTTTCTATCTCTCTAGATCCTTAGATCTAGATAGGTTAGGTCTTTCTCTCCCTCTCTCCCTCTCTCCCTCTCTCCCTTGACATAAGTATTTTTAAAGCTCTTTCTTTCTTTCTCTCTCTCTCTCTCTATCCTTGTCTCTAAGGTCCTCTCTCTCTGTCTCTCTTGAATTAAATATTTTTAAAGCTCTCTCTCTCTCTCTCTTGACTTAAGTCTTTTTAAAGCTATTTATTTCTCTCTCTATCATTCTCTAGATACGTCCTCTATCTCTATCTTGAGTTAAGTATTTTTAAATCTCTCTCTCTCTCTCTCTCTCTCTCTCTCTCTCTCTCGACTTAAGTATTTTGTGTGTAGAATGGACTCAACAAGCAAAAATTTCTCAAGTAGGAGTCAAGCCAAATTTAGATATTGGAGCAAACGAGGATGAATAACACATAGTTGAAGATAGGGAGGAGGCCTAAGTTCAAACAATGCATGTTGGAGAGGGGTCATGATTGCTTCCTTTTATTTGTATGGATGAGCATATGAATCTAGCTAAAGAGGTGAAGGGGAAATTTTCTTATATAAATTTAGATCATTTACTTGAAATAGATATTATATAGGTTGAGTGAAAATGTTAGGTTCACATGTCTTATCTCAGGTTCATGTTGTTTACCATGTATGTTCAGTTGTAGTGCAAGGGATATATCTCAAACACTTTTCAAAAATTTTCAACATGGGATTCATTTTATTGACTATCAACCCGAGAACAAGGTATATTAGTATAGTCACCTAGTAAT
>VDFB02271358.1:1157481014-1157732941 GCA_007258455.2 Sequoia sempervirens | reverse complement strand
TTGGATGGCTGCGGTTTGGTGGATGTAGCCCAGATTGGGTGAACCACATTAAATTCTCTGTGTTATGATTTATTCTATGTGTTTTAGTTTCTTTGTTTATTATTTAAATCTACATTTAATTGTTAGATATCTGCCATCTCTAACCCTAACATTTCTTTCATTGGAAAATGTGATGATCTTTGGTCGACGCAGATGTTTCCTGAATTGTAGATATAGTATAAAGCTTGTAATTGATCATTAGAAGAGGTAGTAGTGTTAGTAGTGGATTAAGGGATTAAGTTTGATCTGATTTGCAAGAGCTCATCTTGTATATAGGAGCATGTTAGAATGTTGCATATTTGATCAGGCCTATGAGCCAAATATGTAAGCCTGAATATTGCTAGCTAATTGTAACTGAGATTTCTGTTAATGAGAATGTTTTAATTTTCATTTGCCTCCATATTTTGTATTGCTTTGGTTGTGTTACTCTTGCTGCATAGTTTGGATTGTTATCTTTGAGGAGCCTCCTATCATGGCTACACCAAATTGGTATTAGAGCGAGCTTCGATCCGTGCGAGGTCAACAAAATTTGCAAAGTCATGTAAAAGATTTGTTGTGGGGTGGCAGATTGAGGATTCGACCTACAGTTGTAGAGGACTATTGTAAAGATGGTTGGAAGAAGAAATGTTAAAGGTAATGGAGTGCATAGAAATGCAGACCAAGCTATAATGGAGATGTTAAGAGGAATTATTTCCAGATTAGATATAGTTGAAATGACCCAAAGAAGAGGTTGACTAGTTGATGATGTGAGTGATGAAGAGGTAGAAGTTCAGGAAGAAGGAGGAAGAGAAGATCAACCTGGCTTGGATCAGGGAGAAGAGCGGTTCATAAGAGCCCTAACTAGAGTAAATAAAAAACCACATTTCAATCCACTAGATTATACTGGTAAGTTGGATTCAGAAGAATTGCTTGATTAGATAACAAAGATGGAAAAATATTTTGAATTTGAAGGTACCACTAAAGATAAGAAGGTGAAATTTTCTTGTACAAAGTTGAGAGGACATGCATCCCTTTAGTGGGAACACTTGTAGAAAGATAGGCAAAGAAGAGGGAAAGAGAAGATAAAATCTTGGGATTGGATGGTGAATAAGTTGAAGACAAAGTTTATGCCAACAGACTATTAGATTAGTTTGTTTTGAAGGTTGCAAAATTTGAAGCAGAAAAATTCAAGTGTGACAGAGTATACTGAGCAATTCTATAAGTTGAATATCTGATCCGGACATTTAGAGGAGGAAATTGAGCAAGTAGCCAAATATGTGAATGGTTTGAGGTCATCTATACAGGATGAAATCAGTTTGATCATGTTTTAGAGTGTGGAAGAATCATATCAGTGTTCCCTAAAGGCAGAAGAGAAGTTGAATAAGAGACATGAGTAGACACAGAGAGGAAGAGGTGGAAGATTTCAAAGAGGAAGAACTTTTGCTGGAGGAGGAGAAGGATCTTTTCCAGATCAGAACAAGAATAAGGAGATTAGTAAGAATGACAGTGTATATCAAAAAAGTGATGGTAACTCATACAAAAGAGGAGGATACGGTGGTTACTGGAATGGAGGATATAGAAGAGATGATAGAGGACAAGAGAAAAGGGTATTCTAAGGAACTTGTTATAAATGTGGAGGAGAAGGACATAGAGCATTTGAATGCAATCAGGGAGAGACGAGTAGAAAGACCGAGAACAATAGAAGATCCACCTTTGTTGAGGAAGATCATGCCAAATCATATAATAAACCGGAAGAAGGAGAAGTGTTGGTAAACATAAGAGTATTGTGTTAGAGTGAGTTGGAGAAGGAATCGTTGCAGAGGAAGAATTTGTTCTAGACAAGATGCAAGGTAGCTGGTAAATGTTGCAAGGTGATAGTTGACAGTGGAAGTTCTGAGAACCTGGTTTTTGAAGAGATGGTGACTAAGTTGAAGTTGGAAAGATTGAAGCACCCAAAACCCTATTAGATAGCATGGATACAAGATGAGCATAATATTCTGGTAAGTGAACAATGTTTGGTGAAATTGAAAATAGGAAATTACCATGATGAAGTTTTGTGTGATATCATGCCTATGGATATATGTCATATTTTGTTGGGAAGGCCTTGGCAATATGATAGACAGGCTATTCATGATGGAAAGAAGAATATATACACCATTGTTGCTAATGGGATGAAGTAGATTTTTTTGCCATTGGAAGATGTTCCTATAGTCGAGGTTAGTACAAATGCTAGGGTTTTTCTGGTTGATGGAAGAAGATTCCTTGATGGATTGAGACATGAGAATATGTGTTATGCCTTAGTTTCTAAGAAGGACGAAGACTTGAAGCATGTGGAAGACCAACCAAAAGAGATAAAGGAGTTGCTGACAGAATATGAGGAGATCATTTTAGATGATGTACTTGATGGATTACCACCTGTGAAGAGTATTAGTCATTGCATGGATCTAATTCCTGGAGCTAGTTTGCCTAATAAAGAAGCACACCGGATGACACCTACAGAGAATGAAGAGTTGAATAGAAAAGTACAAGAATTGTTGAGAAAGGGTTTGAATAGACAAGTACAAGAATTGTTGAGAAAGCTTAAGTCCTTGTGTAGTACCTGCTATGTTGGCACCTAAAAAGGATGGAGAATAGGGAATGTGTATAGATTCAAGAGCCATAAATAAGATCACAGTGAAGTATAGATTCCCTTTACCCTAGATGAATGACATTCTGGATTGTTTGAGTGGAGCTAAGTATTTTACAAAGATAGACTTGAAGAGTGGATATCATCAGATCAAAATTAGAGGAGATGAGTGGAAGACAACATTTAAGAAAAATGAAGGATTGTATGAATGGTTGGTGATGCCTTTTGGATTGAAAAATACAACGAGAAATTTCATGAGATTGATGAATGAGGTTTTGAAGAAATTATTGGGTAAGTTTGTGATTGTGTACTTGGATGACATCTTGATTTTTAGTAAGAGTAGAGAAAAACATTTGTTACACATAAGACAAGTTTTGTAGAGGTTGAGAGAGGAGCAATTGTTGAAAACATTAAGAAATGTAGTTTCACGAAGGAGGAATTGGTATATCTAGGATTTGTGATATTTGTGGAAGGATTAAAGATGGATCCTGAGAATGTTAGAGCAATAGTTGAGTGGCCTACACTTGAAAGTATTGGAGAGGTAAGATCATTTCATGGATTGGCTAGTTTCTATCGAAAGTTCATTTGGAATTTCAGTTTTTTTTGCAACCCTATGACATAAATGATGAGATGAGATAAAAAAGATTTTAGATGGACATCTGAAGCAGATCAAAGTTTTGAATTGTTGAAGCAGAAGGTGAATGAGCATCCTGTGTTGGCTTTACCGGATTTCACTAAGGTATTTCAAGTAGTTTGTGATGCAAGTGGAAATGAAATTGGAGCAGTGTTGAGTCAATAAGGGAGACCTATAGCTTATTTCAGTGAGAAATTGAATGATGCTAGGAGAAGATATTGAGTGTATGATAAGAAATTTTATACCATAGTTCAAGCCTTGAAGAAGTGGAGACATTATTTGTTGCCTAGGGAGTTTGTGCTATATACGAATCATCAAGCATTGCAATATTTGAATAGTCAGGGTAAGTTGAATCAGAGACACATGATATGGGTGGAATTCTTGTAGAGCTATACTTTTATTTTGAAGCATAGGAGTGGAAAGTCAAATAGAGTTGCTGATGCATTGAGTAGGAGAAGGAATTTACTGATAGAGATGAGAGTGGAGACATTAGGCTTTGATGAGTTAAATAATTTGTATGAGGAAGACCTAGATTTTGCAGAACCTTGGAAAGCTTGTAAGGAACCAGTTTTGGAGGATAGAAGCTAGTGGTTGGATTATTTCATCCAAGAGGATATGTTGTTCAAAGGTAATTAGTTGTGTATACCATAGAGTTCAACGAGGGAAAACTTGGTGAAAGAAAAGCATAGTGGAGGATTGGCAGGACACTTTGGAATTGAAGGCAGTTGCATTGGCACGAGTGAGAATTGTTTTTGGTTGTAGATTCATAAGGATGTCAAGATATTTGTGCAAAGTTGTAGAGTTTGTCAAGTTGAAAAAGGGAGTAGTCAGAATGTTGGATTGTATAAGCCTTTGATAGTTCCAGAAAGACCTTGGGAGGATATTAGCATGGATTTAATACTTGGGTTACCGAAGAAACAAAGAGGTAATGATTCAGTATTTGTGGTGGTAGAAATTTTTTCTAAGATGACACATTTCATGTTAGAAAATCAAGATCACCTGCATGCAATAACCTGTCACATGCAAAAGACATGAAGAACCAAAGAAGATGTTCTGTAAACCTCAAAGTAAAAATGCATTATTGAGAATCAATTATTACAAAGAGATCAATCCTTATGAAGGAGATCAGAAACCCTAAATGAAACCCTAGTGTGCACATAATTAATAAATAAATAATTATTAATGTGCCTAAGTTTAGCTTAAGTAAATAAAGGAATAAGTGACTTAATTAATTAACCAATATGATATAATTAATTAAGTGGAATAACTTATTACTCTAACACCCCCCTTAAGATGAACTTAGGAAGAAGCTAAAACACTAGAAGAAGATGCATGAAAGCAAAGATGGGTCCCAAAAACTAGGCCTGATCAGGTACCCATTTACAAATGCAAGAATGAGGTAGAGAAGGAAAAACCCAATGGGAATAAACCCCCCTACAATGAGATGACTACTGCAAGAAGCACTAGAAGATCACTGTAGAGTAACACTAGAACTTGATACTGGCAAGCAAGGAAAGATTCTTCTATTTACTACTAAAACCAGATGAGAGTCACTGATTGACTCAATGAATCATGATAAATCAACAGCAGACCTGATGCCACGAACTACTCAAAAACTCCAAACGGGAACAACCCTGGAATCTATGAAGCAACAAGCAATTATTGAAAGATGTATTACTGAAAATGAAGTGCAAAGATGCAAGATACACCCTCCCAACTGCCAAAACAACCAAGTAATCTCCAAACAACCCATTGGGCCAAATATAGACTAATCAATCAACCTGGGATAGATACAAAACAAGTGCATGGACAACAACATAGAGCTCCTCAATACCTTTCCAATGCCGCAAAGATAGCGAAAATCGGAGATCGTGGAAAAAAGTTATGAGCTCGAAAGCATTAAATAAACATCTAACTTCAAACAAAAATAAATGCAGTAAAATAGTAAAATACTAAAAAATAAACAGCACCACTGGAAAGCGCTTGGAACCAACTTTCTGGCAATATCTTGTTTTCCCGATTTTGATACCGTATGCCCAAGTTATGACCAAAAGAAAAAAACTGCTCCTTTAGGAAAAATTAGGGCTAGGAGAGGGCAAAGAGGGCTGGCCGTACAGATGACGTCATCATGACATCATGCTGACATCAACAAAAAGTGAGCCTAAATTTGACGGCCATCTGGCCGTCGGAGCAAAACATTGCCCCCCTGCAAGAATTTTGACGGCCGTCGAAATTTGCATGTGTGCGGGAATATTCCCCGTCCGACAGAATATTCTAAAGGAATCTTTAAGATTCCGTGCCCTGCCACCGAGTTGGTTTCCACCTGCTGGATTCATAGAAAATGCCATCGGTTTTGAGATCTTGGCTGCCGCCGATAGAAAGCAAGGCCGCCCAGAATGGAGGTTGCCGCTGGTAAAGAGGCTGTCGGTCGGCAGAGTGGGGACGGTGGGAAGGGCCCCACCCTACTAGCGGCGGCATACTTGCCTGCCACAGTAGGGTATGGGGTACCTTTTGCCACGGCTTTTAAAAGCCTTCAAAATTTTTTTTTCTAAAAAACTTTTTACATTGTTTTTTTGAAAAAAAATTGATTTTTAATAAAATTTCTATAAAAGAAATTTGTTTTTTCAAAAAAAAACAGACCGAACCTTGAAAAAAAAATCTCGGATCACGTGCACAGAGACAATACAGAGGTTGTACAGGGAAATTTTTTTTGCCTCACAAACAATTGATGTCGAATATAGGCATATTATATGTCAATTTTCGTCTCTCAAATGCTTTGGATTTGGTGGCGAGGTCCGATCTACCTGAAAATGCACTAGAAGCTTCACAACTCAGGTAGACAACAGATGCAGTGCATGTAGCAGACTTACTTTTCAGGGAAGACTTACTTTTCAGGGAAATGGTAAGATTGCATGGATTACCTAGGAGTATTGTTTCAAACAAAGATGTAAATTTTGTTGGTTACTGTTGATGCCAAAATTTGACAAGGTAATAGTGTCTTATGGGAAACTCAGTTTATGGGGGACCTTTTGCGCTAAACTGAGTGACCTATGGGTTTTTAAAGAAGTCAACTTCTTCTATAATGGGGGTTTGGAAAGGGAAAATGAAACAAATATAATAAAATAAAGTTTAACCTAAGGCGATGTGCCAAGAATTAATGATAGGCATGATAAATCATAGATCTAAGGGCCTGATTGGTATTTGTAGCATTCCATAAAATTAGAAACTGAAGATTATAGCACAGACAATTCATTCATTGACATAAAATAATATTGCATACATTCCTACTGCCAAGAAGAGTCATTAGACATGATCTAGATCAACAAAATTGCATTCAATATATATAGAAGTTCTCAAATGAAATGTCTAGACAATAAAAGCATAGTTTACAGTTTAATCAAATAGCATGAAAGAATAAAAAGGCCGAACAATTGGCACAGTCTGAAAGTCTTGTAATAAAATAAAACAGTAATAAAGGCCTGACGTCTTTTCCTAAAACCAGTGTTTCTTCAAAATTCCCCAGACCCTTTTCTCCCAACAGAGAAAAGTATATATAGTAGAAAAAAAAGCCCCCACTGCTTCGGAGAGCAACCACCTAAAAGATTTTGCTATCCCTTGGAAATGATGCAAAAATAAGAATATTCCCCAAGCTGTTGCAACATAAAAGATTTGAAACCAAGCATCTGGTCATTCCAGGCATAGGTGCATCTCTGACAAATGATGGTGATGGTCCCCACAAGGTTAAAACAAACAAGTGTTACCATCCTATGCAAATGATTATGACATGTAGTGGCCAATCACAACATTTGGTTCACCTAGTTGATCGCCTAAATACAAGATCCGCTAGTTAGGCACGTGGCAACATTTGGCTGCTCATGTGAAACTTTATCTTGCACCGTTGAAGAATTGCGCTAAGGATAAATGTGTTGAATGGGAAGAGCACTAACCAATAGTGGAGGGAATGATTATCAGATGGATGCAAAAGAGATGCGTGGCAACATTTCGCTGCCTGCGGTCATTATTTAATCCTCATGCTAAAAGCTTTGTAAAGAGTAGACACGTAGCAAGAGTACACCATAGACAATAATTGTGGGGCCCACCAAAATATTTGGGAGTGAGGGCTTCGTGGCACTTGAGTGGAGCCTGATGAGAAAACAAGAAGGAATGATAAAAAATGGCCTGCAACTACGACACATAGAAGTATAGTGGGGATTCCCAGGATGCGAAAGGAAGGGAAAAACTTAGGGTGTGCAAAGTAGACATGTGGAGGGGGAAAGAAGATTTTTTTATATATGAGGCTAAGTTGATTTCCTGCGATGCGCGAGATGATATCTAGAGGAAAATACACCTGAAGGGAGCTCGTTGAATATTTATTAACAATTTTTGGTGACTACTCGAGAATTTTTTTTTGAGGAATGAAGAACCCAAAATTTCTCTGGTTTACAGACCAGAGTGCCATTTCATCAGATAACGGAGTCAGAGATTGGAAAGAGCTGCCTGTAGAGGTGACCATTCACCCTTAGATGGCCTTACCATGTTGCACAAATTTTTTTGTGCTCCGCTTAGATCAATAATTTCTTTATAAGGCAGTGCATTAGGTAAACTGACCCTTGCTTCACAATGAAACAGTAGATATGCAAGTGGATGAATAACTCCCTCATTGTTAGTTATGGTGGGAGGATGACTGAAATCCCTGAAAACATCCGAATCATTTTCCTTCTCTTGTATTTTTTCTATAATTTGTTTAGTCGTAGCAATAGAGCCATTTTAGAGGAACGAGGATGGAAAACCCATCCTGTCTAACTTGGAGAAACTCTCCTGTATGTTGTCCATTGTCTTGCTCAGAGTAGTCGTGACTGCTTTAGTGTGCTGAAAGGTAGAGTGGCAATGGATAAACTTGTTTTCCATTTGGGCAGCAACATCCCTATCTTCAATTCCTGCCCTAGCGAGGTTTTCATCAGAGATCGAGTATAGCTCGGTGAGCAGATCTTTTACTTCTAGAACCTTTTCCAAGATAAACCGTGGGAATTTCTCAATCGCATCATGAGCCTCCTAGCTCAGCTTTGATGCCTTGGCGATGAATCAGAGGGTGGGCTGTAGTACTAGGCAAAATTTTTTAATATTTTCTCAGTGAGGAATGTACAACTACCTAATCAATGGAACAATGTTCGATTGTGTAGGAGAAAACATGAGGGAGCTTTTAAGGGAAACTATCTCTACGTCCTTTGAGTTAATGGCCTCAACCAACTCTACCCTTATCTTTTTCTCAGACGATAGTTGCTCCGCAAAGTTTCTCATTTCTTTATTCCAATTCTCCTCGGCTTGGGAGTGATTTGCTAAGTGCATGTCCAGAGAAGAATTTGTCTCTTGGAGCTCTTGTTCTAATTGAGCTTTTAGGCCTTCAAATTTAGCCTCTTTTTTTTGTATTTTTTGCTCATATTGAGCTTGTTGGCACTCCAAAGCCTCATTCCTCTATGCTATTCCTTGACTATACTCAAGACGAAGTCGCTCTAGCTCTTCATTCTTTAGCTACAAATTCTGCTCTGCCTCTTGATTCTTAGCGTGCAACTCTTTTACTATGGCAGGGTCAATAGTCTGAATCTTCCCTAAAGTCTATTCTTCTCATTCTCTTCTACTAGTGGCCTTTCTGTCATCCATGTAACATTTTCCTCTAGGGATTTCTCTTTTTTCTCCAAAAAATTAACTCTTTCCCTTACTACTTTAAGCTACTCATCCTTCTTCTTTAGCTGGCGACTAGTTTTAAGAAAGTTAGATGTGACCACCCGTTGTGTTTCCTCCATAATCTCAACCTTATCCTCTGATCGGGCCACCTTCATCTCAAGCCCCACCGCATATATTTCATAATATTTTGGGTGCATCTCCTCCTGAGGCTTGGTTACTCTCGAGTACATGGTTGCAAACTTTAGCTCTTGCTGGGTCTCATCATAAAGAGTTTGTATTTTTGGCTCAGCAGAAGCACTATCATCTTTTTCCTTGCACTTTTGCATTCTACTTGTGCGTGCTTCCTTTTTGCAATCAATTTGTGCCATAAATTCAACTAGCGACAAAATGAGTCCTCCTGCGAAAGGAGCACCAAAAGGTAGGGCATATGGGTAGGTAACCCTGATAGGCGCGTGCATTTTCTTTTTCTGAAGAGTGACAGTTTGTAGGGAGAAGTGGGGCACATTCCAAAGCTTGGTTTGAGGACCAGCAGAAGGGTTAGCCACTTGCCATGACTCAATTGGTGAATCGGCGGGAGGACTCATAGGCTAGAATGGTGAAGGAGTTGTCATTTCAGAGTCAGCTTGTTGTGATGGAAGAGGATCCCCAGCAATAGCAGAAGAAGGTGTGCCAATAGGGGGTACACCTTCAAAAAGTGAGGCAAGGAGAGCTTGAGCAGCAATAGCTAGTGTAAGGGTTCATGGAGGAGTAAAGCCGAGTGGAGTAGTTTGTAAGAATTGGGCAAAACCTCCCACATGTGTTGGATTAAAAGTGGGAAACAGAGGGCCAGTACTCATGGCAGGGATTGCCGCTGAGGCAGGGACAAATATCAAGGAATGAGAAGGGAAGAACGAGTGAATTTTACTTGTTGACTGGTCGATGGTGGCTCCAAAATCATTAGCGACTCTTCCTCGGCCTCAGGCTCCTGGCTAGTTGCAAGCACCTATCTTTCGGCGGGTTCTTGTGAACCCTCTCCAATAATGGTCTCTATATGCTGCCATTTTGCGGGTGAGGCCTCTCGAGCTTCGACAGTTATTTCCATTTGCTGCTATGATACCTTGGTTGGCTTAGCGGCCCAAGTGAGTGTATGTGAAGCCCTCGATACATTAAACCACACATTTGTGGCTACATAGGTGGGTTGTCCAGAGTCTTTCTCTTTTGGCGTGCAGAGGACGCGGAAGTTGTCGCTTACTCTTCCTGCTCCTTGGACTTATCCTCTGGGTCATTACTCTTATTGACACTAGACTCTGGGCTGGGGTGGTCATCATCCCACCATTTTTCAAATTCCTTGTCCTCCTTCAAGCTCTTATATGGGGCATCCAATTTCCATGTTTCTTTGCGATACTTCCAGAAGGCTTCTATCTTTTCATCAGTCCATTCCTCATCTTTTTGCAACTTGTTGTACATGGCGCATTCCATATGGAAATTCCTTGGCCACCTCCACAACAAAGTAGAACTTATTCCATGGCCCTTTGTTATCTTGTGTGAGAATACACGCCAGTTCAACAATTTTTTTTATCTTTGTCTTCCCCCGGGTTATGTTGCTTTTCCCAGTAAGGTTGAGGAACATGAGTAACTTTCATGTGCGGCTCTGACAAGTCATTGAAAGGGTTGTAATCCCATTTGTCATTTACCAAAACCAACCCTAAATGAGCTAGTTTATCCTGCAATAACTGATTGGATTGCTTCTTTAACAGAGTCACCATTTTGAAATTCTTTGGACAAGCGAAGAATCCTTTTCTCTTGGTTCTTGAGCTACTGCAGAAAATAAAACCAATGATACACACCTGCCTATACATTTCAAGCACAAGCACCCTATCTGTGATGCAGACTAGAAGAAGGAAGGATTGACCAGTGAAGCCCCACATCCGAAGAATTGTGAAATATGTTCCTAAGAACCAGTCACAAGCAGGAGTGAAACTCTGCATATATTCGGTTTGATCCTTGTCAAGCCGGATTATGTCACCTTCTCGTAAATCTTGCAAGACCGGAGTTATCAAATAACCCGAAAATGCATAATAATCATGACATGGAAAGAAAGGGTGTCCACATGGATACTGGCTTCCTCTTCCCCTTTTCATCAAAAATTGATAATTCAAAATACCTATCGAAGAAATCAGGGTTTTGGTGTAGGAACATGTGAACTAGGAAAGAGAGAAATCTAAACTTTCCCTCCGCCAGGTAATTTTTTTATTTGCCGTATCATTTCCTCCACCATGAACTCGGCGAAATCATACCAAAAGGTATCATGCTATTTGCGGAATTAGAAGGCCAGTCCCAGTTGAAAGGTTTCCACCATCTCATTGGAGTCTCGACTGCACACAAAAGCTAGCATTGACATGACATCCTGCATATCCTCGTGAAATGAACCACATGACAACGGGATACTTGGTAGTTTAGCACCTGGGACTCCCTTCTTACCAATTTCCTCCATCAAGAAATATGAGTTCTTTTTCATCGCCCTCCACATTTTTTCTCCTTTACTAGGGAAAAATGACTCAATTTTCTCTCTTCTTTTACTTGGGTCCAAGATGCATAGCATATTCCAAATGCCCTATGGGCTGATGTGAACTCTTAAGTTTTGATCCTCAATGTAGTGGGTGCTAGGGTTATAACGCTGAATGACAACGTCAACTATCTCTGGGTAGTAATGTACCAACGAGACCATGTATTGTGGAAGACCACTGTACCAAACCTTTCTTGTTGTAGATGTGTCCGCCTTAGGTGCCGTCAACCTTGCATAGGCTGCTTCTCTTAAGGATTTAGGGTTTTTTGTGAGTCATGGGTCATAAATATTATCCCATTTCTCCTCAACCCTTTTCTTATTTCTGCAATCTTTGGGCCTACTCAGCTCTATCGTATGTGCCCTCTTCGGCCTGCTTGGTATACCAGGTGGGCATATGCTAAATTCTCATAGATATACACATCTTCTAACAACCGTATTACTGTAAACAACTCTTGGCCAATCTCCTCTTGCATTTGCTGTGATGAACTCTCAGACATTTTTCTTTAGATGAAAAATTCTACAGGTTTTGAACTCTTTGTAAATTCTATCCGGCTCTGGATATGCTAAAAAATTCTCCGCACCTTAAGCCTTGGCGTATTTGAAAAGAATTTGAACATTAAACCTTTTCATGCAATATTTGGCTATCTTTTCTCAAGGTGGTAGAGGAAAGTGTGATTTTTGCATTTAATTCGGCATGTACAACTAATTCCTCAGCTTGTACAAAATGAATTACTTTCCATTTCGAGGCGACAAGAATTAATTATTGCATTTGGAAACTGTGTGATATATTGTGATTCCCTTGAAACTTGAGCTGACAATTTTCCTTCTAACCTTGCATTAGTATGTGTTGGCAATTAATATCTTGGACGGAATGATTAAGCCAAAGCAAATGATCATGACCTGAAAAGATATGGATCCTGCCTTGGGCTCTGGGAAATGCCTGTAAGATGATACAATAGCCTACAACCATGCAACTTACTGCTGATGAGAGCCACCTTTTTAAAGCTAATTAACTAGCTCTTATTAACCTAGCACACATTGAACCGTACCTCTACAGATGCAACTGGTCTGAAAATGTGAGCAAACACAAATATGCCTTTCAAGTTGGCACTTGGTTATCATCACGTTTTCTCAAAACGGATTAGCATGTGTCTTCTCATTTTTTCTATAAATAGGCCGCTAAGTAATGAGGAAATCACACATAGCATTTGAGTAGTTTTAACAATAGGTTATCAGTGCACTCCTAAGCAAGTTTTCTCATAGGCTAGGTGGTAGGCAAGTTTCAGTGTTAGTTAGAAGATAGAAGCATAGTCTCAGTATCATGGATACTCATGTTAGGTTAACCTCTTATTAGTCACAAAAAACTTTTCTGGGGGAGATTTCCACTAGGCGATTGAAAAGAATGACCAAGAATAAACACTCCTTGGTTTTGGTAGCCATAAAATGGGTTCTAGGTAGGGATTGTATAGAGTACGAGGAAAAATACCGTGTGAACACTGATATCTACTTGCACTTTTTAGCATCAATGTTAGACATTGGTATCCCCAGGCCTTTAACTCTGAATTTGGTCAAGGAAATATTTCCAAGAAAGTACCTGAAATGCCTAGGTGAGATTATCACTCATGTTGCATATGGGGTAGGCCTGCCAACAATCAGTGACCTCCATTACTACATTTAGGAAGAAGCGGTAGTTGTGTGGCTGCCTTTTCTCAGTGGATTCCGCCTTCAGACATGTGACGAGCATCGACAGAGGGTTACCTAGGCCTTGCACTTTCTATTTTGTAGCTACAACGTAATACCATTCTATGACGTTGATTGGTATATTGACTTTAGGAACCTGGTGTTCCCTCCACCAATGGAAATTGTGCCAAATGACTCTACTTCTATTGTTGAAGAAGCTGCTGACGAAGACGCGATCGACGCTACCGTAGATGAAGTGGTAGATGTTGCCATAGATGCATCAATTGCTGCCTCCCATGCTCTTGGATAAAATGCCTCCCTGCTCCTAGATAAAATGCCCCCTAGTTTCTTTATTTTTTGTTGTTGAATACACCACCTGCTTTACAGTTTTGTATATAAGCCTGAATAAGGCTATAAATATAGCGAGAATGTTAGAATAGCTCATATAATCATATATTTTGGATTATGGCTCTCTCAACCATTTTGCAATGTAAAAATAAAATAATATATATAAATTGACATATATCTTTATAAAAATCCATGGCTCTTTCTTCCATTCTGCATTCTATTGTATGGACTCTTTTATTAACACATGTGTTCATTTTCCTTGCACATGGGTGTGTTTTATATGTAAAGCAATTCTGTTGCTCTACTCTTTGAAATTATGGGTTGTTTCTCTTGAAACATGAACCGACTTCAAAAAAGACCGGCCAACACAAAGGGAAATAAAAAAACATTATTCACATATATACATAAATAAAATTCGACACTTAATGGAACAACTTAAGATGAATCCTATTGACCGAAATTCCTATGGGTTCCTATTCCATACTTTCTAACTCGAAAGTGTTATGCTCCTTGCACTGAATGATTTTAAAGGGGCCCTCCCATAGGCTATCAAATTTACCGTGCTAACTTGGCTTAGCAGCCCTTTTATCATATTTTAGTACTAAGTCTCCGCACTTTAGGCCTTGGGTAGAAGCTTTCTTGTCAAACCATCGCTTGACCACTTGTTGGCAGTTTGTCATGGCTATTAGGGAATTCTCCCTTTTTTCTTGTACTTCTAATAGTTCGACAAGCTGAACCTCCATGGCGCCATTTTGTTCTATCTCAAGAGATTTGAATAGTTGGAGCGCTGGAATCTCCATAGATATAGGCAACAGTGCCTCTTTCTCGTATACCCACTCATAAGGTGAAGTCTTAAGGAATTGCATAGGAGTTATGTGGTTTTCCCAAAGTGCTGCTCAAAGTTTTTTATGCCATTCTCTTTGGTGTTCTGAACCAATTCTTTCAAGGAGTCGGACTAGGTTCTTATTTGTTGACTTTGCTAGGCCGTTTCCCTACAGGTAATAATTTGATGATGTCTTAAGGAATATGCCATTTGTTAATGCAAAGTGACATACCTTTTCACCTAGGAAAGCCCTAGCATTATTGGAAACAATAGTCTTTGGAGGACCAAACCTTGCCACTAGTTCTTCGAGGAAATCCACTATCTCTGCCTCTGTTGCGTTTTTAAGCGGAACAACCTCTGTCCATCTTGTGAAATAATCTGTGGCGCTCAAAATCCACTTGTGCCCAGCACTAGAAGCAGGATTCATCATCTTGAAGAAGTCCAGGCCCTATTATGCAAACAGTTCATTTGCCACTATAGGTTTGAGAGGCATCACAAAATTCTTCCTTCTGTCAGTAAAGAATTGGCATTTTTTGCAAGATTTTACCAAAAAGTGGGAGTCATTGAAAAGTGTAGGCCAATAATAACATGCTCACATGATTTTTATGGCGGTGGTCTTAGCGGAGAAGTGTCCGCCCACAACGCTGTTGTGGAACGTGTCAAGGATTCTCTTCGCTTGCTCTATAGTAACACATTGTAGGAGGAGACCATTGAAATTCCTTTTGAAAAGGACCCCCTCCACTAGTGCATACCCACAATTTTTGTAGCCATTAGTATCTCCTCTTTTGGGAGGAGAGACTTGGTAGATACTTTCCTGTTTGCATAAACCTCATTCTATCTATTAGTCAGCAACCCTCTGATTTTGGCTCATTTATGAAAACAAGCTTCGGTTGCTCTCCTTCGGCAAGTATCTCCTTGTTCTATGCCATATATTCGCATAGTCCTCTTCCTCTGACAGTTTTAGTGGGTTTGACTTCAATGTCATATTCAAGGATCTTGGTGATCCAATTAGCTCTTTTTCTGTGATTTTTCCCTCCATGATATATTTGCGCACACTAGAATGTGGGACATAAACAAACACTTTGTTGCAGGAAATTAGATGGCAAAACTTTTTAAGTCCCTTCACTATTGCAAAGGCTTGTCTTTCGACGAAATTATAATTCATCTCATATTCCTTCAGGGTCCGGGAGTAGAATTCCACTGGATGTTCTCCCTTTCCTTCATCATCCTTTTGGGTTAAGACAGTAGCAATACTGGACTTGCTACTAAATGCATACATTATAAAATCCTTAGATAAATTGGGATTAACCAGTATCGAAGCTACGAAAATAGCATCCTTGACTTTTTCAAAGGATTCCCGAGCTTCGGTCGTTCACTTGAATGTTTGATCCTTTTTAAGCATTAGGGTGATCGGCTTAATTATTCCCACAAATTCGGAAATAAACTTGCTAACAAAATTTACCTTGCGTAGGAAGGATTGAACGCCTTTCTTATTCACCGGAAGGGGAAGTTCCTTGATAGCTTTCACTTGCTCGGGGTCAATTGAAACTCCTTCCTTGGATACCACGTGTCCTAACAGCTTGCCTTGCGGTACTCTGAATATGAATTTTTTTGGATTTAGGGAAACTTCGAACTCCTGACATTTTTGAAAAACTATTTCTAAGTGGTCAAAATGATTATCCTTAGATTTAGAGAACATAGTAAGATCATCTAAATAAATTAGAATAAACTTATTGATTAGCTCACTGAATGCAATGTCCATCACCCATTGGAATGTCGCCCCTATGTTGGATAAACCAAAAGGAATTTTAGCATATGAAAATGTTCCCCAATTTGTAGTGAACATAGTCTTGTGCTGATCCTCCTTCTTAACTTAGATCTGATTGTAACTGAAGAAGTCATCCAACAGAGAAAACATATCCGATCCTGCTACTATTTGTAAGATTGAATCCATAGAAGGTATCGGATAATGGTCCTTCAAGGATGCTCTATTTAGGTCTCGAAAGTCCACACACAAGCAGATATCTCCATTCTTCTTGTGGACTAGAACCAGATTCGATACCCAAGTATTATGCTTGATTGAGAAGAAAATGCGCGACTCAATTAGTTTGGTTAGCTCTTGCACCATTAACACTTCAATTTTGGGGTTCACCGGCCTCTGCTTTTGTCAGACTGGTTTTGTACCTTCTGTTAGCTTGATCATGTGTTGAATGATATCAGGATCATATCCTTCCAGATCATCATAGGACCAGGCCACTACTCCATATTTCTCGCAAAAACTGATGAGCCTTTCTTTATCATGGTGCAGGACATCTTTCCCAACTTGAAGGTTTTTTTCCATCTGAGACCGGAAAGTCTACACAATCACTTTTTTTGCCATGAACTTCCATCTATCATTTCTTGCATCATCACAATCAATTTTTTTTTCGAGAGTAACCAACCCTTTCGGAAGCTTGTTGGATCTGAGCTGCATGATTTGTCCTTCATAAGCCTTAGCAATCTTTGGTTGAAGTTGATTGGCGAATTCTCTCGACTGCTGGATGAACGAGGCAATGTGTTCATCACTTTCAAAAACCTACCAACTTTGATCATTGTTAGGAATCGCCGGTCATACTATTAGTCGTACAGAGTTTTCATTATGTATAAGATCAAAGGTAGGATCAAACTGAGCACCAATCACGACCATGCGGTTTGTGCCACCATTTTGTCCTCGGGGAACAATCTGGATATTGAAGGCTTCAAAACTCTCAACTAGGTCCCAGATTCGGTGCCGATAGGATCTCATGCGAACATTCCTTTCCGCGGAAACCCCTTAGACTTGGTTGAATACTAGTTCAAAATATCTGAACACCATTAATTGCTTAATGCCCATTCGCTCCGCAAGGCTTAAACCTTGAACTAATCCTTCATATTCGACTTGATTATTCGAACAAGCGAACTAGAAGCAGAAAGACCTTAGTATTTTTTTTTATCTTGTGGGGATATTAAACATATCCCCACTCCAATGCCTACTTTACCTCTTGCTCCGTCAAAGTACAATGTCCATAGCTCATTTGCTTGGCCACCTTCAAACTCTTTGGCAACCTTTGGGAGCACTTGGTCTTCATCATAAATTACATAGGTGCTCAATCCTGTAGCATGATAATTGTTGAAGGGGTCACTATCCATGTGTTCACTCAACAAAGCATCCTCTTGGTCATCCTAGTCTCTGCTCACCTTTTCTTCCTCTAGTAATTCAACACAATACATTTCTTGCTTGGTGATGTAGGTATGCGTGACTTCAAAATTGATAAGGGCTTCATCCACTACATGTTCAGAATGCAAAGCCTCCGATTCTATCTTCATTTTTGCACCATGTTTGGTTATGAGAATTAGATGTGACCAATCTAGGGATAGGTATCCACCCACCTTTGAAGTAAATTCTCAGGATAGACAAAGGCCGAACATGGGAGGAACATCTATGATAATAGTGTCTTGCGGTACTATAATTCTAGGGCAAACAAATAAAGTTAAAGGAAGTGCCTTGATGACCCCTATGGTTTCAACCTTGTTCCCATCCAGCTGCATTACCCCCCTTTTCATAGGTTCATAGCCGAGTCCCAAAGCTTCGGCTATTTGTTTAGGCATAACAGTGGTGCTAGCGCCAAAATCAATCATAGCATTGTGCAATAACTTCTTCCCTATAATGAGAGTTAAGAAGAAGGGTTGGGGTTTCAACCTATCTCTAACTTCGGTAGGGGATCCTTTTGCATTGTTCATAAGGACTTTAGCCGGCAGTAATTGATTAACAACCTCTACATTGGCTAGCTACTTTGTTGGTGTTGCGTTGACCTCTCCTTGAAGCACCTTCTGTAATAGCATTTTTTTCTCTAGGATAGTGAGAATGTCCCATAAAGAAACATTAGCGGATGATTTATTCAATTGTTCTACCACATTAAAAGGTGGAAAAATCAGAGGTTTCTACTCCCTTGCTCTTGTTATGATAATTTCCTTCCACGGTTGAGATAGTAGCAGTGCAGTGGAAGTGCCAAGTATTTTATCGAAAGCACCTTTAAGTTGCGGGCTAACTAGATGCAGAATAATTGACTCATCAGTAAATCTCCTTTTTGAGCGAGTGCTATATTCAGATTGCACTTGCGGTGTTTTGGATATGGACGTATCATTAGCAAACATCGTTTCTTCTTCCTCCATCCATGAGAAGAGTGCATGATCAGGAGTGATGTTAGATTCCTATTCTAGAGACATCCCTTGCATTTGCGTGGTAAGAACTACACTCTCCATTTGTGGCGAGACATATACATAACCTTTGTGGTCTGGCATCATGCCTTGGCTATGTTGCTCTGCCACCTTTTGTTGTAAGTTTCCATGCAGATAGTTCCGAGGCATATGCACATCACTGCAAGGGAAGCACAATGGATTGATGTCATCAATGAGGTTGTTTTGCCCTGCGGTTAATTCTCTACTCGAGCTTGGTGAAGTGCTCGTTAGCAGAGTAGGCACCAACACCATTTTGTTGACTGTCAGAGCTGGTGGATTAATGCGAGACGTGTCCTGGTACTGATTCTGCTGATATGAGGACTATCTACCTTGATAGTTTTGATAGGAAGGCTTCAAAGACATTGATTGGTTCTGCTTGAGAGTGGTTATGTCATTTTCCATAGTTTGCAACATTTCTTTAAGATCATTCATTTCATCTTTGGAAGAATCAGATGTAGAGGCTACATTTTGTGGTGCTACCGCATATGTGTACATTGACTGGGGAGTTGCAGGCATGCTAGTTGATGCGACTTCTTGTGCAGAAATCAATATTTCAGGAAATATCGGCATGATAGGCCGAGGAGGAAACTTTCCGCAATCTATCAAATGATTCTCGGCTTTGATGGCAACACTGTAAGCATCTGGTAAAGTAGCTCCTCCCAAAGACTTGATCATCATAGAAATGTCAGGATTGATGGACTTCAGATAAAATATGAACGCCAACTCAAGAGTCGGGTGTATAGTAACAGGGATCCTCTACCAATTCATGTGGAATCGGGCATTAAATTCTGTCAGAGCTTCCTGGGGAGCTTGTTTTATGATAGATAATTGATAATACAATGAAGAGCGATCTCCATCATTTGAGAACCTCTCATAGAACGGATCTTTGAGCTCGTCCCAGGTGCAAATAGTGCTAGATGATAGTGTTCGATACCAATCCAGCACCTTGCCTTTAAAAGACGTGGTGAGAAGCCTTAAAGCTACATTCTGCGTTGTGATCCCGTGCACCAGACACATGTCCACCACATCTTGCAGATGTTTTGCGGGTGTTCTTGAATCATCTCCAGTAAACTTGGGTATAACTTTCATAGTTGAAATCGGGATAGCACCCTAGACAACAGGTGCTACTGGGGCCGCTAGGGGAGTTCTGGCATCCCATGCCACGTAATTTGTGTTGGAAGCTAGCAACATGGTTAGAGGAACGAGTAGTGGGAGTGGAATGGTTACCAACTAATTTGCGGCCTGCATTGTTCCTAGTGGAGGTACTAGTAAATTGGGGTTACCCGTGGTTTGGGATCTAGTTACAAGTCGATGGCTCATACACCCTTTTAAAGTGAAAATTCATTTAAACTCGGTCCCATCGGGCGTGCTAGAAAAAAGAAAAAACTATTGACACCAAAATTTGACAAGGTAACAGTGTCTTATGGGAAACTCAGTTTATGGGGGACCTTTTGCGCTAAACTGAGTGACCTCCGAGTTTTTTAAGAAGCTGACTTCTTCTATAATGGGGGTTTGGAAAGGGAATAGGAAACAAATATAATAAAATAAAGTCTAACCTAAGGCGATGCACCAAAAATTAATGATAGGCACAATAAATCATAGATCTAAGGGCGTGATTGGTATTTGTAGCGTTCTAGAAAATTAGAAACTGAAGATTGTAGCACAGACAATCCATTCATTTACATAAAATAACATTGCATACATTCCTACTGCCAAGAAGAGTCATAAGACATGATCTAGATCAACAAACTTGCATTCAATATTTATAGAAGTTCTCAAATGAAATGTCCAAACAATAAAAACACAGTTTACAGTTTAATCAAATAGCATGAAAGAATAGAAAGGCTGAACAATTGGCACAGTTTGAAAGTATTTTGCAATAAAAAAAATAGTAACAAAGGCCTGGCGTCTTTTCCTTAAACTAGTGTTTCTTCAAAATTCCCCAGACCCTTTTCACCCAACAGAGAAAAGTATATATAGTAGAAAAAAAACCCCCACCGCTTTAGAGAGCAGCCACCTAAAAGATTTCGCTATCCCTTGACAATGATGCAGAAATAAGAATATTCCCCAAGCCATTGCAATAGAAAAGATTCAAAACCAAGCATCTAGTCATTCTAGGCACAGGTGCATTTCTTGCAAATGACGGCGATGGTACCGACAAGGTTAAAATAGACAAGTGTTACCATCCTGTGCAAATGATTATGACATGTAGTGGCCAATCGTAGTATTTGGTTCACCTGGTTGATCGCTCGAATATGAGATCTGCCGGCTAGGCACGTGGCAACATTTCGCTACCCATGTGAAACTTTATCTTTCACTGTTGAAGACTTGCACTAAGGCTACACATGTTGAATGGGTAGAGCACTAACCAATAGTGGAGGGAATGATCATCAACCAGATGCAAAAGAGACGCGTGGCAACATTTCACTACCCGCGGTCATTATTTCATCCTCATGCTGAAAGCTTTGCGAAGAGTAGACATGTAGCAAGAGTACACCGCATACAATAATTGTGGGGCCCGCCAAACTCTTTGGGAGTGAGGGATTCATGGCACTCGAGTGAAGCCTAATGAGGAAGCAAGAAGGAATGATAAAAAATGGCCTGCAGCTACAACACATGGAAGTATAGCAGGGATTCCCGGGATGCGAAAGGAAGGGAAAAACTCGGGGTGTGCAAAGCAGACACGTGGAGGGGGAAAGCAGATTTTTTATATTTTTTATATGAGGCTAAGTTGATTTCTTGTGATGCATGGGCCAATATCTAGAGGAAAATACACCTGAAGGGAGCTCGTTGAATATTTATTAACTACTTTTGGAGGACACTTTGGAAGAAGTTGAAGACAGATTTGAAGTTTAGTTCTACATTTCACCCACAGACTAATGGATAGATAGAAGTAGTGAACAAGAGATTAGGGGATTTGCTGAGATGTTTGGTTGGAGAGAAGACCAGAAGTTGGGATTTAGTCCTTGCACAGGCATAGTTTGCATACAATAATTCAGTGAACAGGAGTATAGGAAATACACCTTTTGAGATTGTTACTGGAATTCATCCTAGAGGTATATTAGAGTTAAGAGACATCAGTATGGAAGATAAAAGGAGTGCAGAAGTAGAGGAATTTCAAAACACATGAAGAAAGTACATACTCAAGTGAAACAACAATTGGAAGATATGAGCTGGAGGTATAAGGAGAAGGCAGATGAGAAGAGGAGACATAAGGAGTTCAAATTTGGAGATGAAGTGATGGTATATTTGAGGAAGGAAAGATTTCTAGTTGGGACATACAACAAGCTGAAGAGGAGGAAGTTTAGACCTTGTAGGATCTTGAAGAAGTTTGATTCAGGAAATGCATATGAAGTGGAGTTACCAGATGATATGGGTATATCACCTATATTCAACATTGTAGACTTACATCAGTATTATGAAGTTCAGTGAGGACAATACAATGGAATTGGAGAATCAGTTTCCTAAACAATAGTTAGTTGAGATTGAGGAGATTCTGGATATCAGAGATGGGAGGAAGACTCGTGGAAGATAGTACAAAGAATATCTTGTGAAGTGGAAAAGAAAATTGGTGGAGGACTCTTCATGGATTTCTTAGGCTGAGGTAGACTGTCTTGGTTTTCCTTTGGCCCTTGCAAAGTGAGAGACTCACTTTTCATTAACCCTAGATGTCTGATGCAGGAGCATCCTTGGTTCTTGGCAATCTTGCATCAACCAAAAATATTTTCCTTTCAGTTTTGTCCTTGTTTTGTTCTTTCTCAGTTCATGTTGGTGGATTCATCATCTTTGCTCACTGGACCCTGTGGATCTCTATGTACATCATGGACATGTTCATTTTCCTTATTCTAAGATTTGAGCGAGGTTGGATCATTTTTCGACAAGTTATCGATTCCAGATTTCATGACAGTTTCTTGAACCAACATCAGAATAGTTTTCAAGCCTAATGACTAATCTGATCATTTGTGGATCGTTCCTGTGACTTGCGGATCTTAACGGTGTGATTTTAAATGTTCCTTGGAATGTCCTTGACCTTCATTATAGGTCCACACTTTGTCTTATGCACATGTTGATGGAGTAATTCAAATTTGAGGCCGACTTGTTCATGCGTTCGTTATATTTTCTTTCATTGGAAAATGTGATGATCTTTGGCCGATGTAGATGTTTCCTGAACCATGGATATAGTATAAAGCTTGTAATTGATCGTTAGAAGAGGCAGTAGTGTTAGTAGTGGATTAAGAGATTAAGTTTGATCCGATTTGCAAGAGCTCAACTCGCATATAGGATCATGTTAGAATGTTGCATATTTGATTAGGCTGTGAGCCGAATCCGTAAGCTTGGATGTTGTCGACTGAATGTAATTGAGATTTTTGTTAATGAGAATTTTTTAATCTGTATTTGCCTCCATATTCTGTATTACTTTCGTTGTGTTACTCTTGCTGCACAATCCAAATTGTTCTCTCTGAGGACCCTCCTACCGTGGCTGCACCAAGTTATTTGTGAAAAATGTTGGTAGACTAGTCAATTTCTACCCTAGATTTCTGCCCATAACTCCTACCTTATTTAGCCCTTGAATGTTGGCCCTTACTGCACAAGGTTATATAATGTACGAAGACATGGAAAACTACCCCAAAAATTGGAATGCTTGGATATATGTTCATTCAATTTGTAACTAATAAACATAGCCCAATGAATTTTGGTAGGACCATCTTTCACATGTCCGATAACTTCATACATCCATGGCCCAAATTTACTAGCATCCTTGTTGCCCACCATTCTGCTCAACAAAGTTATCATGTCTTGAATATTCAGAATAACATCTGATCTTAATATATTTTTGGGTATTATGGATATGAGCTTGGTCTTGTCCTTTTCTCGAAATTAGGTTGACAACATAACCTTCTTGTCATTTTCTTCCATATTGGTGTATGCCCTTGTCGATTTCCGTATCTACAATATATTCATTGTTTTGAATATTGGGATTCCAAATGTATGAGCAATACCTCTAGGGTTAGGTCTATGTATACTCTTCCTTCCTTCAATACCACCATCCTATCCACATCATACCGTTGTATGCATTCCAAAACTAATTCTGGAGCATCTATTGCTTGTGGGAATCCTATTGTTAGGTGCAATCCACTTGCTACTATATTTTTGGCACATGGCTTGGTGTTAGGCTGCTAAACCCTCTCCATAAACTTATTTTCATTGAAATTTCCCAAGTGGGTGTTTGTTACCAACCCATATGTGGGAATTTCCTACGAAATGGGAAACTCGAGCTCATCCTTGGGCTACTTGTTTCTTGAACTCATGGTTTCCCCTGGTCCTTGCATGATTAGTATATAGATAATCTGTATACAAAGTAGGGTAAAATGTACCAATGTATTTTCTCTAGTTTATCCTTATGAAATTTCATTATCCATTATTGTTCATGCATAAAATTTGAGCTAATTCAATAAAATCATGTAAGCTTACTCAAAAATAACTAGACCAAGCATTGTTTTCATGGGTACCAGGTGCATGTGAAAGAATTTTCAAAACTCAACTAAAAGAGAAATCCCTAGTTTTATTAATGGCAACCTCGAGTCAGGATATAATTAAATGTTGACAGTTATGTCTTCTTGTAATTCAATATTTTACATGTCTTTACAACTTTAAATGGCATCTTGATTCTTGATGGCTTTTACAGGTGTCTTATCTTGTGCGTTGTGACATTTTGCAGAAGAAAGCAATACGTTTTATGTGATGAAAACTAGGTGTTTTCACCAACTTCCTTAATTTCTTTTAATTATTTTGCATTAATTACACTAGAAAAGTAAAATTATGATAGCTTAAGCTTCAATAATGAAGTTCTCGATTTGCACATTTTTATTTAATTCAAAAAGATTGCATGAGCATAGTCATGGCACACTTTTGGGTTTTTCACCCATTGCATGTATTGATGACTTAGAGACAATTTACACTTGACATGGAAGAACCATTCTACGAGAATTTCAACTTAAAACACCTGGCAATTTACTTTAAAAGAAATGTCGAGTTTTCCTTCTTTTTGAATTCTCGGGTATCAAGTAAGCTCCTGTTGTTTACAAAATGTTCGGGTGTGGGTTTAAGAAGGCGTTGGTGTAGTGCAAACGCACTTCAGGAAAAACATTTCTCCCACTTCTGGGTTCAAAGACTTTTATATTAATGTACGTGGGTTGGGAAAAGACTTGTGTTGGATAAATTGCTTAGTGGGAAAATTGTTGTATTTGCTTAACTTGCTCTTACTCTACTTAAGAAAACCCGATACATGAAAACCCAAAAAATCGATTCCCACAAGACTAAAGGATTTTCGAAAAATATTTATTGCTTCCCAAAACCCAAATTCAAGGCATTTTGGCTAAAAAAACATTGCTATTTTTAGTGAAAATCAGGTATTTGAACCAAATGTCACCCATTTTTACCATTTCCCCCCAAACCAAACAAAAGCAAGCAAAATGGAGAAAGAAAAAAGGGGGTTCCACATTTTGCGAAGGGAAAAATGTGGCGTGTTGTGAGACTACACAATAGTACCCCACTTCTTAGATTGGTAGAAATTAAAGTTCCAATTTTTTTGACAAAATTTTTGAAATCATTAAAAGTTTTGATTTGGTTGCTCAATTTTTTTTATTTTTCTAGGTTTTGATCATCACGCAGTTTTTATCATCCCAAAAAAATTCCAAGGCAAAAGACTTTAACAACTGAGAGTTAGGTGTGTTTTGGTTTTCATAGTGTTGAGGAATGATCATGAGGCTTGCTAAAACATATGGAAAATTATTTTAAAACTTTTCCAAAGTTTTAAATAATCATAAGAGATTTTTTCTTGGAATTCAAGTGTTGTTTTAGATTTAGAAAAGTCAAGTAAGTTTGGTATACATTTCAATGATTCTAACCTCATTTTCTCACATTTCACTAAATTTTAACCTTATGCTCACAATTTTCAAAATTTTAACCTTGAAAACTACCTTGCTCAATTTTTCAAAATTTCCAACTTTTGAGCATTTAAAAGAAAGAAAAGAAAAAGGTTAACCACTTTCAAAGAATACACAAATCAGGTTATGAAAGTGATTACAGATTTAAATCTTCATCTTCTGAGCGGTACTATCCCTGGCCTAGTGCCATTTGTATTTTAATTTGTAGTAGATGGCTCTAGGAAAATTCATCACCAGCAATTCACTGACAGAAAATTCACCGCCAACAATTCATCGTGGCGCGCTAGGTAAAATTCAGTGCTAAGTAAAATTCAGCGTGAGCAATTCACGCATTAATATTTTTTAATATATATTTCAAATTTTTTGATTTTATTAAAAATATTAATGCGTTAATTTTCAGCAACGGTGAATTTTCCAGCATAGTGAATTATTTGCGGTGAATTTACCTGTATGCTGTAGTATATAGGCTTACATTTCAAAGTCTCTCATGGCTGCTATATACAAGAAGGGACAAGAAGGGACTGGTAGTCATGGTAGTAGTTATGATTCGAAATGTACCTATCAGAAATCTTGAAGAAAAGTTTCAAGATGAGATCATGAAATGCCACGGCTACAGGGTGTGAACAATTATCAAACCTTGCAAACTCGGGTTAACATGCTTGCAAATATAGAAGAAGAGACTAAGATTGTAAAATATTTGATGGAGTACCTTGATGGTACCAAGATTGGCGCAAGATATCTACAAAATGGACTTCTTGAAAAGATTTTAGAAACTTTTAAGCAAACACAATTAGCAAGTGCAAGCCCGAATTTCACAACCTTTGCCAGCATTTCCCATACCTGTACCAGAGTGATAGTTTCAGAAGTTAAGGAGGTTAAATTGTTAGTAGATATGCTCTGGTTTGGATACATAAAAATTTGTAAACTGTAGATAATATGAAGATCTGTAGAGATATGGCTGCGAAGGAGGTATAATTCCAAATATAGAGGGCCTATTTCTATCAAATATTGTGAGCAGGTATATATGCAAAGGGTGAGAGGCAGTAAGCAGACCAAGGCAGCATGTGATTTCATGAGGAGCTTTAGAAACTTTTAGTTAAGGGATCCTGTAAAGTCTTAAGACCAAATGTCTCCACCGTTAGATGCACCACAAATTCCCACGCCATTTCATGGAGTGCAACAGTTTCTGCGATAAACTAGCTCAATGAAAAATCTAGTGCCACAAATGGAAGATTACAGACTTCAAGCAATGCAATTGGTAGTTATGTCTATAGTTTTATCTGCACACTCCATACATACATAAGACTTCTGTGACTGTAAGAAACTGTGGAGGCACAGTGAAGGTATGCCAACTGTTTGATAGAATGCCAAAAAGAAATGTTGTCTCATGAAATGATCTGAAATACATGGCTCGCGACCTATTCTAAGGAGTATTATTGCATAGTCATATGCACAAACAAATTTGAAAAAATAAAATTAGAAGCTTTTAAATCAAATGCAATTAGCAGGTGTAAAACCAGATTCCACAACCTTTGAAAATGTCCTCACTGCCTGCGCCAAAATGGGAGCTTCCAAACATAATGCCAAAAAATGGATTCGTTGGAAAGGTTTTAGAAAATTTCAGACAAATGCAAATAAGAAACCCGCATGAAAATGTGGAGGCGCGGAAAGGTACGCCAAATTATTGACAAAATGTCTCATAGAAATGTATTCTCATGGAATGTAATGGTTGTAGCTTATGTACCAAATGGATTTTTTTAACATGCTTTCAAAGATTTTAAGTTAATGCACTTGGAGGGAGCAAGGCCAAAATCCACAAATTGCACTAGCATCCTCCCATCCAGTGCGCTAGGATTGTGAACAGAGAGAAGGCATGTGAAATGTTTGTCAATATGCCTCAAAGAAACAGGGTTTTCTATCAATCTGAGATATGCACAAAATGTATTTTCTTCAAAAAAACTAAATTGAGCAATCTTTTCCAAGCATAGCTAATTGATAGCAATGTAAGGGGGATAAATTATTTGTATATCCAACCATTCTATAAAAGATCTAAGGTTTATACAACTAGCTGCCTAGTATCAAGACCTCTTTGTGAGAGTGTTTCAGATGGTTTTAGGAAAATTCACTGTCAGCAATTCACCGCGGTAAAATTCACCACCAACATTTCATAGCAAGAAAATTAGCCGCCATGACAAATTCATCTCAAGGAAAATTCACCACCAACAATTCACGGCTGCTGAAAATTCATCAATGAATTTGTCATGGCGGTGAATTTGCTTGATGCTGCTCCAGATCCAGATTGGTGCCTTACACTGTTTGAACCAGAAGGACTCTTGAGTTCTATATC
Organism: Sequoia sempervirens; assembly: GCA_007258455.2. NCBI lineage: Eukaryota > Viridiplantae > Streptophyta > Pinopsida > Cupressales > Cupressaceae > Sequoia > Sequoia sempervirens. Next base: position 1,157,705,034 of record VDFB02271358.1, on the reverse strand, counting down.
AACCATTGAGTGTAGTTATTGGTATCCATTATGGACATGTGATGATTCATTTCAAGGAGCATGCTACAAGGCTGAAGCTTTGATTTGGACTGCTAATTATTTGGAATATCCTTCTTTTTACAAACGCTATTTTGTTTAATAAACAATTATATAGTTTTAGCCATGTTTGCTTCACAGTAGGGGTAGGAGGAACTGTCTTCTTAGCTTTCTATATTATTATTGATATTTGGAAATTTAGAATACCATTTCTATTTCTGAAATGGATATGGATGAATGCCATTCTCATCTTTTTCCTGAGAGCAAACGACATATTCCTGACCTTTATAAATGATTGGTATTATGAAGGAACTAATAATACTCTTATCTATTGGGTCCAAAAGCAAAGTTTTTCAATGCATGGAATTCATAAGTATTGTGTTCACTTCGTTTATGTTTATCTTTGCAAAGATATTATTTTGGGGCAATGCAATGAAGTCAATGGAAAAATTGTAACCTAGATTCCAAAAGGGAGATGGATATACTTTTTTCTCTTGATGAAATTAAATATATAAAGGAAAGGCATGCAACAATTAGCAAGAGTGCAATTCATTTCTCCAACAATCTTAGAACTTATACAATAGTTAAATGATAATAATGATGGAGCTATTTTGGAATATAAAGGTATTAGTATATTTTCATAATAAAAAATTATACATTAAATGATGTGAAAAAGAAGGAAAAATAATTACTCATCTAGCATCAAGATTTAGGAGATGACAATATTAATTGATTACTAAATGCATTTCTAGGGTTTTGATCAACATTAGTTTTCAAGACTCTTTGAAAACATGTTGAAATTGTTATATTGCTACCAATTCCATCTCCAAGGTTGTTGCAAGAGAAATTGTTGCAAGTTGTATGAATTGGTTCCATGGTTACTAACATGCACAATGTTTTTGTGGAGATTATTAGAGATGACAAGTGAAGAAAGTTATAAATATAAACTTGTGCTTTTATAAGATTTTTTATGACTTGATGAGTACACAAGAATTGATCATGCCTCATACAAACTTCCTTTTTATTCAAGAACCTTATATTCATGAAAGAAAAAGGTACTTAGCAAATGTAATTAGAGTGCATGTCCTTGAAGGTCAAGATGTTGAATGGTTATTATTTATTTCAATGATTGATGTATTGATGTATGGGCACATTGTAATACTTGATATTTTTCATCCTTACGGGGAGCCTAAGAATTGGCTATTCTTTTCAAATGGAAAGATTTAAGTTTTATGTTCTCAACTAGCTAGATGGTGAGATAGTTACAAGAACAAATGAAATTGAAAGAGACAGACAAGTACCTAAGCAAAGCTCATTACTCAAAATTTATAGGTTTCAAGTTGGCTTTTTGGAAAAGTGACTTATGTCACTTAATGTAATTAAAAGTTAAAAAATAAACCTTGTTTCTAGAAAAGTGATGCAAAGTATAACCAAACAAGGTTATTATTTTATAAACTTTTATATTCCAAAAAGGTAGTTAGTGGGTAGTTATAAAGTGGTTATAGGTTAGTTATTAGGTAAATCCTATAAATAGAAGGCTATTTCAAATCTAAGGGAGGGACTTTTACACAGGGGAAACTATGGAGAAATTTTCACAGGGAATTTTTATGACTTTTGGCTTTACACATTGAATAAAAAGGGTTTCTAAAATTATAAAATTGCATAAAGATACTACAAAATACTTTTGGATCATATATTCCAAATGTATTTTTGAATTATTATTATTGGTTTTTCATATGTCAAAATGGTAATCCCTTTATGTCTTGGTGGAGATCATTTGTTATCTATTTTAATTGATGTAATGAAACACAAGTAAGATTTGGTATCTCAGTTTGAATGTGTTCGAATTACTCATCTCTTCATATGTTAAGATTTGTAATCCTTCTTTCATTGTCATCACATATTGAAATATACATTATGATGAAACCCCCCTTGTAATGGTTGTTGGTCACAAAGTCCTATTTGGTATTCATATGTCTACTAGTATGTTCTTTGTTATTTAAATTTCTTTAACTTATTTTCTCCTTTATGTACAAATTGGGTTAAAAGTACACAAAAACCTCAAACACCACTATTATACGAGGGAGCTACCCCTCTTAAACATAGAGGAAGATTGTTGTTTCACAAGAAATCTCTCCAACTTTTGGAGCATTATTTCCACTTTTCATTGGGCAAGTCAAGTATGATTTCAAGTGCCAATCCACTTAACAACATATTTTTGTAAACTTTGTTGTGGAGTGAAGTGTTGATGCATTTTACTCCTTCGAAATCTAAAGGTTCCTTTCCTAGAATGAAGGTTGGAAACTCTATTTGAAAGAGGAGTCTGAAATAATGGTTTGGTATAAAGGAATTTAGAGGTGTAACTCACAATTGCTTGAATAAAAAAGTGATGGTGAAAGTGATAATGAAGATTATTTTGTTCCTACATACTCATATCAGAAGAGGCATTTTCCTAAAGATCCCAAGCAAGTTGACTTCCTGAAGAGGTTTTATGGCAGCATGGAGGTTTCTTCCAATTAGATTCATCCATCTTTGTTTCAAACTGCAAAATATTGAAAAAGAAGATGGAGAAGAAACCCATTTTCTTGCTCATGATCATGAATTCTTACAAGAAATAAGTTGTATGTTTGAGGTTAAAGAAGATTCTATTGAGGAATATCATTATCCTAAATTGGTAATAAAAATAATGATGAGGAAACTAATCCTTCTCTTGTACATGTTGCTCAAGAAAATAAGATTCTTGAAGATCCCAAGAAAATTCAATTTTTGGAAAGCTTCTATGGTGACATGCAACTTTGTCTTGATAAGATGGTGTTATTCATTGCACTCATGCCCTATCCAAACAGGGACCCCATTTTCCCCTTTTCACTTCTTTAGGTTCCCTACCTTTTCTCTATTGAAAGTTTGGAGATGTTGGAAGCTTGAGTTGTTTGTGAGTTTCTTGGGTGTTGTCATTGATGCCAACCCCTTGTATAAAGAGAGTGTTTGAATGCTAGTGGTATTGATGATGTTCCTAGAATTGTCGGTATTGATGGACCAATACATGTTGGTGTTGTCATTAATGTCGTACTTCAATACAGTTTTAGAGGTTGTTGACCTGAATTATGTTTGGAGAGATTGTTGTAGATGGAAAGTGTTGCAGAGGTGTTAGTAATGTTGAGTTCGTGAAATAGGTTCACTTGGTTTCCAAGCGCTTTTGAGAAAATTTGAATAAAAGAGAGTTTAGGGTGACAGAGTGATATCAGTTCATTGTTTTGCTCCACATTTCTTTATGATTGAAGATATGGCCATGTAGTTTGGAAGTGATAATTAGAGGTGTTCAGAGGTGTTATATCTAGAGTTTTAGGGTCTGAATCATTCTTTAGTGGAAGATGTGTTTGATAGTATGTTTGTCTAGTGAAACGAGTTGTCTAGGAGAAATGAGATTGCTCTGCATTTCTCCGCAGTAAAGTTTTTGGTGTTGTGGATTTGGGAACATTCTTATATTATTAGTATCTACCTTCCCTTGAAGTTTTAGGTGTTGAGGTGTTCAAAAAATTTGTTTGGTGTATTGGATGTCAATGCTGGTATGTTTGGTTGCAAAAAATGAAGATGTTCTTGAGTTTTAGGTGGTTGCAGTAGTTGTGTAGAATATTATGATATGTATGGATATTTTGGAGTGTTTTTGTGGGGTATGTGAAGATGTTTTTGGACCTGGTTAAGCTTGAACTTAATTTTTAAGGGTGTTAATATAAATTTGGCTGATCTAGCATGTTAGTGCTAATTGTGGAGGATATTTGTTGGTTGGGAAGTGTTCAATAGAGTGTCAGTGTATATTTGGGTCCCAATCAAGTAATGGCATGGTTTGGCTTCACTTCTTTATATCATGAGAGTTTTTGGTGCCAACCTATTTGATGTTGCATGTTTGAGGTGCATACGTTTCCTTAAGCTGGCCTAATTAAGATTGTTTTAGGTCACGAATGGTATAAATGCAAGGAGAATTATTGTATGTATTGAGAGAAGAGTGTGTGATGTGAAATATGTGAAAGTGATCGAGTGTGATGATCTAAGTGCAAGCCCTAATGCTTATGACTTCCTAATGTAGTGAGAAGAAGGTGTCTACATTTCAGTCTGTTTGATGAGATGTTTGTACTTCAGTGGAACTATACCTTCAACATATGAGAGATGCATTATTAGCAGTTCAAATTGGGAGTGAGTCACCACTTCCATTCTTCTTTCTTCTGGACAGTGAGTCCTTTGGTAGTGAGCCACCAATAGAGAGCCTTTCTTTATCTTTTTGGATAGTGAGCCCTTGGTAGTGAGCCTTATTATATTAAATGTTGCAATTCATATATTAGTGAGATAATCCTCACCATGATTTTTCCCTTCTTGGGTTTTCCACATAAATTTGGTGTTCTTATATGTTTGATGTGTTTGTATTACTAATTTACATGTTTACATTTTGTTAATGAGGGTTTTGATGCTTTAAAGTATACAACTGATTCACCCCCTCTCAATTGTCATATGAATCTAATATTCTCTTTAGGAGAAAGGTCCTCAAATTTTTTGGTTTTTTGAGTCATCTTCCTGTAGAAGTTGAAAAACCAACTTCACAGTCCCCAAGAATCACCTGCAAACAATCACCTATCACATGCAACGGATATTCAAAACAAAAAGAAGAGATGTTTTGTAAACCCTCAAAGAAAATTTGTGCAAGCAAAAACTAGAATAATTGATTATTGAAAGTAATTGTTTTACAAATAATACAAAAGCCTTCAAAAAGGAAATGATGCAATAAAGAAAGAAAAAACAACCCTAATCTTATCTTGAGCAAAAAGACATCTCAACAAGATAAGGATAAGAATTAACCTAGGAAATAAAATATGCCTAAGTAAACTTATGCTAAAGTGTAATTAAATAATTAATTACACCAACACCCCCCCATAAGTGCAACTTAGGGAGAAACAAATTATTATGCAAAGATGAGTCCCGACAACAAGGCCTGATCAGGTACTCATTTACAAATGCAATGCAAACTAAATCAAACGGGGTAAAGGAGAAAACCACATGGGAACAAAAATTCTCCCCAAAATAGAATGCAATAAAATAACTAAGTGATGAAAGATGGAGGATTCCATAAGACCCCCCAAGGACACCATCCATCACAAAGATACATAAATGAATCCCCCCATAAGAGAGGAAGACAGAGACCACAAATCCCCCCAAGAATGAAGTAACTCCAAAAGAATTGAAGAAACTGCATCTCCTGAAAGAAGTGAGAGGGAAGAGGCCGAATGAAAGAAATATCTGAAGGTGAAGTAGGTGTAGCCCAAGATGCCTCCACAGAAGCAGGTGTGACTTCAACCAATGAATAAGTTAAAGTAGGTGAAGACTCAATAGAAACCTCCAAAGATGTATGATCAACTGGATCCCGCTGCATTGAAATAGAAGAAGCCACATTGGTAGCCACAACAATAGCAATAGGAGGTGGAGGAGATGGAATGGAAGGCTCAAGAACAAGATTCAAAGTGAGAAATCCAATGTTCAAGAAGCCAAATCTCTCCTCTGAATGATGATGCACACTAGAAGTGTGAGGAACAACTGTAGGAACAAAAGCACAATCAGTAGCAAAGTCGGTGAAGGAATATAACCGAGATGAGTGATCCACTATCCTAGTAGCAATAACTGCTCTACTCTCCAAGTGTCTGATGATAACCGGATCAGGTGTGAACTCCACAGATATCCTAGTGCCTCCATGTGTGATCTGATAAATGGAAAGAAGGTTGTTTGTCAAGTGAGGGACACACAAGACATCCTGAAAGGAGTGGTCTCCAAAACTAATAGACCCCTTCCTTGTAATACTCATGTAAGTGTTGTTTCCCATCAAAATGGGAGACATAGTACAAGGCTCAAAGGAAGTGAACATCGACTATGAAGATGCCATATGATGAGATGCTCCTGAATCTAGAAGCCATCTCCCTGATCCAATACCTGAAGAAGCACAAAGAGCATGTCCCTTCATATCTGATGAAGTATGTAAACCAGCTGTGCCTATGTTATGTTGTTCTGAAGAAGAAGAATGAGGAGAAGAAGATGATGCAGACATCCTAGAAGGAAAATCAATCTGATGTTTCTGAAGAAGATGTTTCAGCTCATCAATGTCCTTCTTGTAACAATTATGTTCTACATTTCCTTCCCTCTTGCAATATGCACATGGACCCTTATCCTTCCTAGATGATTTCCCCTTAGAAGAGGAGGATGAATCTGAGGACTCCTACTGCTCATGAGGTTTGGAATCCTTTTGTTTTTTTTTCTTGCATTTTCCTGTAGAAGCCTTCTGATCTTTGGGCTCCTGTTATGCAATAAGTGCCTGTGATGAGGAAGAAGGTTTCACCGTGCCCATGCTAGATAACTTAGCTTGCTATCGAGTGAGAGATGAAGCAAAGTCATCAAGAGATGGCATAGTGAATCTTGTACCAAGTGCATCCCTAGTGGCATAAAAGGTAGATACAAAAACTGAATAATCTGGTCCAAGCTTAGAAAGAATGGACAATATCAACTGAGAGTCTTCTTTCTGAACACCAAACTGTGACAACTACAATCTAAGAGACTTGAGTTTGGTGAAAAAATCCTGGATGCTATCAAAATCCCTAGGATTTAAGCCAATAAGCTCATTCTCTAACTAAAACCCTCTCATAGTATCCTGCTTCCCAAACAAAGACTCTAAAGTAGTCCAGATATCATTGGGTGTAGTGCAAGACTCAATGTGAAAAAGGTCAGATGAAAGAGACAAACATAATTTACCATAAGCTTCATCACATCTATTAAATCACTTTCTCTTTTCAGTAGCACCTGTAGGTTCAATTTCCATACCCATGGTTACCCTATACAACCCTTTATGTTTCAAATGAATCTCCATTTTTTTTTTCCAACCAAAATAGTTGAATGGAGTAAGGGGTGAAATATTATGTGAATCCATGACATAAAACAACAATATATACTCTCAAATAAAAAAATATTCCTCTTTGATCTAAAAAAAAATCCTAATTGCACGTTTCCCGAGAAAATAACTCAGAAAGTAAGGGCTGAGTTTTGAAAAAAAAATTAGACCCTTGGATAAAATTCTACAAAAAATAGGTTTGAGATCTAAGAAGAGGATGGAACCAGCTTTCCAACGCCTATTTTTTTTCGAAAAACAGAGCCAGGACGCAAAAGTTACACCTCCCGGAGTGAAAACAACAACTTCTGGCTTTGACAGGAGAAAAGGGCGTCAAAAATGGAAAAATCAGAAAAATGACCTGCACCACTAGATCCGGTGTTGAATTAGTTTTCCGACGATATCTCGTTTTCGAAAAAAAGCCTCCGTTTGCCCAAGTTATGAGAAAATGAAAAAAAAGACCTATAAAAAGGCCTTTGCAACACTAATAAGGAGCAACAACTCAACACCTTTCTCTTGGCACCCGGTTGCCCATATGATCGCCTGCTATAGGAAAGTCCACTAGGGGCTAAAGAAACAAGCTCTTGGTCGTGATATGATTGGTGGCTAGGAGTTTAGAGCCCACGGGGGCTATACTGGCTCCCAATCGCCAAAAAACCAGGGGCTATCGGTAAGAAGCCCGCAGGGGCTAACAACAGAGCTTGGTGGAGGAGAAGTAGAGCGCTGGTGGCAGTGGCGAATGGAGGTAGCCGCTTGGTTGAGCAGGGGTGGCGTGGCCGGCGCCGGTGGCGGTTGGAAAGGCCGTTGCTGCTGGTGGCCGTCGGGTGGTGGCTAGGCGGTGCCCTTGTTTTAAATAGGGAGCGCTTTTTTTAATAAAAAAAATGATTTTTTTGATGAAAATCTGCCTCAAACTGTGCCTTGGGGCAATTTTTTTTGCCTTTTTTTCAAATTTTTCCTAAATCAACGAAACAACAGGCATTTCTAGGGTTTTTGGACGCTCTAATTGCGATGGCGACGTCCGTTTGTGCCCAAAATGCTCTAAAAATTTGGCTACCCCTAGATCAACAAAAAATCAGCCTGGCTTCAAACCCTTGCATAGAAAAAGACGCTGTGAGAGAATATATTCAAATCACGAACATGCAACAACAGGTCTGGAGCTTTGATGCCATGTAGAAGTTGAAAAACTAACTTCATAGTCCCCAAGAATCACTTGCAAGCAATCACCTATCACATGCAACAGATATTTAGAACAAAAAGAAGAGATGTTCTGTAAACCCTCAGAGAAAATTTGTGCAAGCAAAAACCAGAATAATTGATTATTGAAAGTAATTGCTTTACAAATAATACAAAAGCCTTCAAAAATGCAATGATGCTATAAAGTAAGAAAAAACAACCCTAATCTTATCTTGAGCAAAAAGACATATCAACAAGATAAGGATAAGAATTAACCTAGGAAATAAAATATGCCTAAGTTAACTTATGCTAAAGTGTAATTAAATAATTAATTACACCAACACTTCCCATTATTTGTCAAGTTCGCATTAAACCAAGAAGATTGAGGTATTTTGCAATAGGAAAGGGCCAAGTGAATGTCATTAAAAGGCATTTATAATGGCCTTAAGTTCAAGTTCTTTCATTTCCACAAAGATTTCAAGTTTTTGGGGATTTCTTAATCTTGTGGAATCCCCAAAATTTCAAAGTTGACCCAAAGTTCCCAAAATCCATAGCTCCCTTAGATTCCCAAAATCTATGGTATGGTCAAATTTCCAAAAGAGTGCCCAATAAGTGCTCGCCAGCTATGTTGTTAGTGCATTTATGGCTCAAAGTTTCAAAAATATAAAAAGTTATTCATTTGACTCATTTCCCACCTTACCTTCATTTGCAAACAAGAAGAGTGTTGAGTAGAGGTAACCAAGTGATTAAGTGACCCTAAGGAGCATTTGTAGAGCTTTGAGTACATCTTGAGATCAATCAAGGTGATTTTTCTTGTAGAATATAGCTCAAATATTAGTAGTGACCACTTTTTATGTGTGCTTGATGATTTACTTCCAAATTCAAGCGGAATTGAGTGGCATTAATGTAGGGTTTAGAGGATTGAGGTTCATTGAAGGTTCAAATATGAAAGTGTTGATTGTTATGCTCTCTTTTGAAAAAATTAGAAGTAATCTTAGCTCATCCCTCTGAAACAAAGTTTTCAAGTTTTACTTCAAATGTTAAACATGCAACACCTTCACAATTCAGGCAAAAATCATTGTTTTCTAGTATTTCTAAACAAAAAAATCACAACCAATTCATTAGGGATCCTAACCCTATGAACTTAAGAGGAAATCCATCTAAAATTTTGAGACAAATCACATCTAGGGTTTTAGAGAATTCAAATTTGAAACCAAACGATAAAAAAACCTAGTTTTTTTCTATCGTGAAAATCCTTTGAATTTTCATGAAGTCTCAAGTTCGTAAGGAATTTAGGAAATTTATCATTTGGGGAAATCATCCTTCTAGATAGAAAAATTCAAAATTGTTTAAAATACACGACCCATTTAAAACCCTGAAGTTACTTAAAACCCTGAGTTTCTAAGGCATTGAATTTTTTTTATTTTTAGAGATTTATTTGTTTTCATAACTCATTAATGAAACACCTAAAATTCCTTTTATTGGAGATTCTTTGATCACTTGGAGTCCCCACAAATGATACATATATCATAGAATTCCCCATCCTAGGAAATTCCCAAGGATCATGCAAATGACTATTTTTTTGGAGATTTCCTACTTTGTAGAAATTCCCAAAACTTAGGTAAGTGATCCACCTCTCAAAGTTTCCTTTGTCGTCTAAAACCCTTGCATAATTTCATGAAGAGGCCTTATGTGGAGATTTCTTGTTCATGTGGAATTTCTGAAATATGCTTTTATGAGTAATGGAGTAAAAGTTGATAGGTTCCAATTTTTGGGGAAATCCGTGACCTTTTCAAAACAGTGAAATTCCATAGCATTGTTAATGTTGAATGAACAAGAAAATTGATAGGGGGGGTGAATCAGTTGTAGCAAATTAAAACTTAAAACCCTCAATAGTAATTAGATCCACATGCATTCATTAAATCCTTATTCTATTAGTGTGATTAATCATGAAATGAAGATTAATAGAAACAAAACCATACATAAGACAACACCATACACAAGACAACACCAGATTTATGTGGAAAACCCAAAGAGGGAAAAACCATGGTGAGGATTAGCTCACAGTATAAGTAATTACAAAACTGATACAAGGGTTCACTGCTAGAATATGACACACTATCCAAAAAGGCTCACAATTAGGGCTCACTACCACAAAAATAAAATCAAGAAGATAGAAGAGAAAAGTTACACAAAGAACAACTTCTCAATGCAACAAGAATCCACCACAAATGCTCCAACACTTTTGCAGCCTAGCATGAAAGATTTTAGACACCTTTAGCTCACTGCCTTCAAGAATCCAACACTTTGAATTTCACATTGCTCTGCTCAAATTCACTTCACACATCACTCGCATCAATCTCACATCTATCTTGATTCTCTCTTGCATATCACAACATCACCACTCTTATTTATATCAACCTCACCTTGAAAACCTTCTCCAATGTTGGTATCCATTACACTTACAAATTAAATTTAGGTTAGCACCTAAACATTCCCACGGTGGATAGAAACAAAGGAAACCCAATATAAATCCTTATTTAGGACCCAAATAGATCCCAACACACCTCAACACACTTCCATAAACTTCACATTTAGTGCTAACACAAGTTCTACCAATACTTGTGATAAATACCATAAAACATTAAGTACATGCTTCCTCAAATCAATCTAAAAGTTTTAGACAAAAAAATTCACTTGAACATGATCTAGAATAATCTTCACCTGAGATTCATCAAAAAATTTATCCAAACTCGCATCATATAAATACTTCAACTCATAACAATTGGTAAACCTTATTCGCACATTGACGCATGAAACATACACTGTATTGTACCCAATCAAATAAAACCTTGTGTTAAGAAAGATACAAACATTATAAGAAATTTACCAAATCCACACAACTTGAATCCAAACAACAGAGAAACGTGGAGCAAATACATTTCTCCCAGGCCACAAAAAACACCACTAAAAAACTGGTTTACATTGGTGAAAATATCTCACTTTGTACAATGATCCAAAAACCCAAATTCTGAATATATCAACCTTTAACAACCTTAAACAACATGTTAGATCCACATAGGCATAGCCTCAACACAAAAGAAACATGGAGCACAACTGAAGCACATTCTCAACACTATTTTTATTATTTATCAAATTTTCTCAAAAGCATTTGGAAACCAAGTACTAGAGGCATCATTTCAACTCATTACACTATTCCAGCTCATCTAAAAACACTGCAACAAAAAGATAGCTCTATGTACTCACAACACTTCCTCAACATCTCAACTATACATGCACAAACTGCAACCACTTGTTTCCCTCTTTTTCACAATTTTCTCAATATCCACGACATCTTCATCATGAAACAAACTTCCTCAACACATAGTTGACATGAATGAAAACACCAATCAGTAGACTTCCTGTTGACATCAATGACAACACCTTCATACTTGAAACAATCTCCCCATTTGTCATTGATGGTAACACAAGATGTGAAAAAACATCAAAGACAATGTACACACTCTCCTCATTTCCTCAAATTAGATAGCCTATACAACATTCTTGCACTTTCTCCCCCTTACAAGATTCTCTCTCCCTTTGATGTCAATGATTAGACAATATACACAACTTTCTCCCCTTGGTGCCTTACACTTTTTCACATGATTGTCTCTCCCTCTTTGACATCAATGGAAAAGGATAAATAATCTTTCATTGTTCTCCCCCTTTGAAACTGAATCAAGATACTTGTTCTAAATACTCACCCTTAGTAGTACACCCAAACAAATCAACAACTTTGCAACAATGACAACACATGAAACTACCTACTCCCCTTGAGAGGTAGTCACCAACATTAGTCTATAAAGGGATAAATCTATAGATCCATTGGACTGATGTATCTCCATATACATCTAGTTAAAAGGAGGGGCAATAACTCCCAACTTCTCCTGAAGATACTCAAAAGTGTCCTTAGGAAGAGCCTTAGTAAACATGTTAGCAATATGATCCTTTGTAGGTAGATACTCAAGCTTCACCTCATTCTCTATAACCTTCTCTCTCAAAAAGTGATACTTAATGGATATGTTCTTAGTCCTTGAATGCATCATTGGATTCTTTGAAATGTTAATTTCAATTGTATTATCATAAAAAATGACAATAGGCTCATCATACACTACTTTGATATCCTTTAATGTATATCTCATCCATAAAACTTGTGTACATCAAGATGTTGTTTCAATATACTTAGCCTCTGTAGTGGATAAGGAAACTAAATCTTGCTTATTACTTAACCAAGACACCAATCTGCATCCAAGAAAGAATGCACCACCACTTGTAATTTTCCTCTCATCTACACAACCAACCCAATCTGCATATGTATAAGCAATTAATGTTAAATTAGTATCCATAGGATACCACAAGCCATAATCCAAAGTGCATTTTAAATATCTAAATATACTCTTCACAACTGCAACATGTGTTTCTTTAGGTTCTTGATATCTAGCCACAAGAAAAAATGCATGCATGATACCTGGTCTAGTAGCAGTTAGATATATTAGCCCACCAACCATAGATCTATATTTGCTCCAATCAGCCTTAGGTGAATCATCATCTTTTCCCAATTTACAACCAGTCACCATAGGAGTGCATACTGGTTTGGAGTCTTCCATTCCAAACTTCTTCAACATCTCTTTGACATACTTTGACTGTGAAATGAAAATCCCTTTATCTATTTGATTGATTTGTAGCCCAAGGATGAAATTCATCTCCCCAAACATTGACATCTCAAATTATTTCTGTCTCTTATGCAAATTTCTTACACATAGCTTCATTTACTCCAAATATAATATCATCCACATACAAAACCACTATCAAGATTTTATCTTCCTCAATTTTGAAGTGAAGATTACTATTTGTTGTGCCTTTGCTAAATCCTTGCTGTATCAAATATCTGTCCAATCTTGCATACCATGCTCTAGGAGCTTGCTTCAATCCATATAATGCTTTCTTCAATATGAAAACCATATCCAGTTGATCTAAAAACTAAAATATTTCCAATTTTACCATGTAAACTTCTTCTTCCAACTCACCATTCAAAAAAGTAGACTTCCCATCCATCTAATAAACCTTAAAGTCTTTATGTGTGTAGAGGAGGGGGACCGACTACTCAGGACCCCAAGTAATAGGAGGGTCTAGAACAATTAGCTTCCCTAATCTACCTCATGCTAAGGATTGTTTAAGGATAAGCTTGATGTTTCAAAAGGGTGAAAAGGAAGGGCAATTGATTTGTCACTATCCTTCTATCAACTCGAGAGGTTTAGGGAATAAGGTGAGTGAATTATTGAGTCAAGACTATGACCTAGGCAACTCTCTGCTAGAGGAACCCAACATAGAAGATGGACGACAACGCGACGCGATGGTGTCTTGGTCGTGCGCTGGCATCTATACTGATATAAAGTGCGATAAATAGTCAAGAATTAATAGAAACTCACTAACTACCTGATAAAAAGAGTTTTATATGATGACAAAAAGCATAAAGAGCTAAACTATTGAAATGACAAGAATAACACTTTGACTTAAAGGATGGAAGTTGAAAAGAGTAAAGGTGGTAGAAATGCAACTCATGAGTGGTCCAGCATCTCACAAGCTCCACATGAATGAACTCCTACACATAATAAAATAGGGAAAAATGTTGGGGTTGTTTAGGGGCTTGCCGCAGTCAAACCCCCATTTTAGTGTTCCCACCTCCACAGATAGCCATAATAGCCACAATATAGAAAATGTGATAAAGGAAGTATGGAAAGAAAAAAATGCCACACAATACTAACAAAAATATGCTACACAAATCAAATAGCGATGCTATGTAAGATGGATATCACCTCCCAAACAATATACCCTCAAGCATGTGAATGGAGATGTGAGCTCACAAGTGTGTGGATGCCACTGTTGCCACAAAAACATGAGGAGAAGAACCAACAGAGTACTTCCTTGTAGCTTAAACAATGGAGAATGCTATGAAATGAAGTGTGTAGTAGGAAGTGTGATTCAAGAAAGATGTAGAAGATCGAATGAATGGAGAAGAAGTTTGTAGGATGAATAAAAGCCCAAAAGAGCCGTTCAAGGTCGGTCAAGGGAATAGGGCGTTACTCTTCATCGCCAATGGAGCAGTGTAACACCTATGTAGATTCTACAGGCAAGAATCCTATGAGGATGACAATGCATCACATAGATGTTCGCGCGTCGCGCTATTGTCCCTGATAAAAATTTCCTCACCGACACTATAAACAACCACTAAGTGGGTGGAAAGTGGATGGAAAAGGTGGAATAACATCTTCGGGTTTGACTTTAATAAGGTAAAGGGGTGTAAATGGGGAATTTGCAAGGGGTGAAAATTTACTCCATTACATTTTTCCCCCACTTTAGTGAGCATATGTGCTACCAGATGCAAGGTAAAGTAGATCATTTTTTTTAGAAATGTATACCTGAATCGTCGAGGAAGTAGACCACAATCTGGAAAACTTGGGTGTAGGAGTGAAAGAGATGGCTCCATAGGTCCTTGGACCTAAGGAGAGTTGAACAAGCATGTGTTGCAGATCCGTAGACCTACAAAAGGGTGAAAAAGAGGCTATGTAGGTTCTTGGACCTATAGAGTTGAACAAAGAGATCTTGCAGGATGTAAGCACTTCACATGTCCTTGGACTTGCAAAGGAGGCACCCCTAGGTGCTCGGTCCTAAAGGAAGTCAGATGTGAGAGGCTCCACAGAGTCTGATGGGGCCTTATAGGTACTTGGTCCTGCAAGGTCTATTGAAAAGAAGCTTCATAGGTGCACCTACAAAGCAACATGTTAATCCACAAACAAAACATGTTAGATAGAAAAAATCCATGTAGAAAAGAAAACAAACAGTCACACAAACAATTAACAATTGAAGGAAGAGCTTTCAAAGGAGTCCCTCAGGAACCCTTCAAAAGAAAAGGGGTACACTTAAGGGACACTCTGTTTGAAAGTGATAACATTTTTTGAAAAGAGAATATTTTTTTCCAATGATTCTAGTATCAAGGAATCCTTCTGAAAGATTCATTTCACTAAGGAATTTGAAAGAAAGAGCGCTCCATCACAAGGGAAAGTACGAATTCTATCTTACAAATTTAAGATGAAATAAAATTTCATGTAGGGTCCTTGTTGAATAATGCAATTTTTGAAAAATAAAATATTTTTAGTGAGGGATTTGTTGGCCACCAAATACACCTTCTAAAAATTGTAGTAAGATAGCCCCCCTTAGGATGGTGTGTGCTTAACACAAAGGAATGTGACATCATAAGGAGATAAAAACAAGAACAAAAGTGATGTTGTGGCCTGTAGAACATGGCGAGATGTAATTGTGGTAATTTTTTCGCACATGCGAGGGACAACACATGAGCACCCCAACATCACAAAGAAAGCAAAGAAGAGAGAAATATGAAAATAAAAGATAAACAAGAATGTAACAAATAAGAGACAACGAGATCTGATATTTTGGGGTCAAAGCTTCTCATAAATATAGATAGATAAATATAATATAATATAAATGAACTGTCATCAATCTCGTACTATATTAGACCATGTGAAGAAAGGCATGCGAAAAAAAAATGAAAATAAAAAATTGGGTCAACATGGAAGGGGGGCCTAAATGCCACCAACACTTTGCATCATCCCCAATTACCAAAAACCAAGGCACAACAAAGAGAAGAATGATGTGACAAAATAGAAGTTTTATGACGCAAAAAATTTATGACACAAAAACACTCCTATATCCAAGCACCTATGAGGGTGACAAGGGTCCTCCAGGAATACATTAAAAAATCACAGGGGAACACAACACACACACACATTCTAATCTATAGATAAAGAAGAGGCACCCCCTTAGTCCTCATCAACCAAGAGGTTGTCATTCTCCTAATCTAGATCACTATAAGGGGAGGGTGGACGAGCCTGCAAGGGTGGAATAACAAGGGGGGTACCCTCCAACTCTCTTGCAATAAGAGCCAAAGAAGAGGACCCCTTGAGGTCCTCTCCACTCAGTTCCTGTGAGGTGAACATCAGTGATCTCAAAAAGATCACCAATATAGCCAGGACATCATCTATAGAGTTGAACATGCACTTTATAGGAGTGCCATGTGTCAACTAAGTAGGAGATGAGGGAGGTGCCTGAGATCCATTGCTAACCTCTTCGAAGGACTCGAGGGTAGTGACGAAATCAGGGGACTACTCTAGGGATACCTCCATCTCTAAGATGGCATAAGCTAGAGTGGGACTAACTTCCAAACAAGGGGATCCCTTCTTCCGACCCTCGTTAGAAGTAGGGTTGTCCTCCATCTTTTGCTTCATTGGGGATGAGAGATCCCCACAAATGAAGTAGAAGGCAAGGAGGAAAAGGAGAAAACTTCAACGAACACCACTAAGGTGTTCAACATGTCTATGGGTTTGGAAAAAGGTGGGATATCTGGAAGGGACATCAAAAGGGTAGGCTCAGTTGAAGGAGAAACAAATACTTGCACCCTCTTTAGGTGAGGATCATTTACGCTCGTGGGGGGAGCTAGAAGCAAGATTGAGGCAGAGGGAACTGAAGTAGGAGGCACTAAAGAGGACTCAATAGAAGATGTCAAAGCAGGAGCTGTTGGCTCCCCTTCCTTCTTTTGCAAGGTAGCCTGCTCAGTGGCTAGAGCCTTCCTCTGATGCTTATACTCACATGAAAGGTGGTTTCTATGGCTCTGGGAGCTAGAGGTTGCGGCTTGAGAAGGGATGGAAGGCTCTTGTTCAACCATCGGGGTATCCATGACAACCTTTTTTGGTGGAGGGAGTGAATCCTGGATGGAACAAAAGGAAGAGATGGAGAAGTAGATGTAGCAATAGGGGGAGAAAACTTGAGCTCCTCGACAGTGGGCCTCTTCCCATTTGTTACCTTAGAGGTAGGAGCAATAGGAGGCCACAAAGGCTAAGATGCAAAGGTGGCTCCATGGGGACCCTTCCCCTTACCATTAAAAATGGGCTAATGAACCATGGGTAAGAAAGGAAGTTCAAATGCCTAATTCTTGGACTTTCGCCAAGTGGGCACCATCAAACTCCCCAAGAGACACATAGGGGCAGAATTTGAAGGCGCTGCAATAGGGAAGGAAGTTAAGGTAGGTGGAACTATAGAAGAAGAGGAAGAAGGAGGAAGGCCTTGAGCACGAGTAGGCTTCCCCTTCCCCCTTTGGGAGCAGGAGGCAGCCTGCTATTGCACTACAGGGTAAGTCACTTTCGGTTGCACCTTTCCCTCAATCTTATACTTAACATAGTTATGATAAAGTAGGTCTAATGGATGGTATCCAGTGTTGTGCATGAAATGCACTGCACCTTTGTGGGGGAATTTCAAACATTTATGAATAATAGAAGTGACTTCATTCATAGAAGCTAGCCAAGTGATGCCTACCTTCACCCTGAAAAATTTAGATTTTGGAATGACATCAAATGTAACATCCATGACCCTAGGTCCCACTGGATGAAAAGTGTTATAGAGCCATAAGGAGAAAGAGAGACCATCATGAGTACGTATAGTTGTCTTTGTCCTCTCATATACCTCCTATAAAGAATTCAGAAAAAGAGTCTCTTCCATAATAACATTCATGTGGCTCGTGGGGCCCACAAGGACTCCTGTCATAATGTTTTCATTGACACGAGGAGGAATGTATAGAGAAGAGGATTTGTTATTCATGGGTAGGTCCTGCGATGTAAAAGTCACATCTGGTAAACTAACTGTAGGTTGAGGGGGAGGAGTAGGAGTAAAAAATACCACATTTATGTATGTAGAAGGAACTTCATCTATAGGACCAAGAATGGAAGGCTCAACAATCAAATTAGCATCTAATGTGATGGAAATAGATCCGTGTAGATCTGCAATTCATTGTTTGCCTTAGCAACAAAATTGTTTGCATTCTGCTTCTTACCATCAAGGTAGATGGTACCATCGTCGATGCGATCCTGTGTCTCATGAAGCAGGTGAATACAACATTCAGTATCATGCCCGTGGACATGATGGTATTGGAAGAACACGTTTCCATCATACCAATCGAGATAAGGATCTCTGAGAGGTCGAGGATCTTCCAATGTTAGTGTAGACATCCAATTTGATCACTTCCATATGTTCAAACACGTCTCCTTAGTCATCCGGCTGTTTATCCCCTTTGTTAATATTAATCAAATCATTTGATTAATTAATACCTTGCATCTTACATAAGGGTCATAAAGTATTTAATTTAATAAATACTTTACCCCTCTTCCTCCTCTAAATTAAATAAATACACCATTTTATTTAATTTAGTCATATTCCCCTTTTGGAATTAAAATTCATTTTTTAATTCCTCTTTTCTCTCTCATGGTCACATCCTCCAACTTTTGCAAGTTGGTCTCTAATCCATCTTAATTCCTTCATCTTCTTCTAATTAACTAGGGTTAGCATGTGCACACCCTTAGTCATCATTATGGTCACATCCTCCATACTCTCCCACTTGCTTCTAATGGGTTATTAGCCCATCTAATTAAGTACTTGCACAACCTTAATCATGTGGTTAGTACAACCTAATCCTCTTCCCATTTATGGCATGTGTCCTTAAGTCAACCTTATTAAAGGCTTTCTCCTTTTGGGCAAGGCACTCCACTTCCCCATGTGAATTTTTAATTCACCTTTTAATCCCCCAATGCACCCAAAAGGAATTTTTAATTCCTTCACTTCTCCCCACATGTCCTCTATTTATTATTTATTTTTCCCATGTCCCCATGACAATATTTGAATTTTTTTTAATTCCTCACATGTCCTCTCACCCACATGGGGACAAGGACCTCCTTTATGAGGAGATCTTGTCCAATACCAAGGTACTTTGTACCCCCTCCATGTCATGTACTATTCTTCCACCTCATGTCCACTTCACATTTTAGGGCTATATCACATGCCACATGTCAAGATGTGAGGGCTTGTGAGTTCTCAACTCACCTTAGCCCTACATCTTGATCATTGGTGGCTCAATCTTGGCCATCCATCTCTTCTAGGAATTCTCAAAATTCTTATAAATACCCCCTCTTTTCTCTTATTTTGGGGAGATCATTATGCTAGCCAAACTCTTGCAATTTTATTTCTCAATCTACACTTAGCCATTTTCATGTTTTCATCCACTTGCACTCATCCTCACAACATCATTTAGCTTGCATCTTGTGCCATCCAATGAGCATACACATCAAAGATCGAAGGGCCAACCAAAGGATTGATTCGAGACAAGGTATAATGTTCCATTTGTTGCTTTTCATCTTGTGTTGATTCCAACTTAGGCTAATCTTGAGGTGTAGGTTGTTTTGGTGTTTATTTGCACTCTTTTGTTTGCTGCTCATTTTCTAACGCATATATTCGACCTATCACAGTTATAATATTATCCTTCAATGGATTTTGCAAAATAGAAGAATAAGAAAAGTAGGAGGTAACACGAGGATAAGTCGCTGAATTCATGTTTTATGAGGGAATTATCAATCACGATTGTCGGTGAGTGAACCCATCTCAGACCAGGTACAGCCCTTGATTACGCAGTGAGGCCTTACCACCCGAAGTTTTCGCCGCGGTTAAGCCCGTTCATTTGTTTACTTCAATATTTGCTTGCGCCAAGCCAGCGTTGCGCCCAAGATTCCATAATGGCATCAGTTTAGCTCTCATCAATTGAAGAGGAGGCTTTCACCGCGGTTATGAATGGTTCATAACGCCACTTGTTGAAGGTTTGCAATGGGGTAAACTCGCTTGGCTTAACCTTGGAGAAAACTCCTGTTAGCTGCCGCTTAGCCGAGCGCATCGATGAGTGAATCTCCCCAGACTCACCATGCCACCTCGTGAGCATCACCCAGATGCAGCTTATGCTAAGGACCATTCGATATCATGAGAGATGGGTTCTTTGAACCATATCATGAAACATGGGTCAATTTGACCAAAACTACACGCTGAACTCGATAGCAATATCATAATTGACACATCAATAAAAATACCTCTCTACTTATCAATTGATGAGCTAAAGGGCTCTATTATGAATGGTTCATAAGGCACAACACTTGCTGAATGTTTTGCAATGGTAATAACTCCGCGCTTAACCTTGAGAAAACTCTGTTGCGGGCTGAGATGGAGTAGTACTGGATGGGTGACTCCTCGAGACGGACTGCTTCACTGGAGCATCACCTAGATGCAATGAGTGCTAAGTGGACCATTGATATCATGAGATGGGTTCTTGTTGAACCACTACTCATGAAACATGGGTCAATGAGTTTGACTCGAAACTACACGGTTGAATCGATAGCAATATCATAATTTGACACGCTGTGGAAAAATACCTCCTACTTATCAATTGATGAGCTAAAAGGGCTCTATTATGAATGGTTCATAAGGCACAACACTTGCTGAAGGTTTTGCAAATGGTAACAACTCCGCTTAACCTTGGAGAAAACTCGTTGCGCGCTTGAGCGGAGCAAGCATCGGGATGGGTGACCTCGAGATGGACCAAGGCTTCACCTTGTGAGCATCACCTAGATGCAATGAGTGCTAAGTGGACCATTCGATATCATGAGAGATGGGTTCTTGTTGAACCACTACTCATGAAACATGGGTCAATGAGTTTGACTCGAAACTACACGGTTGAATCCTGATAGCAATATCACAAGAAGAATAAGATTCAAATAGTTTAGTAAACTATCTATTGTACTTGAGGCCTTTGTCATTAGACACGGTGACTACATTTGAAATAGATTTTCCTTTTCCTAAAATTGATACTATAGATCTTCCTTCGGGATGGGATCGTGAGGAAGATCCCCCGAACTAAGCAACCGTTTGTTGATACTCTCACAATTTTGTACACAGATGTGTGAAAGAAGGGTACTTTATTAAGGAAAACTTCTCCTGCCAAGGTCATTGTAGGTTGCCAATGAACACCTTCTATACATCTGAGTTAGGTAGTAGGTATGAGATTTGAGAGAAGAGTTGTTGGTACTGAGCAATGAAATAAGTAATCTTATCATTCTCTCCTTGCTTATATATAATGATTTTAGTTTTCTCTTACTTATTCTTTTGATTTCTTTTCTCTTTGTATATTCAAATTTTATTTAATTCTTTTAATTTTTTGAATTTTAAAGGCATCCGTTATGCTTTCACGCCCCTCTCAACCTTGAAAAGGAGGATCCCTTCACTTAAAGACTCCAAGGACTTCCTCCTTGAATTTGGAGTCTATAAGATTGTTTGCTCTTGTGGCATGCCTTACATAGGTGAAATTGGGAATTCTATCAACACCAGAATCAAAGAGCATTGTGCTGACATTAGGCATGAGTGGGTTCTCAATTCTGCCCCATCCGACCATTCCTCATCCACCAAGCATCATATTTGTCTTGAAAACACCCAAATTTTGTTCAAAGAAGACAATTTCTTCAAGATGAAGCTCATAGAATCCTTTGAACTAGCCAACCTAAAAATCCATCTTTAGACCTCTCTCTTCTTTCTTTGTCCCTCTCGATACCTCTTCCTTCTTGCCTTCTTTCTCTCCATGCTCTGGCTTTAGGGAGTTCATCCCCTCGCTTCATTTCTCCTCCTTGGTTGTTGGTCATTTGTTTCCTTTTTGTTCTTGTCCTTTTTTTGGAGTGCTTTCCTTTACATTTTTTCATTTGTTCTTGCGTTATTATTAAGTTTTAATTTTGTGTTTCCTCTTTGATTTTCATTTTTCTTGTTAGTGTAGACATTGAAAAATGGCTTAGGCCTGCTACTGCATTTTTTATCATCAATTCAATATACCCACAAAATGCTTAAATGATTTTATCATTTACTTATAACTTAACATCCTAATTCCTCTAATTAATTAAATAGTTTAAACCATTTAATTAATTCATTTCATTATTCTTCCAAAATTGATTAATTAAGTAAATTACATCAATTTACTTTAATCACGTCGCTAATTAATTCTAATCTCTTCTTTTGATTAATTAAATAAGTTTCCTAAATTTATTTAATTACATCATTTAAATTAAATCTCTTCTTCTTACTAATTAAATAAGTTTCCCAAATTTATTTAATCTCCCACATTTAATTAAATAAATGATTATTCATTTAATTATTTAATTCTATCTTCTCATTTAAAGTGCTTCCTTAAATTGAATATTTATTTTTGATTATGGAATCACGTACACAACTTCTTCCCCAAAGAAAGGAATCAATTTTATAATTAATTCCTCTATTTGAGCACATGTCTCCTACATTTTCAATCTAATATCTCATGCATAATTCTCTCCATTCTTGACTAACACTCTCTCTCAGTTCACTCACCTAATTGATTTGTCATCTCCTTTTGACTCACACACTCTTTCAGTTACATCTCTTGACTAATTAATCAAATTAGCTACTATCCAATCAATCTAATCAATCAAGTCACTTAACTATTCAATCAGATCCTCACACTCGATTTGGATCATTCAAACACAAATCAATCTCATCTGTCGATGTGAAGTTTCTATAAAAGAATCTTTTTAATTTCATTTTTGGTAATCACAATCTTCAAAGTTTTGCTGTCAAAATACTTATAGGATAATATTGCACACTCACGATCTGAGGGTATTTTAAACATTTCAAAGCAAAGTTGAGGAGAATAATGGAGATGAGTCAAGGAAGCATGAGAATTAGGTGATATTTTTCTTGTTTATTGAATTCTTTTGTTGCATTGCACTTCATTATCGATTTGAGGATTTTAGCATGATCTAGGCAATTTGTGATTGTTGTCATTGTTATGATTTCTTTGTTCCTGTTCATTTTCCCTTATTACATTTGGCTTCCTGGCATTTTTCAGTCCATATGAAAGGGATCCCTTTATGTACAATAGGTATTGAAATTGATGGAATTTGTTAGCGAGTTGAGCAATGAATCTCCTAATAGATTGTAGTCTCCCTTGTAAGGACCTTAATTGACTGATGTTTCTTGGGGGAGGCATGTCTATGATGGCTTTTACCTTGGCGGGATCAACTTCTATGCCTCACTACGAGACGATGTATCCCAATAATTTTCTAGACTTTACCCCAAAGGCACACTTCTTCGTGTTGAGACAAACCTTGCACTCTTCTAGTCGTTGAAAGATCTTGTCTAAAACCTTTAGGTGATTAGCTCTAGTTAAGGACTTTGCTAGGAGATCATCAACATAGTCCTCCATTAGTGTATGCATTAGGTCATGAAATATTGTAGTCATTGCCCATTGGTATGTAGCTCTTGTATTTTTCAGCCCAAAGGGCATGACGTTGCACACTATTGGTCTACCTCATATCATGGTGTTTCTTGTCCGTTGGAATAAATTTCCCAATGATGATTAAAATGCAAATGCTTAGTATAAGGACAACAAAGTGAGGACATATCTTTCTTTCACGCTAACATAAATCATCTTCAAGCTAATTGATTTTGTTCATCACCATTGAACTTCTGGCTATCTAATTACCTAATAAGGACAATTTCCAATTTTTTTAGAATTTTTCAAAAATTCATCAATTTTCTCAAGGGGGCATACCTTTACCTTTTTCATACTAGGGCATGACTAGGGCATGCTATTCTTTATTCTTTGACACAAATGCCGAAATGACATTATGTTAAAGAGGGACAAAATGCAGACACTGAAAATGGCTTAGGCTTGCGACTACATTTTTCATCATCAATTCAAGATACCCACAACACGAATTATAACTTAACATCCTAATTCCTCTAATTAATTAAATAGTTTTAACCATTTAATTAATTCATTTAATTATTCTTCCAAAATTGGTTAATTAAGTAAATTACATTAATTTACTTTAATCATGTCGCTAATTAATTCTAATCTCTTCTTTTGATTAATTAAATAAGTTTCTTAAATTTATTTAATCACACCATTTAAATTAAATCTCTTCTTCTTACTAATTAAATAAGTTTCCTAAATTTATTTAATTTCCCACATTTAATTAAATAAATGATTATTCATTTAATTAATTAATTCTGTAGACAATGAAAAATGTCCTAAGCCTACGACTGTCATTTTTCTTCATCTTTGTCCTTTGATAATTGAATAATTTTAGTTATTCAATTATGTTTGATCATATTCCTCTATTAATTAAATAATTTTTAATAATTATTTAATTAATTCACTTTCTAATATTTATTTTGTCCTGATTGATTAAATAAACTAATCACGTCACTAATTTCTCCCTCTTCTTCAATACTTAAATAAATTATTATTTATTTAATTATTTTGTCACCTTTCATCTATAGTTAAATAATTACCATTAATTATTTATCTATTCATGGTCCTTTAATTCTTCTATAGTTAAATAATTATTAAAATTATCTAACTATCCCATGCCACCTCCCCTATTAATTAATTATTTAAGGTCTAATTTTCATCTCTCCATTTAATTAAATTGATAAATTTAATTAAATACTCATCTTTTCATTTTCTCCAAATAAATAATTTGAATAATAATTTATTTTCCACTTGTCCATTTCCTCCACTCTCTCCATTTTTGAATAAATAATTTAAAATAAATTATTTATGCACCACCTGGTAAAAGATGCTCTATCATAATCCCTTGTCATAACATTCATTTCTGTCATAGCCTGCATGTCTGTCATAGCCATCAGTGTCATAACTTTTCCATGCATGGCATATTTTTGGTGCATCAATTCTGGACCGTTGATCTTGGCATCTTTTCTGAGACTTAATCTCAACCATCTATTTCATAACCTCCCTCTCATGCATTCCCATCCATTGATCTTGAAATCTTTCTAGAAGATTAATCTCAGACATCCATTCGAAAGGTTGTCTATAAAAGCAACCTTCCTTCTCCATTTTCACCTTAACAGCTATTCTTCTCCAACTTTCTACTTACAATTTGCACAAGTTAGACTACAAATCTAAGGGCATATTTGCAAAAGGAGAAATAGGAGAGCAAGAGAAGTGATTCAAGTTCAAGCATGGGGAGTATTTTGATTTGATGTTTTATTTTCTTTATGCTTTCATTATTTTCTCTTGTTTGGACGAGGTTAATAGTTTAGAAGTATTGGCTGTCACTTTGTCTATGCTATTTGATTTCTAACCCCATCTTACATTAGTGAACCTAATAATTTTGTAGAGAAATTTGTGTGTTTTCTTGTTTATTTTTGCTACTTTGCAGGTTACAGCCAATAATTTATATGAAATCCCATCATCTTCTTTTGAGCACAGAAAAATGGACACATAAAATATTTTAAAACTATTATCTATGTTTTGTAGGCCTCATTCTCATCTTTTCAGAACTTCAAACAGTTTAAAATTTTGTTAATATTTGAGAAAGTTATGGCCGTTTTAGTGATTGCAGTTTTTTAAGATTTAGTTGTTAATACCCGAATTTTCTTTTGTTTATAATACTTTTGCTGTGCAGGATTTTGCAAAATTTTTTTTGGGTTTTGAAGGTCTATGTCTTAGCTTTCCATAGATATCTACGGTTTAAAATTTTGTTTGGTTTTGAAAAAGTTATCACTATTTTAGTTTGCTATTTTCATTCAAGTTTTTTTTACTAATCTTCTATTTGTAGCATGTGGCTTTGGAGTGGGGCTCCCAAAAACTGCTTCTTTTGGAGCAACAAAAAAATTGAGCTCTTAGTTTTTTAGTTTTTTTTGATTTCCTTTTCTTAGTTTAGTTTAGTCTCTTCATTTTCTAGTTTAGTTATTTACTGACTTTTAGTTTGGTTTTTAATCTCTTGTTCTAACTTAGTTTTTTGCAGCTTTCTCGTTGGTCCAAGACATTTATGAAACTACTAACTTGTGGTTTTGCAGCTCTGTTAGTCAAAGAATCATTTCTCAAACAATGTGTTTGTGATTTCTAATTTAGAAAAGACTTCCATTAGTGCATTAAAATGAACATGTGCTTGATTCTGTCTGACTGTGCTTGAAGGTGGTAGGTGATTATGCTCTCACCTTGTGAAAACTAGGTATCATAAAACTAGACCCACCTTATTTTTTTTCATCCTCACAATTTAATAATCGAAGTATCCTCTCCCCTTGCACTTTCGAGTGATCCTGGGTGTAAGAGAAACAATTATTGTTTCTAGAAATGGGCCTGCCTTAAGGGAAAAATTACTCACCTTAAGGGACAATCGAACCAGTAATAGGCTAAAGCCAAGCCACTTCCAGCTGGGATATAAAATGGTTGCTTGAGGAAAGTTCAAGTACCACGAGTGTGGATGTGTCACACGGATGGAGTAGTACTCCCATAAAACCTGTTGAGCATAACCTCTTTAGGATGGAGTGCCACCTAATCGGTGATTAATCTCTCGCCCCATGTGTGGTCACTCGAATGGATGCCCTAACTGGACACCTATTGTTTTAGAAGCCAACTATTTTCAGCCGTTGCTTGGTATAGTGCAGGGTACCATATCATGCCCGAAGATACTCACTACTAACTCCCTTGAGTAGAGATAGCAATTCTTGGGAAGTGACTACCTAAGAATCTAAAGTTGGTGTGCCCGTAGAAGTGAGTGCCATGGAGGGGAGCCAGTGGCACCAAACTTCTAAGCTATCCGCTCTCGAGAAGGAGAGGTGTTCAACACCAATCTAGGGTATATTGGTGGGCTATACCAAGTATACAAACCCTTGGCCTATTAGGATCATGCTTGTCTTACGTGTGTTTGCTTACACTAAAACATCATGCTTGTCAAGTGTTTTATGGATTTTCAAACAATATATACAACATTCACAAATCTAGACACAAATAATTGACCTCAAACAACTTAGAATTTTCAACAAAACAAAAAAAAAAGTCTCAACTTGCTGTCAAACATTTTTTTCTAAGAGGTCTTTGTAAAAAATCAGCTTTGAAATTGCTCAAAATCCTCATTATTCAACCATTAGTTTGTATTCTTGACCATAGGCTTAATATTTCAAATTTTAGTTGCATAAATTAGGCATTAGCTTGACCCTAGGTTTTCATCTTTTCATACTTTGGATTAGGTTAACCTTATCACAATTTGCAAAATCAATGCTTTCAAAACTAGGTTATCTTGGACTTAGTCATCATTCCTATTTTCAGTCATTGTCCCTTTTTTGAGAATTTCCAACTCAACAGTCTAGTTAGGAAAACTCACTAGTCATCTTGACCTTGTCACTTTGTCATTTTCAACAAGTCCTTTGGTAACTAAAATAAAAAACAAAGATTAAGCTTAGAGTGCTTAGGTACCCCTTTCTCCAAATTGCATTCATTTTAGTTCATACCTTGTATACTTTATAATTAAAAATTCAAAAATACTATGCATCCTAGTCATCATTTTGAACCTAAAAATGACATTAGTTACCTCTTTATTCAATTAAATCACCTTAGTCCTCATTTTGCACCTTGACCTTGCAATTTTCCTAGTCCACATTGTCATTTTCCTAATCAACATTGTCATCCAAGTCAACATCGTCATCCTAGTCACCTTGGCTTTTGGCATACTTGCATTATCAGCTCTTTGCATTGTCATCCATTATCACACAAAAAGACAAAAACATAGACTAGTGTCATACTTGCATTGTCATCATCTTCATTTGAGAAATTTCCTTGATGGTGGAAACAAGACTTCAAAGAAAGAAAAGACAAATGAAAGACTTTGGACAAGACTTTGACAACAACACCAACACCAACACCAATCCTAATGACTGGATTTATGATGACCCATTTGGAAATTTGAATGTACAGTCATCCATGAGCATGTCAACTTCCTTTCAAAATCCACTTTTTGAACAATTCATATAGAGACTAAAATGGACAAGTACTAGTTGAGGATTTAGACGCTGCCGCTCAAAACCCTGACGTAGCTTCATTTGTAGAAGAATTGGTCTTGAACGATCTCGACAAATACCTTGCTATGCTTTTGGACCAAGGGGAAAAACTACCAAAAGGCTTTGACATTAATACCATAAGACCTTCTTTGGACAACGCGACACAAACCATGACATCTCAACAAAACATGAACTATGCCTCCAATAGCAATAACATTGTGGTTACCACACAAGTTGCTCCTAACACCATTAATGTGACATCTAGTGGTACCACAAGTCAAAACACCTCCACCTGAACTAATACAACATCTGTTGGAGGAACATCTACAATGTCCATGCCTATAACGTCCACATCATCATCACAAATGATAGAAATAACTGTTGGGTCCACATCAACGAGAGAAAATCCCACAAACCCTATGTTGGGATCTTCATCTATGACAATGGGGGCATATTCATCACATCCTTATGGTGGAATGTCATTTAATCCCTTTGGAGGAATCCCACGACGAGTCTTCATTCAAGGCCCTCAACACAACATAAATACATCATCACAATTAAACATCCCACATGGACAAGGACAAAATATGAACATCCCACATGGACAAGGACAAAATATGAACATCCCACATGGGAAAGGATAAAATATGAATATCTCACATGGACAAGGACATAATATCCACCTACCATATGGAAACTTCCAAGGAACAAACACCAACATGCTACAGGGACAAATCTTTCAACAAGGACAAGGAACTCAAATGATGCAACAAATGCGTAACTTTGGCAATCAAATGAGTCAGGGATTTCAGATACCTCAAATACAAAAAAAAATGGTTGGGTCACATATTCCCACATACTCATCCCAGATTCATACTCAACAACAAATTCCCACTCACAACTGGCAATATCAGCAAACACTTAATCAAAACATACTGTACTTTCAAGCAACCAATGATCGGGCCATTGTACATGCCTTGCTAGCAAGAGTGGATGACCTTCAAAAATAGATGGAAAATATGAAAACCTCTGACAAGAAGACACAAATTCCATATGACTTATGTCCATATCCTTTTGATACAACTTTGTACATGCCACCATTTCCACATGGTTATGTGGCTCCAAAATTCAACAAATATAAGTGTAAAACAAATCCACTTGACCACATCAGAGAGTTTGTAACAAGTTGTGTGGATATTGCTCATGAGCACACATATCTAATGTGACTATTTCCTAAAAGCCTCATAGGACCAGCCTTAGAATGGTTCTATACATTGCAACCTAGAATACAGTCATGGAAAGAACTTGCTGAAAAATTCGTGAAAAATTACACATAAAACATTGACACAGACACCTCCATTACCAACTTATGCCAACTCACACAAGAAGATTTGGGTGAAACCTTTTTACCATTCCTTCAAAAATGGAGGGGCCTAGCGAGTCACTGTCATATAGACATACCTGAAAAGGAAAAAGTTGACATGTTTGTACAAACATTATTAGGCCCACTAAAAAATGGCTTGTGTGTTAATTGTTGCACAACTTTTGCAAACCTAGTTGAATGGGGTGTCCAAGTTGAGAAAGCCCTCATTGTTGAAGGAAGACTAAAATATGGTCCCAAAAACACAAACGAAAACCCTCCTCTTGCTGACAAAAACAAATACTG
The DNA here is from genome assembly GCA_007258455.2 of Sequoia sempervirens. Taxonomy (NCBI): domain Eukaryota; kingdom Viridiplantae; phylum Streptophyta; class Pinopsida; order Cupressales; family Cupressaceae; genus Sequoia; species Sequoia sempervirens. Next base: position 1,157,675,419 of record VDFB02271358.1, on the reverse strand, counting down.
GGTTAAGAACAAACATGTCACCAACGATGGTGTAGTCGATGCTAAGGTTGTCAATGCTATGGGTCCTATGATTACTCTAAAAGGGACACAACCACAAAACACACAGATGATGACACAAACCTATGTTGCTAATGTTGTCCAGACAAATCAGAATAACCAAGGCAGTCAAAACAATCAAATTCAAAGGCAGCCTAGGCAACCCAAACAATTCCCTAGAGGACATACATACACTCCCTTGGGTGAGCCTATTGAAGAAGTTCTTAGGAAATTCCTTTAGAATGGTGTCATCACACTTGAGAACCCCAAACCCTATGACCCTGGGTAGTTTAAACCATCTTGGTGGGATGATAATGCATTTTGTGACTATTACTGAATAAAAGGACACAAAACCTCTTCCTATAGACAATTGAAAAACTTGGTACAAGATCTTATTGAAAAGCGTATCATTGAAGTTGGTGGACCACAATTTGCTTCTAATGTGGATCATACAATACACAAGAACCCACTGTAGGATCATGGTTCTAGAAACCCTTCTACGTCAAATACAAATAACAATAGTCAAGCCAACTATGCCCATATTGGATATGACTATTCCGGGGGACCTATTGTATATCACATTAGAACAATTGATGAACATGTCTGCAAAGTCACCGTCAGAAAGGCGCCTGAATGCAATATCACCACCCACGCCAAAAAGGAAACCATAGCCAACCCTACTCCCCCTAGACAACCAAAGGTAACAATAGCTGGCCCATCCACTTCACAGTCGTAATAATGTCCATAGAACAAGCAGTCACAACCTAAAGGAAACTTTAATCTTATTGACCAACTTGGAAAAACACTAGCACAAATCTCTATCCTTGAGTTGTTACACATCTCGCCTGCCCATAAGGCCGTCCTAGATAAAATATTGCAAGAATCCTTTGTTCCCCAAGATATTGATGTCAACCAATTTGAAGCCATGGTAGGATATCTCATGACTCCCCACCATACCACTTTTTCTAACCAAGACTATTCGTCATCCAAATCCAACCATAATGATGCCCTTCATATTGAAGTTTTTGTTCATAAACATAAGGTCAGATGAGTCTTAGTAGATAGTGGAGCAGGACTGAATATATGTTCCTTAAAATTGGTCAAGGCACTAGGCTTTTTTGATGCTTGCGTCTAGACGCCACAAAAAGCATTGTTATCAAGGCATATGATGATGAAGAACGTTCCTCTCGGTGCGTAATTACACTTCCAATTTGAATCGGGCCAATCATTGTTGACACTACTTGTCAAGTTATGGATTTGGACCTGCCATACAACATTTTACTTGGTCGACCTTGGATCCACGCACTAAAAGCTGTCCCTTCCACATATCACCAATGCCTAAAATTTCCTTTTGAAGGCACCAAAATTACTATATATAGAGACCTTGATCCTTTCCAATATTGTACCAACTTATGAGGTGTCTCAGAATGTCAAGTGCCTATCAACCGTAAAGTCTCGACGTCTTCATCTTCCAAATTCATCGACCCATCAAGACTTGCAAAGCCTTCCACATCCACATCCATCACCACATCATCTCACTACAGTGATCCATCTTCATTGATCAAGTCATACAATCCATTTACCTCGCCATCAAACCCCAAGGTCCAAATTCATGACATGGGATGTGGAGAATATTATATGGATAATTTACTAGGAAACGATAATGCTAATGTCGCTAATAGAGATCAAAATTCCAATGTTGATGTCAAGATAGTTACAGAAGGAACATAAAAGGATGGCCATGCTTGGATTGAAACCTTTTGGGACCCTAATGACACATTGGAATTTGTCATATCTACTTCCTCTCAAGCTTTTCATATCTATTATAACCCCTTGTTTGACCAAGAAATTTATGATAACCCACTCGTTGAGCATGACCCCGTTGAGGATATCCAATCATCATCCTTCCATCCCACCTACCCTGGGCTAGGATATGAATCTCCTATTATTATCTCTACTAAGTCATCTTTCCAAGTCATTAAGGATGTGCAAGCCTCCTTTGATGTTAACAATACATAAAAGGATAGTCCAAAAGATTCCATTAATGGCATCGCCACTCCCATTCATCCACTAAACATTCCTTTCACTTCACCTACTTCCCCCATTTCACACACATCCACTCACATTATAGACATGGATCAACAAATCATAGCTCAAGAAAAGAATAAAGGAAAAGCTCCAATGAACGAGATATCTTTAAAAGGAGATCAAAAATCAAAAGAAAGAAAAGAAGATCAAGACAAGTCCCATAGCCAAACTAAAAAGCTAACGGACAAAACAAAAATAAAATTCAAAAATGAAAATGAGAAAAATTCAATCTCAAAGTATGCCTCTCCATCAAAAATCATTGGGGGCATCTATCAAGGAAAAAAGTAAAACAAAGCACTTGTTGATCCAAGGTCTATATCCATGTCACTCTCACTCATACCATATACTCTGTTCCATCCATCCATGTTCACATATCCATCATATCCCTCCATTGGCGATGTCTTTCAATGTATCTTTGATGACAAATCCTTGTACTCTAGCTTGTTGGTTGCCCAAACTGCTTTTCGGCTAAGGCTTGATGGCCCACATAGTGTGCACATTAGGGATCCTACGATAGCCTCTTTTATTTGTCACATCTATCAACCTTCATATCTACCACTTGTACTCCTCATCCTGATCAGGTCCTTTCATCTAGCATGGTCATCCACACAAGATCGGGGCATTGTCAAGGCAGTCCATGGATCTGGCATTTATCAATTTTATACCTAGCTTCAGAGAGCTAGGGAAAAAGTCCTAAAAAAATACAAAAAAATTGAAAAATACAAAAAATCGTCACCTTGATGAAAATTTGGCAAACAGGAATTCTGGTGACACCAAAAATAAAATAAAAAAATGACAAAAATAAAGAGAAATAATTCATCCAATAGTGAAAACCTGGTAAACAGGCGCTTTGGATAAGTACCATAGTGAAAACTTGGCAAACAGGCGCCATGTGTAGTCAGTCATTGCTGTGCCATCTACTGTCACTCTATCTACCTTTGTCCCTAATGAACATACTCTTTTTGACATTCGTCATAACACTTCACCCCAACATCATGACATTTCCGTCCATGGCTGACAATAGTTGAAATCAAGTCTTGCATACTGTCCACTGTCCATGCCAGTCATACCTTTTCTTTACATTCTATTTTTCCTGGCTCATTCTCAACTTGACTAGGGGCAAAATTTTATCATGAGATTGCAGTGGGTACCACACATGATCTTGACAATCATAAAATGTCCTAAAAAAAGACCTAAAAATCATAAAATGTCTTGAAAAAAGACCTAAAAATAAAAAAAATGTCCTAAAAAAGACCTAAAAATTGAAAAATGTCCTAAAAAAGACCTCAAAATAAAAAATTCTTTAAAAAGACCTAAAAATAAAAAGTCCAAAAAAAGACCTAAAAATTGAAGAATGTCCTAAAAAAAGGCCTAAAAATCAAAAAGTGTCCTGAAAAAAGACCGAAAAATCAAAAAACGTCTTGAAGAAACCACAAAAAATTCTAAAAAATAGAGTCATGTCAGTCAACACAGTCACGTCAGTTCAGGTCTTGATTAGTCTTTGTCATTGTCGAACTACGCTGTCTCTGTGCACTTGCTACGTAAGCAAGGCTCATCTTCGAGCCCCTGAGACATTAGGTCAGTCCTATTAGGTTTGTCAAAATAAATCATGACTCAATCTTTGGTCAACAAGACAAAGTCATTGGTCGTGTCGAACTATGAGGTCTCTGAGTGTATGACATAGGCAAGGCCATCTGTCGATGAGCCCCTGAAACCACACTAGGTTAGTCCATTAGGGTTCATTGCACAATTTTCTCACACACATGAAATAGTCTTTAAATTTATCATGGTCTTTTTAAAAATTCGAACGAACAATCTACCCAAGCGAACTTCTACAATCTGTCAATCAAGCACGACAATCATCTTGGCATATCAAAATTGGTCAAACTCAGTCAAACTTAGTCAAACTAGTCAAATCTTGCTTACTCTACAGACGTGTCCTTCTAAAGGTATCCCATCATTTAATTATGCCCTACGATGTGTCCTTCTTAGGCATCATCACGGTCATCTGGCATTTTGAGGATTCTTATGAAATTTGAGATACATTCCTCTTGATATTGACATCATTCAGGATGTGTCCTTCCTGAATTCAACAATCTTGACATCAACATCGTTTGGGATGTGTCCTTCCCAAACTTGACATCAATTCGACATCTTGACACCAACATTGTTCAGGATGTGTCCTTCCTGAACTTGACATCAATTCAACATCTTGACATCGATCTCGTTCGAGATGTGTCCTTCTTGAATTTGGTATCCCTCTGGCATCGATGTCATTCAAAATGTGTCATTTCTGAATCTGACATCTTGACATTGTTCAAGATGTGTCCTTCCTAAACTCGACACCAATCTAGCATCTTCATATTGTCAACCTTGACATTTTGACACCAAGACATCCGACATTCCACCACACTTGACAAACTTGACAAACTTGACATTTTGACATTCAGACACTTGGCATCAGACACTTGGCAAGCACTTGGCATTTATTTTTATGATGCTTTTTTCTTTTTCTTTTGGAAATCATGATGCTAGTTCCTTGAGGATGTCCTGACAACAAGATTTGGAGGAGCAATGACGTTTCATGATTTGTCTTGCTTGTCTTTACTGTTTGTGGTTGATTATGACAAAAAGACTAGGGCAATCACTCTCTTAGTATGAGTCATGATCATCCTTGTTTGTGGCTGCTTGTCTCACGTGATGGTACAACCTTGCACACCTTGGTCTACGTCATATCATGGTGTTTGTTGGCCATTACAATAATTTTCCCAATGATGATAAATATAAAAATGTAAGCATGAAAGTTGGTTCCCTTATCATTTCTCGTCTAGCTTTCCATCTTCATCCTCCTTTCTCTTCCACGCTAATATCCATCCCCTTCCAAGCTGACATTTCTTCTATCCTTCATCCTTTAGTCTTATCATCCATTTCGAGAGCACACTCATGTTCTTTGAACTCACCTGTCCTCTCGAGCGGGCATACACAACCCTCGTCATTCTTCTTCCATTGGAGAATATTTCATAATTAAATTTCTTTGACACAATGCGATGAACTACATTATGTCAAAGAGGGGCAAAATGTAGACAATGAAAAATGTCCTAAGCCTACGAGTGTCATTTTTCTTCATCTTTGTCCTTCGATAATTGAATAATTTTAGTTATTCAATTATGTTTGATCATATTCCTCTATTAATTAAATAATTTTTAATGATTATTTAATTAATTCACTTTCTAATCTTTATTCTATCCTGATCGATTAAATAAACTAATCGCATCACTAATTTCTCCCTCTTCTTCAATAGTTAAATAAATTATTAAATTTATTTAATTATTTTGTCACCTTTCATCTATAGTTAAATAATTACCATTAATTATTTATCTATTCATGGTCCTTTAATTCTTCTATAGTTAAATAATTATTAAAATTATCTAACTATCCCATGCCATCTCCCCTATTAATTAATTATTTAAGGTCTAATTTTCATCTCTCTATTTAATTAAATTGATAAATTTAATTAAATGCTACTCTTTTCATTTTCTCCAAATAAATAATTTGAATAAATAATTTATTTTCCACTTGTCCATTTCCTCCACTCTCTCCATTTTTGAATAAATAATTTAAAATAAATTATTTATGCACCACCTGGTCAAAGATGCTCTGTCATAATCCCCTGTCATAACATTCATTTCTGTCATAGCCTGCATGTCTTGCATGTTTGTCATAGCTGTCAAGTGTCATAGCTGTCGACGTCATAGCTTTTCCATACATGACGTATTTTTGGTGCATCAATTCTGGACCATTGATCTTGGCATCTTTTCTAAGACTTAATCTCAATCATCCATTTCGTAACCTCCCTCTCATGCATTCCCATCCATTGATCTTGGAATATTTCTAGAAGATTAATCTTAGCCATCCATTCGAAAGGTTGTCTATAAAAACAACCTTCCTTCTCCATTTTCACCTTAACAACTATTCTTCTCCAACTTTCTACTTACAATTTGCAGGTATTTGCACAAGTTAGACTACAAATTTGAGGGCATATTTGCAAAAGGAGAAATAGGAGAGCAAGAGAAGTGATTCAAGTTCAAGCATGGGGAGTATTTTGATTTGATGTTTTATTTTCCTTATGCTTTCATTGTTTTCTCTTGTTTGGATGAGGTTAATAGTTTAGAAGTGTTGGCTGTCACTTTGTCTATGCTATTTGATTTTTAACTCCATCCTACAAATTCTATCTTCTCATTTAAAGTGCTTCCTTAAATTGAATATTTCTTTTTGCTTATGGAATCATGTACACACAACTTCTTCCACAAATAAATGAACCAATTTTATAATTAATTCATCTATTTGAGCACATGTCTCCTACATTTTCAATCTAATATCTCATGTATAATTCTCTCCATTCCTGACTAACACTCTCTCTTAGTTCACTCACCTAATTGATTTGTCATCTCCTTTTGACTCACACACTCTTTCAGTTACATCTCTTGACTAATCAATTAAATTAGCTAACTATCCAATCAATCTAATCAATCAAGCCACTTAACTATTCAATCAGATCCTCACACTTGATTTGGACCATTCAAACACAAATCAATCTCGATCGTCGAATCTATGAAGTTTCTATAAAAGAAGCTTTTTAATTCCATTTTTGGTAATCACAATCTTCAAATTTTTGTTATCAAAATACTTATAGGCTAATATTGCACACTCATGATCTGAGGGCATTTGAGCATTTCAAAGCAAAGTTGAAGAAAATAATGGAGATGAGTCAAGTAAGCATGAGAATTATGTGATATTGTTTTTGTTTATTGAATTCTTTTGTTGCATTGCACTTCATTATCGATTTGGGGATCTTAGCATGATCTAGGCAATTTGTGATTATTGTCATTGTTATGCTTTCTTTGTTCCTATTCATTTCCCCTTATAACAATTAGTTTTAATTTTGTCTTTTTCTTAATTTTCGTGGCTTGGTTCTTTTGTAATTTGCTTACATTATTATATATATTGTTCATTTTTTATTGATTCTATTGCTTTTTTTTTTTTCTTTCTTTCTTCCTAGTTCCTCCTCTCCTTTTTATTTTATTGTTTGGTTTCCTTCTTTTTATTTTTTCTCATCTCCCTCCTTTGTTTCCTTTTCTTTTCTTTTTGCTTTACTATATATATATATATATAAAATAATTTTGGTTTTCTCTTACTTATTCTTTTGATTTATTTTCTATTTGTCTATCTGGTTTTTATTCAGTTCTTTTAATTTTTCTCTTTCTTTTTATTGTTTGAATTTTGTTTTTGTCTTTCTTTTTCTTATATTCTTTTGTGCTTGCCTTTGTCTTTATTTTCCTCTTCTTTCTTTTATTGTTTTTATTTTCCTTTAACGTTTAATTGTCCTTTCTTTTCTTAAGTGTTCTCTTTTCTTTGTTTTCTTTACCTTTTTACTTTTTATATAATTTTGCATTTATTTCTTTCATTTTTCTTCATTTTATCAACCTTCCTCGATCCTTTATCTTTTGAATTCTTGAATTTAAATTTATTGATTTTCATTATCTTATTTCTTAGTTTAGTTTTTCTTTAATTTTGATTTTATCTAATTTCTTTTCTTTTTGTATTTTAATTTTATAAATTTTTATACCTTCTTTATTCTTTTCTTGCTTAGCTTTATTTTTATTTAGTCTTTTTTCAATCTTTTCTTTATTCATATTGTCTTCTCCTCCTTTTATTTTTGCTTATTGGCTTAGTTTATTTATTCATGCTTTATTTTGTTTTAATTCTTTTTTTCTTTATATTTGTATTTTGTTTAATTTTGAACTTTGTTTATAATTTTGTATTTTGGTTTTTATTTTAGTTTTTCTTTATTTTCTTTCTTAGTGGTTTGGTTTTATTTTTGGCAATTTAAACCTTCTTTCTTATTTTCAATTAGCCTTAACCTTTTTGTTCTTTTCTTTCAATTATCTTCCTCTTATTTTTCTTCCATTTGGTTTTTTTCTATTCTATTAGGTCCTTTTAGGTTGTTTGGTTTCTTTCTCTTTGGTCCTCCTTCACCTCAATTGGGCTTCATTTCTTGTGTACCCCTACCCCTCCTTTTTCCCTTCCTTTATGCTTTGCTTGGTCTGCAAACATTCATTTTTTCCCTATGCTCTCTATTTCATCCTGATGATGGATCACAAAGTGTGAACTGAAACGTTGATGCAAAATAAACTCACACAATCTAATCTAGAAACTTGGTAGCTAATCTCTATGTATTGTGGAAATATGCTATCATTAATTGATGCCTTCATGGGAGGGAACTATTTTTCATAGCTAAACAACCAGAATTGCTAAGGATCAAACTAGCAAAGAAGTTCACAGACCTAGCATTTCTTAAAAGATGCAGAGATTGCAAGCTTATCCCTTCCTTTGATAGAGTCACCCATCACCTCTGGAGCTTCAACACTAAGCATATTTTCATTAAGGCAGGATTGTCTCTTCTCGAGTCCACTATCATGTCCACTAGGTCGATAATCAACCAACTAAATTCAAGGCTCCTTCCACTCCATCTTGAACTGGCAGTTGCTCTTCATCCAGACATTTGGACCCATATAAACACCTCTCCATTTGCTCGTGCCATGGAAAGACAAAAAATCTGTGTAAGAAGGCAGAAGAAAAAGTCTGTGGCTCTGCAACTTAAACACCGTTCTTCCTCGACCAGACTATCTCCATCCTTACATCCCTCTTCCTCTACCTCGTTGTTCCACACCACCTATGGACATGTTTTCATTCTTAGTCTCATTCTAATGGCTCGGCTTCTGTCATTCCCACCTTGGCTGTACCAACCTCTCATGCTTTGATTGTGGCTCACTTTTCACCAACCCACTCCTCACTTTCTCCGCGTCATTCTTTGGTTCAACATTCTATTGTGCATTCCTTTCCTCCTCCATTTACCACTTCATGTCACTTTGATATAATTGGTTCTTCCTTTGTCCTTCCTGTGTCGTTATCTTCTGTGCATCCCTTGTTGGCCTCATTGAACTCAGTTCCTTACGTGTTTCCTTTTCCTTTTACTTCGTTCTGTTCTTCACCTAAGATTCCTTTGTCCTCTAAAACTGCAAAGCCATTCTGTCCAGCAGGGAGTTCTCCTACACACTAGTTCCAAACCAATGATCTTCCATTGGCCTCAGACCAACATCGTTCTTTTGCAAATGGCTCCTTGCCGAAGGTTCCAAGTACATATGTCCTTGATAACATTTCTCAGCTTCCTTCTTGTTCTATCATTAATTGTGTTGACTTCCCTCCCTTGGTTCGTGTCACTCCTCCTTGAGCCCCACCCTCATCTACTTGCCAACCTCTCTTTCTTCCTACCTTAGTATCTTCCCTATCTGCAGCTTCTGTTCCTCTCCATGTGTCCTCTAATTCTCAAGTTGCTCCTCCTGTTTCCAACTTTGAACCCCTCGCCAACCTTGCCTTTGGTTCTTCGACCCCCTCTTGTCCTCATTCTACCCCTGCCTCTTTATCGTTTGATGAACTTCCTCCTTTGTCGAACCAATCTTCTAGCTGTTCTTCCATCCTCGGTATCGCGTTTGATCCCTCTCTTTCTTGTGATTGGGACAACAAGTTGGTCATTAACTTGTCCAATGTCTCACTTGATCCCAATGCCATCAGGGTTTTATCTAGGGGGATAGATTTTTCTTTTTCTCCCCATGCTATCCCCCACGTTGACTTTCTCATTGAAATTGAAAATTCCATTTGTTCTCTCCCCCCGAATGTGGTAGAGGAAGTTAAGCAAGATTGTGCCATAGCCTTGAGGCATGCCAAACCTATGAGGTCCAATGTCCCAAAAGTTGAGCTCACGGCCTTCTATAAATTATTAGCAATAAAGATCTTGTCATTTCTAAAGAGAAAAAAGGCAATGCCTTGGTCATTATGAAAAAGAAAGACTGTATTTCCAAAAAAAAATTGTTCCCCTTTCCGACCCTAGTAGCTATAAAATCTTGCCTCGTAATCCTTGTTCCAAAATTTTCAAAAAAGTTAAATCCTTGGTGTCTGGCTCTTCTTTCAATGAGGCAACTAAAAAGCATCTCATACCCAACAAGGAAATATTCCCATAGATTTATGGGGTTCCTAAAATCCACAAAACGGGTATTCCTTTGAGACCCATTGTTGACACCATGGGGTCCCCTACTTATTATCTAGCTTTTGTCCTTGCTAAATCGTTGGCCCCACTTTTAGGGAAATCCAACTCCTTCATAAAAAATTCTAGCCATTTTGTCCATTTCATCAAAGAGCAAAATGTTGAAAGCTCAAATCTCTTGGTGAGTCTTGATGTGGTTTCTTTTTTCACCAAGGTCCCCATCCATGAATCCTTAGAAATTGTGAGACAAAAGGCCAATGACGAGGTTGCTACCTTGGTAGAATTATGCCTTAGATCCACATTTTTTCATTCCAAGGTGTCATCTATGAGTAAATGAATGGTGTGGCAGTGGATTCTCCCCTTTCCCCTGTCCTTTCCAACCTTTATATGGAGCATTTTGAATAATTGGCTCTTCATTCTTTCCCTCTCAAGCCTAGGTGGTGGAAACAGTATGTGGACGACACTAACGATTGCTGGCCACATGGCTTGGAAAAGTTGGAAGAATTCCATACCCATCTCAATAGCCTTGCTCCTTGCATTTCATTCACCAAGGAGATTGAATGTAACAACCAACTCCCTTTCCTTGACATTCTCATCCTTAAAAAGTCGGATGGGTCTTTAGGTCGTTGGGTTTTTTGCAAGGCAACCCACGCCAATCTCTACCTCCACTATGCTTCTCATCATCACCCTTGCCAAAAAATTGGGGTCCTTAAAACTTTAACTTGGATGGCCTATCAGATTTACGATGACGATAACGATAACTTAACCCAAGAACAAGATTACCTTCGTCATGTCTTCAAATTAAATGGCTATTCTAGCAAGAAAATCACTAGAGCCTTCAACCAAGCCAAGGCAATTTTCTTTTCCAATTCTAAGCCTAATCATCCTTCTCCCCCCCTATGTGCTTCCCTTCCCTACATTGAAGGGTTATCCCAAAAAAATTCTATGATCCTTCATAAAAAAGGCATTTTTTGTGCTTTCAAGCCCCTCTCAACCTTGAAAAGGAGGATCCCTTTGCTTAAAGACTCCAAGGACTTCCTCCTTGACTCTGGAGTCTATAAAATTGTTTTCTCTTGTGGCACGCCTTACATAGATGAAACTGGGCATTCTATCAACACTAGAATCAAAGAGCATTGTGTCAACATTAGGCATGAGCAGGGCCTCAATTCTGCCCTTGCCGACCATTCCTTATTCACCAAGCATCATATTTGTCTTGAAAACACCCAAATTTTGTTCAAAGAAGAAAATTTCTTCAAGAGGAATCTCATAGAAGCCATTGAAATCCACAATCATCCTCAAAACCTCAATTGCGATGAGCGTTGGAGTTTAAGTCTTTCTTGGCATCCTTTGTTAGCCAACCTAAAAAACCATCTTTAGACCTCTCTCTTCTTTCTTTGTTTTGCTTGGTCCCTCTTCCTTCTTGCCTTCTTTCTCTTCGTGCTATGGGTTTAGGTAGTTCCTCCCCTTACTTCGTTTCTCCTCCAAGGGCTTGTTGGTCATTTCTTTCCTTTTCGTTCTTGTCCTTTTGTTTTGGAGTGCTTTCCTTTACATTTTTTCATTTGTTCTTGCATTATTATTAAGTTTTAATTTTGTGTTTCCTCTTTTATTTTCGATTTTCTTGTTATTTTTTTTTTTAAGGTAAGAACTACCTTTCAATGGGGGTAGCTCCCTTTATTCCAATGGACATACAAAAAATAGTTGAAGAACCAAGTTCTGGAAAGCCTACAAAAATAATACAACCATTCCATGAACCAACACTAAAAAGACTAGACAAAGGTGTTAACCGCAATTCCAATAGGAAGGCATTGGTCATATCACCCATCTAAAATAGGTCCCAATTGATCTCTTGTAGGGCTTAACATATCTTTCACCAAAATTTCTTTTAGTTCACGAGGTAAGGAGGCCGCATCATAAATGATTTATGTTCCTTCCAAAATTACACCTTGGTTGGCCAACCAATCCGCTAAGGCATTTGCCTCTTTGTACACATGCTTCATTGAGAAATCCTCCAATTGGTCCAAGAGATCCAAGACTTTGTTTACCCAAGGTTTTAATTTCCAATTTGGTGAGTCCCTCCTTGCCACAACAGATATACATACCTATGAATTGCCTTCCACATCCACCATTCTATAGCCTCTACTCAGACAAAGGTGTAAGCCTCTGGCCATAGCTTCAAACTCAGCTTCATTATTGGTTGTAAAACCAATCAATTTTTTCTTTTTCTTATTTTTTATGCCTTGGTCCTTTTGTAATTTGCTTACATTATTATATATATTGTTCCTTTTTTGTTGATTCTATTGCTTCTTTTTTTCTTTCTTTCTAGTTCCTCCTTTTATTTTTATTTTATTGTTTAGTTTCTTTTTACTTTTTTATCATCTCCCTCCTTTGTTTCCTTTTCTTTTCTTTTTGTTTTCCTATGGGTGATCCCACAATATTGGTTTACAATTTTTGGCCAAACTGGACACTGAACTGATTTTTTCTAACTAAATATTCACTTTCGGGCACCTATAGCGGCTAAACTGCGAGGAATCTGAAGATGATGCAATTAGTGATTTGTGACATTTTTTTTGTAGATTCTAAATATATTTTTTTCAAAATTTTTAGAATCAAATTGCACTTCTTTTTCCATCTCCTTCGAAAACTAGTTTTTATCAATAAATGCCATTTTTAAGGAGTGATGCTCACTGTACATACAAATAATTTTTTTCTATGAAGGATAAAATTCTAATATTTTTGAATTTAGATTTGTAACTATGATATCTAACCATTTCATTTGGTTTCATAGTGTTTTATTGAATATTTTTTCCTTAATCAAGTTTTGAAGTCAAACCAATTACAATTCAGATATAGGCAGACCGTATACAACATAACTTTTTTTGTATGTATCGAAATTCAATTTTTTTTACTAGATCAATGACATCAATACCTAGCTTGAACATATTTTTTAGAATTTTATTTTGATAATCTGCTTATTTTCCACATGTGTAGAATAGAGAGCTTGATTTTCGGTGAAAAACCTATTTTTAATCAAACTAAAAACAAATACATAATAAAACCAAAACATATTAAAATTATATTCGTTGGATAGCTTGTTTCGAGGACTACCATCATCCAATTGGGTCTGTTAAGTCTCTTCCATTTTCATCCTCAGCTCGAGCTTTGAAGGGACAAATTCTACAGAAATTTGATGCCAGAGGGGGAGAAGGGGGGAAAAGGGGGTTTGAATGAACCCAGGTTCGAGCAAACCCCCCTTGGAGGTTCGCTTGAACCCAAGTTCGAGCAAACCCCCCTTGGAGGTTCACTTGAACCCAAGTTTGAGTGAACCCCCTCTTGTATTCATTTTTGCATTTTCTTCATCATAAATAAATGCAAAAGATGGGTCCTATCATTTAATATGGTTCACTCGAACCAGTGTCCATTGAAACCCTTTTTGGGTCCATTCAAACACCCCAGTTTGTGCGAACCCCTAAAAATGATTTTTTTTTCATAGGAACATTTTTGCAATTTTCCTTCTTCACTGGAATTGTAAACCAATTTTGTGGGTTTACCCCTATATATATAAAATAATTTTAGTTTTCACTTATTCTTTTGATTTCTATTCTCTTTGTTTTTCCGGCTTTTATTCAATTCTTTTAATTTTTCTCTTTTTTCTTTTTCTTTTTTCTTTTTTTCTTTCTTTTTCTTATATTCTTTTGTGCTTGCCTTTGTCTTTATTTTCCTCTTCTTTCTTTTATTGTTTTTGTTTTCCTTTAATGTTTAATTGTCCTTTATTTTCTTAAGTGTTCTCTTTTCTTTGTTTTTCTTTACCTTTTTACTTTTTATATAATCTTACATTTATTTCTTTCATTTTTCTTCATTTTATTAACCTTCCTAGGTCTTTTATCTTTTGAATTCTTGAATTTAAATTTATTGATTTTCATTATCTTATTTCTTAGTTTAGTTTTTCTTTAATTTTGATTTTATCTAATTTCTTTTCTTTTTGAATTTTAATTTTATAAATTTTTGTACCTTCTTTATTCTTTTCCTGCTTAGCATTATTTTTACTTAGTCTTTTTTTTTTTCAATCTTTTCTTTATTCATGTTATCTTCTCCTTCTTTTATTTTTGCTTCTTGTCTTATTTTCTTTATTCATGCTTTATTTTGTTTTAACTCCTTTTTCTTTGTATTTGATTTGTTTAATTTTGAACTTTGTTTATAATTTCGTATTTTGGTTTTTATTTTAGTTTTAACTTATTTTCTTTCTTAGTGATTTTAGTTTTATTTTTGGCATTTTTTAGTTTTTTTACATTTTTATTGCTTTTATCATTTAAACGTTCTTTCATATTTTCAATTAGCCTTAACATTTTTTTCTTTTCTTTCAATTATCTTCCTCTTATTTTTCTTCCATTTGGTTTTTTTCTCTTCTATTAGGTTCTTTTGGGTTGTTTGGTTTCATTCTCTTTCGTCTTCCTTCACCTCAAGCAGGTTTCGTTTCTCGTGTACCCCTACCCCTCATTTTTTCCTTCTTTTTATGCTTTGCTTGGTTTGTAAACTATTCATTTTTTCCTTATGCTCTCTACTTCATCCTAATGATGGATCACAGAGTGTGATCCGAAATGTTGATGCAAAATAAACTCACACAATCTAATTCAAAAACTTGGTAGCTAATCTCTATGGATTGTAGAAATTTGCTATCATTAATTATCATAAATTTATTCATATGAAAGTATACACAAGATGGATCATAGCATTGAGAGTCATCCCATACATAATGACCATAGTTATATGGATGAAAGAAATATGATGTGTAAAGATGGTACAATGGGAGGTACAATTTTTTAATGTATAAGAAAGACTATTGAGAGTTAGTTTAAACATTTGAAAAAGTGACTTGTATGAGTGTTGATCAATCTAATGAGGCTCAAAAGAATGCTTAGCTCAATGACTTTCACTCCTGATTGTTGTGTTGAAAATTAGACATTGGAATTCTATATAATGAAAAAGTTTCCCATTTTTATACTCATGGTCTTGAATCCTTAATAAGGGAAAATCATACATCCAAAGGATATTTTGTATCAAATGAAGAAAATAATGTGATATTGTGTCATTCACACAAATGAGACAACAATATGTAGGGCGAATATTATCCTCTTTAAAAGAAAAAATTCTTGAAGAAAAGTGTTGTAATCAAGAAACTAAGAAATGTGAAGAAGAAGCCAAATAAATCTCTACTATAGTGCACATATAGTCAAAGTGTGAAGATAAAGGAATTAATGAAAATGTTGATACAAAGGATTCTCTCTCCCTCGAGCATCGATCTTTAGGACATATTCCTTGACATGTAGATTCATTGCATCATGCATGCACCAACAAGGAAAAAGCTATAACAAGTTCTCATGATGAAATATGTTGAATGCAAGGTTGCAAAGAACAAGTGGAAAATAAAATTAATCTTATATGTAAGTTGAGCCTGATTAGAATGCATCTTCAAATCCAAATTGTTATTTGTCGTGTCTAGCTGAAATTCTATCAATAAAAGAAAAGGTATTTCAAAAATCAAAGGATTAAGAAATCAACAATGATCAATCCAGAGAAATCCAACAATGGTTTTGCTTCATGGTATCCCTACATTCTTCTCTAATATATTAGATAAAGATTCTTCTTGTTTTGATGATCTCTTTTATATTGATCCAACACTTAAAAATGAATATTCAAGTCATTCAAATGTGGATTTAAATACTTCAACTTATTCAAGAAGTGATTTCTAACATGCAAGAGAAAGTCAAATTGATTCCAAATTTAGATATTTTTGATGAATGATGGTTGTTTGGATATGTTGCCTTACCTGATGAAGCTATACATATTGGAAACCACAAGAGTAAAGAGAAAGGGACAAGTTTATAATTGAGTGCATAGGTCCTTCAAGATTGCCACTTATTATTTCATCATAATATTTATTTTCCTCAACTAGGTAGTGGATTTGCATGGTTCACTTAGAGTGGTTTGGGGTAGGGATCACCTACCATGTACATATTTTAGGTAGTAAGTTTTTGGTCGTGTGTTCCATTTATATCTTATGTCATTTTCTCCATCTAGTCTCTTATATTGTTTCCCTTCGACTCTATTTCCCAATGGATAATGCATTGATTCTTTGCAAATATTTTGGGTTCACCCTATATCCTTTGCAATCCTTATCCCTAGTTAGACCTAGTTGTTATCCCTTGAATTTGACTAGCCCATTTTTCAAATTGTCATTTCAAGCATGCTTGAAGGTTGTCATTTTAAAAACCCTAGTGATAGTTAGTTAAACCATGGTCATTGAGTCTAATTGGTTAGTATGGGTTGATGTTGTCATCTTAAATGTTAGATGTCTAATTGAATTTTGTTTCACGTATATTTCCAATTGTACTCAAAATCAACCTCCTACATTGGAAAAAAACATGAAAAATAAATATTTTAAATGAGTATATATATATTTCTAGAAAATCTATCTTAGGGGGTATTCCTTGAGGTTTTTTGAGCAATGTGACCAATTTTCACAGCTACCTAGTTCCTATATTGGGAGAAATTAAAGTTTCAATTTTTTCAACCAAATTTTGGAAATCATTAAATTTTTTGATTTGGTTTCTCAAACAAAATTATTTTTTTGGATTTTGATTGTCACTATGTTTTTATCATCCCAAAAAAATTTCAAGGCATAAGGCTTTGCCAACTAAAACTTAGGTGTGTTTTGGTTTCATGGTATTGAGGAATGATTAGGAGGTTTGTTGGAAAAGTATGTAAAATCATTTTAAAACATTTCCAAAGTTTGAAATAATCATAAAGAATTTTTTTTTCAGGCACTTAAATGTTTTTCATATTTGAAAAAGTCAAGCGAGTTTGGTATAAACTCTATGCTGCTTTTCTCACATTTCACTAAAATTTAACCTACCATGCTCACATTTTGCAAAATTGTAATCTCATTGCTCACAAAATTGTAAATCCTACCTCATGCTCTCCTTTTTCCCATTTCTAACCTCATTAAATTCCAATTACTAACCTCATTGCTCACAAAATTGCAAATCCTAACCTCATGCTCACTTTTTTTTCCTATTTCTAACCTAATTTGCTCACATTTCATAGAATTTTAACATCATGCTCACAATTTTCAAAATTCTAACCTCTAAAACTACCTTGCTCAATTTTTCAAAATTTCTAACATGTGAACATTTAAAAGAAAGGAAAGACAAAGGCTAACCACTTTCAGAGAATACATGAAATGGACGATTGTAGGTTAAGTAAATCATTACAAATTTAAATCTCCATCTTCCAAGTGGCACTATCCCTAGCCCAATGCCATTTGTATTTTATGTTACAACAGATAGGCTTACATTTCAAAGTGTCTTTCATGGATTCTATATACAGGAAGGGACTGGTAGTCATGGTGGTAGTTACTATCAGAAATATACCTATCATAAATATTCAATAAAAGTTTCAAGATGAGATCATGAAATACCACAGCTACAAGGTGTGAAAATTTATCAAACCTTGCAGACCTGGGTTAACATGCATAGAAGCAGAGACTAAGCTTGTAAACCATTTGACATAATACCTCTAAGGCACCAAGATTGCAAGATATCTGCAAAATGGACTTCTTGAAAATGTTTTAGAAGCCTTTAAGAAAATATAATTGGTAGGTGCAAGCCCGAATTTCTTGAACTATTTGATATAATCCCAAAAATAAATGTCGTCTCATGAAATGATTTGAAGTCCATGGCTCGTGACCTATTCTAAGGAATATTGTTGCAAAACCATATGCACAATCAAATTCAATAAAAAGTTTGAGAAGTTTTTAAATCAAATGCAATGAGCAGGTGTAAAACTAAATTACATAACCTTTGCAAATGTCCTCGCTGCTTGTTCCAAAATGGGAGCTTCCAAACAAAATACAAAAGAATGGATTCGTTGGAAAGGTTTTAGAAACTTTTAGATAAATGCAAATAACAAACCTACATAAAAATGTGAGGCACAGGACGATACGCCAAATTCTTAGACAAAATGCCTCATAGAAATGTATTCTCATAGAATATAATGGTTGCACCTTATGCACCAAATAGATTTGTTGAACATGCTTACAAATTTTTTAAGTTAATGCACTTGATAGGAGCAAGGCCCAAATCCACAAATTGCACCAACATCCTCCCATCTAGTGCACTAGAGAGAAGCCATATGAAATGTTTGTCAATATGCCTCAAAGTAACATGGTTTTCTATCAATGTGAGATATGCACAAAATGGATTTTCTTAAAAAAAAAAAAATTCAACAATATTTTAGCATAGCTAATTGGTAGGAAAGTAAGCAGGATAAATCATTTGTATAGTCAACCATTATAGAAAATATCTAAGGCTTATATAACTAGCTCCCTAGTATCAAGACCTCTTCATGAGGGTGCTCTAGATTGGTGCCTTGCACCCTTCAAACCATAAGGACTCTTGAAATCTATATCAACCATTATGAGTGTAGTTATTGGCATCCATTATGGACATGCGACGATTCATATCAAGAAGCATGCTACAAAGCTGAAGCTTTGGATTTCAATTGGATTTGATCTCTTAAATATTAGGAATATCCTTCTTTTTATAGATATTATTTTGTTTAATAAAAAAATATATAGTTTCATCTATGTTTGCTTCATAATAGGGGTAGGAGGAACTGTCTTCTTAGCTTTCTATATTATGATTGATATTTGGAGATTCACAATATCATTTCTATTTTTGGAATGAATGGGGATGGATGCCATGGTCATCTTTTCCCTGACGGCACAAGGCATACTCTCGACCTTTATAAACGGTTGTTATTATGAAGGAACTAATAATACTCTTATGCATTGGGTCCAAAAGCATATATTTTTCAATGTATGACATTCAAAAATATTGTGTTTGCTTCGTTATGTTATCTTTGCAAAGATTCTATTTTGGGGTGACCCAATTAAGTCAATGTAAAAAATTGCAACCTAGGTTCCAAAAGGGAGATGGATATACTTTTTACCCTTAATGATATTAAATCTATAAAGGAAGGTATGCAACAATTAGCACGAGTGTAATTCATCTCCAAAATCTTAGAATTTAATTATATAATAGTTAAATGATAATAATGAGGAGGGAGTTATCTTGGAATATGAAAGTATCAGTATATTTCCATAATCAAGAATTATACACTAAATGATGTGAAACATAAGGAAAAAAATTACTCATCTACCATCAAGAGCTAGGAGATGACAATAGTAATTGATTAGTAAATGCATTCCTAGGATTTTGATCAACATTATTTTTCAAGAAGCTTTGAAAACGTTTTGATTGTCATATTTCTACCAAGTCCATCTCCAAGGTTGTTGCAAGAGAAATTATTACAGGTTGTGTGAATTGGTTCCATGGTTTCTAACATACTTATTTTTTTGTGGAGATTATTAGAGATGACAAGTGAAGAAAGTTATAAATATAAACTCATGCTTTCACAATATTTTTTGTGAAGATGATAATAAAGATGAGTACACAAGAATTGATCATGATTCATACAAACTTCCTTGTTATTCACAAGAACCTTATATTCATGTTCAAGAAAAAGGTACTTAGCAAATGTAATTAGAGTGCATGTCCTTGAAGGTCAAGATTTTGTTGAATTTTGATTCTATATTTGAATGATTGATATATTGATGTATGAGCACATTGTAATACTTGAGATTTTTCATCCTTATGGAGAGCCTAAGAATTATCTGTTCTTTTCAAATGGAAAGATTTAAGTTTTATGTTCTCAATTGGCTAGATGGTGACATAGTTATAACAATAAATGAAGCTGAAAGAGACAAACAAGTACCTAAGGAAATATCATAACTCAAAATTTACATGTTTTAGGTTGATTTTTGGAAAAGTGGCTTAAGTCACTTAATGTAACTAAAAGTTAGAAAATAAACAAGTTTTTTCTAGAAAAGTAATGCAAAATATAACCAAACAAGGTTATTGTTTTCTAAACATTTGTATTTCAAAAATGTAATTAGTGGATAGTTATAAAGTGGTTACAAGTTAGTTATTAGGTAAAGCCCATAAATACAAGGCTATTTCAAATTTGAGGGAATTTTGTAGAGAGGAGACTCTGGAGAAATTTTCACAAGGACTTTTTGATGACCTTTGGCTTTACACATTGTACATAATTTAGGGTTTTTGAAATTATAAAATTTCATAAAGATAATACCAAATACTTTTCAATCATATTCTGAATGTATTTCTAAATTATTACTAGTTTTTGGACTATGTCAAATGGGTAATCCCTTTATGGCTTGGCTAAGATCATTTGTTATCTATTTTAATTGATGTATTGAAACACAAGAAAGCTTTAATAGTATCTCAGTTTGAATGTATTGGAATCACTCAACCCTTCATATGTCAAGATTTGTAATCCTTCTTTCATTGTCATTACATATTGAAATATACATTATGATGAAACCATCCTTGTAATAGCTTCTCATCACAAATTCGTATTTGGTATTCATATGTCTACCTATATGGTCTTTGTTATTTAATTTTCTTTGACTTGTTTTCTCCTTTATGTACTTTTAGGTTAAAAGTACATAAAAACCTCAAACAACCCTATTATATGAGGGAGTTTCCCCTCTCAAACATAGAGGAATAGTGTTATTTCACAAGAAATATCTCCAACTATTGGAGTATTATTGCCACTTTTCATTGGGTGAGTCAAGTATCATTTCAAGTGCCAATATTGTTACCAACAATGTCACATATTTATTAAATGGAAAATTATAGCATTTAGAGCATTTAATTTATTGCAAAAATATAAAAAACACATTTGGTCACATTTTCATTAGCATATCAGTTTTATTAGAACCTCATACCTCCTAAGGGCACTCATTTATTCAATTGATTTCATTCATCAGCTCCTTTGAATGCTTCAAAACCCTCATTCATGTTTCCATGCGCTCCTAATCATCAAATTAGGGCATACTAATTTTTGAACTTTATCAAATTTTAGACCTAGGTTTTCACATAATTAGACCTTTAGATTGTTACACACTTGTGCATGTTTTGAAGTTGCAAAAGCCCTAATTTATGGTCTAGGGCACTACCTTTTGAACACCCACAATACTGAGAGGGGGGTGAATCAATATTCTCTTAAACCATTCAAACATTAAACATTCAATCACTAATGCATATTCAACTGCAGTAAGGAAAGAAAGAATGAAACGTTCGCAACATCAAATAACACATGAACACCAAGATTTTTACGTGGAAAACTCAAAATGGGAAAAATCACAGTGAGGGTTAGCTCACGTTATATTATAACCAGCTATAGTATATTACATAAATTATCACTGTAGGTGGACTCATTGTCCATAGAGAAAAAGATAGAAGAGAGATGGTGGCTCACAACCTATTTTGAACTATTACAATTGCATCTTATGTATGTATGAATTATAGTTCCATTGAAGCACAATAACAAACTTTATCGGATTTTGATTCAACACTTTTCCTCACTCCTCATTCACACAATTATGATCTTCAAATTTGCACTACTTTGCTCAAATTCACATCACACATAATACATGTCACATACATCATATCAAACACTGAAAATAATCTAGCATATATATCTGCATCAAGTATAACATCAATTAGGTTGGCCTGATTAGATGTAATATCCAAAATGTAACTTGTCGGATCCAAAAATCCACATCCATAACACATGCCACAATTCAAAACTCAAAACACCTTAAGATAGGTTGGCATGGACCTATAATACATCCCACCTAAGATAGCAACACTTATATAACCTTCACAAACCTTTGAACTTATTAGGTTGGCTCCATACAAGACCTAAATGCAAAAACCTTCATTTGTGTATCCACATCTCGACACACAAACCTCAAAACTTGATACCATTTAGAATTCATACTTAGTTGACATATAGCAACTTATCTTCAACACTGAAAGGCCAAAAACTCATATACGAAGAAGTGTAGAATCTTCCACACAAACACATTGTACAAAAAGATAACTGTGAATTGCCAGGTCGAACTCTGTTACTCATATCTCTCAAACTATTTTTCCAATCAAGACAAAATATTGGAATTATGTACATCTAACATCCACCAGATTAATTTTAGAATCACAAAGTGATATATTCATTTGCAGAGTGGTTCGGACCCAAAAACCAATGCAATGTTACACTGAACTGACAGATTTGACACTTAGTGAAAGTTTTATGCAACTGAACTTTTTAGACCAAACCATTATGCAATAATATCTTCCTTATCAACTTCCAAAACTTGTTAGGAATATTCAAAGTGATCCTCAACAATGTTGACATCAATGAAAACACTATATCATGCTGTTATATGCCTTCCATGCTCATGTTGGCAATCAACGTCATCAATGATAAACTTCAAAAATCTCCCCAAACTTCCAACAATCTCCCCCTTTGTCATTGATGGCAACATTCCAAAAACTACAAAAATACTCTCCAATACTCTCCCCCTTTGACATCAAGGGCAAAGGGAATCTATATAAACTTTTGTGACTCTTAGTGGAAATCCCCCTGAGAAATATAAGCATGTGTACAAACTAAAAAGAATGTATTGACTCCCCCTGAGTCTTATATCAGAGAAAAAAATCAAAAAATTTTATTGAAAAACTATTATATAGGGTTTGCATATGTACAAGTAATCTGAACATAAATACTAAAAATGCATAAAAAGAATAAAAGATAAGTCAACTGAAGGTGGTTGATGCCTATAACTTCTTTAGATGATCTTCCCAGGCTTGCCTACCAAGTTCCCATTATCTCTTAGCTTCCACAAGCAACCTGTTCTGCATTTCAAGCTCAAGCAATAATTCCTCTCCCTCTTCTAGAGTAGCAGGTACTGGATTCATCCTCTTAGCTTTCTCTAAATTGAGAAGAGATCTTGAAATAAGTACCAGTTTGGGATTAACCAAATCCCTTACCTCTCCAAACTATAAGATAATATGTTCTTTCTGATTTTGTAGTTGGAAAAATTTCTTGTGCATGTCTTTAATTATATTCCTTGTCTCTCCAATGAGGTCAATAGCCAAATCATATGCATTAGAGACAGTATTGATTTGGGAATCAATGGAGTCCATCTCCTTTCTTATGCTTTGAGTGGCTCCGAGCCACTTCATGCTACACTATAGTGCCTTAGCCTCTTCAACACATGCTTTTGCATCCTTTAGTAAGTTTGAAAATTTCTTATGTGCAACTACACATCTCTTTATTATCTCCAACATCTTGTCACTTAAAATTTTCTCCACTTCTTTCTCAGCTTCTTCCTTTAGACCAAATGCATATGTTTTGAAAGAATCAATTAGCAGTTTGAAATTTCCATACCGGATAATGTAGTGTCAATTTTTGATCTAGGTATGAGCTCTTGAAATGCCTTAACTATTTCATCCATTAATTCTCCTCTCCTTTGATGTGATTCAATGATCTCCTTCCTCACATATGCATGGAAAATATCTCCTAGTTACAACTTGTGGTTGTCCAAATCCCCATTTCCTTGTTGCATCAACAACTATAGAAAATGGGATGATACAAAAAGTTGAAATTTAGGCTGAATGATCAAAAGATTCTTCAAGGAATCCCTAGAGAATCCAAAAGATTCACCAAAAGCCTTAGCAACTTCCACAACCTTTCCCTTGTCCTCTACAAAATTGGAGTCTATTGGTTTATCTTTTTTTGCATCTCTAGATGCATTATTATCCCTGTCTTCATCTTCTTCATGCTTCTCTTCCTTCTCTTCATCAACCTTTTCTTCTTCATTCTTTGCATCATCATTTTTATCATCAAACTTGTTAGTGTTCTCTTCCTCTGCAATATTTTCAGTGTTTTCTAGAGGAGTAACTTTATCATTTTGTATAGGAGGAGGAGTGGTGAAATTTTCCTTTGCAATGTCTTCTCTGATCATTGCATCCTTGTAATCTTATTTTTTCATATCCTCCACTTTTGGAGGAGTGTTATCCTGTGCAAATTCCTCATTTGTATCTTGCTCATGTTGAGCATCATCTATTTTCACTTCTTCCTCTGTATGAATTATTCTAGAGCATTGATTTCAACATTCATTTCTTCCTCAACTACCAAATTTAGACCTAAATTTTGTACAATTTCCTTTGCTTTATCATTACTCTCCTTTCAGATCCTTTCCAGATCACCTTTGTCTTTTCCCATAAGGGTTCTAACTCTTTGTTTGGTTCTCAGCTCCTTACTATATATGGTAGCCAATGTGGCTCTGTCATCTTTAGAAAGTGGAGCACCAAATCTTTCCAAGGCTTCATATTTAATATTTTCATGCTCTTGTATTGCCTCTTGTCTCCTTTTCAATAAAATGTTCCATAACACATCAGGAATATCCTTCTTGATATTTTGCATTTTAACTTCAAGCACAACAATATATTTGATTATGGCCTTAATAATGGTGGCCTTATCCACCTCATCTACATCCTTATACAAAGATGCAATTTCCTTTAAAATTTCATTTTGCAAAATGCTATTAAACAACTCCTCAGGTTTCATTGGGGAATGAGGCCTTACTAGTTCGGCTTGTTTATGATTTTTGACTTTAACTGAAGTCTTCTTTGTTTCCTTTTCTTTCTTCTCCGGAGAAGTCTTCTTGGCTTCCTTCTTATTTTCTATCATATGTATTATAAATGCCTCCTTTTCCTTTTCTATCTCTTCTTCACTTTCAATGTTAATGCCATCATGTCTTTTCCTCTTTCCACTAGCTTCACCTTGTAAAGCCTCATTTCTTCCTCTCCAGACTAACTATGGTCCTTCTTCTTCCAACTCTTCCTCTTCTTTAGAAAAATTGATGCCAATACCATTTTCTCTAGTAGCCTTTTGTTTCATTCTTCTTTTTGTAGGGGTAGTAGGAGGTGAAATGGTGGCAGTTTTCTTCTTCTCTTCCCTGGTAGCATGCACAACTAGAGGGGATTTATCCCTTATCAGAGGAATGGTGGTGTAGCCATGGTAGGAGGGTCCTCAAAGAGAACTATCCAGATTGTGTAGCAAGAGTCACACAATGGAAGCAACACAAAAATTGGAGGTAAATGCAGATTCAAACATTCTTATTATCAAAAAATTTAGTTACAATCGGCTGACGACTTCTAAGCTTACAGATTGGGCTCATAGGCTTGATACAACATGCTCAAAATACAATATTCATATATGCTCCTTAATGCAAGAAAAAATATTACATATCAAATCCACATTAATCTACTTAATCCACTTCTTTCCATCCTAATGATTTATCACAAGCTTTATATCATATTCGTAGATCTAGAATCTTCCGTGTCAGCCAAAGATCATTACAATTTCTAATGAAAGAAAATCTAATGTGCACATGAAATAGGTTGGCCTCAAATTAGAATTACTCCTCAGTGAATGCTTAGTATGAAGTGTTGACCTATAATTAAGGTCAAGAACACTCCATGGAACAGTTCAAATCACATCGTCAAGATTTGCAAGTTACGGGAAAGATCCACAAGCGATCAAACTAGCCATTAAGTTTGAAATTATTCTGGTGTCGGTTCAAGAAACTGCCACTAAATACGGAAGTGATAACTTGCTAGAAAATAATCCAATCACGCTCAAATCTTGGAATAAGGAAAATGAACATGTCCATGATGTAAAAATAGATCCACATGGTCTAGCGAGCAAATATGATGAAACACTGAATCTGCCAATTTGAACTGAACAAGAAATGAACAAGAACACAACTGAAATGAAAATATTTTTGGTTAATGCAGGATTGCTGAGAACCAAGGATGATCCTGCATCAGACATCCGAGGTTATTTAAAAAGTGAGTCCCTCAATTTGCTGGGGCTAAAGGAAAACCAATACGGTCTACCTTAGCTTGAGAAATCCAAGAAGAATCCTCCACTAGTCTACCGTTCCACTTCACAAGATATTATTTGTACTATCTTCCACGAGTCTTCCTTCCATCTCTGATATCCAAAATCTCTTCAATCTCATCTGATTATTGTTTAGGAAATTGATTCTCCAATTTTTCTTTACTACCTTCACTAAATTTTGCTTCATTGTACTGATGTAGATCTGCAATGTTGAATATAGGTGATATACCCATGTCATTTGATAACTCCACTTCATATGCATTTCCTGAATCAAATTTCTTCAAAATCTTATAGGGTCCAAAACTCCTCATCTTGAGCTTATTGTATGTGCCAATTGGAAATCTTTCCTTCCTCAAATACACCATCACTTCATCTCCAACTTCAAACTCCTTATGTCTCCTCTTTTCATCTGCTTTCTCCTTATACTTCCGATTCACATCTTCCAAATGTTGCTTTACTTGAGTATGCACTTTCTTCACATATTCTGCAAATTCCTTTGCTTCTACACTCCTTTAATCTTGCATACTGATGTCTCCTAGCTCTAATATACCTCTAGGATGAACTCCAGTAACAATCTCAAAAGGTGTCTTTCTAGTACTCCTATTCACTGAATTATTGTAAGAAAACTTTGCTTGTGCAAGGACTAAATCCCAACTTCTGGTCTTCTCTCCAACCAAACATCTTAGCAAATTCCCAAAACTCCTATTTACTACTTCTTTCTATCCATTAGTCTATGGGTGAAAATTATAGAACTGAACTTTAAATATGTCTTTAATTTCTTACAAAGTGTCCTCCAAAAGTAACCAACAAACTTTGTATCTCTGTCTGAAACAATACTCCTAGGTAATCCATGCAATCTGACCACTTCCTTGAAAAACAAGTCTTCTACATGTACTACATTTGTTGTCTTCTTACGAGGTATGAAATGTACCATTTTAGAAAATCTATCCACCACCACAAATACAAAATCATTACCTCTTTGTGTCTTCAGCAAACCAAGTATGAAATCCATGTTGATATCTTCCCAAGGTCTTTCCAAAACTATCAAAGGCTTATACAGTCCAACATTTTGACTACTTGGTACAGGAGCACCTAAAAATCATCCTCCATATTTGATCATTTGATGATAACTAGGGAGGTTCCAAAGTGGTTTTGTTGCTTATTTTCTTTAATAAGGTATATAAAGACCATTTGGTGTCTCATTGATTCATTTTTGTAGACAAGGTCACATTTGTGAAGTGATTGTCAATGAAGACAAAGAGGGGTCTAAGTAGGTTCAGGGTGTTTTTTGTGTAGTAGGTCATGTGTTAGAATTTCATAAGGTCTAAATAGACCATCATAGGTGTTTTCAATGTATTTAAGTGTTTTGGAGGGTCAAAAGGTATAAACACTTCAATGCAAGGAAGTATGTGTTAATAAAACTTATAAAAGGTGTGTTTATGTTCCCAACGGTCATTAAGGATTTAAAAATTAGTTGTAAAGTTGGTTGGTCATTGGTTGGGCCTGAAGAATCCTTTAAATGGCTTGAAGTCATCGATTGTAATGTTGGATTGTTGATGGATAGGAATGGTTAATAGAATTCTCTATTTTTCCTTACATTTTCTGAGTTTCATTACTTTGTGCAGGTCTGTACGGGCATGTATAGTCAGTTTTTGATATGAAATATCTTCCATGATTTGCAGATTTTTCTTAGCATTTTTTTGTATCAAATTTGAAGGAATTTAGTGATGATTTGTGTTAGAAAACTATGTTTTCCCGTGATAGGCCAAAATACCCTGTTTTTAGGGTTTATGATCGCAAGAATGCTTTAAAGGGCCCTTACACCTTCTATAGCAACTGTAACTCATGTAAGGGGCCCTATGGAGTTTGGTTTAAGTGTAAGATGCATAAATTGAGTGTTAGGAAAGAAATAAAGGAGATAAACTTGTTGTTCCTGAGAGTTTTGTGATGAAAATGTATGTAAATGAGGGGTTTTAGCCTAGGGTTCGATAGAATCTATATGGGAGGTCTTTTTTTTTGAAATTTTAAGCATGTAAAAGGCCATTGGACTATGTTCAAGGTGGTTTTAAGGTCTGGGAGGTTGTGGAAGTGTCATATCCAATAAACCCTCTTGAATAATGCATAAAATAAGGGTTTTCAGGTTTGGCCTAAGATTTTCCATACTAGAAGAATCTAATTGTGGTTTTGGAGGTTTGGGAACATAATAAATGCTTCCCCAAGGTTTCATGGGCCTATGATTAGTTTAAAGACATGTTGCTTTGTAAATTAGGCCTAATCAGCCTAATTAGGTCTGCCTAGAAAGGGCATTTTGGGGAATTGGTCCAAAGGACTTGTATCTAACTTTGTAATATGTGTTGCAATACTATAATGGATGTTTAAAACCATCAAGGTTTTGTCTAGTGTTTTGGAGAACATTTGATTTATTGGGCAAAAAATGAGTTTCCACTACTACTAGTGTTCAAGAGGTGAAAGTGTGAAATCATGCTTCTGTTGATTGTCAAGCTTTGAGGGTTGTTTGGATTGTTCATGTTAGAATACAAGATCACCTGCATGCAAATGAATACCTGTCACATGCAAAAGACATGCAGAACCAAAGAAGATGTTCTGTAAAACCTCTGGGTAAAAATGCATTAAGAGAATCAATTATTACAAACTGATCAATCCTTATGAAGGAGATCAAGAAACCCTAAAAGGGAAACCCTAAATGAAACCCTAGTGTGCACACTTAATAATTAATAATTAATTATTAATGTTCCTAAGTTTAGCTTAAGTAATAAAGAGGAATAAGTGACTTAATTAATTAATCAATGTGATGTAATTAATTAAGCATAATAACTTATTACTCTAACACCCCCCCTTAAGATGAACTTAGGAAGAAGCTAAAACACTAGAATAAGATGCATGTAAACAAAGATGGGTCCCGACAACTAGGCCTGATCAGGTACCCATTTACAAATGCAATAAGGAGTAAGAGAAGGAAAAACCTAGTGGGACAAAACCCCCCTTACAATGAGATAACATGCTACAAAGAAGCACTGGAAGAACTCTGTAGAGTAACACTGGAACTTGATATAGGCAAGCAAGGAAATATTCTTCTGTATACTACTGAAACTAGATGAGAGTCACTGATTGACTCAAGGAATCATGATAAAGCAACAGAAAACCTAATGCCATAGAACACTCGAAAACTCCAAACGGGAACAACTCTGGAATCTATGAAGCAACAAGAAATTATTGAATGATGTATTACTGAAAATGAAGGGAAAAGATGCAAGGTGCACTCTCCCAACTGCCAAAACATCCAAGTAATCGCCAAACAACCCATCGGGCCAAATCTGGACTAATTGATAAACCTGGGATAGATACAGAAAAAGTGCATGGACAACAACCTAGAGCTCCTCAATACTTTTCCGACACTTCAAACGAGGCGAAAAACGAAGATCGTGGCAAGAAGTTATGAGCTTGGAAGCATAAAATGTACATCTGACTTCAAACAGAAATAAATGCAGAAAAATAGTAAAATACTGAAAAATAAATAGCACTATTGGAAAGTGCTCAGAACCAGCTTTTCGGCAATATCTTGTTTGCTCGATTTCGATACCGTATGCCCAAGTTATAGCCAAAAGAAAAAAACTGCTCTTTTAGAAAAAAACTAGGGTTAGGAAGGGCAAAGAGGGGCCGGCCGTACAGATGACGTCAGAAAAACATGAGTGAAAATTTGACGGCCATCTGGCCATCAGTGCAAAAAATCACCCTCCCTGCAAAAAAATTTTGGCCCTTGGTCGTGCATATGACCGCGGGCTAGTGCTGGAAGGGTCTAGTCTCCATATGACCAACGCTAGAGCGGAGGGGGCTGGCCGGGGGCATATCTGGGGGCTCGGTCGCCCATAGGACCGGAGCTGTAGAGGAACGAGCCGCTGGGGCTTAGACAGGGCAAGCGCCGGTGGCAGACCAGCCGAACCGCCGGTGGAGGTGGAGGTTGGGCGGCCGCCGGGTGGCCCAGCGGTGGTGCTCTGATTTGTGCGGGCAGTGCACAATTTTAATAAAAAAATTCAAATTTTTAATATATTTTTTTAAATTTTTTTCAAAAAAACGTGGCTTGATTTGCGTGCTGGGGAGGCCGTACGACCCCCAGACAAATTTTTTTTGCCTCCCGGATCAACTGCACCAAATTGGACGATTTGACAGGCATTTCTAGGGTTTTGGGACGCTGCGAACGCGATGGCGACATCCGTTTGAGCCCATTGTGTCCCTAAAAATGGCTACCCCTAGATCTTGCAGAAAGGATGCTTGTGGAAACCCTTGCACCTGAAACTCACAAAGAGGCCATATCTTCAGATCACAAACAAGTAGCTGTAGGTCTGGAGCTCTGATACCATGTTAGAATCCAAGATCACCTGCATGCAAATGAATACCTGTCACATGCAAAACATGACATGCAGAACCAAAGAAGATGTTCTGTAAAACCTCTGGGTAAAAATGCATTAAGAGAATCAATTATTACAAAGTGATCAATCCTTATGAAGGAGATCAAGAAACCCTAAAAGGGAAACCCTAAATGAAACCCTAGTGTGCACACTTAATAATTAATAATTAATTATTAATGTGCCTAAGTTTAGCTTAAGTAATAAAGAGGAATAAGTGACTTAATTAATTAATCAATGTGATGTAATTAATTAAGCATAATAACTTATTACTCTAACAGTTCAAATAGGTCATTTTAATCTTTTTAGATGCATCTTAATGGAAGGTGGTCAGATTGATTAAGTTGAGCCTCCTAGGTCTGCATCAAAGTGGTATCAGAGCACAATAGTAGATCTTGTGTTGGTGTTTTGAATTGGTTTTGTAGGTAGGTGAAGAGAGGATTGTGACAATGCCTTCTAAAGTAAGTTTAGTTGCAAAGAATATTGAAACCCATGACAAGGAAATAGAATCCTTGAAAAGAGAGATGGATGCTTGGAAGGCAAAGAAAAGAGTGTAAGAGGATGAAAGTGAAACTGAAGAAGAGGAGACTTCTAGTGAAGAGGAAGAGATGGATCCAGAAGATGTGATAACGTTGAAGCTTTTGAAGGCTATGAAGAAGGATGGACATGGAAAAATGCATGTGACTATGTATGGGGGGAAAATTGATAGTGAAGAGCTCTTGGATTGGATAGGGGATTTGGAGAACTACTTTGAGAGTGAAGAGATTGATGAAGAGCACAAGGTGAAGAAGCCAAAAACAAAACTGAAAGGGCATGCTTTGCTGTGGTGGAATTTTGTGCAAGAGGAAAGGGAAAGACAAGGGAAGAACAAGATCACTTATTGGGAAAGGATGAAGACCAAATTGAAAGGTAAATTCCTTCCTTGTGATTATAATGTTCAAATGCTTAAGAAGTTGCAAAATATTAGACGAAAGGAACTAGATGTGCAATCATATACTGAAGAATTTTATAAGTTAAACATAAGAACTAAGCATGAAAAAGATGAGGAAGAAATGGTAGCTAGATATTTGAATGGTCTCAGGTAACATTTAGGATGAGATCAACTTGTTGGCATCTAAATCAGTTGAACAATGCTTTCAAATGGAAATGAGAGCAGAATAAAACTAAAGAGGAGACAAGAGAAGGTAGTAAGAGGTAGAGGAGGTACATCTAGGGGAAGAGGTACCTTCCCAACACAAAACAAATCCAAAGAAGGTCAAGAAGATGTTGGGAAAAGAAAAGAACAAGGGAGTGAGTTTAGAGTTGGATGGAGAGGTGGAAGATCAAATTATAGGGGAAGAGATTCAAATGAATTTTCAGGAAGATGCTAGATATGTGGAGGTACATCTAGGGGAAGAGGTACCTTCCCAACACAAAACAAATCCAAAGAAGGTCAAGAAGATGTTGGGAAAAGAAAAGAACAAGGGAGTGAGTTTAGAGTTGGATGGAGAGGTGGAAGATCAAATTATAGGGGAAGAGATTCAAATGAATTTTCAGGAAGATGCTAGATATGTGGTGAGTTTGGTCACCCTTCTTTTAAGTGTCTTGACAAGTTTAGTGCTGCTGCAAGTGGAAGTGAAAGAAAAGGTGATAAAAGAGTCCAATTTATGCAAGGTGATGAAGAAGAGAGTGTTAGTTCATCAAGTAGACCTACAAACCCAGAGGTAGGAGAAGCATTCATGATAAGGACCTTGTTGCAAGCACAAAAAGAAGAATATTTGAGCCAAAGAAGGACCCTATTCAGAACCTTCTACAAATGTAAAGGTAAAGTGTGTCAAGTTGTAATTGATTCTGGTTCTCAAGATAACATGGTGTCTAGGGAGATGGTAGATAAGTTGAGTCTAAAAAAGATACCTCATATAGCACCCTATAAGGTTTCTTGGGTGAATGATAGTAAAACCTTGGTGGTGAATGAGCAAGCTTATGTAGATTTCCAGATTGGGGAGTACAAAGATAGAGTCCTATGTGATATATTGCCAACAGATTGTTGCCATCTACTCTTAGGAAGGCCATGACAATTTGATAGGAAGTCTATGTATGATGGTTGGGAAAACACCTACACCATTTGGAAGGATAATCAAATTTTCAAGCTAACTCCTTTGTAGGGAAAAGAGAAGGACAAAGGAAAAGCTAAGGTGGTGATCTTTGGAAAAAAGGAACCCATAAAGCTTGAGGATTTTAAGAATAATTGTTTTCTACTTTGGAGTAGAGTTATGATGTTAGAACAACAAAAAAGACACCTATAAATGGTGATAGCACAGTGGAAGGCTTATTCTTGGAAAAGGAAGATAAAGAAATTATGCTTAGGCCTAATTTAGGAAAAGTAAATGCTGATAAGTTTGCAGGGAAATATGGGAAACATGGTGTAATGCCTGGAGAAAACTTCATGGAGCAAGGTGGAATCATGATTGGGACCATTTTCTGTCCTATAAGTGAGTGCAATGCTACCAAGCAAGTGAGATTTGCTAGTGTGAGGGTGGATAAGGTTGCTGATGCATGGGAACATGATAATGATAGCATGAAAAGTTTGAGAACAGTGAGTAAGGAGCAAGGTAGGCAAGGCAACACAAGTTTGATGACAGAGGCAAAAGGACAGAAAATGCAGAGGTTCAAACATAGAAATGAACATGGAGGTAAACCAAAGGGGACTACAGATCAAAAAGACACTAATATTTATTTGTTTGCAGGTGTTTGTAAAGGCATACAATCTGGTTTTTCTCATAGAATAGGGGGAAGACCACTTTCAATTCTGAATGCTAAGGTGAATCCAACTCCAATAGGATCCATAGTCAAACATGTTCAAAGTGCAAAGTAGGTTGTAAGTCCAATGTGCATCTACCAGGGAAGGAGTTTTTTGGACTCTTGAAGCCTTTGTGAAGCTTGGAGACAATGGAGACAGGGACAACTCATGGGGCATGAGTATTTTCTAGGAGGGGTGTATGGTGCAGGAGCACCTACACCTCATCCTCCATATTTGATCATTTGATGATAACTAGGGAGGTTCCAAAGTGATTTTGTTGCTTATTTTCTTTAATAAGGTCTATAAGGACCATTTGGTGTCTCATTGATTGATTTTTGTAGACAAGGTCACATTTGTGAAGTAATTGTCAATGAAGACAAAGAGGGGTCTAAGTAGGTTCAAGGTGTTTTTTGTGTAGTAGGTCATGTGTTAGAATTTCATAAGGTCTAAATAGACCATCATAGGTGTTTTCAATGTATTTAAGTGTTTTAGAGGGTCAAAAGGTATGAAATCAGTTGTAAAGTTGGTTGGGCCTGAAGAAGCCTTTAACTGGCTTGAAGTCATCAATTGTAATGTTGGATTGTTGATGGAGAGGACTGGTTAATAGAATTCTCTATTTTTCCTTACATTTTCTGAGTTTCATTACTTTGTACAGATCTGTATGGGAACATACAGTCAGTTTTTGATATGAAATATCTTCCATGATTTGAATATTTGTCTTAGCATTGTTTTGTGTCAATTTTGAAGGAATTTAGTGGTGATTTGTGTTAGAAAACTCTATTTTCCTGTGACAAGCCGAAATACCCTGTTTTGAGGGTTTGTGATCACAAGAATGCTTTAAAGGGCCCTTACACCTTCTATGGAAACTGTAACTCATGTAAGGGGCCCTATGGAGTCTGGTTTAAGTGCAGGTTGCATAAATTGAGTGTTAGGAAATAAATAAGGGAGATAAACTTGTTCCTAAGAGTTTTGTGATGAAAATGTATGTAAATGAGGGGTTTTAGCTTAGGGTTCGATAAAATCTATATGGGAGGTCTTTTTTTTTTTAAATTTTAAGCATGTGTAGGGATATTGGACTATGTTCAAGGTGGTTTTAAGGTCTGGGAGGTCATGGAAGTGTCATATCCAATAAACCCTCTTAAATAGTGCATAAAATAAGGGTTTCCAGGTTTGGCCTGAGATTTTCCATACCAGAAGAATCTAATTATGGTTTTGGAGGTTTGGGAACATAATAAATTCTAC
This sequence comes from Sequoia sempervirens, assembly GCA_007258455.2. NCBI lineage: Eukaryota > Viridiplantae > Streptophyta > Pinopsida > Cupressales > Cupressaceae > Sequoia > Sequoia sempervirens. The sequence continues at coordinate 1,157,640,858 of VDFB02271358.1, read as the reverse complement.
CCCAAGGTTTCATGGGCCTGTGATCAGTTTAAAGACATGTTGCTTTGTAAATTAGGCTTAATCAACCTAATTAGGTCAGCCTAGAAAGGGTGTTTTGGGGAATTTGTCCAAATGACTTGTATATTAATTTGTAATATGTATTGCAATACTATAATGGGTGTCTAAAACCATCAAGGTTTTGTCTGGTGTTTTGAAGAACATTTGAGTTATTGGGAAAAAAATGAGTTTCCACTACTGCAAGGGTTCAAGGGGTGAAAGTGTGAAATCATGCTTATGTTGATTGTCAAACTTTTAGGGTTGTTTGGATTGTTAAAATAGATCATTTTAATCTTGTTAGATGCCTCTTAATGGTAGGTGGTCAGATTTATTGAGTTGAGCCTCCCAAGTCTGCATCACTTCTCCCTTTTGCAACTTGACAAACTCTGCAACTCTGCACAAATTTCCTAACATCCTTATAAATTTGTGGCCAAAAGTAATTCTCACTCACCAATGCTATTGTCTTATCAATTCCAAAGTGTCCTACTAATCCTCCACTATGTTTTTCTTTCACCAAGATATCCCTCATTGAAATCTAAGGTATACACAACTGATTCCCTCTAAACAACATATCTTCTTGAATAAAATAATCCAAGTACTTACTCCTATCCTCCAAATCTGGTTCTTTACAAGCTCACCAAGTTTCTACAAAATCCAGGTCTTCCTCATACAAGTTCTTCAATTCATCAAAGCCTAATACCTCCACTCTCATCTCTATTAGTGAATTCCTTCTCCTACTCAAGGCATCAACAACTCTATTTGACTTTCCACTCCTATGTTTCAAAACAAAAGTATAACTCTACAAAAATTCCACCCATCTCAAGTGTCTCTGATTCAACTTACCTTGACTGTTCAAATATTGCAAAGCCTGATGATCCATATACAACACAAACTCCTTAGGCAACAAGTAATGTATCCACTTCTTCAAGGCTTGGACTATGGCATAAAACTCCTGGTCATACACTGAATATCTTCTCCTAGCATCATTCAATTTCTCACTAAAATAAGCTACTGGTCTTCCTTCTTGGCTTAATACTACTCCAATTGCATTTCCACTTGCATCACAATCTACCTAAAATACCTTATTAAAGTCTGGTAAAGAGAACACAGGCTGCTTAGTCACCTTTTGTTTCAACAACTCAAAACTTTGGTTTGCTCCAGATGTCCACCTAAAATATTTCTTATCTCCTCTCATTGTTTTTGTCATAGGACTACAAATAGAACTGAAATTCCTAATGAACTTTTGGTAGAAACTAGCCAATCCATGAAATGATCTTACCTCTCCAATGTTTTCTAGTGTAGACCACTCAATAATTTCTCTTACCTTCTTAGGATCCATCTTCAATCCATCCACATATATCGCAAATCCCAGATATACCAATTCTTCTGTCATGAAACTACACTTCTTAATATTTATCAACAACTACTCTTCTCTTAACCTCTGCAAAACATGTCTTATATGCAACAAATGTTCTTCTCTAGTCTTACTGAAAATCAAGATGCCATCCAAATAAAAAATCATAAACTTACCCAAGAATATCTTCAATACCTCATTCATTAGCTTCATGAAAGTACTCAGTGCATTTCTTAGTCCAAAAGGCATTACTAACCACTCATACAATCCTTCATTTGTCTTGAATGCTGTCTTCTAATCATCCCCTTCTCTAAATATAATCTAATGGTATCCTCTCTTCAAATCTATCTTTGTAAAGTATTTAGCTCCACTCAAACAATCCATAATGTCATCCATCTGGGGCAAAGGAAATCTATACTTCACCATGATTTTGTTTATGGCTCTAGAGTCTGTACACATCCTCCATTGTCCATCCTTCTTAGGTGCTAACACAATAGGTACTGCACATGGACTTAAGCTTTCTCTGATCAAACCCTTCCTCAACAACTCTTTCACTTGTCTATTCAAATCTTTATTCTCTATCGGTGTCATTCGGTGTGCTACTTTATTAGGAAAACTAGCTGTAGGAATCAAATCCATGCAATGACTAATACTCCTCACAGGTGGCAATCCATTAGGTACATTATTTAAAATGATCTCTTCATATTCTGTCAGCAACTCCTTTATCTCCTCCAGTTGTTCTTTTACATGCTTCAAGTCTTCAGTCTTCTTAGGAACTAAGGCATAGCACATGTTCTCATGTCTCAGTCCATCCAAAAATCTCCTTCCATCAACCAAACAAATTCTAGCACTCGTACAAACCTCAACTCTAGGAACATCCTCCAATGGAAACAAAGTCTGCTTCATCCCATTAGCAACAATGGTCTATGTGTTCTTCTTTCCATCATGAATAGCCTGTCTATCATACTACGAAGGCCTTCCCAACAAAACATGGCATATATCCATAAGCATGATATCACACAAAACCTCATCATGGTAATCTCCTATCTTCAATCTCACCAAACATTGTTCACTTAGCAGTATCTTATGTTCATCTTGAATCCATGCTATCTGATAGGGTTTTAGGTGTTTTAATCTTTCCAACTTTAATTTGGTCACCATTTCTTTAGAAACCAGGTTCTTTCTTTAGAGCTCTCCCATTGTCAACAATCACTTTGCAACATTTACTAGCTACCTTGCATCTGGTCTGAAACAAATTCTTTCTCTGCAACAGTTGCTGCTCCATCTCACTTTGACACAATACTCTTGTATTCACCAACACTTCTCCATCTTCCAGTTTATTAGATGATCTGACATGATCTTCCTTGACAAAGGTTGTTCCTCTATTGTTTTCTATCTTTCTACTTGTCTCTCCCTAATTACATTCAAATGTTCTATGTCCTCCACCACACTTAAAACAAGTTCCCCTGAATACTCTTTTCTCTTGTCCTCTATCATCTTTTCTATAACCCTCATTCTGGTAACCACCATATCCTCCTCTCCGGTAAGAGTTTCCATCATCTTTGTGGTACAAATTATCATTCCTACTAACTTCCTTCTCTTTATTCTGATCTGCAAAAGGTCCTCTTCCTCCTCCAATAAAAGTTCTTTCTCTCTAAAATATTCCACCTCTTCCTCTCTGTCTCTACTCATGTCTTTTATTCAACTTCTCTTCTACTTTTAGGGCACATTGATATGCCTCTTCTACACTCTGCAACTTGATCAAACTGATTTCATCATGTATAGATGACCTCAAGCCATTCACATATCTGGCTACTTGCTTGATCTCCTCCTCCTAATGTCCGGATATGATATTCAACATGTAGAAATCCTCAGTATACTCTGCCACACTTGAATCCTTTTGCTTCAAATTTTGCAACTTCTAGAACAAATTGATCTGATAATCTGCATGCATAAACTTTGTTTTTAACTTGTTCACCATTTGATCCCATGATTTTATCTTCTCCTTTCCTCTTCTTTTCCTATCTTCCTGCAAATGTTCCCACCAAAGGGATGCATGTCCTTTCAACTTTGTACAAGCAAATTTTACTTTCTTATCTTCGACGGTACCTTCAAAATTAAAATACTTCTCCATCTCTGTTATCCAATCAAGCAATTCATCTGAATCCAACTTACCTCTATAATTTGGTGGATTGAAATGTGGTTTGGTATTTTCTCTAGTTAGGGCTCTTATGAACCTCTCTTCTCCCTGATCCAGGCTAGGTTGATCTTCTCTTTCTCTTTCTTTTTGTACTTCTACCTCTTCATCACTCACATCATCAACTAGTCAACGTCTCCTCTGGATCATTTTGACTACATCTAATCTAGCAACAATTCCTCTCAACATCTCCATTAAAGCTGGGTCTGCATTTCCACACGCTCCATTTCCTCTAACATTTATTCTTCCCACCATCTTTACACAAGTTCTCTATAGCTGTAGGTCAGATCCATAGTCCACCACCCCACAACAAATCTTAAACAAGACTCCGCAAACTCTGACAATCTCTCATGAAACAAATCTCGCTCTGATACTAATCTAGTGCAGCCACGGTAGGAGGGTCCTCAAAGAGAACTATCTGGACCATGCAACAAGAGTCACACAAAAAAAGCAACACAAAAATTGGAGGCAAATGCAGTTCAAACATTCTTATTATAAAAAAATTGAGTTACAATCGACCGACAACTTTCGGGCTTACAAATTGGGCTTACAGACCTGATACAACATGCTCAAAATACAATATTCATATATGCTCCTTAATGCGAGCAAAAATATTACATATCAAATCCACATTAGTCTACTTAATCCACTTCCTGCCATCCTAATGATCTATTACAAGCTTTATATCATATTCACAGATCTAGAAACTTCCGCGTCGGCCAAAGATCATTACAATTTCTAATGAAAGAAAATGTAACATGCACATGAAATAGGTCGGCCTCAAATTAGAATTAATCCTCGGTGAATGCATAGTATGAAGTGTGAAACTATAATTAAGGTCAGGGACACTCCATGGAATAGTTTGAATTACTTCATCAAGATCTGTAAGTTATGAGAAAGATCCGTAAGGGATCAAACTAGCCGTTAGGTTTGAAATTATTTTGGTGTCGGTTCAAGAAATTGCCACTAAATCCGAAAGCGATAAATTGCCGGAAAATGATCCAATCGTGCTCAAATCTTGGAATAAACAAAATGAACATGTCCATGATGTAAACAAAAATCCATAGGGTCAGGTGAGAAAATATGATGAAACACTAAATCTGCCAACTTGAACTGAACAAGAACACAACTGAAATGAAAATATTTTTGGTTGATGTAGGATTGCCAAGAACCAAGAATGCTCCTGCATCAAATGGTGGTAGACTTCCTCTTCTCTCCAACAGAGGGAAAATACTTGGAGGATTTCTAAATAGATGGTAGTGTGGTAGCTGTTCTACCTGATCTCCTTGAGCTACCCGAAGCTTCACTAGCAGCCATATCTGCTCTATCTCTTTGTCTAGCATATTGTACTTTTTCCTTAGAAATGCCCATTTCCTAGGAATATACATTCACCATAACATCAAAATTCTTCTTGATCTATGGTTTCTTTCGTTCCATATGGATTTCCATGGAATTTTCCTCAAAATTTTTATACTCTTCAACTGAATATCGACATAGCCAATAAGATCTACCTCTGTTACCTAATAACCTAATTCAGGAACCCAAAAAGATCATGGTTCCACTTCCTCCATAATGCAATGATCTATAAAAACTAGGAATGTGATATCACTTTTGTATTTTTCAACTATTGTCCTTGGGATCCTCTCTCTCTCATGCATTCTTTTCTAAAATACTATAAAGAAAGCAATAAGTGTTGTGTTGATGGTGTTTTCTGCACAACAAAAACTTTGACAGAATATGAAAATCCTATCTCTCTTAAAAGGTAAATCTCTATCAATAAGCCTCAAGAGATAACCCCAAGGTCTCTAATGTCAGGTCTTAACAATGCATAAACAACTCAGATAATATGTGAAAATTCTGGTAATCACAAGGGGCCTTATAAATGAACAATGTTGGAAGTATTCTTTCATCAGATGTAACAATATGATGATGCTTGATTCCTAAAACTAACCCAATTTAAAGAAAGATCAAAAGGATAAAGGGTTGAGAGAGAGATTTTTATTCTAACTCCTAAGATCAATCACAACAATGATGAATGTTGCAAATGGGCAGATCCCTAATAAAAATGATCTCTGCTTGATCAAGGACAAATCTGTAACTACACAAAAATGGTGCAATCTTCTAAGAAAATATGAAGATTTTCAGACTATGAACATCTGTCTACATACCCAATTACTGGTGCAATGCAAACAAGCATCCACAGTTGAACTAAGCACAAAATAAGGCCCATAATAACTTTACACAACAACTTACAATCAACAAATTGCTAAAAGTATGGATCGGAGATCGGTCAACATCTTAAACATTTCACCATCATTGCAAAAGAATTGAAATCTAACATCTAACATTGAGAATTGAGAACAAGAAACCATAAACTATCAAAGATAAATACAAAGCTTTCGAAATCAACAATCTAATTTCATTAACTTCTCTAGCATTACATAACAATTTTAGGTCTCTCCTCTCCTACAACTACTGACTTCTCTAACTTAGCCAATTCTGGCTTTACAACCTCTAATAAGCTATTCTAACCCCTAAATCTAACCCCCATACAAATGAGAAGACACTGGCCTTTTATAGAAAATTATATTTTGAATCAAATACCAGGATTAAATCAATCCAATTGCACAAATTACACCTCTAGAAGCATCTAACAGTTACATTTAATTTGGGAGCTCATGGTACATCATCATCTAATTGCATAAAAGCAGTTACATCGTGGAACAATGAGAAAACAATATTATGCGAGCTTGTCATTAATGAAATTTTGATTGGAGGATGAAATCAACTTCACATGTCTTCTAGAAACTCCTTCCAGCTGTAGACAGTTTGGGCACGGATTCTTATACAGACCCCACTTTTAATATTTGAATTAAACTCTTCTAGATTTCCCTTTTGGCATGAATGAAATTTTGATTGGAGGATGAAATCAGCTTCACTTGTCTTCTAGAAACTCCTTCCTGCTGTAGACAGTTTGGGCATAGATTCTTATGCAGACCCCACTTTTAATATTTGAATTAAACTCTTACAGATTTCCCTTTTGGCATGAACCCATATGCAAGTCCCCCTTTTAATATTTATTTAATCCTGAAAAACAAATATCATCATTAGTAGCTCACATGTTATAAATCTAATCCAAATTAAACTTGAATAAAATTTTGGCCTTTTTTTTTTAACTTACATTTTTTTATGGAGACCTTCCATTTTCACAAATTTTTCCATTTTTGGAAATTTTATTTTCTCCATCTCAAAATTTCATTTTAGGAACATTTTAAAATTTCAAGAAAAATTTCCATTTTGAAAAAAATTGGAAAAAATTCCATTTCGAAAAAATCATTTTGATTTTTTTCCATTTTGCAAAATTTGGGTTTTGAGGGGGTCTTGGAATTTTCCAAAATGGAAATTTTGGGATTTTGAGGGGGTCATGGAAATTTTGGGATTTTCCATTAGGGACGGAAATTCCGAATTCCCTACAAGGTCAAAATCCCCTAAACCTCATAACTTTTTTTCTAGAAGGAATTTTCAAAAAGTTCAAAAAACAACCCTACCTAATTTTTCGTCCTCTATCCATGGGTGCAAAAAAGAAAAAATCTATTTTGGAAAAATTTTGGGATTTTGAGGGTCTTGGAATTTTCCAAAATGGAAATTTCGGGGATTTCCTTCAGGGACATAAATCCCCTAATTCCCTGTAGGGTCAAAATCCCCTAAACTCCATAACTTTTTTTCTAGAAGGAATTTTCAAAAAGTTCAAAAAGCAATCCAACCTAATTTTTCATCCTCTATCCACGAGTGCAAAAAAGATTTACATATAACATTGAAAATTCACTTCAAAATCCCCATTTTCAAATTCCAAGATAGGCAAATTTCTCTTGGAGCCTCAAAATATTGTCCTCATCAAACCCAGTCTAGAATTAATCCCAAAATAACCTCCCAAGAAGAGCAAAACCAAAATTTGACCAAGCCAAGAGGCAGAGATGCAAAAGAAAAAAGAGGGCCCCTACCTCTGGTGGGGCGTGTGTGCAAAAATTGCACAACATGTTGCAAGAATGGAAAGAATGAAAGTGTTGTCATTGATGTCAACTAGTCAATTGGTTATCAACTGATTGCTTTTGTCATTAGTGTCATGGATATAGGTTATTGGTTGTATATGTTGAGGATATTGAGAAAATTGTAATAAAAATATGTTGTAGGTGTTTAATGGTTGCTCTAGGTTTTACTCTGGGATTTTCTTGTATGTTTGTGTGGTTCATATATGTTGATCATGGTTGTTGGAAGCTGCTATATCCAGATTGTTGGTTGTTAATTCACTGTATAGTGCGAGTTATGTTCACCAATTGTGAACTGTGGTTTTTTGTGTTTCTAGTTGAGGTTTGGGAGAAATGTTTTTGGTCCAAATTTCTCTTTGTTAAAGTCTTATGAATTGTGGTTCTAGAGTTGAGTTTTCTTAATTGTATTGAAGATAGTTTTGGTATCTGAAAGGTTCATGCTTAATTGTTCTATGTGTTTTATACTGGTTTGGCTGACCTTGTGTTGAACACTATCTTCAGAGTTGATGAAGCATGTTGGATCTATTTGGTTTCTTATGAAGCATGTGTTTGGGTTTCCCTCATTCTAATTCCACCCTAGGATTGTTGGCATTGACCTAATTTAAATTTGAATCTGGATGGCCGACTTTGGATATGTTTCAAAGTTGAAAATTGTATAAATACAAGATGGGTTAGTGGTGAAATAAAGTGATAGAAAGAGGAAAGAGAGATAAGAGAAAATAAATAGAGTAGATAGATGCAAGGTTGATTTGAATTAGTGAGTGTGTGTGATGTGAGTGTGGCAGATCAGTGCAAAGTCTAAATGTTATTTTAAGATGTAGCGAGCAGAAGGTGTACTCTATCATTCATGCATGTCTGCAAGAGGTTGAGAAAATTGTGGTGAATTTCTCTGTTGCTTTGAGATTGTATTCTCTCTGTAACATATCTCTTCTATCTTCTTTGTATCTCTATGGCAGTGAGCCCTCTGGGTTTTTAGCCTTGTTGGATAGTGAGTCCTAATTCAAATAGTGAGTCCTTGTCTTGGTAGTGAGCCTCATGTAGTCGGTTTTGATATTCTCTATAGTGTGAGTTAATCCTCACTATGGTTTTTCCCTTATTGGGTTTTGCACACAAATCTAGTGTTGTTGTGTTTATGTGATGGTTTTCAATTTCTACACTAGTATTTAATGTTTAATCATTTAAGTAGTGTTAAAGATTAGTTCCGATGAATGAATTAAGGTTTAAATCTATGATAATTTATTCACCCCCCTCTTAGTTGTCTTTCTCAACAATTGGCATCAGAGCTTGGTTACTTGGTGAAGAGCTTAACCGCTTGAGGAAGGTCTGAGATGGCTAGAAAAATGACTTATGATTATTTGAGGTTCGATGGAACTGATTATGTTATCTAAAAAATATTGATGGAATAATATTTGGAGTATTGTGGATATGATGTGGAGAAATATTATAAGAATCCTTACACTCCAACTAATGGTCTGAGATGGCTGATGAGATCAAAGCACATGAAGCGAACAATAAGGCAAAGTACATTTTGAAGAACAATCTGGTACATTCTGAGTTGATTAAGGTTCAGAATCTGAAGACTGCAAAGGAAGTATGGGATGCTTTGGAAAGGGAACATGAAAGTGATGAAAGAGTTAAAGAGGAAAAATTATAGAATTTGAAGACACAGTTTGAGCTTCTACACATGTATGAAGATGAGAATGTTAAATCTTATGTATAGAGATTGGATGAGATAGTGGTTGGAATGTAAGGACTTGGTGCTACTGTAGATCAAACTTGTAGACACGTAAAAATTACTGATTGACATTACACACCTGATCCTGATTTAACTAACATCACTTCATCTTGAATCATCCCTCTGTCTAACCATTTAATCGAATACCCCTTATTTTATTAAATTAATCAATCTTCCTCTCTTAATTAAATAAATCAATTTTATCTAATTAGGTCATTCTCTCTCATTAATTAAATAAATCAATGTTATTTAATTAATCCTCTGATCTCTATTTAATTAAATAATTCATTTTATTTGATTAAATCTCTAAAGTCATCTTATTAAATTAAATAAATTAAACCTTATTTGATTTAATCTAGCATTATCCCCTTTAGATAAATAAATCAAAATATTTATTTGACCGAGTCTAAATCATTTTCCTCTTAACTTTGATTTATTTAAATCCTAAAATCTAAGTCAAAATTGTCAAATCACCTAACATCATCTTAATTAATCAAATCCTGATTAATGCTAACTCTAATCCATGTCCCATCCTCTAGCTTTTGCCACTTGCACATGAAAATACATTTAATTAATTTATTAAATCCCTATTTTCTCTCAACTTGGCATCTTTAGGGGAATATTCCTTCAAATTTGAAATCCCTCCAAGTGGAATTTGTCCTTCCAACAAGACATTCATTCCCTCTTACATGTCCTTGTGCATTGAGCCAAGTGGAATTTAATTCATTTTCATCCCCCTCAAACATGTCATTTCACTATTTTGAAATTCCAACTAATTGCATTTATGGGCACATTCATCAAAATGTTCACATCCTTTTCCCATTCACCTCTTGACAAGTGGCACTTTCCCATTGGATATTGAATGATCCCACATTGCTTCATTTTGGGCATTCTTCTATCTTGTCTTTCTATAAATAAGAGGCTTCTCTCCTCATTTTGATCATCCACAATTTGAGCAAGTCTACTATACTCAATTTCATCCTCAAGCATATCTATTTCCATCAATTTTATCAAGGTATTAGCTAGGTTATGCATATTTTTCATCATGGAGCTCAATTGAATCTTCAAAAAAGTGGATCACTCATCAACATTGTATCATAGGAGTTGGGAAAGGGCCAATTTTCACATCAAATTGACACCAATTCCCCCATGGGATCAAGATTTTGCTTTACATTGAATAGGATTTGATAGCTTTTGTTTATGTTTGCTTATGTTCTTTATCTCATTTCTTGTTCTTTACAATTTAAATGGATTTCATGGGGAATCTTGATTCTTACTTTCATTTTATCTAATATTGTGTTTGTTTCTTGTGTTTGTGCAGGTCTAGGATTGGAGTTCTACAAAACTGAGATTGTAAAGAAGATTCTTAGAACTCTTCCTAATGCTTAAAGTGCTAGATTTCAAGAAGATCCTAATGAAACACATGTTCCTGCTATTAAAGGAATATTTAGATATTTGAATGGTACTTTGGATTATGGTATCCTAGAGATACTGATTTTACTCTAAGTGCCTATATAGATGCTAATTGGGTTGGATGTGTAGATGAAAAAAAGAGTACAAGTGGTTGTGCATTCTTTCTTGGTTGCAGATTGGTGGAATGGTTGAGTAAAAAGAAAGATTCAATCTCCTTGTCTATTGTTGAAGCTGAATATATTGCTATTGCATCTTGTTGTACACAAGTTCTATGGATGAAGTAGACATTGAAAGATATCATAGTGGTGTATGATGATCCTATTTCTATCTTCTGTGATAATACAAGTGCAATTAACATTTCAAAGAATCCTATGATACACTTGAGGATGAAGCATATATCTATCAGGTATCATTTCTTGAGAGAGAAGGTCATGGAGAATGAAGTAAATCTTGAGTATGTTCCAACAAAGGATCAGATTGTTGATATATTTATGAAGGCTCTTTGTAAAGATACTTTTGAGTATCTTCAGGAGAAGTTAGGGATCATTGCCCCTCCTTTCTTGAACTAGATTCATATGGAGATGCATCATTTCAGTGGATCTATGGATCTATCTTTCTTTTGAACTGATGTTTTGGTGGCTACCTCTCAGGAGGAGCAAGTAGTGCTAGGTGTTTTCATTAAGAGTATTCTTTTTTATGTCAAAGGGGAAATCAATGTAAAATATATTTTTCCTTTTCCATTGATGTCAAAGGGAGAGATGAAGCATGTGAAAAAAAGAGAGGAAGAAAAAAAACAAAAGAGGAAGAATATAAAAGACTATCTACTAAGGGGGAGAAATAGAAAGGAACAAAAAGAAAAATCTTGAGAAGTGTATTCAGAGCTAGTATATGTCTTTGATGGTTTTTCACATCATGTGTTGCCATCAATGAAAAAAGGGAGATTGTTGCACGAATGGAAAGAATGAAGGTGTTGTCATTGATGTAAACTATTCAATTGGTTATCAACTGATTGTTGTTGTCATTAGTGTCATGGATACATGTTATTGGTTGTATATGTCGAGGATATTGAGAAAATTGTAATGAAGATATGTTGTAGGTGTTCAGTGGTTGCTACAGGTTTTTCTCCTATGTTTGTGTGGTTCAGATATGTTGATCATGGTTGTTGGAAGCTACTATATCTAGATTGTTGGCTGTTAATACATTATACAGTGTGAGTTATGTTCACCAGTTGTGAATTGTGGTTTTTTGTGTTTCTGGTTGAGGTCTGGGAGAAATGTCGTTGGTCTAGATTTCTCTTTGTTAAAGTCTCATGACTTGCAGTTCTAGAGTTGAGTTTTATTGATTGTATTAAAGATAATTTTGGTATCTGGAAGGTTCGTGCTTAATTTTTCTATGTATTACATTGGTTTGGTTGACCTTGTGTTGAACACTATGTTCAGAGTTGACGAAGTGTGTTGGATCTATTTGGGTCCTTATGAAGTGTGTGTTTGGGTCACCCTTATTCTAATTTAATGCAAAGAATGGAGGAAAAACTTCCAATAATCACAATTTGATCAGATTCCAACAATTTTTCAATCACAAAACTCCAACTTGGCATTCAAATCACCAATTCACTCATATTCCCTAGTAGCATACCAAATAGAAAAAATTGTGCATATCTTTTCAAAGACAACTCAAACCCACATGAGGATTGACATTTTAGAAACCCATTAGGGCATTCAACATATCTTAAAATCTCCTAGGGTCATTTTGGACCATCAACCTCAAAACACTGCTACTATGCTGCGCCAAGGCCAAATTAGGCCACTTTTACAAAGCATCACCAACCTAAACGCTCCTCCAACCCAAAATATCCATGCCAGGGCCTTTAATAGGTTATAAAAACTTGGAATCAACAAATTTTGATGAATGGAGCTCTCACTAAGGCATCAAAACAATAAACCCTTGTTCTAGGCCATTTCAAGCTTATACAATGAGGGTTTATTGAAATTGTGTTCTCCAGACCCTATTTCACCCTATCAACACCTTAGAAACATCAAAATAAGTATGCCTAAGCTTATTTCATCAACTCCCAACCTCTAACATTATCTTTTCACCAAACTTCAACTCTTACCCATCATTTTCAAGCCAAAATTCATGAAAATACACCTAGGGCAGTAAACAAAATCCACCAAAACACCTTCCCTACTATTAATACCTATTCTAACATAAAAAAATACCCTAATGCACCCATTCCACCAAGTTACAAGCAATTCTAACAGTGGAATGGGTGATTAAAGCATTTTGTTTACTCTCAAACCCTTAAAACAGGGTTTTTAGGCAGATTTTAGGAAATTGCTTGTAATTTAGACAAATCTCAATGGAAACAAATGAAACAAACTAGAAATGATCAGGGATTCAGTTATCCATCTATTCCAATCACAAAACTGAGCAATCGCAGGCTATACAAGGCCGTTTTGATGACTATAGTAGCAGAATGCAATGTAAAAACACAAGAAATCAAACTTCTTTATTGCTTCAAACCTCCAAAATCACATCAACAACCTTTTATCGAGTTTTCAAAGCCTATTTGACCTTGCCCCATCAAGACACATGGGTTCCAACTGATTTTTAAACCACTTGACCATTGGCCTTCTATATTTTGCATTTTTTCACTTTTACAATATTGCATTTTGACAACTTTTGAAAACATTGACAACTTTAGCAAAATGGCCCCTCTATGACTCAAATTACATAAAGAATGGTCTATTATGACCTTATTGAATGAAAAAAGACTATCAACCCAAAAACCTATCAATTTTTTTTTTTTACAAAATGGACTAACATGGGTCCCATGCACCATACACTCAACCTAGAAAAGACCTCAAGTCCCTCCCATTGGATTAAGTACTCAAGATTTGCACTATTCTTTGCATTGATAGGATCCTTTCCACCTAGAAATTGCTTCATCTTCACCAAATGACCTATTGGATTCCCTCTTACCTTCCTCTCATTTGAAATTGATGCTAAACTTTCTTGAACAATTGGAAACTTACCTCTGCCAACTTTGTCCTGGACTGTCCTCTCCTTCACTCTTATTGCATGCTCAAAATCACCCATTTGGCCTTACCAAACACCCTTATTCACTTCACCTTTTCCCTTCATTTTCTCTCTCATATTTTCTTCCCCAAGTACCACTATTTTATTAGGTTCATAATCCTCTGTCTTGACAAAAATTAACTACCCTCTAACCTCTTTAGCAATCACTGGGAAAAGTACTATTCCTACCATAATCTCAACATGCTTTACTAACCCATTTTGCATTCCCATAGTCAATTCATCCTTGACCTTCTCCTTATATGATTTTGTCACCAAATCATCATCTCTTTGTCGATACTATCAACTCCCCCACCTACCATTTGGCAACCCATCTTGCTAAGCTCATCTATCCTCTTGTTGGAAGATCTAGCTCCTTCGTGAAGAACTCTTCCCATTTTTTTGACTTCATCAAAGACAAGAAACTAGATGATAATGATATTCTTGTTAGCTTCAATGTTGTTTCCCTCTTTACCAAAATTCCCTTGCATGACTCAATCGAGCATATTAGACAAAAGGAAAGCTATGAAATTGCTTCCTCAATTGAGTTCTGTCTCACATCCACTTTCTTCTCCTTCCAAGGCGTAATTTATGAACAAGTGGATGGTGTTTCTATTGGTTCCCCTCTCTCTCCCATAGTGGCCAACCTATACAAGGATAATTTTGAAGATATCGCCCTCCACTCATTTCCCCTCAAACCAAAGTGGTGGAAACATTATGTGGATGAAACCAATATATGTTGGTCTCATGGTCATGAGAAACTTGAAGAATTCCACTCTCACTTAAACAACTTATCTCCTCATATCTCTTTCACCAAAGAAATTGAAACTAACAACCAATTTCCTTTCCATGATGTTCTTCTCATCAAGAAAGTAGATGGTTCCTTATCTCGTTTGATCTTTTGGAAATCCACCCACACTGATCTTTACCTTCACTCCACTTCTCACCATCACCCGAGCCAAAAATTTGGTGTTCTCCAAACCTTGGCTTATAGAGCTTTTGTAATTTGTGATAATGAACACTTGGACCAATAATTAGCCCACCTCTCCCTTGTCATCTCTTTACATGGTTACAAAAGGAAGAAAATCAACAAGGCTTTCAAACTAGCTAAAGCTAGGTCCTCCCTCAAGCCTAGAACCTCTGGTCCTCCCTCCCTCCTTTTGGATTCCCTCCCTTATGTTGAAGGCATCTCCAATAAAATTGCTAATATCCTCCTTAAAAAGGGTATCAATTGCACTTTCAAACCCATCTCCACCGTAAAAAATCACATCCCCTTTCCTAAAGACCCTCAAGATCAATTCCTCCAATTTGGTGTCTACAAAGTGATGCGTTCATGTGGCACCCCTTACATAGGGGAAATGGGTTGTTCCATCAACACAAGAATCAAAGAGCATTGTGCTGACATAAGACATGAACACATATTAAAATTTTCTCTAGTCGAAAACTCCTCTTCAACAAAGCATCACATCGCCTTAGAAGACATCTTGTTCAAAGAATACAACTTCTTTAAGAGGAAACTCAAAGAGGAAATTGAAATTAACAATCACCCTTGCAACCTTAACCAAGATGGGGGTTGGGCTTTAAGTTTCTCGTGGAAACCCCTATTAAATAGCCTCAAGATCCCATCTTCCAGTCAGTCTTAAGCCCTCTATGTTCGATCTTGGACTCCCTCCTTGCTCCCCTTGCTTACCTTTTCATTTGTCCTCCTTTCCATCCTTGCCTTTCTTTTTATCCTCTCACCCTCTCCTCTTTGTCTTCTCCTGTGCCTTTTCTTGTGACCCTCGGTTTGGTTTGTTCTTATATTTTTTTGTTTTAGTTGGTCTTCTTTATCCATTTTGTCATTTTTCTTTATTTCTCTTGATACACTAATAGTCATTTTTGTAATTATTTATTTTTTGGTTATTTCTCTTTCCTTTTAATCTTTATAATTTTTGCTTCTTTGTCTTTGTTTCTTGTTTACATTTTTGTAATTTTTCCCTTTCTCCTCTTTTCTTATTTTTCTTTTTTCTTCTTTATTATTTATCCTTTTCCCCCCTTTTGGTTATTGCATTCCTTTGTTATTTTCTTATTGAATTTTATTTTTACCTTTTGGATGTGTGCCTTGTCTTAGAGTTATTTTATTTTCTCTCCTTTTTATTTGTATTTGGAATTTTTTTCCTTTGTTTGTTTCCTCTTTCTTCTTTTTATCTTATCTTTTCTTTTTTCTCCTTGTTTTTAATTATATTGTATATTTTTTGGACTTAATTGTTTTCCTATTACTGTTCTCTTCATTTTTGGTGTATTCTCTTTTTTGCATTTTTGTTTCTTTGGATTGTAGTGTGGAACTCTCTCTCTCTCATTTTAATATGTAGTCTACTTTTTAGCCTTTTGGTTATTTTTTGTTCTTTTCCTATCTATTTTTTTTCTTTGTTATTAGTCCTCGTCTCGTTTCTTTTTTCTTTGTTTTTCTTCTCTATCTTATATTGAGTTTCTCATTTTTTCTTTGCTTTAAATCTCTTTGTTTATTCTTGTGTTATGTATTTTTGTTTCTCTTTTTGATTATATTACTAGTTTTTTCTTTAGCCTTGGTTTTTAATTTTTTGTTTCTTTCTATTTTCTCTTGTTATATTTTTTCATTTTTTATTCTTCTCCTATATTATTGCTTTTATCCTCCTTTCTAATTGTTGATTGTTCTTTTTCCTATAGCTCTTTCTTTCTTTCCTTATTTCAGAGTTTGATTTATTGTTTTTGATTTGTGGTGTCTTGCTTTAGTTTTTTCATTTAATTATTGTTCTTTTTTGTTGCAATTAGTTCATCTTTGACTTTTCTTTTTGGGATTTTGTGCCTCCCACCCCTTCTTTCCCTCCTTCCCTATTTCTTTCCTAGTCTCCTATCTCATTTTCACTTCTCTTTCATTCTAATTTTCATCCTGATGATGGATCATGGAGTATGATCTGAAATGTTGATGTAAAAAATTGGCACACAGTTTATCCAGAAATCTTACTCACTACTATCATGGACTATGAAAATCAAATGTTATTAATGGAATCATTCCTCAAACTTGTTGTCCTAGCATCTTCAGGCCTTCAAGTGGCTGCCATCTCTTCATATTTGGCTTCCTCAAGTTTTACAAACTCTTTCTTTCCCAACATAATCACCTTTGCTACCTTGGTTTGTTCTTTAACATTTTCTTGCAATGGAGTCAAAGTAAAAGTATTACCATCCTTTTCAATCTGATAAGTATTTACCATCATATATGGCATGTCTATCAAACTGCCATGTTCTTCTAAGTAACAAATGACAACAATCCATGGGCAACACATCACAAAGTATCCCATCCTTGTATTCACCAATGCTAAACACAACTAAAGCTTGTTCATTCACCAAAATAGAATGATTATCATTCAATCAAGACATTTTGTAGGGCATTTCATGAGGTATCCTTTCTAACTTTAGTTTATCAACCATTTCATTAGACACCATATTATTAGTACTTCCTGAATCTATCACAACTTTGCATACCTTTCCATTGTACTTATAGGTGGTATTGAATAGTGTTCTCCTTTGTGTTGTCATCTCCTTCTCCTTGGATTCTTTTAGTAGTTTTCTTCTCACCATCAATGATTCTCCCACTTCTGGAGCAACAAGTTTATTAGGAGAATGAATGCTCTCACAATCATCCTCTTGTACCAATTGAACTCTTTTATCACCACCACTTGAAGTAGAACCTTGTTTCTCTGGACACTCCCATTCTACATGGCCAAACTGATTACAATGGTAACACCTTCCTAAAAATGAACTTGAACCTCTACCTCCACCAAATATTCCTTTCATCCCCTAAAGCCACTTCTTTGATCAACAACTTGGTCTTTGTTTTTTCTTGCATCTTCTTAGCCTTCATAATTTTTCCTTGTACCTCTTCCCCTATTAGCATCGCCTCTTCCTCTTCCTTGTATTTCTTGCCTTCTTTGTAGTTTCTCTTCTTCCCTAGCATCCAACTAAAAACATTCCTCAACTGTTCTAGGCATAGCCAAACTCAATTCATCTTGAATTTGAAATATTAACCCAGACATATACCTTGCAATCTTTTCATTCTCATCTTCAATATGACCATACTTAATGCTCAACTTGTGAAATTCTTCAGTGTATGTCATGACATCTTTATCCTTCTGTTTTAAACCTTGCAACTTATTGAAAGTTTGTATAGCATGATCACTTGGAAAGAATTGTATTTTGATCTTTGACACCATCCTATCCCATGAACTAATTTTTGTTTTTCCCTTTTTCAATATTTCCTCTTGAACATAATTCCACCATGTAAGAGCAATACCTTTCAACTTAGTTTTTGCAAACTTTACCTTCTGATCTTCAACAACCTCCTTATACTCAAAGTAATTATCTAGTGCATCTATCTAGTCTAATATCTCTTCAGAATCTAACTTGCCATTATACATTGGAACATATATTTTCTCACCAAAAGCATCTCCTCTAACAACCTTGAGAATTTTCACCATCCTTCTCTCATTAGGATCCAAATCATCACCTTGGACTCTTCCACTTGGAGGGTTTTCATCCTCACCCTCTTCTTCTCGGTCACTTTCCTCTTCAGTGGCCTTTCCTCTTCTTTGCTTTGTCTCCCATGCTACAAATCTGGCTAAAAGTGCTTCTTGTGTTTCCTTTAACAATATTATTTCCCTACCAAGGGCTCCACTTCCTTTAGGAGGCAACTTTTCTCTCCAACTTACCACTTTTCAATTCTTCAAACTTCAATCTTTCTCCTTCAAAATATCTAACACCTATTCTCTGATACTAATTAATGTAGAGAAGGGAGGAAAACCTTCCAATAATCACAAAGCTTCAACTTGGCATTCAAATCACCAATTCACTCCTATTCTCTAGTAGCATACCAAATAGAGAAAATTGTGCATATCTTTTCAAAGACAACTCAAATCCACATGAGGATTGGAATTTTAGATACCCATTAGGGCATTCTTCAATATATCTTAAAATATCCTAGGGTCACTTTCAACCATCAACCTCAAAACATTGCTACTATGCTACCCCAAGGCCAAATTAGGCCACTTTTACAAAGCATCACCAATCTAAACGCTCCTCCAACCAAAAATATCCATAGCAGGGCCTTTACTAGGTTATAAAAATTCAGAATCAACAACTTTTGATCAATGAAGCACTCACTAAGGCATCAAAACAATAAACCCTTGTTCTAGGCCATTTCAAGCTTATACATTGAGGGTGTATTGAAACTATGTCTTCCAGACCCTATTTCACCCTATCAACACCTTAGACACATCAAACTAAGTCTTCCCAAGCTTATTCCATCAATTACCAACCTTTAACATTATCTTTTCACCAAACTTCATCTCTTACCCATCATTTTCAAGCCAAAATTCATGAAAATACACCTAGGGTAGCAAACAAAATCCACCAAAACACCTTCCTTGCTCTTAATACCTATTATAACATCAAAAAATACCCTAATGAACTCATTTCACCAAGTTACAAGCAATTCTAACAGTGGAATGGGTGATTAAAGCATTTTGTTTACTCTCAAACCCTTAAAACAAGGTTTTCAGGCATATTTTAGGAAATTGCTTATAATTTACACAAATCTCAATGGAAATAAATGAAAAAATTTGGAAATGATTAGGATTCAATTCTCCATCTATTCCAATCACAAAACTGAGCAATCATAGGTTGTACAAATCCATTCTGATGACTGTAGCAACATAATGCAATGTAAAAACACAGGAAATCATACTTCTTTATTGCTTTAAACCTCCAAAATCACATCAATAATCTTTTCTCAAGTCTTCAAAGCCTATTTAACTTTTCCCCATCAAGACACATCAGTTCTAACTGATTTTTAAACCACTTGACTGTTGGCCTTCTATAGTTTGTATTTTTTCACTTTTACAATATTGTATTTTGACAACTTTAGCAAAATGACCCATCTATGACTCAAATTACATCAAGAATGGTCTATTATGACCTTATTGAATGACAAAAGACTCTATCACCCAAAAAAACTATCAAAAGACCTTATTTACAAAATGGACTAACATGGTGCCCCTGCACCATAATTCCACCCTAGGATGTTTGGCGTCGACCTAATTTGAATTTGAATTTAGATGGATGACTTTGGATATGTTTCAAAGTTGAAGATGGTATTAAATTTACAGGATGAGTTAGTGGTGAAATAACATGATAGAAAGAGGAAAGAGAGATAAGAGAAAAGAAATAGAGCAGATAGATGTGAGGTTGATGCAAATTTGTGTGTATGTGTGTGATGTGAGTGTGGTGGATTAGTGTGAAGCCTAAATGTTGAGTTTCTAGATGCAGTGAGCAGAAGGTGTACTCTATCATTCATGCATGTCTACAAGAGGTTGAGAAAATTATGGTGGATTTCTCCATTGCATTGAGATTGTATTCTCTTTGTAATGTATCTCTTCTATCTTCTGTGTATCTCTGTGGCACTGAGCCCTTCAGGTTGTTAGCCCTGTTGGATAGTGAGTCCTTGTCTTGGCAGTGAGCCTAGTTTCTCAAGTAGTGAGCCTCTTGTAATCGGTTTTGATATTCTCTATAGTGCAAGTTAATCCTCACTATGATTTTTCCCTTATTGGGGTTTCCATGTAAATTTGATGTTGTGTTTATGTGATGGTTTTTAGTTTATGCACTAGTATTTAATGTTTAATCATTTAAGTAGTGTTAAGGATTAGTTTCAATGAATGAATTAAGGTTTAAATCTATGACAACTAATTTAACCCCCCTCTTAGTTGTCTTGTTCAATAGTAAGAGTATCATCTTGTGCATTGACATCTCCAAGGCTCCTCATGTAATCTTCAATTGATGTGTAATAGGTATTCCACTTATCTAGTTTACCTTTCCAATTATGGGAAGCTTCTTCAAAAAGTAGAAGAGTAAGCACATAACCAAAGTTCCAAACTTAAACACATATTTATTTTCCTTGGTCTACTTTAGATTCTCCATTAACTATTCTCTAAGAAACTCACACAAGTCATAGTCTACACCATTTTCTATTATCTCATGTGCCACATGGATTGCGGTGGTAGAAACAAAGTTATCTTTGTTGGTAAAGTAGATATTGTAACCAATAACTATAGTAACATACCTAACAATTGGGTTTCTAATGAGATTTATTGCAAGGGCTCTTTGATCAAATGTAGCACCTATTTTCTCCATCATGTCTTTATTTGTAACATTCAAAATAGGGATGGGTCTAGTGGAGCATAGAGTAGTGATCTCTCTTATCACTTCCTTCATAATCATGTGAGACATATCAATCCAAACAAATTGATAATGAACTCTGGTCAAGGCCATTCTAATCCACTTGTTATCATAAAAGAAATTGGGAAACCATTGTCACATGTCTAGTTTCTTCTCAACTAGGTTTTTGTACTCTGGATTTAGGGTGAAGTATTCACCATTTAATTCATTTGTCCATACATCACTTAGCTTACTAGGAAAATTCTCTTCCATTTTTCCATGAATATATGCCCTAATATCCTTAATCAGTAAAACCCCAGATGGAATATGTGAGAATGCTCCTAGTGGGTCATCTTCTATGAATTTCACAAGGTATTATTTGAATTTAGGTTGTGGTTTCTTTGTAACCTCTATAACATTTGGTGTGGCCATTGCAATATAGATCCAAATTGATTTCAAACAAAGATTTCTAAAAATTAGGGTACAAAAGATTCATAAAATACCTTTTTAACTTCATTCACCAAATTAGGGTTTCAATGCTTTGAGTCTCAGATCACTTTATGCACTTCAAATTCTCTTCTCACTGCTTTGCTCCTCTTTAAATTCTTGTATGAAATGAATTTTCCTTAGTGAATTTTCTTATAGCCTTTTGATTTGACCTAATTCTGTATTGAATTCTTCAACCCATAAAGCTGGAAACACTTAATCTGTATGTACAATCAACTTTCAAAACTTTGTAAACTTCCATGTCAATCTATTTAATTCTACAATCTTCACCAATAGATCAAGCATGTTGATCTACATCACATATCTTGGTTTTGTGGCATCAACACCTCTTTTTTGGTGAGGGATAAAAGATATCCATTAAAGCTCCCCCTAAGCTACAGCTCTTGGCTTAGTTTTTGGAGGAAACATCTACATCAGAGGATAGTATAGATTCTCCCTTGTCTTTTGTCTCTTCCTTATTTATCCAAATCTTATCCATTTCCTTCTTTACTTCAACCAGATCAACCTTTTTAACTGGTTCATTCCTCTTTACTGAATTATCCTTGTAATTTTGCTTCTGCAAAATTTGGCAATATGTCCAAGTCTACTACAATTGTGACATACAACATTCTTTTGAATACTATTCCTTCCTTTCACTCTAGATCTACATTGATTAGCCTTATGTCCAAATACATAACATGTATAACAATAACCATTGAAGATTGAATCATTCTACCATTGTCATAGACATTCATCATTTGACTTTTGCATTTAGTTGTTTTACGTCCAAATATTTTGGATGTAGTAAAAGATAGAACATTTTGATTCATTCTGCTTCTACAATCCATTACTCTATATCCAAATTTATTGCAATAGTAACAAAAACCATTGAAAGGTGGGTACCTTTGAGAATTTGGTTGTTTGACTAGAGGTATTATAGCTTCATTTCTTTGATTCTGAATCTCTCCATTGTTATTCTTGTCTTCAATCTTCTTTGGTTCATCAATATTCTCTTCTACATTAGGTGTCTGATCTACTTTTTAGATTTCACCTTTTTCAAATCCCAAGTCATCTTTGTTTTTGGATTCTTTTTGATCTGCAATCATCTCATCAAGCTTTGTAGCACTCATTTTGAATTTTTCTTCGACTTCTTTCTTTTTCCAGATCTAATCTTAGCTTTACCACTTCTTATTCAAGCCTTATGCATTACTCAAATTTTCTCTTCACCATTGCATTTAGATATTCCTCAACTCTTTTCTTTTCTTCAACTTGTACTTTTAGTTTGGTGATAGTTTCATTTGCTTATTTCAACTACTCACTAAATTCCTTATGCCTTTCTCTAAACTTCTTGATTTTCTCTCTCAATTTCCTGATACATTCATTTGCTTCTTTGAAATTTTCATTCAGATCTCTATTTTCACCTTCAATTTTATCTAGATCTTCAAGAGCAACTTTGAGTTCTCCATCTTTTTCAAGCATGCAATCTTCTTCTATAAAATCAACAATAGTAATCTCTTCTAGAGGAGTAGGAAACTTTCTGTCAACCATGTGTTCAATCTCCAAGACCTTCCTAAAGAGGTTAAGCTCCTTCCAATGAACCAAACTATGATACCAATTGTTGAACACCTAGAATACTGAGAGGGGGGCGTGAATCAATATTCTCTTAAACAATCCAAACATTAAACATCCAATCACTAATGCATATTCAACTACAGTAAGGAAAGAAACAATGGAACATTCAAAACATCACATAACACATGAACACCAAGATTTTTACATGGAAAACCTAAAATGGGAAAAACCACGGTGAGAGTTAGCTCTAATATATTATAACCTGTTATCTAGAATATTACAAAAATGTTCACTGCAGGTGGACTCACTGTCCAAGTAGACTCACTGTTCATAGAGACAAAGATAGAAGAGAGATGGTGGCTCACAACCTATTTTGAACTATTACAATTGCATCTTATGTATGTACGAATTATAGTTCCATTGAAGCACAATAAAAAACTTTATTTGATTTTGATTCAACACTCTACCTCGCTCTTCATTCACACTGCCCTGCTGAAATTTTCATCACACACAATACATGCCACATACATAATATCAAAACACCAAAAATAATCTAGCATATACATCCACATCAAGTATAACATCATACCCAAAATATAACTTGTTGGCTCCAAAAATTATCATCCATAACATATGCCACAATTCAAAATATCAAAACACCTTAAGATAGATTAGTATGGACCTATAATACATCCCACATAAGATAGAAATGCTTATTTAATGTTTTCATACCTTCCAACATATTAGGTTGGCTCCATAGAAGACCTAAATGGAAAAACCTTCATTTGTGTATCCACATCTCAAAACGTGGATCACAAAACTTGATACCATCTAGAATTGATACTCAACTAATATATGGAAACTTATCTTCAACACTAAAAATCCAAAAACTCATCCACAGAGAAGTACAAAATCTCCCACACAAACACACTATACAGAAAGATAACTATGAATTTCCAGGTCGAACTCTATTACTCATATCTCTCAAACTGTTAGTTCAATCAAGATGAAATATTAAAATTAGGTACATATAACATCCAAAAAATTACTATTATAAGCATAGGGTGATATCTTCATTTATGAAGTGGTGCAGACCCAAAAAATTGTGCATTGTTACATTGAACTAGTAGATTTGACATTTAGTCAAATTTCTATACATCTAAACTTTTCAGACCAAACCATTATGCAATAATATCTTCCTTATCAACTTCCAAAAACTATTAGGAATATTCAAAGTGATCCTCAACAATGTTAACATCAATGAGAACACTATATCACGTTGTTATATACCTTCCATGCTCATGTTTCCAAGCCACATCATAAATGACAAACTTCAACAATCTCTCCAAACTTCCAACACCACCACCCTTGTCTAGTTAGTCTGGCATCAATATTTTTTTATGTGAAACTATATTTGTAATATCTATTTAGATCTAGTTCTTGTTTTTACTAGTTGGACCTAAATCTTCCATATTTTTCTATGCATTTCCAATTTGGCCCTACTTCACCTAGTTCAGTGCATTACCCCTAAAAATGGTACATAGTTGTAGTGTCGTAAATTGTCACTCTTAAAAATTTCACACTATTTTTTTCTCCCCTTTAAGTTATTGGACCTAATTGAGCACTTAACTTCATAAATTATGCATTCCATAACTTATTTTAAATATTTTTGATAATTTGCAAGCATAAAACAAATGCTCTCATTTAGTACTCTACCCTCAACACTTTAAACTTAAAAAAATAGGGTTGGAACACTGGTGCCTAGGGAGTCCATGTCCCCCTATTTTGGCTCCAAATTCAAATATGTCAGGGCCAACATTTTATTATTTGAAATTAAAATGTTTAATGTTGGCTATAGGGATTTATTTTTTGAGAAATTAGAATAAATTCCTATAAATACCTAGTTATTACATCATTTAAAATCTAGCATGCATTCATGAGAAAAACCCTATTTTCAAGATCATTCAAGAGAATTCAAGATCAAGTCAAGAGAAAAATTTTAGAATTTTATTGCATCAACTCAAGATCCAACATCATGTCAAAGTGTATGTGAATTCATGTGTGTTCATGTTATCATTGTTTTATGAAGGATAAATCTTGTTGTAGGTCTCCAATGTATTCAAGCAAATCAAGAAAGAAAGATCCAATACTATGAGGTGATGTGCATGACTTAAATACTTGAAGGAATCCATTGAAAGGTGGCGAGTTGTAGCACTTTGTGATTTCGTCATTCCCTCCCATACATTTATCATTATATCATTGACATTACCATTGTGGAAGTGGAAACACTAACACAGGGTTTGACCAAGGTAAGCCCCTAAAATGGCACAACATTTCCTCCCTTTGTTTTGAATATTGAAGAGAGATTAAAGACAATGTATTCATTGTTGCATTCAAAACCATAGGCCTTAACAACTCATTGAAACTCAATTTCATAATTTTGTACCACAGGCGCATAGTGTCCCCCCTTTTTGTTTCTACTCTACGACTTCTCAATTTTTTTGTATTTAATTCAAAACACTAATTTGCATCATTAAGATAATTAGATAATTGCATTTAATCATTAGAAAATTTCTAGATTTTGTTAAGGGTTGGTTGACTCACATATTAGGTTGTAAGTCAACCTCATACCTTGTCGAAAACCATAAAACCCTACTCCATCTTTGCATTTCCAATCCACACACATTCTCACAACCCACACATATCCATGAAACTAGGGAAAGGTGTCAAACCCTAAGGTGAAAAATCAAAGGTTTCCCTTTTCCTACATTTCATTTTGGTGAACCTGACTTGTTAACATTATATACCTTCTAAAAACTCAACCTAGATCTAGGTTTTTCTTTGTATTTCTCATTTAGGGTTTACTTTTTGCATCATAAAAGAATAAAATTTTAAAAATTGCATATCATATTGCATTATAGGTTGTAATAGGGTTTATTTTAGTCATTTTAACTTAGATCTACATTCAAATTGCATTCATAAATTTTCATTAGATCACTTAAAATTTGTAAACAAAATAAAGTGTCATTACATGCATTTAGGTATCTTGCATATAGCTGTCGCCAAAAAATGTATAGTTGATATTTTTATGCTCACTTAAGTCTTTCTAATGGGCTTTGGCTTGATTTTTCCTAGGCTTAATGTTGTAATGTGGCTTAAACATTCAAATTATGATGTCTTGTGAAGGTGTTGTGAAGTGTTGTAAAACATTTCTACATATTTCTAGACTCTATGAACATTACAATTCACTTAAAAATCACCCTTTTATCACTTATTAAGTCCTATTTTGAAGTGTTGTAAAGTGTTGTAACAAGATTTCATGCTTTTCTAGGCTTAATTTCACCAATTCAACCCTTTCTCATGTCTAAATGACCCCTTAATACACTTTCCGACTGTTTTCAAGTGTGTTGTTAAGGATATTCCCGTTGGAAAACTTTTAATGCCTCGAAATTCCCGACACCCACTTAACTTGCTTAAGTGGGACCAAGTCACCCATAGGGGCGACTTAGTCCTTTTTGACACAAAACTCAAAATTATTTTAAATTTCTAGCAGGATTTTGTCCTCTAACCCTTGAGGTCGGCTTGTGATGTGTTACTTTTAGGAAATTTTAGTAAAATCAAGTATAAATAAGGGGTTTTCACCTCATTTTACATATTCTATCTCCTATAATCATCTATCTCCAAATCGCATCCAATCTCTTGCACTCATTAAGAATTCAAGCAAATCAAGCATTATCAAGTCAAGCTATTGGAGTTCTTCATTACATATCTTCAGATTTGAGCATCGATGGTGTGGTAAGTTTATGAAATTTTCATGTTATCTATTTATCACTCTTTTCATCTCATTTCATTGTTTAGGGTTTGATTACCAAAGTGGGGTTTGACCAAGGAAAACCCCTATTCTCTAACCCTCAACCATTTTCCCCCTTTTGCATGTGACTTTTGTATGTAGATTTGTTAAGCAATAGGTGTTGAAAAGTGATTAAAAAGTGCATCAAGTAAATCAAGTCAACACATCACCTTATTTCAAGTTTGGAGAGACTTTCTACCCTGTTTCCTATAGAATTAAGTATGGATACTTGTCAAAAAAGGAAGTGCAAGCCTAAGACTACAAGATTCTGTCCTAAATTTCCTGAAATATGTAGGTGGACTAAGTCACCACCATGGGAGAATTAGTCCTACTTCCAGGCCTAGAAACTGATTTTGACATTTTTGGATACCCATTTGATAGATTCCCGTTCTGGCAAAGTTTCCCAAAACTGGGACTAAGTCGCCCAGAATGGCCTAAGTGTCTTGGTCAACATTCCAGTCAAATTCTTTAGGATTCTAGAATATTCCAACATCAAAATTCTGATTCCAGGTGCATCTCTTTCATTTTTTTCTATTATTTCATCATTTAGTTGCATTCTTAGGCATTTCTGTATATCACATTGTGTTTTCCAACACTTCACATTTTCATAGTTTTGCATCATTATATTACTTCAATTTCAGATTAGAGCATTAAGACATATTAATTAGTCTTAATACCTCTTATTAACATTAGTATTGAGTGTAAACCCTTGCATTTTGGTCCCCCATCCAATTCCCCTTTCTCCTTTTAGGTGAAAAACCCTAGGAGTAAAGCATTGTGAGGGGCAAACCAAAATTATTGTTTACATTTTGGTGAACCTACCTCTTTTGAACATTATTCCTTTCTGATTTTCAAGAGCATACTTGGTTTCACTTGCATTGCATCTTGCATTGGTTAAAGTGCATCCTAGAGTTTTCAATTGCATTAGTGAAAAAGTTCATATTAACTTGCACTCTTGCATCATTTCTGCATTAAAAAAAACACAAAAACTCTACATTTACATACTATAGTTGCATTTGTACATCTGAAAGACATAGAATTGCATTTAAAAATTCTGAAAAAACACAAAAAAATCATCAGTAGGACTAAATCGCCACCTTGGGTGACTTATTCCTTTTGCATATTTTGCATTGCATTTTCTGGTAATTTATGGGATTTTTTTGTAATTCTATTTTTTTGTCTCTCTACTTTGTCAGACTTTTCAGATTTATTGTTTCCTGCATTTCATTTCTCTTGCATCATGGCATTTTCATTTGATAAGATTTGGAATTCCTTGAAATCCTTAGTAGACATGTCTAATTGTGCCTTTGGTTGTGATCCTAACGATCTTGAGCCTATTCATGCTCCTCCAAATCCTCATGATTTTCCTCCTCGTGATGTAGACATCATTGGAGAAGATGACGATAGCATGAATAAGTTATCTAATGAATGTCTTGATAACCTTGAAGCCAATGCAGCCTTTTACCCATCCATGAGGTCACAAAGTCTCCCTACTATTGCACCCCTTGATACATTTGGTTATCTTCACCCTAAAACAACTGAAGGACCTAAGTTCCCTCCATTAGGTGGACCTAGTTCTTCTCCACAAGCACCTCCACAACCATTTTATGATAACAAAGTCACAAACACTCCTATCAACCTTGAAGAAACCTATGGCAAGGGCTTTACTATATTAAGCAAACAAGGTTGTGATACAACAACTAAACATAACATCCACCAACTCTTCGAACAAAAACCACAAGAAGAAAACACAATAGGATTAGGCTATCAAGATCCTCCTCATGAAAACAAGCCTCCTTTTGAATATTGGAGACTTCGAGATGATGGTACAGTGATATTTGATTTTCCTCCTAACTTGAACATTCTCCTTCCATGTGAACAACCATTACCTAATTTTATAGACAAGGATGCTAGGATCCCCACATATCCTCTTCCTCCTTCCATTCATGAAAAAGGAGAGTCTAGCAAATGAAAATGACCTTACAAATTGAAAAAACTAAAGTTTCCCACACATCCTCCACCTGAATGTGAAAGGAAACTTCAATTGCTTTTAAACAATGGCCTTATACTCTTACCACCTATGAATAGGTTGGTTATCCATCCCAAAGATTCTAACATACCATTTTCAAATATCATCGTGTTCTTGGACATTGCACTGATGAATGTTGAACATTGGATGACATTTTGAACAAGTATCATTTCATTGATACTAAATGCTTTCCCATCATCCCTTAAACACTAAATCCCTCTTATCATGCCATAGTTGTAGAATTTTCCATTCTCACTCTTGCATGATCCTTTCCCATCTCCTATCTTGGCTCATTCTTGGCTTACACTTTGTGGAGGCAAGGAATTGTTAGCCTTATCCTAGTAATACATTTTTTCTTGTCTCTTAACTATGTTATTTCCCTTCCGCTTGTACTAATCAAGCTAGAGAAGCCAATACCTTGGTTTATGGTTGACTTAAATTTTCCTTACTAGCTCCCTTTACATTTTCATTTGTTTGATGTACGTATCATGTTCCCTCGTATCGTGTGTTTGATGTTCTCTCTCTATGTACACTTCCTCTATTTGTACCTTTATTCTTCTATCTGCTGTGCATTGTCTTTTCCTTTTAGTTTTGTGTTTTCCTTTTGGGGATGATGCAAAGTGTAGAGATGCCCTAAGTCTCTTCCATGCTGACCTAAAGGGTCCTTTTTCTCTTTCTCTTTTTATTTTTCACGTGTTTTTCCTTTTGGGGATGACGCAAGGCATCGAGACCGAAATGTCTCCTTCATGTTGACCCAAAGGATTTTCATTTTCTTTTTCCTTTTCATTTTATTTTTGCTTGTGTGTTCCTTTTGGGATGATGCAAAGAGTTGAGACAACAATGTCTCTTCCATGACCCAAAACAAACTTGTCTTTTTACTTTTGTTTCTGCTCTCTTTGTGTCATTCTTCTAGTTCTATGTGCTTTGGGGAATGATGACAGTTCTAAGCTCCTTAATAAACACATTGTAGAAATGAACATACTGACCCCAATCCATAGATCCCTTATGTGTTTGGTGTGTTCTCTTTTCTGTGGGAAACTCCCTTTTCTTTTGTTCTCTTTTTCATTTACATGACACATCCTAACTCAAAAACATATGACTTGGCATAGGGATTTATGAGTTGGCTCTCATGTCTTGTTTTCTTTTTACTTTTTCTTTCCTTTGCTACTTTAAAGTAATTTCTCACAAAACGGTGTGTAGTAATTACTTTAAAGTGGGGGGCACACATTACCATATTTCATTTTGCATTTTTGGTTCTTAGTGCAACTTTGTCATTTCATATGATGCATTCGTCACTTTGTGAATGACATTGGGTGTGATGTATTTCACAAGTGTGATCTATCTTAGCATACTGTGTTCCTCTTGGTGTCTTGATACAACACACTGCATCCCCTAAGTTGTGAATATTTTATTCTTTGATTGATCCTCTCTTGGAGACATTAGACACAATGTTCCCTAAGTGGTAGACCTCGCATAAGCTTAACAAGACTCCTTTGAACATCTTTTACATTTTAAATTTTTACATTTTTTCCACCTTGCATAACGCAGCTTGCATGCCTGTGGTACCTTTTCATTTGTTCATGAGTTCTAAGCATACGAAGCTTTGCTTGTCTTATAAAGCACAAACCAATATTTTCCTTTATGGCACCTTGTTAAAGTTATCATGAGGTATAACTTTGATATGGTTGAGCAGGAAGCCCATTCCGAGGCATGACTTTCCCCGTAGCCACCTTTGTATTTGTGAGTGCATACTAACTAGCATATGTATATCTCCTTTTGGGCTTTCTCACCCCGTGGACAACTAGAAGTTTCGTGGTCCCAGAGTGAGTATACTTGGGATTTCTCACCTGGTGGACAGTCATAAGTTTCGTCGCCCCAAAGTGAGTTCACATTTCTTAATTCAAACAATCAAGCTAGATCTAATCCACAACAAGTTGGACAAATGATCGAAGCTTTCATTCCTTTTCATCATCATGTGTGTTTCTTTTGTTCTTATGTTTGGTTTGTCACGAGATCTTGATCCTGGGGGCTTGATCATCCCTCTTGATTATTGTTGTTTCATCTTACCAACATGAGTATATTAGGATCCCTTTCGATGTGCATGTTGAGCTACTTTAGCAAGATTTTGAAGCAAGTTCATACTCTCACTAAAGTGGGGGCTTAATGCGTCACCAAAAAATGTATAGTTGACATTTTTATGCTCACTTAAGTCTTTCTAATGGGCTTTGGCTTGATTTTTCCTAGGCTTAATGTTGTACTGTGGCTTAAACATTCAAATTTTGATGTCTTGTGAAGGTTTTGTAAAAAATTTCTACATATTTCTAGATTCTATTCATTACAATTCACCTAAAAATCACCTTTTTATCACTTATTAAGTTCTATTTTGAAGTGTTGTAATGTCTTGTAACAAGATTTCACACTTTTCTAGGCTTAATTTCATTAATTCAACCCTTTCTCATGTCTAAATGACCCCTTAATACACTTTCTGGTCATTTTCAAGTGTGTTGTTAAGGATATTATTGTTGGACAACTTTTAATGCCCCAAAATCCCCAACACCCACTTAACTTGCTCAAGTGGGACCAAGTCGCTCATAGGGGCGACTTAGTCCTTTTTGGCACAAAACTCAAAATTATTTTAAATTTCTAGCGGGATTTTATCCTCTAATCCTTGAGGTCGGCCTGTGATGTGTTACTTTTAGGAAATTTTAGTAAAATCAAGTATAAATTTAAGGGTTTTTAACCTCATTTTACATCTCCTATCTCCTAAAATCATCTATTTCCAAATCACATACAATCTCTTGCACTCATTAAGCATTCAAGTAAATCAGGCATTATCGAGTCAAGCTATTGGAGTTCTTCATTGCATATCTTTAGATTTGACATCAATGATGTGGTAAGTTTATGACATTTGCATGTTATCTATTTATCACTCTTTTCATCTCATTTCATTGTTTAGGGTTTGATTACCAAAGTGGGGTTTGACCAAGGTAAACCCCTATTCTCTAACCCTCAATCATTTTTCCTTTTGCATGTGACTTTTGTATGCAAATTTTTCAAGCAATAGGTGTTGAAAAGTGATTAAAAAGCGCATCAAGTCAATCAAGTCAACATCACCTTATTTCAAGTTTGGAGAGACTTTCTACCCCCTTTCCTACATAATTAAGTACGAATACCTATCAGAAGAGGAAGTGTAGACTTGAGAATACAAGATTCTGTCCTGAATTTATTAAAATTTACAGGTGGAATAAGTCACCACTAGGGGCGAATTAGTCTTGCTTCTGGGCCTAAAAACTAATTTTGACATTTCTAGATACCCATTTGACAGATTCCTATTCTTACAAAGTTTCCCGAAACTAGGACTAAGTCGCCCAGCTTGGCCTAAGTGTCCTTGCCAACATTCTAGTCAAATTCTTCAGGATTCCAAAATCTTCCAACATCAAACTTTTGATTCCAGGTGCATCTCTTTCATTCTATTCTATTATTTCATTATTTAGTTGCATTCTTAGGCATTTCTGCATATCACATTGTGTTTTCCAGCACTTCACATTTTCATAGTTTTACATCATCAGATTACTTCAATTTCAAATCAGAGCATTATGGAATCTTAATTAGGCTTAATAACTCTTATTAACATTAGTCTTGAGTGTAAACCCTTGCATTTTGGTCCCCCGTCCAATTCCCCTTTCTCCTTTTAGGTGAAAAACCCTAGGAGGAGTAAAGCATTGTGAGGGGCAAACCAAAATCATTGTTTACAATAGCTAAAAGTGAAAATTTTCATTAATAAAAGCATATTCATATCATCATTTTTAGATTTATCATATTAGAATCAGTTAATTTTTGCATCTTAAATCTACAAAATTACATTTACAATTTTCATTTATTGTTCAAGAATTTTCAACATTTTTGCATACTTGCATTTGTAGACACTGAAAAAATATCTCAAGCCTACAAGTAACATTTTCTCACTAATTTCCATCTTCCATACATAATTAAATAATTTTAATTATTTAATTATTTTCTAAGGTCATATTCTTCTATTAATTAAATAATTCTTAATTAAAAAATTAATTCATTTCACCTTTATTCTTCTTTTGATTAATTTAAATAAATTTCAATTTATTTAAATTATGTCACTAACCATCCTTTTTCCCTCTATAATTAAATAAATTATTATTTATTTAATTATTCATTTTCATTTTCCCTCCTTTCTTCTATAATTAAATAATTATTTCAATTATTTAATTATTCATTGGCTTTTCCCCTCAATAATTAAATAAAGTTTTGTATTCCCTCCCACAACCCCCATGTTTGGATTCTGATCCTCTTCGTGTGGATTTGGGATCGACACTGGTAGAGGCGATGTGAACACTTGATTTGGATTCTGATTCCTTGGCTAAATGCAAAAACAAGGCAAACCCTTACCATGTATGTAGTGCCTTTTGTTTGGCACAGATCAGGAAGGATTACCCTAGCCCACCTCCTCCCATTTTTCCATCGAAATATGATGCCATTCCCACTTTAGAGTAGGTGCAATGTTCGGTGGGATCATCTCTCATTGTGGGCGATGTGGAGATTGCTTTCATGGATGAGCCGATAGATCTCCACATTTTAGACGAAAATATCAATGAAATCTCTGTTGACATTGGCATGCGTTCTTTGGTCCTGTGGTTCATGTGTATGCGTCTGTCCATGGATTCAGTTATGGATTGGGAAAAAATGACCTAGAAAAATCTATCCCTTCCTATGGTCGAACCTTTGGATTTTGGATTTTTCCTAGTCACCTTAAAAATGGTTGAGGATTGTGACTTCGTGAAGCTTAATGGTCCATGGTTTTATGGGAACTTTGACATTTTTTGGTCCCTGTGGACCCCTTTTTTCGATCCTGCCACTGCCATAGTCTCTGACATCCCTATGTGGATTAGACTCTATAGTTTTCCTCCTATGATGTGTTCTTTGGACCTCATAAAGAATCTGATTAATCAAGTTGGTGTTTTTGTTAGGATTGATTCAAAGATGTTTGATCCTTCTCACAGGTACATCAGGGTATGTGCTCTGATGGATATCTCCAAACCTCTATCTCACTCCATCTGCATTCACTCATCTTTCAACACCTAGACTTAGTTTCTAAATTTTGAGGGGCTCTTGCTTATACTTTTTTGTTGCAACAAATTGGGACATAAAGTCAAGGCTTACTCTACCAAGCATTTATCTAGCACTAGATACATCTCTCTCAAAAAATGGGTGAAAAAGACAGGAACCCCTGATGCTGATTTCATCTAGTGAAATCACTGGAAGTTCTTGTCCTCTTCTCCAGACCCTATGTCTGAGACTGTGCCTCCTATTGTGGCTTCTTCTCCTCATCATGTTGACCATGCTATCAAAAATTCTAATGCTCTCCCTCTTATTCTAGAGGAGGATGAC
Organism: Sequoia sempervirens; assembly: GCA_007258455.2. Classification (NCBI taxonomy): domain Eukaryota; kingdom Viridiplantae; phylum Streptophyta; class Pinopsida; order Cupressales; family Cupressaceae; genus Sequoia; species Sequoia sempervirens. Next base: position 1,157,606,420 of record VDFB02271358.1, on the reverse strand, counting down.
TCTGATTTAGAGGGTACTTATCCATTCGTGGAGGACCTAGAGGAGAATTTTGATACTTTCAAACATGATTTTGTTCTTGGCCCCTCTTAGTCTCTTGGGCTTGGTCAAAGGGAAAGCAACAAATCTAAACCAAAATGTGGGCCTGGGAAGAAGAAAGGAAGAAAATCAGACATAGAGAAACTCCATATTGAAGGATTGGATTCCATGGAGGCGGGGTCTCAGTGGACTATGGAAGCTCTCTTGTCACGATAGACTAGAAAAGTTTAGTTCTCCTTGGTTTTGGGCTTGAAGCCCTGCGTACTTTGGAACTGTTTTCTCTTTCATCTCTTCAGGGATCAGTGCATCTTGTTTCTTCCTTAGTTCCTCTCAAACTTCTCTTCCTCTGATTTGTTTCTTTTAGTTCTTTGTTCTTCTCCTTCTTGGCCTGGGTGGCCTATTTTACTTTATTTTCTATAATTTAATAAAATATTTGGCTTCGGCCTTTTACCGACCAAAATAAATAAATAAAGTTTTATTTATTTATTTACTTATCATTTTCTTATCTCTATATTTAAATAATTATTTTTAATTATTTAACTATTTACCATTTCCCTCCATCCCTTATTAATTAATTGATTTTAACTATTTAATATTTTGTATCCCACTTTTATTCTATAATTAAATAATTATTTTTAATTATTTAATTATTCATCCACCCTTTTCTAAATTAAATAATTGTTATAATTATTTAATTTACCTATTCTGAGCGAAGCCCTAAATCTCAACTAATTTCTTGAGTTTTGGTCCATCCTTCCCATATTTATTTTCTTCTCAATTAATACCATCCATTGATCATCATACCTCACCCTTCATATCCATCACCTTCAATTTAGGGTTAATCACAGTCTTTGAAGTTTTGTTGTCTTGAGATCTTGCATCAATATCAAGCTTATCAAATACATTGCATACTACTAATATGAGAACAAACAAAGTAAAATGCAGAAGAGCAATGGAGATAATTCAATTTTGGCATAGGAATTGAGGTTTATTGCTTTATTATTTGGATTTCTATTATCATTTGTGCTTCATTGTTAGATTAGGGTCTTCATAGCTTGAATTTAGATAGTTTTTTGGTTGCTATCATTGATTCATGATTTCCCCCAAATTTCCCCTATCGATAAATTAGTAAACCTGATGTGAATCAAACATCCTTATTGTATCCTTATTTTATGAAGTTTATATAACCTTATCTTGTTGTCTTATTCAAAAAAATTAAAATTAACCATGTGCAGATTAGGTTGAAGACAAAACCCTAATATTTTCCAAAGATTTGATCATATCTTCCAAATGGCTATGATTTTTTTTTAAATTTGTTTTACTACAGGTCAAGGATTGTATCAGAAGTCTATAATATAAAAATTAGGTATAATATAAAAATTAGGTTATGTTACCAATTTTTCGCTACAACTCAATTGGTGGAGCTGATTAAATACTGTTATATCTTAAAGTGAAAATACAGTTATTTCTGCATATGCTAAGTGTTGTTTGCATCTTATTCATCATTTTATAAGTGACAGTTATGCATTGAAATGAGGAAACAGAGTTTTAGAAATTTCTTTTTAGTGTTTCGCAATCAAATCGAGTACATGATTGAGCTTACAAACAACAAAGCATGACTGAATGCTTTCTTTTATTTTATGATGCTTTTCATATTTACAACATTTCATTTGATTACAAGAATTCAAATGGTGATACATTCAAATGATGGTACAACATTGCATCATAAATGCATTTTCTTTCCAAAATGAGAAGCAGAAAGAATGAGATTAAATATCCACGCAAGTCATGGATGTGACTATTTCAATGCATCATAAACAACATAATACACTATGGAAGATGCATAAAAGGAAGAATCACATAAGTATAGACATAATCATCATTTCCTGTTGGTTGATGACAATCACATAAGTGATGCACCATTTATCTTCTTTGAGCTCCATTGACCTATAGGAAGGAAAAGAGGGATGTTAGAGCTTTGACTATGAATATACCTACATGAACCATCAACGATAATGTAGCATGCTACTAATCATGCACTGAAACAATCAAGAGAAGTACAGAAACATGAGCTGAATGCTAACATCGTTTCTTTCTTTGTGCAGGTATAGGGAAAATCATGAAGTTGATTATCATTTGAAGATCAAGCATGTGGAGAAAAACGGGTTCCCACAAGGGTAGAGCTCGGCATGCTGCCCTGCATACATTATAGGTGGGGCTAAGTAGAGAAATGCTATATAACTGAAAGAGTAGGAAGTTCATTCATCAAAGCCATCAAACTAACTGTCCACCCATAACCAATAAGTAATGTTTTCTGAAAGCTATAGGTGGACCGCCAATTTAAATAAGCTCAATTAATTCAACTGAGTACATTCATCTCAAACATTGTTGTATGGTTTATATTCTTTTGACATAGGTGTTAAACAATGCATCGTATTTCATGTTATAACAACAATGTTATGTTTCTGATTTGAATAACCATCCATAATGCCTCATTACAAGAAGCACTGTTCAATAAAGGAGAACAAAAACTATTGCTATTTTCATTGGAGAAAGGTAATTGTGCATGGAACAATTTTACATAATGAAGGCAGGTGAAGAGAAGTCCCAGTTTCTCATCAGAATGAAGGACTATAAGAGTCCATATAGCAAAGACAGCCAACCTCATTTTGGCTGAGAGTGCAATGTTGCTTCAAGTAGAGGAGACAATCAAAATTGGAGATTCATTCAATCATTCAAGTATGTTTCAAGGAATTACAATTATTAGATAGACAAATGTGAACATGTTTTCAAGGATTTAAATATTTAAAAGTCTTTTTCAGAAAGAGCAGAATATATCATTGAACATGGTTTGAGTGAGGGTTTTTAGTGCACTCCTGAAGAGTGTGACTGAGTGAATAATAGACCAATCTATAGATGTAAATCAAAGAGATTTTTGTGTGTAAGGAGGGTGCGAAACAACATGATAATGGCACCCAAAAGTGCAAACAAGAGAAACAAGAAATATTTTCAAATGAATACAAATATATGGAGATCTAAACTTAAATGTAGTGCACAATTTTGAGCTTTTAGCTCTCAGAATGAATACACATATGAGGGTTTCAGTCAAAATACACAGGTTTCTTCAAGATATCAAATACCCATATGATGAAAAACTGAGGAATTTTTGAATGTAACAAATGCCATGGTGGGTCAAGCCCAAATTTTGAGTACATGACCAAATACAAATTTTTGCTTATTTTTTCATAATACCCACATTGGGGTTTTGAATTAAAATACAGATTCTATAATTTTCAGTTTACCCATGAAGGGTTTTATAAGGAAACCATAGAGATTTCAAAAGAAAGCAATAGTCATAGTGGGTTGAGCGAGCTCCAGAGGAGGTAAACAATTTTTTTCTAAGATGTAGAATATCCATATGGGGTTTTTTCTGAGAACTCAGTTTTCTCCATGTCATTATGAATCACATTGGTTCCTAACAAAAAGTCACAGCATAGGTGCATTTTCTTCAAAACAACAAATGCCCATATCAGGTTTGTGTTTCAGAATACAAAGATGTGAAAATCCTTTGATGGGTCAAGGTAAAGAGTTTCCAAATGACCAGTAAAGAGATTAAGAAGCCACGGCCTGTCATATTTTCAAGCTTTTGTAAGCTTTGTGAGGAACAAAAAGCAAATAGAATAACAAGAGCTTACCACTTAATGCCTGTAGGAGAACATATAAGCCACGACTAGAGCTCTACAAAGCTTTCAAAATCCAAACAAAGCACTCAGTTCAGCTTGTGCATGTCGACCAGTGGGTGAAGGAACATAGAGATATCAAAAGCCAACACAGAAAATGAAATAAGGGCATCAGATAGTTATCTCATGGCTGCGGCCTGTGAGGCCTTCATTTTACCATCAAGAGGAGCCAAGAAATCAAATAAAAATAACAATCAACCTTATCATGAGTGGCATAAATCTAACCTGATGGAGAATCAAAGGAAGGAGAGCTTGAATGGAGGTTTCCAGCTGAAACCCTAGCCCATACTTGGTGGCACTGCTTGCAGAGCAATTTCCCCAAAAGTCACCAAATGAAAATGACCCAAATTTAGGGTTTTTCTTTTGTTTTTGTCCACCTTCATGCCCTAATTCAAAAATGGGCTTTTCATTTAAGATTATAATCTTTAGGCTTATTCTTTTATGTCTTATTCAACACTTAGGTCGAGCCTAGTAAAAATGGTGGTGCTATTTGCTTAAGTCCTTAGGTTTCTTTGATGAATTTTTGGAAATGTAAGGGGGCTATGAACTTTAGAAATTTGTGATTAATGGTGCCTTGGTAAGGAGTGGATAGTGATAGATATATTTGATTGATTTTGTGAGAAATCAATAAAAGTTGTAAAATCATTACACTTATGACTTAAGATCTTGTTTTCAAATTGATTTTGGAGAAATCAATTAGGGGATATGATAAGAGATATTCATTATATGTTTTATTATTTTTTAAGAAAATAAATATTGTAAATGGAGAGACAAGTTGTATTTTTGCAAAAGATTTTCTGAATGTTTAGTTGCAAAAATTAGTCAAATTATGAAAATCTGCATATCATGTAAAGCAGGATTAAAGCGGTGTTTTTATAAATCGCTTTATTCTTTGCTATTTTTAGTAGATTTTTGAGAGGTACTGTCTTGGTTGGATTCGAGATGCCTACTAGATGGATAAGTTGTTTTATTTTCTTTAAAATTAGATTTAGTCTATTTTTAGAGGTTGGATAGTGTGAACATGGAAAAAGTGAGTTTTTTCTACTTTTGTGCAGACTTTTGAGACAATTTTGATACCTTTTCCTTGAGCTTTCTTGGTGAGCTCGGATTAGGGGTTTTTTGAGGGATTTATCTTGAAGAAGACTTAGCTTTCTTCTTCTTCCCAATTCCAATTCTAGTTTCTTGCTCTGACATATTTTTGAGCTTTTAAACTTCTTTCTACTTAGATTTGGAGAGTTTTCACTCCTTCACTCAATAAAACAACGGAGTTTTCCTTTCTCAGTTCTTGTTTATGATTTTCAATAGTAATTTGATGTGTCTTGTGATTCAAATCTATTGAATCCTTTTCTTGACTTACTGTTGTTAGGTAATTTGTAGGAGTTGCATGCTAATTCAGGTTGTGCCTTGTGTTTATTTTAAACCTTTGCACAAATCACTTTTTGATTATATGTGTTGTGAGATTGTGAGAATCGAGTTTTAAAGAGGTGGTGAGAGTGAGTTATTATTAGAATCTTCTTGAAGTTGGTCAAATAGTTTAAGTGTTAGGATTTCATTCTTAAGTTTTAAATTTAGTTCATCCTTCTAACTCTTTACCTGAAAATCACTTCAAATAGGATTCATCTTTCAAAGAACCAGCTCACTCTGGAGATTCTCTTTCGCATAGATCAATCACATCTAAAAAGAGTTTCCATGTTTCAATAGATAGTCTGATTTTTGCAAATTTGACAAAGGGTGCATATCTGATTGATAACAGTTTTTGGCATGCCCTGTGGGACACCAAAAGCCATTTCAGAGAAATTTTAGTGTTTTTTAATTTGCTATTTGGTGTATGCAACAAATTTTGCAGCCTTTTGGAGGCTCGTTTCAATATACCTGGTGACTCTGATCCTAATTTTGCATGGCAGTGTAGCCTACGCATGAGAAAAATATAGACCAGATCAAGTACTGTACCTTTCGAATATCGAGATTTGTCCCCACCACGAAGAAGAGGAAAAACAACAAGGAGGCTCTTTGAGACACCTGCAAGATTGAAGTCAACACCTCCTATTTTTAGCTCCTTGGTTTTATCACCAGGAGTACTAGTTCCGATATCGCAAGCACCGCCAATGGCAGTGCCAAGGCAGCACCTGTTCTCACCTTTTAATGGATGTAGTCCATTAGACATTGCTCAACATGATGACATCCTAGTTGCAACTCTTAGAAGCCTACCATACTTCACCGTGGAGGACCTCACTACACCGGTTGAGCATATTCGTGATGTAGCCACCTTATGCTCAGTTCACAACATCATGCAAGAGAACATTGCGTTAAGGCTCTTGGCTACATTGCTCAAAGGGAAGGCATTGCAATGGTTCAGAGGTCTCGCAGCCAACTCAATCGCGACATGGGATGTGTTAGGTAATGACTTATATCAATATTTTGCTGATAAATCTAATAATATATCTCTGTTAAAGAAATTGAGCACCATTCAGAGGGCACCACACAAGCACTTGGCTAATTTCAACTACCAATTTTAGAGAACTTGGGACAAGATTCTTGCAATAGTAAAAATTTTACCAGCACATGCTTTTTTGTTTTACTTAAAAGCATTGAATAGTAATATTTCAGTCATGACTCAATCTATGGGTGGGCATACACTCCCTAATGCTTATGACATAGCCATTAGAGCTGAGAAATGTCTCATCCAAGCTAGAGACATAACCCCTAGACCTCCTATGCCTTTGTTTCCAGAAATATAGCCACCTACCCCTATTGCTGTACCTCCCTTAGCTGCTATCCCACCTGTTCCAACAATAGGTTATCATAACGCAGCCCAAGAGATCGCTGCTCCAGCCCAAAACCAAGAGATTCAAGAGATTAAAAGTATACTCAAGACCTTCGGGAATGATCTTGTGAGAATTAAGAAGCAAGTCAGTCATGAACATAGGCCTTATCAAGCCACTTATTAGCAGAACCAACCAAATAGGCCTGCTTTTCAGAATGACTCTCAAGCCCAAAGAAATTTTTTTAACCCTAGGCCATTCCAGCCATACAATCCAAATGCAACCAGTTCGTCAAAATAACTTGTGCCCCAAAATAATGTTGTCCAGGATTGCGATTGGTGTTATCCATGCAATCAGCCCCATAACCAATCAGCGTGCGCTAATGGAATGAGAAATCAGGCTTTAATGGTTCAAAATAATTATGCTAGTTTGAAAAGTATTGCAGATCAAAATCAAGAACAACAAGATAACATGGAAGTCGCCTTTCTGAACTGGTAGAGCTCTGAATTCTGTGGCGTGAATGGTCAAGATAAAAAAAATTCTTCTGTTTCAGTCAATACTAGATTGAAAAAGAGAGCTATGGATTCAGGGCAGCAAGCTAGAAATTCACAACAACAACCTTCAAGAGAAAACCAGTCCATTCCTTCGTCAAACGTTAATGTTGCAGTGCAGCTTAAAGTGCAGATTTTGCAAAGAGGCCAAGAGATACATGGAAAAGAGCAATCTAAGATGCATTCACAACCTTCGCAGAGGAAAAACGATGCTGCTATCATTAAAAACCAGCAAAAGGTAAACTCTACATCATTTAATATTGTTGAGCACCTTAGAAAAGCTATTTTCAACATGTCTGTATTAGATGCTTTGCACCTCCTAGGGTAGAAAAGTTTGCTACAAGGCGCTTTAGCTGAGCTATCTAATTCTGATGATACTGATCAAGGGGTTGCTAAAGTCATGCTTGCTAACGATCTAGAGGATAAGAATGAGCAAAAAATTAAAGAGGTAAAGCCTCCCCCATTTTACTTAAGTCTAATTATTAGCAATAAAAGTGTTCATAATTGTATGGTTGATTCTGGTGCCAGTAGTTCAGTCATGCCTAAGAGTTTAGCCAATAAGTTAGGTTTTGTTTATGAGCCTAATCCCCAAAAAGGCGTAGTGCAATTAGATGGGTCTACTGTTAAAACTACTGGTATTATCAAAAATTTGGCTCTTACTTTGCACGCATCCCCAAGTTTTTCTATTCATCAAGATATACATGTTATTGACTTGCCACTACACTTTGCCATCTGTCTCTCGAGGGATTTTACAGCCAAATTGGGTGGGTTTCTATCTTCAGATTGGTCTCATCTCTTCTTTAGAACAAGGTATGGTATGAAAGTGACCATAAAGTCTGAGCCTCTCGCCAAAGACCATATCGAATCATATTCACCAAATCCTATAAACGCTAACCTCTACGCCACCTCTGCACTGGAGGAGAAAACCATGACCTCAGACTGCAACACCCATATAGGAAATATGAATCTAGATGAATGGATAGCCGAAGATCACAAGCTTGATCCTTTTCAACACACAGATGAGATAGGATTAGGAGTCTATATAATTCGAGAACCTGATTTTGATATGCCTAATCTTTTCAAAGAGGAGGAGTAGTTTGCATAAACAGGAAATGAGCTTTGGAAGCTTTACTTCGATGGTTTGAGAAGCAGTATTGGTGCTAGAGGTGGAGCTATGCTGATTTCACTAGAGGGAGATAAGTATTATTCAACTTTCAGATTTGCTTTTAGCTGTTCAAATAACACAACTGAATATGAAGCATTGGCGCATGGCCTCGAATGGGCCCGCAAAAGAGGTATCAAACGTTTATGCATTTATGGTGATTCAAAGCTAATTGTAAATCAGATTAGAAATTTAAATGTTGTAAAAAATGATTTGCTTAAGAATTATAAGCACCGTGTATGGGATTTGATGGAGGATTTTGATGCTTTTAATATCATTTCAGTTCCTCATAATGAAAATAAACATGCTGATAGGCTCACTGCCATAGGAGTCCAGTTTGATATTCCCAATGAGATTCATAAAGTAGAGGCATGTCAATATGTAAAAATAGTGGTCAGACCTTCCGTGCCTGACAATAATGTGAGTTGGCAGGTTTTTGACAACAATGAGCAAATTGTAAATTTTTTAATTGTTGAAGCTGAGTTTGTAGATGGAAACTAGCAAAAATGGCAGCAATAGTATGATGATCAGATTGTGTAGTTGAAGACAAACAAGCTGCCAAAAGGATTGGTAACCTTGGAATCTGTGTTCAATTTAGATGACCAAGTGCAGAAAGACAAGTGCAGCCTGACTGTTAAAGAAGAACATTATGCAACCATTGAAATCTTCAAAGGAAAGCTTCTCAAGCTAGGAAAGGTATGTAATAAAGAAGAACAACATGCATTTATTCTGTTATGCCAGAAATTTAGTGATTTTTTTGCTTGGGAGTACAAGGATTTGAAAGGTTTTGACCTTGAACTAGCCCAACATACTATTGAACTAGAATCAGATGCAAAACTAGTAAGGAAAAAACAAAGACCTCTTAACCCCAAATTAGAACACCTTATGAAGGTTGAACTGAATAAATTAGTTGAGAGTGGTATTATTTTTCCTATCAAGCATACCTCTTGGGTGTCAAATTTAGTACTAGTTAGGAAGAAAAGTGGGGAAATTAGATTATGTGTCAATTTTCGAGATTTAAATAAGGCTTCACTGAAAGACCACTACCCACTCCCTTCCATGGAGAAAATTCTGCAAGTAGTTTCTGGTTCTGACAGATTTTCTTTGCTAGATGGTTACTCAAGTTACAACCAGATTCTGGTTAAGCAAGAGGATCAATTCAAGACAACATTTACAACTAAGTGGGGTACGATGGCCTACAAAAAGATTCCTTTCAGCTTGTCCAATGCTGGAGCAACGTTCTAGCGAGCAATGGATATGGCCTTTCATGGCCTTATGAACAAGTTTGTTCTGGTATATTTAGATGATATTACTATTTTTCCAGAAATGCTAATGAACATCTTGATCATTTAGAGTGGATTTTTCAAAGATGCAGAGAGTTCAGAGTGTCTCTCAACCCGAAGAAGTGTATTTTTTCTGTAGATGAAGGTAAACTCCTCAAACAAATTGTTTCAAAGCAAGGTATTTCTATAGATCCTGAAAGAGTCTCTGCAATTCTTGAATTACTGTTATCAACTCACAAGAAAGGCTTGCAAGGATTTGTTGGAAGAATAATTTTTTTGAGGAGGTTCATACCGAATATTGCAGCTTTGCTGCAACCTCTCATGCTTAAAAAGAATATGCCTTTTAGTTGGACCAAGGAAGGTAAGAGGAGCTTTGAGCAGATAAAGGAAGCCCTTACAGCTGCTCCTACTCTCATTAATCCAAATTTTGCAAAGACTTCATCCTGTATGCCTTTGGAGGAGTAGATACAATTTCAACTATGTTATGCCAACAAAACGATGAAGGCTTGGAACAGCCTGTAGCATTTTTCTGCCAGGTATTGCATGATTATGAGGTGAAGTATTCTTTTGTCAAGAAGCCTTAAAAAATTCAGGCATATGTTGTCTAACAAAAAGATTCTCTTGCTGGTTGCTCATTCAACGGTTAAGGATTTATTACTTAACAAAGATATTAATGATAAACATGCTAGTTGGATAACCAAAGTAATGGAATTTGTCGTTGATATTAAGGTAACCAAGCTCGTTAGAGGCAAGGGTTTGTGTGAACAGATTGTTGGAAATGAAGACAACTTAAAAGAAGCTGAAAATATGGATAAAGTGCTAAACAATGATGTTGTAGGTGTTGTTCTAGCGTCTCCTGCTACCTGGTTACAACAAATGATGCACTATTTACGAACTGGTGAATGCTCCGAAGGATTAGAAAGAGAAAAAAGAAGGTATTACAAATTACAAGCCATTCCTTATGCAATTATTGATGGCATTCTTTATAGGAGAGATTTTCAAGATATTTTATTAACATGCATTCAGCCTGATCAAGTTGACAAGCTTTTAGCAGAATTTCATGATGGGCCTTCAGGAGGTCATTTTGATGCAAGAACAACAACCCTGAAAATTATGCGGGCTGGTTATTATTGGCCAGATTTGTTTAAAGATGCTATTGCTTGGGTCAAAAAATGTGAGAAATGTGCTTTATTTTTTAGAAAACAGAGGCTTGCAATGTTGCCCCTGCATTTGATTCAGGTGGAACAACCCTTTGCTAAGTGGGGCTTAGATTTTATTGGTCCTATCAACCCGCCTTCAAGTGTGGGTCATAAGTGGATACTTACTGCCATAGATTATTTTACTAAATGGACTGAGGTAGTTGCTTTAAAGGAAGCAAACAAGACTTATGTGCTTAACTTTTATCAGGATCTAGTATCAAGATTTGGTGTTCTAGATTCAATAATTTCTGACAACGGTTTGGATTTTACTGGTTTAAGGATTTTTGATTGGTTAGTTAGAAATAATATTTATTTGAACACATCTTCCAATTATTATTTGCAGGGCAATGGTCAGGAAAAATCTACAAATAAGAATCTGATTCGGATAATCAAGAAGACTGTTGAAGACAATCAACGGACATGGCATAAAAAGTTGAAGTTAGCCCTTTGGGATGACAAAATAACTCCTAAAAGGGCCACTGGTTGTTCTCCCTTTGTTTTAACTTATGGAAAAGAAGCTAAGTTACCTGTTTCCATTGAGTTTCCAACTTTAAGTTATGTTAAAGAACTGGAATTGCTGAATGAACAACTTCTTGAGGTGAGATTTGCATAGCTAGTAGAGCTGGAGGAAACTAGGAAAGAAGCTCTAAGGCAGCTTGAAATACATCAAGCTCAGATGAAGAATTCTTTTGAAAAAAGAGTGAGACCACATGAATTCATTGTTGTAGATCTAGTTTTCAAGTGGAATGAATTCAAAAGCAAACTTGGACGACATTCCAAATTTAATGCAATTTGAGACGGGCCTTATGTGATCACAGAGTGCAAGGAACACAATGTGTTCCAACTTTCTAAGTTGACTGGAGAGGTGCTGTCTATCACAGTTAATGGGATCCACCTTAAGCATTTCATCTAAGATAAGTTCTATCTTGTAAATAAGTAGAGTACTTGTTACAATAAGCGCTTCCAACGCATTTCTTTTCAGTAGTTTTTCTTTCCCTAAGTGCTGCTATGCATGTTCTGTTGGCCATCAGGGCCTGTTAGTTTGCTTTCAGTTCTGTTTCATTTTTTTTGCTGCTATTTGGAGTGTTGCTGTTTAGAGTTCTAAGTTTCATGAAGGGGCAGATTTGACTCCATGCCCAATGGAGTTTTTCAAGACAACTGATCTATGCTTAGCTGGCAAGCATTTAGCGGAAATCTCCAAAATGTTACCAATTTTTCGCTACAGCTCAATTGGTGGAGCTGATTAAATACTGTTATATCTTAAAGTGAAAATATAGTTATTTCTGCATATTCTAAGTTTTGTTTGCATCTTATTCATCATTTTATAAGTGATAGTTATGCATTGAAATGAAGAAATAGAGTTTCAAAAATTACTTTTCAATGTTTCATAATCAAATGGAGTATAGGATTGAGCATACAAACAACAAAGCATGACTGAATGCTTTCTTTTATTTCATGATGCTTTTCATATTTACAACATTTCATTTGATTACAAGAATTCAAATGGTGATACATTCAAATGATGGTACAACATTGCATCATAAATGCATTTTCTTTCCAAAATGAGAAGCAGAAAGAATGAGATTAAATATCCACGCAAGCCGTGGATGTGACTATTTCAATGCATCATAAACAACATAATACACTATGGAAGATGCATAAAAGGAAGAATCATATAAGTATAGACATAATCATCATTTCCTGTTGGTTGATGACAATCGCATAAGTGGTGCACCATTTGTCTTCTTCGAGCTCCATTGACCTATAGGAAGGAAAAGAGGGATGTTAGAGCTTTGACTATGAATATACCTACATGAACCATCAATGATAATGTAGCATGCTACTAATCATGCACTGAAACAATCAAGAGAAGTACAAAAACATGAGCTAAAAGAGATACACCAACATCATCATATATTGTTATTATTTTATGTTAACATCGTTTGTTTCTTTGTGCAGGTATAGGGAAAATCATGAAGCTGATTATCATTTGAAGATCAAGCATGTGGAGAAAAACAGGCTCCCACAAGGGTAGAGCTCGGCATGCTGCCCCACATACATTATAGGTGGGGCTAAGTAGAGAAATGCTATATAACTGAAAGAGTAAGAAGTTCATTCATCAAAGCCATCAAACTAAGTGTCCACTCATAACCAATAAGTAATGTTTTTTGAAAGCTATAGGTGGACCGCCAATTTAAATAAGCTCAATTAATTCAACTGAGTACATTCATCTCAAACATTGCTGTATGGTTTATATTCTTTTGACATAGGTGTTAAACAATGCATCTTATTTCATGTTATCACAACAGTGTTATGTTTCTAATTTGAATAACCATCCATAATGCCTCATTACGAGAAGCACTGTTCAATAAAGGAGAACAAAAACTATTGCTATTTTCATTGGAGAAAGGTAATTGTGCATGAAACAATTTTACATAATGAAGGCAGGTGAAGAGAAGTCCCAGTTTCTCATCAGAATGAAGGACTCTATGAGTCCATACAACAAAGACAACCAACCTCATTTTGGCTGAGAGTGCAATGTTGCTTCAAGTAAAGGAGACAATCAAAATGGGAGATTCATTCAATCATTCAAGTATATTTCAAGGAATTACAATTATTAGACAGACAAATGTGAACAGGTTTTCAAGGATTTAAATATATAAAAGTCTTTTTTAGAATGAGCAGAATATATCAAAGAACATGGTTTCAGTGAGGGTTTGGAGTGCACTCCTGAAGAGTGTGACTAAGTGAATAAGAGACCAATCTATAGATGTAAATCAAAGAGATTTTTGTGTGTAAGGAGGGTGCAAAACAACATGATAATGGCACCCAAAAGTGAAAACAAGAGAAACAAGAAAGATTTTCAAATGAATACAAATATATGGAGATCTCAACTTAAATGTAGTGCACAATTTTGAGCTTTTAGCTCTCATAATGAATACACATATGAGGGTTTCAGTCAAAATACACAGGTTTCTTCAAGATATCAAATACCCATATGATGAAAAATTGAGGAATTTCTGAATGTAACAAATGCCATGGTGGGTCAAGCCCAAATTTTGAGTACATGACCAAATACAAATTTTTGCTTATTTTTTCATAATACCCACATTGGGGTTTTGAATTAAAATACAGATTCTACAATTTTCAGTTTACCCATGAAGGGTTTTATAAGGAAACCGCAGAGATTTCAAAAGAAAGCAATAGTCATAGTGGGTCGAGCGAGCTCCAAAGGAGGTAAACAATTTTTTTCTAAGATGTAGAATATCCATATGGGGTTTTGTCCAAGAACTTGGTTTTCTCCATGTCACTATGAATCACATTGGTTCCTAACAGAAAATCACAACATAGGTGCGTTTTCTTCAAAACAACAAATGCCCATATTAGGTTTGTGTTTCAGAATACAAAGATGTGAAAATACTTTGATGGGTCAAGCTACAGAGTTTCCAAATGACTAGTAAAGAGATTAAGAAGCCGCGACCTATCATATTTTCAAGATTTTGTAAGCTTTGTGAGGAACAAAAAGCAAATAGAATAACAAGAGCTTACCACTTAGTGCTTGTAGGAGAACATATAAGCCACGACTAGAGCTCTACAAAGCTTTCAAAATCCAAACAAAGCACTCAGTTCAGCTCATGCATGTCGACCAGTGGGTGAAGGAACATAGAGATATCAAAAGCCTGCACAATAAATGAAATAAGGGAATCATATAGTTATCTCATGGCCGCGATCTGTGAGACCTTCATTTTACCATCAAGAGGAGCTAAGAAATCAAATAAAAATAATAGTCAACCTTATCATGAGTGGCATATATCTAACCTTATGGAGAATCAAAGTAAGGCGAGCTCGAATGGAGGTTTCCAGCTGAAACCCTAGCCCATACTTGGCGGCACTGCTTGCAAAGCAATTTCCCCAAAAGTCACCAAATGAAAATGACCCAAATTTAAGGTTTTGCTTTTGTTTTTGTCCACCTTCATGCCCTAATTCAAAAATGGTCTTTTCATTTAAGATTATAATCTTTAGGCTTATTCTTTTATGTCTTATTCAATGCCTAGGTCGAGCCTTGTAAAAATGGTGGTGCTCTTTGCCTAAGTCCTTAGGTTTCTTTGATAAATTTTTGGAAATGTAAGGGGGCAATGAACTTTAGAAATTTGTGATTAATGGTGCCTTGGTAAGGAGTGGATAGTGATAGATATATTTGATTGATTTTGTGAGAAATCAATAAAAGTTGTAAAATCATTGCACTTATGACTTAGGATCTTGTTTTCAAATTGATTTTGGAGAAATCAATTAGGGGATATGATAAGAGATATTCATTATATGTTTTATTATTTTTTAAGAAAATAAATATTGTAAATGGAGAGACAAGTTGTATTTTTGCAAAAGATTTTCTGAATGTTTAGTTGCAAAAATTAGTCAAATTATGAAAATCTGCATATCATGTAAAGCAGGATTAAAGCGGTGTTTTTATAAATTGCTTTATTCTTTGCTATTTTTAGTAGATTTTTGAGAGGTACTGTCTTGGTCGGATTTGAGATGCCTGCTAGATGGATAAGTTGTTTTATTTGCTTTAAAAGCAGATTTAGTCTATTTTTAGAGGTTGGACAGTGTGAAAATGGAAAAAGTGAGTTTTTTATGATTTTGTGCAGACTTTTGAGACAATTTTGATACCTTTTCCTTGAGCTTTCTTGGTGAGCTCAGATTAGGGGTTTTTTGAGGGATTTATCTTGAAGAAGACTTAGCTTTCTTCTTCTTCCCAGTTCAGATTCTAGTTTCTTGCTCTGACATATTTTTGAGCTTGGAAACTTCTTTCTACTTAGATTTGGAGAGTTTTCATTCCTTCACTCAATAAAACAATAGAGTTTTCCTTTCTCAGTTCTTGTTTATGATTTTCAATAGTAATTTGATGTGTCTTGTGATTCAAATCTATTGAATCCATTTCTTGTCTTACTGTTGGTAGGTAATTTGTAGGAGTTGCATGCTTATTTAGGTTGTGCCTTGTGTTTATTTTAAACCTTTGCACAAATCACTTTTGGATTATATGTGTTGTGAGATTGTGAGAATCAAGTTTTAAAGAGGTGGTGAGAGTGAGTTATTATCAGAATCTTCTTGAAGTTGGTCAAATAGTTTAAGTGTTAGGATTTCAGTCTTAAGTTTTAAATTTAGTTCATCCTTCTAACTCTTTACCTGAAAATCACTTAGAATAGGATTCGTCTTTCAGAGAACCAGCTCACTCTAGAGATTCTCTTTTCGCATAGATCACCCACATCTGAAAAGATTTTCCATGTTTCAATAGATAGTCTGATTTTTGCAAATCTGATAAAGGGTGCATATCTGATTGATAACAGGTTCAGGTCGACATTTTTGAGTGAGTTATGCTATTATTACTAATTCTCAAAGATCTTATAATATCTCCCAAACAACAATGATTTTTTTTAATTTGAAGTTCCAATATCCTATCATAAACTTACAGTCCAAAAATCTACTTCAGGTTGATATTTTTGAGCGAGTTATGATATTTTTATTATTTTTCATAAATCATAAATTCTAGTCGCAAATTAGTGAATTTTTTAGAAATTTTTGTAGATCTAGAAAGCTCTCAAATTTCTATAGGGGTTTTGTTCTTTACATTTTTTTATTTTGACCTCAAATAATTAATAAAAAATCAAATCTTTGAAAATTAGAACTTCTTCATAAATCTGCTCCCTAGGGCTCAAATTAAGGAATTTTCTAAAAAAATTACTTTTTTGTAATGTTCTCAGAAATCTCTTAGGGGTATCTTGTTTGAATTTTTATTTTTGGGGTAAAAAATATAGCAAAATAATCAGATCTTGTTTGACTCTGGTAAAAAAATAAAAAATAAAATTGTAGTCTTGTGATGAGCAAATATTTTATTTACACATATTTCATTGCATTATAAGATTAATTTATGATATTTGAAAGAGTTTCATTATTCTTAACGTCATAAGAAAACAATTTTTGTAATAAATTTCTTTTCTTTGGACTATCATGTTTGGCATGTGTTCACACATTTGATTGAAGGAGGATAAAAGCTAGCTTGGAGCTCATCATATTGGATTAGGGGGTTTCAAACATAATTGAAAATCATTAAATCTAGGTGAATTTTTTATAAACTATCTCATTTACATTCCAAGTAATCAAAATCTTTGATATCCATCATAAGAATCATTTTTTTTTCTAGATCATCTTGCTTGGTGTGTCTTCCACATTTAAATTGGGCTTAAAATTGATCATACACATTTGTATTTGGGCTTAAAATAAACTCGTATTTTAATCCCCAATATCTACTTACATATGCTCTCCTCTTGCATCCTAGTGATGACCTTGAGTGCACAAGAAATAAGTGATATATTTTTTTTTTTTTAGGATTCCTGCTTAGAGAAGTGATCACTATAGGGGATGACCTCAACTCCCATGTTCCAGTGGAGTGTAAATAGTGGAGTGTGAATCAAAAGACACACCTCTTGGAAGTAAAATATTGTCAATCTAGGTTAAGCCTATAAGAACTTTATACCTTAGAGAAGTGAAGGTGGAGAGTGGGTTATCCTTTCCTCTTAGTTTTTTGGTAGTATTTCCTTTCATCTATGGATTAGGCCTCACGTACCCTTGTGATATATATAGGATACCCCTAGTTGAGCGTGTAAAGCCTATTTGAGACATTTTGGCCACATCCCACTTGAGTTAGGCTTGTTAATGTGTCTTATGTTCTTGAATGTTTAGATCACCATCACCACTTGAAATCGAAAGGGGACCCTTATCCAAATTGAGCCCTAGGACTTTGTATTTTTGTATTATTTATGTTATGAATTTACATTCTTAATTATAAAATCTAAAAAAAGTAGAAAAGTCCTAAAATCCAAAAAAGTCTTTTATTTCTTAGCATTACCTTGTACTAGTGTTTGCATCCAAACCAAAATTACACAAACTTATCCATCCAAACCATTCCATTATCCGTATTAATGCAAAATCACAACCATGTATTCATTTTACCTTGATCTTCTTCATAGTCAAGTTGAATACTGATCAATCCTCAATTGTCAATACCTATTACCCATAGTCTCGAGTCAACCACCCATCTATACCTCTTACCAAAAATTAATAGGCTCTAGTAATCCATCCATCTATCCTCATTATCAAGAACTAGTTAACACAAACCATACCATTGATCCCCAACCAACATCTATTAGTCATCCTTATCCTAACTTTGACAAGGGAAATCAATCTTTCATCCAAATCATTCCTCAACCCAAAAACTTCCAATTCACAAATCACTTCTACCAAAAATCCAACATACCACATCCTACCTTACAAATGCACATAATAAACATAAAATTCAACCAACCAAAAAACACCTCACTTCCACTTATCCACACAACAAGCAATCACACCCCATCAAATAATGAGGAGAAGGCACAAAGAATTGCACCCAAAATGACATACACCACCTATAATCCAAATAGAACATATATGCCTTAGGAGGAGCCTATTGAATCAACCTTAAGGAAGTTAATTGCATCTAATATTATCACACTTCCTAAGATTATTAGTTATGAACTAAGATTTTTCAAACTGGTAGGGTGGAATGATAATGAATATTGTGAGTATCACTTAAGCAAAGGTCACAAAGAAAGAAATTTCCATAGTATTAAGAATATTATCTAAGACCTTATCAATCAAGGTGACATTACTATTGAATATCATCCCAATAATTCACCTAATAATAAATTAAGCATGTGTCAAGACACATTTTCCAAGCATGATCAAAATCATCCACCTATGTTTAGCAATGGATCATTCCAAAGAGATCACACCAATGATACATCCACCTTAGATGATTCTATTTCTCCCACCATTCCTTCATCCCCTAAATATTTTCAAAAATAATCCACACCATATCCATCAAATAATTCACCCTATAATGAAACCTTTCAAGCTTATCCCCAAGGGCTATCCACAATAGGTAATCATGAAGTCCAAGATAATTCATCTCTTGATAAAAATTTCTTCTATGAATCAGAAGTACCAGATATAACACCATTATTCACTCTATTATCAATCAATTTCACTTCAAATAGCTCCATTCCAAACCCATCCCTATCATGTCAAAATATTGAATCAATCCAAGAGTCCCCTATACATATCCAAACCCATACCCAATCTTTAGAATCGGATCCATGTCAAGAGAATAATCCAAAGCATGCTAACATGGATTCCCCTACATATCAAGTGCAAAGTATCCCTTCCATACCATCTCATGATCCCTCTCTAAATCAATATCAAAGTACACCTTCCACCCCATCTAATGATACCCCTCCTAATCAAGATCGAAATATCCCGTCCACTCTATCACATGATCCCCTTCCTATAAAGAGACATATATACATTCCACCACATCCCATGATGGACTAACCCAAGTTAAGATCAAAATTTTCCTCCATCTTCATCTTATGATCCAAGTATCCCTTCATCTCCATGTCATGATCCTAATCCTCCACAAGATCCCATCACCCCCATCCAAGCTACTCATGAATCCCACAACTATCAAATGGGTTCTTCCACATTCATTCAATCTAGTTTTCTTCAAGAACATATCATTCCTTTCATGCCATATCCTCCTCAAAATGGACTCACGTATTTTTTTAAAAACAAGTATCCCATTGGAAAAAGGATTTGTCAAAAAATGCATTATCAAGTAAAAGGATTAGGCCTACATGAGCAAGTCATATTAGAACCCATCCAAATCCAAGAAAATCCTCATTATCATGGCCTTGGATATAAATATCTAGATGTTGGTACTCCTTCCATCCACCCCAAATTGAAAATCCTGCTAGATATAAATCCAAACATTCATATTCTCCATCCTCCAAATCCAGTTTGGGTTCTTATATTCCAAAGCCCAAGCCTTCATTACTTTCATCCATCTTAGGCCCTTATATTTCAAATCCCAAGCCTTCATCACTTCCATCCATCTTGTATACTTATATTCAAAGCACAAGCCTTCATTCCTTCCATCCATCTTGAGCCCTTATGTCCCAAAACCAAGTCCTTCATCCATTCCATCCATCTTGGATTCTTATATTCCAAACCCCAAGATTTCATCCCTTCCACCTATCTTGGGCCCTTAAGTCCCAAAACTGATTCCTTCATTCCATCCATCCATCTTGGGTCCTTACATTCCATTACCTATCATTCCTACTCTAAAATCCCATTATCCTCTTTATCCATCACCTCATATCCCTAATCAAGGTCACCAAAGGCACACATTCTTTAAATCCTTCCAATAACCTACCTACACCAACCCATTCATAAGATCTCCATATCATTCCTCTTCATCCACCAATCCCATTTCTCTTGGAAGCAATTTGGATGCCAAATATCAAATGCATAAATCCAAAAATCCACAAAAATAAAAGGATCGACATGTCCTATAAAAAAGACATGCAAAAACAAAGAAAAATATGATCAAAATAAAAAATTTAAATAAAAAAGGCCAAAAAGGCCCATGATGCAAAAGTAAAAGTAAAAAACCATATGGATTCCAAAAACACTCATATAAGTAGTGCATCCCAAAGACAAATCAAAATTGGCATCCAAACTTGCTTATCCAAAATCTCCATCCAATACTAAGTCCTCCACCCCATCTAATAATTCTTCATCACCTCCATCCGTTTTGGGTCCTTATATCTCAAAATTCACATCCACTCCTCCATCTAAACCTCAAAATGAAAAGTCCACTTCTCTTCCACAATTCCACCACCCTTCAAGGTGTGTGCCAATGTTGACCTTGCCAACATTTCAATCCACTCATCCATATGTCTTCCATAAATCCATCCATTATCCAACATCCATTTGTCATCCTTCCATCCCTCTTGTCCAAGCCTTTTCATAAATCCACATCCATTCACTGTCTTCCCATCCATTTCAACCCCCCTTACCATCATTCTATCATCTATGAGCATACCTCCAATTTTCCATGGTCTAATGGAGCACATCTTCAAGGGAAACTGCTATCACATGAAATTTCACCTTGCTGAGCATGAAGCTCAACATTCCAATGAAACAATGGAAACAAACTCAAGGCGTGGGAAATTTGTGTGTATGAGGTCAAATCTCTGGAAAAGGCCAACTTCCTTTTTCAATCCTAGTGCAATGTGTTGGTCCAACCCAACACATGAAATCCTACCACTGACAACTCACAAGGAAAAGGGGGGAAGGAGAACATGAAAGGGAAGATGGAGGTGATACACCAAGATGGGAAGATTATTTCTTCCTAAAAAATATTGCATAATACATTGTTCAAGAGGGGTAAGGGGACTTTCACAACTCTCTGTTTGGTCAATTCTCAAAGGGATACACGAAGGTCAGGTTTTGACAAGGGGTTGGAAGGAAAACAAGGTTTCT
Source organism: Sequoia sempervirens (assembly GCA_007258455.2). NCBI lineage: Eukaryota > Viridiplantae > Streptophyta > Pinopsida > Cupressales > Cupressaceae > Sequoia > Sequoia sempervirens. Next base: position 1,157,585,265 of record VDFB02271358.1, on the reverse strand, counting down.
CAAACTAGCAACTATAAACCATTTGAGACAAACATGCATGCATGAAAATACCATAAACACTAAAATGTGAAGGTAATAACTTACTCAAACACAAAAGAGTTGATAAGAGGAAAACTTGATGCATTCCATTGATGTAGAGGACAAAATCCAATATTTATAGTAATAGGGATGCAAAAATGCAAGTCTGCCAAAGAAAAACCCCAGAGGAGATAGAGGAAGAACCATTGAAATGAATACATTTATTTCCTTTATAGATCATGCATAAATTAGAAGCACAAGTTGAACCCTAACCCTAACCAGGGTTAGCAAAAAATATTGTGCATGCAGTAATGGAGCCATTCCATGAAAATATCAATTAGGGAATAGATCCACTAGGAATTCAACAAAGATCAATAAATGGGTATAGGAACCCATGAAATCCACTTGTATAAGGTAAGGGATGAAATAAATGTTGTCCTTGAAGCCCAAGAAATTAGATAGGCTACTCAAAAGTCAAATTGAGCATCAAAAAAATTGCCCAAAAAATACCTCAAAATGTAGGAAGGTCAGGGCGTCGGGCCTGGAAAATCACCTTTGCAAGAATTTGAATTAAATGGTCTAGAGCCTAAAAAATGCATCTATTAGACATCAATGATTGGCTGACTGGGAGTCAGGCATCGACCTTACAGCTTACCAAATACCAAAGGAAAGAAGAGAGGAGAAAGGAACTGTGAAGTCCAAAGAAAACATTGGTGGTAAGAAATAAGGCTTACCTCTGAATATAAGAGGTAAAGGAGATGAGATACCTCTTATCAAAGAAGGGTAAGAGGTAAACGGGAAGGCTGAAGGATGAAACTTGAAAACTCGACACTTAGCCGAATTTTCAAAGAAAAAAGTGAAAGTGAGAAGGGAGAAGGAAGAAAGTGAAAATTTCAAAGTCCAAAAGCAAGAAGTCAGATTTTGGAGGTCAGAACTCAGACCCTCGGAGGTCAGAGGTTAGGAGGAAGGCTTACACCTTGTGAAATGAAAGAAAAAAAGGGAAGATGGAAGATCGAAGGCCGAAGGACGAAAGGAGAAAGGTAAAAATGGAAGAGGAGAGGGATTGGTAAGGGGTAAAGGGTAAGGCTAAAGGATGACACTTGAAACACTTAGAGGAAAGATGGGAAAGGAGGAGTGATGGAGAAGGCATGAAGGAAGAGAGTAAGAGACAACCCAAAAACTTGAAATTCTGAGACTTAGCAAAATTTAGGAAACTTCAAGGAGAAAACAGGTAAGATCGCCCATGGGGGATATCTCAGATCAATTATCAATGATGGGTCATCAAAGGGGGGCATGAAATGTTAACATTAATGGTGAATTCTACGAGATGATTTATTGTTAATCATGGGATCTAGAGGCCTTATCAGTCCATTAGGAATAGAGTCATGAGGGGAAAAATTAATAGTTGGGCCTCCTCAAAGAAAAACAAAAAGTGTGCAACTACACTTGGAGAAAATTATTAAAGCTAAGAGAATACATTCCCTTAAGGAGAATGCAGGGTTTGCAAACACACTTCATGGAAAGCAAGGTATTTAAAATATATAAATTACACTAATAGGAAACAAAAAATGCAAGATTTCCTCTGTCAAAGATGAACCTTTTGAAGGAGCTGATCTCCCTCATACCATAGTTGCAGACCTCACCCAGCTGCAACCACTAAAAACTATTGCCAACATGCACGTAACTACACATCACTATAAATATTTCCATTGCAAGGGAACCATATAATCCAAGTGTTAGATTCATCTAACATTGGTGCCTCAACTGAACATACAACAGTAGGGGTGAATTTTTTGAAGATAGGTCAGCATCCAAGAGCAAACCTTTTGTAGAGGGAAGAGACCTCACCTCACAAAAGGATAGGCCAATGCTATTACTACTGACCTCCTCAATGCATGAGCTAAAAAAAAGGAGAAAGTTTCTAGCTCACATGGTGATGTACAAAATGAAAAATCTGATTTTTTATTTTCACAAGAAAGACCTTTCTCATGCACCTCAAAATAGAAATTTTGAAACTCAGGCATACAAACAAATTGAGCAATGGGAGTGTTACTCTCCAAAAAAATGTGTGGCTACTCAATAACTACTAAATCACTTGCATTGATTCACACTTCATCAACACAAACCTTATATGTTTGAGACACTTCAAGTGAAGAACTAAATTCTTCAAGTTGTCCCTCTATTTTAATTTCTTCTTGGGAACGATCTGCAACAAAATTAAACTTGTGGCATGTAATGGTTGCCATGTCCTCTGTTTCTTCCTTACTTTCATGTTTCTTCTCACAAAGATCCTATTTTGGGGGTGATTATTTGAAATTTAAACCTAAAAAAAAGGTTTGTATAACATCCCAAAAGAGGTCATCCACCTCACAATTGCAAACCTCAACAGATTGGGGATCTTCATCCACAATAACATGGGATAAACATGTCTGCTGTTGTTGTTCCAAAACCATGGAATTATCTTCATCCATCAAGGCAAGACCAAGCTGCTTAGAGGCTTCAATTGATGTAGGTATAGCTGATCTATCCTCTCCATTTTCAACAAAACAAGGGAGGACATCAAATGAGAGGATTGATTCCTCTACTCTATCAATTTTTTCTACCTTTTTAATGTCTTGTTGCTACAACACTGTTCCATCTTCATTATTTTCTTGTAGCAAAATAAGGCACTCATTATTTTGAGCACACGAAGGCTCCACAAAAATTACCTCCTCAAGGATAGGTTCATGTGTGGAATGGAGGCTCACAAAACTTAGGATCTCCAACATAGAAGATCCACTTGATGGCACAAGAGGTTCAATAGGGGTTTCAAGTGGCTGATTGGGATTCTTGAAACTAAAAAAAAAATTCTTGCAAACCTATTGCACAATAGGTTGTTCTAGAACAAAGGGAGTGGTAATTGGAATTTCAAGAGGCTTTCTAGGTTTCTTGAAGCTCACAAACTTATTCTTTCTTACCTCCTCCTTATCAGGATGTTCTGGAACTAGTGGAGGTGTTTGTTTGAAACTAGGCACACAAGGGGCTTCCTGAGTCTCGAGAATTTGTGCTAGAGCAAGGGGAAGTATGATTTTATCTTCCCTAGCAATGACATCATTCCCTGTATACTCCTTTTGTTGCTTCCTTCTTTGTGCCTCCAACTACTGCTCATACCTCCACGAAGCTTCAATATTTTGCTGCTACAAATAATGAGCTTGATGGAAAAACTCATCATGTTGTGGGAAACAACACTACTACCCCTGATAGGATTGATTAGCCCACTCCTACTGTAGGTCAAACTCTTGTTTTCTTTAAAGCTCATCAATTTGTCTATTGAAATCAATCAAAATGCTTGTGATTTCACTTGCACTTAAGTTATCAAAATTTAAAGGTTGAGTAGGAGACTCTAGTAGAATTTGGAAAATAAATGACTACATGGCTAAAAATTTTACTCACAACAACTAAAAATGACTAGATTCTAGTAAATTTTTGCAACACAACTATAAATGACTAATTTGATCATCGGGTAAAAAAAGGAGATATTAGTGAAAGACTAAGTTTTTTTTGGGCATGGGTGATCCCACAATAGTGGTTAACACTTTTTGGGACATCTTGATTTTTGCTAAAATAACATATTTTTAGAAAATATAATGATTTAAGCCTTGAAAAGTTTCATTTAAAGGATTCCAATTGAAGATTGTTTGATCAAACCACCTTAGATCAAACCCCTTGGATAGAACCTTGCTAGTTTTAAACCATACCTATAACAGAGTCTCCTTAACACCTATCAAAATGCTGATTAAAAACCACTTTTGATTTACCTTTTGGGGGATCAAATTAATTCATTAATTTTTATTTTTTTTATAAGTATGTAGTCCTCATTATAAGTTTCTCAAAAAGTATAATTTTAAATATAGTTAATTTGATTATTAAATTTATTTTTTATTTTATGAATGTAGGTTTTTCAACAAAAATCAAGATCTTTGTTCTACACATGTGGGAAAATAGTAGATTATAAAAAAAAATCTAAAAAATATGTTCTTGCTAGGTATTGATGTCCTTGATCCAGTTAAAAAATAAAAATTGAATTTCGATACATACAAAAGTATTTATGTTGTTTACAGTCCGCCTATGTCTAAATTGTAATTGGTTTGACTTCAAAACTTGATTAAGAAAAAAAAAATCAATAAAGCACTACGAAACCAAATGAAGATGCTAGATATCATAGTTACAAAGCTAAATTCAAAAAAATTATAATTTTATCCTTCATAGAAAAAGGGTTATGTTGTTTACGATGAGCATCACTCTTTAAAAATGGTCTTTACTGATAAAAACTAGTTTTCAAAGGAGATGGAAAAAGAAAGGCAATTTCATTCAATTTTTTTAAAAAATATATATTTAGAATCTACAAAAAAATGTCACAAATCACTAGTTTTCATCATCTTCAAATTCCTCATGGTTTAGTAGCTATAGGTGCTTGAAAGTTAAGATTTAGTTAAAAAAAATTAGTTCAATGTCCAGTTTGGCCAAAAATTGTAAAACAGTATTGTGGGATCACCCATGCCAAACAATGAAAAAGAGAATTTTGACTAAGTTTTTTTTCCATTCCTTGTGTCTATTGAGCCATGTAACAAGAGGAAGGTTAGGGATTTTTTAGTTTGCTGGTTGGAAGAAGTCCAAAGATTTTTTGAGGGAATGGTGTAGAACCAGTAGTTGGTTGCACTAGCGTCTATCCACATTGTTGAGAAGACTTGGGATAAAGGCATGTTGAGTTTGATTTGAAAAAAAAATTCTTTGTTGCCTTTGAATTCATCCACACTACATAGATTCACAAGGGTTTGAAGACAAGTTGGATACTTGAGGAGATTTTCTAAGGTTTTGAGGATATATCATGCCCACGTTGAGTAATATTCGAGGTTTTCCTGGAAGCCTTCATCCTCATATCTTGGTAGGTATACTCTATGTTGTTAGGGTTTTTAGTTTTGTTTGAAGTTTTGAGGAAGAGCTCGCTTTTCTCCTCATGAAGGTTTTATCCCTTTCATAAGCCCAAACTAGGAAATCAAAGCTCTTATTAGGAAAATAACCAAATTCATAGGTGATACTTTCATATCACAATGCAGATCTTTTGAGAAGATCATAGGCCATGAAATGTTTAATACATGATAGTAGTCTCATTATTGAAGTGTCAATGAGTTTTATTGGTTATGAGGAGTTTTTCTGGTTATGAATGGCAATATTTATGTCTTTGTAAGGAAAATAATGATGAATAAATGGAAATATGTATGTTTTACTATCTTGATATCACCAATGTTGACCACCATTAAAATTCTGTCATGACCTATGGGTGAGTACCGCTTCTTTGTCCAATAGGTTTTCATACTTGGTCATTTACAAACTAGTAGGGGTTTTTTCCTCTAGTTACTAACAATTTGTGAGGTTTTTCCCTCAAATCTATTTGTTTGAAAATAAATGCTCAAGACAAATCTCATTAGGGTTTGATGTGGGTGTTCAAAAGTAACCTACAAGTGCATCTTTTCTTTCTCTAAATTATCATTACTATAGCTTCTCTTTCTTTTTATCCATCCTTTTCTACCTAAATAAACAAGTGTTTTAGATCTCACTTATCAACCATTGTCATGTGGCTATAATTGTCCCATGAATCCTTCATGATTGATCTTTCATGACTATCATTCATATCTGAAGATGGCAGTTTAAAAGTCTTCAAGATAATTGTGCTCTATCTTTTCATGTTTTATAAATAATGATAACGATGACTATCCTATTTTAATGAGGTCAATCTCAATGCAATTACTTGATATCCACTTATGCTAGCTTCAACTATGACTAAGGTCATATTTACTATCATGTATGAGCTAACTATCCTCATAATTTTTTTTCACTATCCATTGGTTATAGTAACTGTCCCTATTTCTTGATTTTCCCTTAGCTTCATGGAACTTATCCTATTTATTACAATCATAGAGAGTATCTTTTGCATATGGATTTCCCTTATATCCATTGAAAATGAATATCATCTTTTATGTCTTATAACCATCTTTTATTATCCACAATCTTCCTTTTATAAATGTTTATACACAAATCATTTCCCTTTTTAATAGGTCTACCACTATTGAATTCCCAAGGAGACTTTATCTTGGAATAATGAAGAAGAACATCTCATTATACAATTTTTTTGTTTTCATTGATGTCACCATGTTATATGAGTTGCAACTACAAGTTTAAGTTCAAGTTTGATTTGGTATTATGAACCGGTATGCAGTTATTATCCTTCGGTATTTTGGTCCACAATCCTCCGTTGATGAATATCATTACTTGTGGTTTTGGGAAATGGTTTTTGGATGTTGGAAGCTTGTATGTTCAGAATCTCATGTGCACAAATGCTTGTATGGTGAGTTGGAATTACTCTGTTGTTGCATTTTGTTATTAGGTCTATCCCTAGCCCACCTAATAAGTAATTGATGTTATAAAAAAATAATTTTGTATTGCGGATATATGTGTGACCTATCTTAGGTCCATGCCGACATATTGTAGCGTGTTACAAATTTGAATTGTTTTTGTAAAGGTTTTTTACAAGCTTGAAGCTGAAAGTTGGTCTTTTTGGTGAATAAGGGTTGCATCTAATTAGGTTGACCTAATTAATGCTTGTGGATGAATCATATATATATATATATGAAAATTTTTTGATTGATGGTCTGAAGTGTGTGTGAAGATAGACAAGTATGCGAAGATGATGAAGTGTGTAAAGTCATTTTACTAAGCATCAAAGGAATTGAATCAACACTTGTTAGGTGTAACTTTATTAGTTCATATTTTGGCTATAAGCCATTTTGTTATTGTATCTTTTGTAGGCAGTGAGCCTCTCATTTTGGACAATGAGTCTCGGTAGTGAGCCACCCCTTGTAATATCTTATAATTGGTTATACTATATTGTGAGCTAATCATTACCGTGGTTTTTCCCTTTTTGGGTTTTCCATGTAAAAATCTTGGTGTTCATGTGTTGTGTGCTTTTATGTTCTGTTAATGCTCTTTCTCATTCTTATTGTTATATGCATTGGAATAATTGGATGGTGTTTGTTCAATAAGTTTAAGAAGATACTGATTCACCCCCCTCTTAGTATCTTGGGTATTCAACAATTGGTATCAGATCCTGGTTCCTTCGAAGAAGCCTAGTAGCTTGAGGGAGATCTTGAAGATTGAAAAAATGGATGATAAAGAAGAACTACAAGCTGCTCTTGAAGATTTTGACAAGGCTGAAAATGAAAACAGAGATTTCAAAAAAAATCTTGATGAAGCAAATGAATGCATCCAGAAGTTGAAAGAGCAATTGAAGAAATTCAAAGAAATACATAGAGAAGTAAGTGAGCAATTAAAACAAGAAAATGAAGAGATCACCAGATTGAAGGTTCAAGTGGAGGAAAAGAAGAAAATTGAAGATTTTTTGAATACAATGGTGAAAAGAAAGATTGATGAATGCACAAGGCTTGAGCAAGAAGTGGTAAACCTGAAAACAAATATGGATAATGCAAAAATCTATGAAGACAAGTTCAAGAAAAGCTCCACCAAGTTTGATGAGTTGATTGTAGGATAGAAACCAACTAAAGATAAAGGTGGTTTGGGAATGGAAGTAGGTGAAAGCTCTAAAGTTGTTGCAGACCCCAAACATAGTGGATAATCAAAAGAATCAAGATAAAGGAAAAAAAGAAAGAAATCCAAGAAGCTTTTCTAGAAGACCACCTATTAGACAACCAAATGCTGAAAGGTATCCATATTTTAATGGTGTTTTCATTTCATGCAATAAATTTCATCACAAGGCAACAATGTGTAGAAGCAGAATAAACTAGTATGCTAGTCCCTTCTCCAGACAATGTTTTGCATGCAAGAAAGTTGGACATAGAGCTAGTGAATGTAGAACTCAGATGGTGAATTGGTTTAATGGGTGAAGAATGAATTAATCATTTGTTCACTAATGTTTAACATGTAATAAGTTTGGACACAAAGCAAATTAGTGCATATCAAGGGGTAATGGAGGTCAAACAAATCAAAAAAATGTTGTCTGCTACAACTGCAATAAACCCAGACACATTTCAAGAGTAAATAGAAGTAAAGGGGGAAAGCAACTTGATCTGGTAAAGAAGAATGAACTAGTGAAGAAAATTGACAAGATTGAGGTTAAGCAAGAAATGAAAAAGATTTGGAAGAAGAAAGAAGAGCCACAAACATCAAATGTGTTTGTGCCCTCATTTGGTGCAGACAATTCCTTCAACAATTAGACCCAACATGGTCTTAGGGGGAGCATTAACATTAAATTGTTCAAACCCCCTGGATATTTGGTGTGTTAGACTTTGGCATGAAGATATGATTGTAGGGAATAGATAAAAAGACCCTATGCAAAAGGAACCAGAAGAAAAGGTGCAAGCATGATCATTTGTGGAGCAAATTAGAGTTTTTCTGTGTAGTGAAGGTTTTTATCAACTTTTTGAAATCTACCACATTTAATGCAAATTAGGGTAGATAATTGGTTTATAAAGAGGATTTGTAAGGAATTTTGATCACTTGTGAATTTGAAGAAAGTGGAGAGCGATTTGGAGCATTCTTGAGGCGATTTGGAGAGTGAGCTATGCAAACCCTAGTTCTGGTTTTCACGAAGGAAAAAGATATTTTACTCTTCCAAGTTGTTGTGGGTTTGTGTGAATCTTCTTTATGAAATAATTTTAGCTTTATTTGTGGAGAAATAGAAACCCATATAGTCGCAAATGTGTCAAAAAGACCTAGACCTTCCTATAAGAAGTATTCCATGAAGGTATTTGAAGACGACTATTTGGGTGCCTTCTCATCGATTTCTCATAGTGTCATGACTACTAAAGAAACTAGAATGTAAATTTGTGTTAAGACTAAGGATAAAATCATAGTAAATTGATAGAAATATGGCATAGTGAGCTCACCGAGGATGAATTCTTGATAAAACCTAAGTATGCAAATGTTGTTGCGAAGAAGTTGCATCGATGGAATTACTTTCCTAACTTTAGCTCCATTGTTGATGATAAATATGTTAAACCATCTCTCAACAGAATGCATGATAATTTTTTGTGGACTAACAGACCTCACCTCATAAGCACATAAGTAATTAAGGCTATCACTGGAATCTGTGATACTAGAGCGGTACCTGTGTTAAAGTCTGTGAAGAATGAAGTGGTGATGAAACTCACTAGAGCTACATTTGACAGAAGGGCTCTTGCAACAAATCCTATTACCAATCCTACTGTGAAGTATGCAGCTATAATGGTCAGACACAAGATTTACTTCACGAATAGAGAAAATTCTTTGTCTACTACAACAATTTATACTGGATATGACATGACAACAAATGGTGTTGAGTATGATCTATGTGAACTTCTCTGGGAGTAGTTGTTTGAATACTTAAAGATGACAAGGGAGAAGAAATATGATTTTAAGTTTGGCTCCCTAATTGGGTGTTTGTTGTTCTACTTTCTTCTAAGACTTCCTGAAAGAGATGATGTTATGATTTGGGATACATCTAGACCCGTTGCACATCAAATTTTTGACTATATGCATAGTTTGGGTGATCTGAAGAGTCGAGATAATGCCCCGAAAACATTATTTTCTGTATTTAAGAGCAACATGAATGAACATGAAAGGATCCCAAAGAAATTTGTTGAAAAATACAAGAATGATATCATATTTCATGTATCCTCTGATGAGTGTATGATTGAAGTTGTTGAACCCCAAACTGTCTAGATTCATCCATTGGGTTGTGAGATTACAAAGGGTGAAGCTGAAGGCTATGCACAGGTTTTGTTGAAAATTCCTAAAGATACTAGTGAACCCAGAATGGGTACTTATGAAGAAAAATCTACAGAAGCTCACTTGGAGCATAGGAAGCCTGTGATAAGAAAGAATGTGGATCAAATTCTTAGAAAGGCTAGATTCATTGATGAGAAGATTGCACAAGGAAGATCCATATGAGAGAAAATGGTTGGAGAATCATTAGGACCAAGGAGATTTGGTAGGACTACTCCTTCAAAACCAACCACAACTCCTACAATGAAGGTTGAGCCCAGTGCTCTTGGTAAAGGTAAAGGCTTGGCTCCTTCCGGACCCAATACAAGATTTGGAAAAAAGAAAGAGACTCCTCTGGTGGCACTAGTCAAGAGAGGAAAGAAGGAAAATGATACAAGGGAAAAGAACCATAGTATCACTGAAGAGAAAGAGGAAGAGGAGGAAGACCCTGTAGTTGAATTGGTAAGAAATAAGAGATGAAGCATGTCCTCTGGTGATAGTGCTTCATAGGAACCTAGTGTTGGTTCTAAAATATTTCATTATGTGTCATCCTCCGAAGAAGATGAAGAACAAAGTTTTGGTGTTCATGTGCACACCAAACCAAAATTGAAGAAGGAAAAAGTGTTAGAAGAGGTGTCTTCGAACTAGGAAGAGCAAAAGGCCTCACCAGTAAGACCTAGTTCCCTCTTAGATTATAGGATTTGGTTAATAGCTTGATACATTTTGGAGATATGTTGCACCCTACAACAAAAAATTATGATCAACTAGGTAGAGAGGACAAGAAAACTTCAACTTTGGCTATTATTCAATATGTTATCACTTTGGAGGTTAGTTGGGATTATGTTAAGAATAATGTACCTGAGAAATTGTGGGAAGCCAAAAAGTGGCAATATAATGGGTATGTGTAGGGTATGTGGCTGACAACTTTTTTTTACCCAAAATTGATGAAACGAAAAGGGTTTTTAAAGGAGATTCTCAAATTTCCACCAATATAAATTATGCTTTACTTTGAATTTAATAAATTATTATTATTCATTTTCTATTTGAATTACAACTAAAGTCCTGATTGATAGGTTAATTGAAAAAAATTTGTAACTTTTAAATGGTATCACATTTTTTGAATTTGAAACATGAGTCACATTCTATGCTTCTCATACTATAGGATTAAAAAAAAATGAATTTCATGAAGTTTTGACCAAGTTAAGGTGATTAGACATACGAGTTTTTATATTTTTAAAAGTTGTAATAAAAAATTCACAATTAATTATTTACTTAAAAAAAAAAAATTACAAAAAAATATGCATCACATCGGGAAACGAGTCCTCTATTTATATCTAAAATCTTATTAAAAAAATATTATCATTTTATTGTGGTTAGGGTGGTCGATGACACCTACTTCTTATTTTTTCCCAAATTTAAGTACTACTACATTGAAATTTCAAATTTTCACCAAATAGATTTTTTTTTTAAAATAAACCTAGTAGTTTAGAAACTACATTAAATTTGCTACAGGTTCTATTCTTACATATTTTTGAAATAATATAGATAACTTATTCAAATTTTTATGTCAAGTTTCCTAACTCTAATTTTTCTAAATTTTTCACCACTTAAGGGCCTGTTTTTTCCATGATGATTCTGCACATACGTGGTAGGTGAAACCCTAATGTAAAATGAATCTTGGCCACACAATGAAATTAAATCTTGGTCATTCATTTCACTTTAGGAAAACTATAAATAGGGGTCTCCTCTCATTTCAAAAAGAGAGTTGAGTTGTTGTGTAAAGACATGCTGCAAAAATTTAATGAGAATTGCATTATTTTAGTGGATTCTTGCATTTCTTCACATGTGTGCATGATTCTTCTCCTCAAAATTAGATTTTACCTTTTCTATTCTAAGTTTTATGTTTCTTTTAGTTAATTCATGCCGCAATTTAATGGTGAAGAATGTTATGGTGTTGATGCCTCCCTTGTTCATACTTTTTGTTGTTTATTGATGATGAACAACATTATAAAGTTAGTTTGAACATTCCTTGATTGCTGCACTTAAAATTCATCTATTATTCATGCTTCATGGTGAATGGATAGCTGAAAATTTACAAACCTTAGAAGATTGCACTAGTTTCATGAGACTGTAGGTTGTCTTGGTTAAGTGGAACTTAGTTTTAGGAAGGTTGTCCACTCTAGCATCCTCCATTATTACTGTTCAACATTAGTTTCAGGTCTAGGAACCCTTCTATCCCTTTTCCCTTCTAAATTTTCTTTGAAATTGAAGTTAAGGTAAATTTCCAACATCATTGTAGAGCCAAATCTAATATTAAGCATGGTGTTTAGAATGTTGTTTTGAACTTGCAACAATTGCACCTCATTTCAAAATTTCACAAAACTCCATTTGAAGATCCAATTTCTTTCAAACTTAGTGAACCATAAATGCCTGTTGGGATTACCAGCAAATCACGTCAACCAACTAATTTATTTTTTCAATTCATGACCAGGCACCTAAGAGACCTTGGGGTTATTGTATGAAACTTAGTTGCATATTTTCACCTTTCAAGAGAGGGATTGCACTTGTGCATTGTTTGTGTTGTGAAGTGCAAAAAAACCCATCAACAGAACTAGTGGTAGAAGGAGGGCCTCTTAGCTAGGTTGGATCAAATTGATTCCTTCTCCTCTCAAAGGTTTCATAGAGTATTAAGATCTACACTAGACAAAGGGGAGTTCCAAGAGCTTAAAACCCCTACCAAGGCTAAAAGAGCCAAGAAAGGGGAAGCATCAGCCTCAGCCCTACCCACTTAGCCCACTTCACCTCCATCCTCACCATCTTCTTTCATCCCTTCCCTTCACTCTTCCCCTTCACTTTCAGACATCTCCTTCTTCTCCCCATCTATCCCAAACTACCTTTCACCCCTTTGCTTCCCATAGCCAAAGCATTGCCCCTATCCCAGCAATTCACTTCCAAGGCACAACCTCAATTCCTGTTGCTCCTTTTCAGCCACAGGTTACTGTAGCACAACTAGCATAGCCTCCACCTCCCACGATGGATTGGTTGGGTAATAATCCATCTCCACTATCCTGCAATGATTACCATGACATGCCTAAGAATTCAAAAGGATTTTTCACTAAGTTCCATCCACATGATCCACTAAAGATGACAAAAGAACACATTAAGATCTTCCAAACAAACCTAAAGGATATGCAAATAGAACATGAAGATGTGGCTTGTAGGCTCTTTTCCTACTCCTTAGGGGAAGAGGCCTTTTATTAGTACATACATTTGCCTACAGGATCCATTACCACTTGGGATCAATTAAAGGACACTTTCTTGTAGAAATTGAAGATCTTGATCAACCCCTTTGAGCTATATCAATAGTTCATGTCCATGTGAAGGGAGGTCAACAAGCCAATTAGTTCCTTCAATGATCAGTTCCCTCAAGCGTACATGAAGTTGCAATTGCCCTATGTGGTCAATGACACATCAACCAGATTAGTCTACTACATAGCCTTAGAAAATCTCACATCCGCACTAGTAAAGAGAATGCGCCCACCACTGGTGAGGTTGGTAGATGCATATATGTAGAAGTAGTCACATAAAGCACCAACTTGGGGTAGCACATTGCTAGTCTGCTTCCATCATTGGGACCATATCCCAATCCAATGTAGGTCTAATGACTTACCCATGCCTTGGGCCATCAAACACCAATGATGAATCAAGTTCCATAGCTATCGATAGTGTCTCATCCAGGGCATCCATTGAACCAGGAACCTCCAGTGCATCATTACTTGAAACAAAAGAAACAAAAAACTTACTCTCAGTAGCCTCAAGTTCCTACATACCTGCAAAGCTTTGAGTTCCCACCTTCTCAACAGAATCATCCCGCAGTGCACCCGATCTTCCTTCAGAGTCCAACCTCACAATTGAATAACGCTAAGAAAGATCAAATTGGCGAGTTGATGAAATTAGTAAAGAAGTTGTCTATTGAAATGACACACTTGAGGAAACAAAATAACCAACTGCAGGTCTCCCAAAGGTGTATCCAAGCTAATCTCACTCGAGATAACCACGATGACCATGATGCGGGTGCCTCCTCCAGACAAAACTATGAGAGAGGTCAAAATTCAGGCCAAGGCTTTGAGAGAGGGCCTTCATAAAGATAAAATATCACTTGGAATATGATGTCGAACAACAAAGGCATCCCCACATCTATTGACCAAGTGGCTAATGCTGATAAGACAACAAGTGGAGTGTATTTGGCAAAGGCATCCTTATCCAGGTGGTGCCGCATTCACAAAAAAAATAGGCATTCTGAGTTGGATTGTACAAAATTTCAAACTGCGATAGAAATTTTCCAAGTGGAAGTTCAAAATGCTATAGATGATGTCAGATGCAGAGACATAGTTTTGTCTAAACCATATGATTCCTTAATACTAGTGGTTAATCAAGCTTGTTTCTTGTGAAGTGAAAGCAATGTACCCAAGAAGGAGACCAATGTACCCAAGAAGGAGACCACTGACCCAAAGAATGAAGAAGCAAAAGAGGTAAGCAACGAAAGCCCCCAAATCTTTGATTTAGTATACAATGGTCCAGTAGATGAGGAAGAGCCACGTGAAGATGAGGTTCAAATATTCCATCAAAGGATAAATCCTTACAACTTAAGAAATAGACAAGTAGGTGGTCCTTTCATGACCTCTACTCCCCCCAATAACCTCAGTACTCCGCCTGAACCAAATGCCAGTAATAAACCGGGTTACCCTCAAGTGCCAACCTAGTACTTCAATAAGAATAGGCAAAAAAACCAAACTCAGAGTCAACCTACTATCTCCTCTCAAGATAGATCTTTTGAGGAAAAAAATGAACAAATTGGGGAATATGTGGCAGAAGAATTCAAGAAAGTTAAACTAAACTTGTTAGCTTTCAAGTTACTTAGAGTCCCAATGGTTAGAAATTCCTTCTTTAGGATGCTCAATGGGACTAACCCATCCAAGTCAACTCAAGAAGTACCCACCAAAAGGGTATCCTTTGGCACCTCACAAAATGAGCCTGTAGTTAGAGAAATCCTGGGAAAGCAAACAAACCAACCCTCAAATTAGCAATTAGACAAGCAAACAACTAAGGAGAAAAATACAACACAATCCCGTGATAAAGTCAATGACAAGGAAAAAGCCTAAGTAGCTCAGGCTGACGTTTCAATGGGATTGTTCCAAGGGAAGTTGGAGACCCCTCTCTTCTTGACCACCATCAGAATATATGGAAATAATCTACATAATTGCTTGCTTGATTCAGTAGCCTCAACCAACATTATGCTTTTGGCAGTATGCAAAGACTTAGAGAAAACTCCAACTCCCTCTCAATGGAAGGTGACTTAATTGGACAAGATGGAAGTGAACATTGTTGGAGGAATCAACAAGATACCCATGCATATTACTATCGATCTGCGGGTGCAGCAGGTGATTGATATTCAAGTTGTAGACATTCTTGACACATATGGCATCATACAAGGAAAATATTTCACCCAGGCCTTGAAAAAATATGTAGCAACATATTATTCTCACTTGTGGCTATTGTGGAAGGAGCTACCTAACAAGATTCACATCTATCAGGAGCCTTGCATGAAGTTCATGATTATGGAGTACATCAACACAAATGAGGTGTTGTTCACAGAAACAAAATTGGGCAACTACTATCCCGTGGCTTATCATGATGAGCAAGAATTCCCAAAAGAGGAAGTGGTCGATGAGGTATTTCTTGTGTTGTGCAGTACACCCACCAACCTAACCCATGCACCTAAGAGCATAGTGGCATTGATTTAATCTGACAATGAAGAATCCAATGAGGATGGTAGCCTTAGATTGTTGGATGGATTCTAGGAGCATGTAAAATCAGGTCAGCCTACACAATGATTTCCACTCATAATTTGAATGCTACTTGTGCCAAACAATAGTTGAATATATTAAGGGACAAGTCACCCCAAAAGGGGAACTCCAAATAGAGTAGCCAAACCAAGACCATGTAGAATCCACGCAGTCACCCAAAGCTATTGAAATAGATATACTACCAAGGAAGGAAATGAGCTCCACTGGCTCCAAATTCAAAGAGTCCTTTAATTTTTGGATGCTCACTTTGATGGGTCCAAGTCCAAGGAAGGAGCTGGAGCCAGCTTTGAAATCATTAGCCCCACAAGTAAGACTTATTTTTCTTCCCACATACTTCAATTCTATTGTACCAATAACGTAGCAAAGTATGAAGCATTAGTTCATGGAATCTTAATGGAATTAATGAAAAGGGTAAAAATGCTCCAAGGCTTTGATGATTCAGAGTTAGTAGTGAAACAAATTAGGAAGCTCTACTCTTATCATGATAGAAGACTAGAAAACTATAGGCACAAAGTCTAGGATCTCATAGAGGGACTGGATGCATTTAATATTTAGCTAATCCCACGTTCCAAAAATCATACTGCCGATGTGTTGGCCCAAGCCGGTAGCACCCTCCAGCCTTTGTCCTTGGCTAGATTGAAGAAGTTTACTATAGAGCTCACCTCTACCTTGTCAGTTACCAAAAATGTCACCAATTTCCAAGTAGTCAATGATGATAAGCATATCTTGGACTTCATCACAAGCTCCGATGTGTTTGCAACCCAAATTATTGATGAAATAGAGCCTGAGGAAGTTGAATTAGACATAGAGGGAGTCATTAACCTAAAAAAAAATACCACGAGGTATGGTTCATCTGGAGTAGATATTTGATTTAGATCATATAAGAGATCAATATCAATAGACTAAGGACTCAATTGACAACCGGTGTGATGCTCATAACCTAGGTATGGTTGAAGAAATCAAGAATGTGTTCATCGAAAAAGTGTGCACTCGAGATGAAAGGAAATGGATCATAGATGCCCTGCACACATAGCATAATGTTATTACTTGGAGTTATGAAGAATTAAAGACATATGCCACTTCAATTATTACTCACACCATTCCCCTCAAACCCGATGTGAGGCCTTTTTGGTAGTGGAAGTGCCCAATCAACGCATTGCTAGATCCCATCATCTACAAAGAAGTTTAGAAGTTGTTGTCTATCAAAAATATTTTACTAGTTAGGCACTCCACATGGGTGGAAAATTTGGTTCTGGTTAGAAAAAAAGAATGATGTGATCAAATTATGCGTAGATTTCTAGAATTTGAATAGAGCTTTTGAAAAGGACAATTATCTAGTACCCTCATTGGATGAAGTATTTCAAATAGTTAATGGATCTTAGATGATGTCCTTTTTGGATGGATTCATCAGGGTACAATCAGGTGATGGTACAGTATGAAGACAGGCACAAAATGACTTTCACTACAAAATGGGGAATTTTCGCATATAGAAGAATGTCGTTTGGGTTAATCAATGTTGGTGCCACATTTTAGCGTGCAATGGATATTTACCTCAAGGATATGGTTGGAAAGTGCATAATAATATATATGGATGACCTCACTATGTTCTTTAAGAAAAGAGGGGACCACGTCTCCGATTTGTGCAAGGTTTTCCAGAAATGCAGAGAGTTTGGCATTTCATTGAATCCAAAGAAGTGTATCTTTGGAGTTACAAAAGGTAAGCTACTAGGGCACATGATCTTAGAAAAAGGGATCTCAATAGACCCCAAAAACATCCAAGCTATACTAAAGATTCAACTTCCAGGCAACAAGAAATAATTGAAATATTTCTTAGGGAAAATCAACTTTTTCTGAAAGTTTATCACGGGCTTCATTGAAATCATCAAACCACTAAATGCTATGATTAAGAAAGATGCCAGAGTAGAATGTACGCTAGAAGCCAAGCAAGATTTCAAAGAAATTGAGAAAAAAATTGCTGATACACCAGTGTTGGTCAGTCCAGATTATCTGAAGCCATTTTATATTTATTCAATTGCTTCAGACCACTCTTGCACCAACATATTCATGCAAAAAGATGACGAAGGGAGTGAACACCCTATTGCCTTCACGAGTGCCCCAATGAAAGATGTAGAGTTAAGGTATCACAATGTTGAAAAACAATCATATTCCTTGGTTAGAGGAGTTAAGAAATTATGGCATTACATCTTGAGGAACAAGGTGTTTGCAATTGTTCCAGATCCAACAGTCAAGACTTTGTTAATGCAGAATGAGCTAGGAGAATGGAGAGAAAAATGGGTCACGTTATTACAGGAATATGACATGGATATTCAACCCATGAAATTGGTCTGAGGGAAAGAACTCACTCGAACAATAGCTGAAATAGGACCTAAACTCATCATGCAACAATACTAGTTGGAAGATATTTCTCTTGGAGAGTGGTACAATGACATTGCCTACTATTTGTTGAACAACTAGTGTATGTCTTGGCTGCAAGGGGTACACAAGAATGCTCTAAGACTAAAGATCAACAACTACGTGTTACAAGGATCTATATTGTAAAAAAAAAATCATGAGGGAATCTATCTTAGATGCCTTGGAAAAGAAGAAGCAACCAGGGTACTGAAAGAATTTCATGACAAATTTGGCACTGGACACAAATCCAACCCTTCAACCAACCACTAGATTCTGTAAGCTAGGTACTACTGGCTGACGGTGTTTAAGGATGTGCATAACCATGTCAGAACCTATCACATTTGTCAAATTTCTACTACCAAAGAAAGGAATGTTGTTGTCCCTGTTGGTGTAATTAATATTTAATTACACTTTACATAAGTTTACTTAGGTAATTATTTAATTCCTAGGTTAATTAGTTGTCATCCTTATCTTGTTGAGCTATCTTGTTGCTCAAGATAAGATTAGGGTTATGCATCTTTGTTTTTATAAAGAAAATCATTATCTTGTAATTAAGAATTATCGACTAATATTATGTTGCACATCTTTTTGCAACTCTCTGTTTTTTCTGATTTTCTCTTCTGTGGAAGGTCTTTTCTGTTTGCAAATCTGATCTTGGTTTCTAACATGGTATCAGAGCCTTGATTTGCAACCCCTTCTTAGATTTTTGAGAAAATCATTGCAGGGTTCGTTCAGGATCCCTCGAGGGTATCATGCCCTTAGTTCATCTATGTTGCATTTTGGATTAGCCTCACCATTGGATTTAGAGTGCTGGAGAAAGTCAGGATTGACTTTTATTTTGCAAATTTTGGCCATCATTTTCCAGATCTGTGATGGTTTTAGGCTGGGAGATTTTTTGCAAGTTCTAGGGGTAGCCGATTTTTTGGAGCAGTTTGAGCAGAAACGGAGGTCACCATTGCATTCGTAGCAGCTAAAAACCTTAAGAACACCCTTCGTTTGATCGATTTCAGAGAAAGTTGATTCTGGGGCAATAATTTTTTGCCAGGGAGGCCGTACGGCCTCCCCAGCACACATTACGAGGCTCAAAAATTGAGAAAATATTAAAAAAAGGCATTTCTAGGTTTGCGTGCCACCGTGCCCAATATAATTTTGCTTTGCCATCGGGTAGCCACCAGCCCACCACCACTGCCGGTGTCCTCCTCTAGTGCACCGCTGACGAACTCAGCCTCGCGGGCTCCTCCGCGGCCTGCCTCGGTCACATGGAGGATCGGGGGCCTCCCACCCAGCCCCCTTGGGCTCAACACAGGTTGGCCGCGGTCCTATTAAGGACCAGGTGCTATGCGCCAGCCCTCGCTGGGCCGCCCAACACCAGCGGTGGTCATATGGGCGACCAGGGGATCTGGCCCAGTCCCCAACCGCCAGCCCCCTGGTCCTGCATGGGACCAGGGGCTCATTTTTTTTAGCCCCCTGGGCGCCCTATAGCTTTTATTGGGCATTCTAGAGCTGTTTTCACCAAATCGGGCCTATGTTTTGCATACAATCTCTGTTTTTCACAAACGAGATACCGTTGGAAAGCTGATTCCAACACCAATCCAGTGGCACTAGTGTTTTTACAATATTTTTCTCCAGATTTATTTTATAGGCCTTTGAACTCAGATGTTGTTGTTTTCACTCTGGAGGGCATATCTTTTGACTCGGTGATCTATTTTTCGTCATTCTTGCGGCATTGGAAGGATGATTCAGTCCTCTAAATAGATCTGAGGTCTATTTTATTTTTCTATTTATGCACATTTAGGATTCTCTCCTTTTACAATCGTCGGGTTATTGTAATAAATGAACTATGATAAATTTCCATTCAGGGGGGTTTTCTTGCATAATAATCTGATTAGAGTGTAGTTTTCACTTTTATCTCCATATCCATCTATTTTTTTGGCAACTCATATGGGTTATCTAGTCTCTTAGTTTCTTTTGGCCACTTTTTTTTGCTATAGCTTGACACATATCGGATTCATCGGTTCACACTTCAGTTGAGAGATTATGTTTCTTGATCTTGATTGGTTCAGATTCTTCTCAATTTGAGGACCATGTTTTTGTGGTTAATATTCTAGAGTCTTTTTTGGTACACCTTCCCATGGAAGAGTTTTAGTCACAGTTTGGCATCAGCATCGAGATACACGATTTCTTGATTATGTCATCATATCATCTACTGTTGCTTCACAGATTCTAGGGTTGTTCCAGTTTGTGAGTTTTCCAGTGTTCTGTGGCATCGGGTCTACTGTCACATTATCAAGATTCCAGTTTTGGTTTTAGTTGTAGACATAAGTATCTTTCCTTGCTTGTCAGATTGCAGTTCCAGTGTTACTCCATAGTGTTCTTCCAGTGCTTCTCTGCAGTAGTCATCTCATTGTAGGGGGGTTTTGTTCCACTGGGTTTTCCTTCTCTACTTCATCATCGTATTTGTACATGGGTACCTGATTAGGCCTTGTTGCCAGGACCCATTCATGCTTTCTTGCATTCATCTTAGTTTTAGGTGCATGCTTTATTTGCTTCTCCCTAAGTTACACTTATGGGGGGGTGTTGGTCTAATTAATATTTAATTAGACTTTACATAAGTTTACTTAGGTAATTATTTAATTCCTAGGTTAATTAGTTGTCATCCTTATCTTGTTGAGCTATCCTGTTGCTCAAGATAAGATTAGGGTTATGCATCTTTGTTTTTATAAAGAAAATTATTATCTTGTAATTAAGAATTCTTGATTAATATTATGTTGCACATCTTTTTGCAACCTCTCTTCTTTTTCTGATTTTCTCTTTTGTGGAAGGTCTTTTCGATTTGCAAATTTGATCTTGGTTTCTAACAGTCCCACTACAACCAGTCCTGGAGGTAAGATCGATCACTCAACATGGCCTTGAATTTATTGGTTTGGTAAGCCCGCCATCCTCTATAGGCCACATGTACATTCTAACCGCTTCTGATTACTGCACTAGATGGATAGAAGCAATAGCGTGTAGGTAATGCACTACTAAAGTTGTTACTATTTTTTTTAGAAAGCTTTATTTTGAATCACTTTGGTTGCCCATTTTCCCTTGTGTGTGATTATGGCCTTGCCTTTTTGTCTCTTAAGTTTGCTAGTTGGGCCTTTGATTACGGGATTGCACTTAAATTTTCTTCCAACTATTACCCTTAGGAAAATGGCCTAATTGGATCAACAAATAAAAATATGATAACTGTGATCAAGAAACTGCTTGATAGGAATCCCAAAGATTGGCACACCCAACTATGTTTTTCCCTCTGGGCAGATCATACACACCATAAGACTGCTCTGGGTAATTCCCCATTCCACCTTATCTATAGCCTAGAGCCCATCTTCCCCACCCACCTCAAGATTCCCACGCTCTAGTTTCTCAACACATACTATGAGGAAGGAGACCTTCAAGAAGCCAGTTTAGCTAAGTTATTGCATTTAGAAGAAGTTCGTGATAGAGCAATTGAATTTTTTTCCAAACACTAGGGTGAAGTCAAAAGATGGATGGATCGTCGAGCCAAAGTAAAGGCCTTTAGGATCACTGATTTAGTCCTCTATTAGGACAAGGCCCGTGACAAGAAAGGGGGACATGACAAATTCAACAAGCTCTGGCTTGGCCCCTTTCATATTTTGGAAATTTTAGGATATAATACCTTTTGCCTCAAGACACTCACTGGAGAGGATGTCCCATTGCATGTCAATGGACAACACCTCAAGCATTATTTCCTTGCCTGATTTGTTCAAGCTCATCCTTTGTATATAGGTGTACATAGGTTAGTTTAGGTTCTTTTGCTTTGCTACTTCACTTTCTCCTCACTTTTTGCTCGCTTTCCCAAATTTTGTTTTTGCTGAGGTTGTTTCTCTATTTCAATGTGGTGGCCATGCTTGGTTCATGAAGAGGCCTCGCTTTGTTGATCACTCCTATTTGTTCTTTGGATAAGTCTTCATCCATGCCCTTGATTTTGACTACTCCCATGAAACAAGTTTCTTTATTTTAACTCTGACTTGATTCAAGGTGGAACCCTTTGTTGAATCCCCTCATGTTTATCTCAAATCATACACGAACATACACTTTAAATATTTTTGATGAGTTGTACAATATTTGTTATGAGGTTCCAACAAGTGAAATATTGAGTCTACTCTAGTGACCATTATTCAATGCTTATACAATTGAGCAAAAGAAAAGGAGTATTAAAGGAAATATTATGGAAAATAAAAGAAAGTATTGAAACAAGCAACTGTGTGGGTGTGTAGACATCTCTATCGATACTATGTACACCCGATTGGAAATAGAGCAATATTTGTAGGGTCATAGTGACAACACTGTCAGGGCTATGGATGCCTGGCTGGTAGCGAAGCAATGTCCAGGTTACTTTTGGGGTTAGACATTTTATGTAGCTTTCCTTGACTGATTGACTATTCTTTGTATGGTCTCTAAGGAATGGAAATGAACTCACTATGTACACACTTCTGAGATATCTCTATGGCTAGATTCAACTAACGATCCCATCCTCCTTTGATTTCCTAGTTCACTTATGTAAACCGACTTCTGGTTGATAGAACCAGAGATTCTGGGTTCTAGATGAATCCTTACCCTTAGAACACTCTGGATCATTCTCCTAGTGGAGTCATGATTTTTTGTGCCTATAGCACACATGCCCCATTCGGAATGGGGACCCCCTCTCTCCTTTTTCCTTTTTTGGGTCACTTTTTACCTTCTCCTCATTTTGCATGCCCCCAATTTTGACCTTCAAGTGGTCAGGAGTCCTAAAGTCATCATCCTCCAGTTGACCAAAACTCAGCACCCCAAAATTTTCTGTCTTTGGCCCTTGCAAGAATTCCCTTGTGAGTTTCCTTTGGCTCATTGCCCTGGCATCCTCCAAGTCCTGTGGGTCTGTGGTTATGGGCTTCCTTTTGCACAACATTGTCATCTTCTTGTTGTTCAAACTTTGGATGATTCGGGATGTCTGCCAGCATGGTGAGTCTCACAACCTTCTCTGTCATCATTTCCTAGCCATTCGCTAACAACAAAGCCTCAGGGTCACCCCGCACTCGGGTTCCATGTTTCCCTCCACTGGTTCATCGTTTCCCACACTCCAACTGCTCCACTAATTGTCATACCCTACATTTAATGCAGGTCATTAATGATATTTTTCCTATAAATAGGCACTGCAACCTATCATTTTCACACTTTCCAATCAAATTTTCTTAGAGGAGAATGGAAATTGAAGCCCCCACACCTGTGTAATCTCCTGGAGGATCAACAACGTGATCATCATCAAAATCATGCATCATCTCCAAGTAATTTTTTCTTCGGCCTCTTGGAATGCATATTTTTCCGTAGCTAGGGTCTGTAAAACAATGATTAAAACCTCAAAGGGAATAATTAAACATTCAGCGACCTTCCTAACAGTCTACCCAATACAAACTCATCTAAAATTTCTTCAAAAAATTGTTCAAAAGTGCCCCAACAATCTTACAGAACCTTGCTTCATCGGCATCGTTCTTCACAAGACATCAACCCCTCTATGGCCCACATCATCCTCATCCTGGTTGAAGCAAAAACTATCATCCTCCTCACCAAGAATGCTACCACAACAACAAAAAAATTATTGATCATGAAGGTAGGATTTTAGCATATTTTTTTGCCAAGTCTATAGGCAAGACATTCCATATCCCCACATTTAATGTAATGGAGGAAATTGAGAAGGGATATGCTGATAACATGTGGAAAGAGGACCCTCTAGCATGCAATAGACTAATCAACAAACATTGGTTGAAGAAGAAGAGGGCCAGTGCCACTAAGGTGCCACAATAACTATTTAGAAGTGACTTCCATGAGGAATACCATGACTTAGTCACCCTATTGAGTAGGGTAATGGGCCTCCCTACCGCAACCTTCTTTGAGGAATGGATTTTCTACTTCATCGAGGAGATCAACTAAGGTGAAAAAAATTTCCACTGGTTAAGATCATCAGTGACAACATGCATAATCAGCTTATGGTTGTGAAGAAAATATCCAAATTCTATATGACCTCCTATCTAGTGTACCTCCTAGCAGAAAAATTCCCGTACAAGGGCCTCTTCATTGCAAGTAACCCAAAGGAAAAGAAGGGATACCTCAAGGTATATGACTGCTACCCTTAGTTGCAATATAGACACTTTAAAAAGGAATATCAAAGGGTAAATGATTCCTTTATTTGGGCACATCATCAGGCTCCTAGGAGGAGACTTTGAAAGAAGAGTGTCACACAATGCCAAAGCCTTCATCCTGTGGTTTGGGTATCTATTCATATAGTTCCCAAAATTTACATATATCAGAACAAAGGGATTCTCTAACAAGCCTTACAAGTGACCAAACTATCCCAATGACTACATGATTGTGTTAGAGGTTTCTAGAAAACTACAGAACGCCCACATCCTATTGAGTGACAAACATAGAGCGGGGATACCGTATCCTCTAACCTTTGGGCAAGGAATGTATTCCTTCCCCGCCGCCCAATGTGTGGGGTATTCAGAGAAGGAATTGGTAGAGTACAATCTAGACCTCCACACAGGCTAGGGTGGAATGGACCCATATGGAAAATTGAAGAAATGGGTTGGAAGATAGTATGCTCATCGACCTCATGTTGAAGACTTCTTGGAAAATTTCCAAGATGATAAGGAAGTGTAGATGAGGCACTACATAAGAATGACCGCTCAATTTGTGAGGTCGGTGAATCTATTTATAGTGCCTAACTAAATAGTAGAAGAAGATGATACCATTGTTGATGAAAGGTTTAATGTTGTGGCCAACTTGCCTTTACCATTGATAGACTGGAGTGAAGAAGAGGTCAATGACCTCGATATATTGACAAGGCCTATTGAGAAAAGAACAAAGAAGTGGGTAGATGCCCAGATTGCTCAGCTTAAGGTACAAGGCACTATGTTAACTTATGATGAGCTCGAAGATGAGCTTGAGAGTGAAATAGATACTGGAGAAGCTGTTACCCCAACAAAGGAGGCACCCAAATACCCTCCTGTGACAAGGTCATAGAAAAGGAAGGATGTACCCGAGGGCAATCCCAAGCACAAGGTGTATACACAAAAGGTTTTAGAGGGAGAATCTTCAAAGAAAACAAAGAGCACAAGGGGATTGTAAGTGAAATTACCATAATTGAGGAGGACCCCCAACACGAAGGAGAAGAAGAAACCGAGTGGTCGTGTTCACCACCTACCACCTACCACATCTTAGGCACTGTATGTTTCATCTCCACTCACCATGGAAATCTCAGTCCACCTTGCTTCCACATCACCAATGACCTCAGTAATGGTACTAGACTCCTCGACTACTGCATCCCCACCATTGTCCTCCTCGTTCCCTCCACTACCCACTCTCTTTGTCCCAATGCCTGCAACAACTACTGTTACTATGCCACCTCTCACTCTACCAGATTCCTTAACAAAATACATGCAAAGTATACCTACTGAGATTTTTGGAGTAATCATGAATCCTACAGTTCAAGCCTTGATGGCCCAGATTGTTTCTGGCCTACCTCTTCCTCTGCCACCTACAAATCCACCAAAGATGGAGGCTACAATGCAAATTTATGAAGAGATGGAGAAGCGCGAAAGGGATGTCATGAAAGGCATAGTTGAAGAACCCGAGGACCCTTTCCAAGATGATTATTTTGAACACCCTAAGGGTAGGTTGGACATAAACTTAGACATAGTGACATCTGATGAAGAAAGTTCGCATTCCTTGAAGGAAGACACCAAAGCCCTCATCGAAAAATATATAATAGAAACCTTAGATCAAGAGTTGGAAGAGGAGTTGTCCTAGTAGCTCAGACATGTAGGTGAAAAGGCCGACTTTGAGGAGCTTGTTTTTGAGGAGAAAGCTAATATTGATGTCAACGTGGAGATAGTCGAAGAGCCTCCATTAATAGGCCAAGATGAGGACCCTGTCCAAGAAGAGGAAGTGCCTCATAGAAAGGAGGAGGAAGATAAAAAAGAAGAAGATGCACCGAGGAAGAGCCCTAAGCTTGAGCATCATGTTGTGCTCAAGCATACAGAAGGGGAGGCACCCCAGAAGGATAATGCCATTGAAGAAAACATAGCCTTTGCTGAGTTAGAAAAGGAAAAAGCTATGTAGATTGAAGACTTAGATGAAGAAGAAAGAATTGAACAAGAGGCTCTTGGTCATGAAGAAGAACAACCTCAAGATAAACAAAGAGAGGAAGGTGATCACGAATCACCCAAAGGAGAAACCAAGGCACCCAATTGGCTGAAGTGGAAAAAACAAAAGAAGACTCTAGTGGCTTCTAATCCAAAGGCTAAACTCAAAGCCATACTAGCTAGGGCATAGACAAAGACAAGAAAGGAGAAAAATCCTAGAGTCCACTCTCATATCATGGTTGACACCTCTAGATCAAGAATAATATAGATTGCTACCCTTGCGATAGATAAGGATGAAAGAACTAGTTACAATATCTCGACCATTAACTTGGGTACAACAACCATAGAGTAGAAGATTGATGAATTCCAAGGGTCAGTAGCCACAATAATGCAGGAAATGAATAAGGATCGGTCCTCCAAAGAAAAACTAAAAGTACAAGTGGTGGATCTCACTGCCTACATCCAACAATGGACATCCTTAGAGGAAGAGGATTTGAAAACATCATTTGCACCCCCTCTTCTCTCCCAATAAGAGTTAAATCAAATGGAATAGATGAAGAACTAGACCAAGGCCATAGGGGATTGGTTCCAACGGGTGATCTACAATGGTGACATGGGAATCCGTCATGCTACCCAAATGTTCAACAAATTCTGGGATTTGCAAAAATAGTTGGAGACCACTAAGAAGACTTGTCATAGGTTCACCGAGCTACACAGGATCATGTATCCTAAGCTTGATACCATTCTTAAGTTTCCTGAGAAAACATGGGAGAAGGAGTTAGGAATCATTAAGGATGATCACTGGCTAGTGGAGAATTGGAAGATGGGATTGGATAATAGAAAGGAAGTCCTAGAGAGGGTCTTGTATGAAGTTTAGGTCAACCTTGAATGGTTCATGGAGCATAGGATTGATAGTGAGGACTACCTCAAAACAATGACAGACTATGACATGCTCGCCCTAGAGTTGGATCTAGAGAAAATCAAGCCATTCTTCCATAAGAAGATGGAGCAAGGGGCTATAGATGCACTGAAACCAAACTTCATTGACTTCATTGTAAGGGTATTGACTTAATCTGAGCAGGTCATCAAAGCCATGCCCAAATGCACCAAACATTGGGAGTAGGTTACTCGAAGATTCAAGAAGTTGACCTTTCAAATCCTCCAACGCGACATCATGGAATGGGACAAGCTCCAAGCTCTGATTGGAAAATTTGTGGAGTATGAAACCCTTCAGAAGAATGCAGGGAAGCTAGTCATTGATGATGAGTACCTAACAATATAGCTAAAAAAAGGAAGGTAGTCACTAGAAGACAAAACCGCTATAGTGTTAAGGCCACTAGAGGACAAAATAGAGAAAACACAAAGATGTATTTTATAATGTTATATTTTGGGGGTAGGTGAAACCCTAATGTAAAATGAATTTTGGCCACACAACGAAAGTAAATCCTGGCCATTCATTTCACTTTTGGAGAACTATAAATAGGGTTCTCCTCTCATTTCAAAAGAGAGTTGAGTTGTTGTATAAAGACATGCTACAAAAATTTAATGAGAATTGCATTATTTTATTGGATTCTTGTGTTTCTTCACACATGTTCATGATTCTTCTCCTCAAAATTATATTTTAGCTTTGTTGTTCTAATTTTTAAGTTTCTTTTAGTTGTTAGTTCATGCTGCACTTTAATGGTGAAGAATGTTATGGTGTTGATGCCTCCCTTGTTCATAATTTTTGTTGTTTATTGATGATGAACAACAGTGTAAAGTTAGTCTGAATATTGCTTGATTGTTGCACTTAAAATTCATCTATTATTCATGCTTCATGGTGAATGGATAACTCAAAATTTACAAACCTTAGAAGAACTCACTAGTTTCATGAGTCTGGAGGCTATCTTGGTTAAGTTAAACTTAGTTTTAGGAAGGTTGTCCATAGTAGGATCCTCCATTGTTACTGTTCAACATTAGTTGCAGGTCTAGGAACCCTTCTATCCCTTTTCTCTTTTAACTTTTCTTTGAAATTGAAGTTAGGTAAAGTTACAACATCATTGTAAAGACAAATTTGATGTTAAGCATGGAGTTTAGACTGGTGTTTTGAACTTGCAGCAATTGCACCTCATTTCATAATTTCACAAAACTCCATTTGAAGATCCAATTCCTTTCAAACTTAGTGAACCATAAATTCCCTTTGTGATTACCAACAAATCACATCCATCAACTGAGCTATTTTTGCAAGTCATGACCTGACACCCGAGAGACCTTGGGGTGATTGTCTAAAACTTAGTTGCAAATTTTCACCTTTCAAGAGAGGCATTGCACTTGTGCATTGTTTGTGTTGAGAATTGCAAAAACACCCATCAACAGTTATCTCTTAACATACCTCATCTTTTCAAATGCAATCTTATCACCATCCTATTGTTCTAAGCATTGCCATAAAAATCCCAAGTATTGTACCTAGAATGGGGTATGTTATTCCTATGTGACATAGTCTTTGGAGATCACATCCTTGCTCTCTTATGATGCATACATCCATTCCATTCACTACGACCTATCCTTTTTACCCATCCATCTATCATGAACCTTTTATCCCTTATCCTATCACCCACCCTTTCATCCATCAATCCCCTCTATCTCCTTACACCTAGACTTGGTTTTTTCTTGTCATTGATATCTAGCACAAAGGCTACCCAAATTTTCATCCATTTACACCTCAAAACATCTCAAAAATCCAAAAAAATAAAAATAAAAATCCAAAAAATTAACTAAAATCAAAACATTTCCAAAATCCAAAAAAATAAAAACATTTTCAAAATCCAAAAATAGAACATTTCCAAAATCCAAAAAAAAAACATTTCCAAAATCCAAAAATCAAAACATTTCCAAAATCCAAAAATAAAAATATTTAAAAATCCAAAAATAGAATATTCCCAAAAATCCAAAAAAATCAAAATATCCCTAAAAATACAAAAATAATGGAAAAAGGTCCTGAAAAAAGAAAAAAAATTCAAATAGCCAACAAGAATCCAAGCAATAAGATCAAACAAGATCACTTCTTCCAATCTATTCAACTCCTTCAAATCAATCTTCAATCAATCAATTCTCTAATCAAATTGCTCCAACTTAAATGATTCCAAGCAAATCAATTCCTCAATTCAATTCATCAATCACCATCCAAATCTTCAAATCAATCATCTTCAATCATTCCAAGCAATAATCCAAATGCAAGTCAATCCTTAATCCATACCAACCAAGCTAATCAATCTTGCCAAATTATCCAATCACATCCTTTGGGCTTGATCTAATCTTGTTGTAAACCCAATCAATCAATCAATCAATCAATCAATCAATCAATTAATCAATCATCCTTGTGTTGATCTAGGAATATATCATTCCCCGCAATGACAACACTATCATCATCATCAATCAATCAATCAATTACTCATTGGTTTACAACTCTACAATACCTTGTTTGTTTTTGTATCATTTGTGCATGCATGCTTGCTTTCTTGTGTGTGTTATTATTTTTATTTTGCATTTGCATCAAATCCAAATCGCTCCCAGCTAATATTCATATCTTGTATCTATAAAAAGGTTGTATTATGTTGGGGCACAAGACACATCGTCACCTTGGTCTTTATACCTTGGTGCATAATGTCTAGTGCTATATCAAACATATGATTGCTCACTTTATTGTAGAATAAAATGTTATTCTTCTCTTTCATTCACTTCCTATCTTGTATCATTCATCTTATCCCTCCTTTATAGTTTCATTCATTTTGAGAGCATACCCGTGTTTTTCCAACCCACCTATCTTCTCGAGGGGGCATCATCATCATCCCATTTCTTCATATCTTTTACATCATCATATTCTTCTATCATCCCTTTTCTTCATTCATCTTACTCCTCACTTCCTCAAGTGGTTGGGGAATCATCTTTTTTTCCTCTATCCATACCTTAGCTTCTTTGAAATGATGTTACTCTACATAAATCTCACCATCTCAAACATCATTTCAAAGAGGGGAAAAATGTAGACACCAAAAATTGTCCATGTCATAACAATACCTAGTCGATACATGACCTTGTAAAACATCTTGCAATACTTTACCCTAGGTCATTATCTTATCCCATTTATCCCACCTAATCACCTTCCTAATTAATTAAATAAATCTCATTTATTTAATTAATTCGCCATAATATGTCTCAAAATAATTCAATTAAATATTTGAATTAATTCCCCATCTTTTACCACATTGCAACATGTCACATTACTACAACTCTTCACATGCACAAATAATTTAAATAATTATTTTATTTATATTATGAGATTCCCGCTCACATCCTATTTTTAGCCCCAATCATTGTGCATCATAGACATCTTTGCCTCCAAAATAAATAAAAGAATCCCACTTATTCCCACTCACATCCTAATTTTATCCTCATGTCATAACCCACTTAATGTGCGTCGTGTTGATGCCAAAATTTGACAAACAACAACCTTATGGGAAACTCAATTAATGGGGGGACCAATTGTGCCAAACTAAGTGACCTCTAGGTTTTTAAAGAAGTTGACTTCTTATGTAATTGGGGTTTTAGAATGGGAAAATGAAGGAGTTATATAAAATAAAAATCTAACTAAGGTTATGCACCAAAAAGTAGGTGTGGGCATAGTAAATCTATCTTTTGGGTGGGATTTAAGGGCCCGTTCAGCAATTTGCATGTCCTAGAATAACAAAAATCAAAGATGAAAACCTGAATAATTTATCCAATAACATAAAATAACTCCCATACACATTTACTAAAAGGAAAATTCAAAGACATGGTCTAAATCAACAAACTTATATTGAAATAATAGAAGTATTGCAAATAAAATACTTAGTACATTAATGGAATAGTATAATGTTTTATCAAATAGCTAAGAAACATAAAGGATGAACAATGGCATAGTCTGTGAGTCTTATACAATAATCTAAAAACAATACAAAAGGACTGGTTGCTTTCACAATTTTCTATATGTTCTGAACTCATTTTCAAAAACAAGAAGCAATATATATAGAAAATAATCCCACAGCCTGAAAGCCAGTAACAAAAAAATTCCTTCATCATGAGAAATGATGCCTAGAGCAATGATTTCCTAAAGTCGTTGCAACAAAAAAAGATTTTGAACCATAGAATGCAGTCACCCTCAAGCCAGATGCATCCTCTACAAATGATGGCAGTGGTCCTAGTGTAGAAGTAGCAAAACCTTGTGTAGACATGTGTTGCTCACCCACGAAGTTAGTTAGGACATGTGGCAATATGGTAGGGCTCGTTTCTCACTCCTTCCTTCCCTTCAATGAAATCCCCATGGAGAAGACATGTGGAGAAGTCTTCACTACTAGCACTGACTATGGGGTCTGCCAAAAAAGTATATGTAGAACGATGCTAGGTGGCATGCGGGTGGAGATCAGTTGAGAAGAAAAGGGAAGCAAGCTTCAAATGCATGTGGTGCTGACACATGGAAGAATGGTGGGGCTTAGAAGAGGAGTGAAGGAAGAAATCCTTGTGAGGAGCACACGGTGGACACGTGGCAACAACAGGTGAAGTTCTTCAAAAAGAGGCCAGAGAATATTCAAATGTATGAGGCACGGGCGAAAGCCAAGAAAAATAGTATATCAACCCAAAGGGAGC
Source organism: Sequoia sempervirens (assembly GCA_007258455.2). Taxonomy (NCBI): domain Eukaryota; kingdom Viridiplantae; phylum Streptophyta; class Pinopsida; order Cupressales; family Cupressaceae; genus Sequoia; species Sequoia sempervirens. Next base: position 1,157,553,332 of record VDFB02271358.1, on the reverse strand, counting down.
TCAAGGGATTTTATAAATCCATAGCTTTTGGTGACTACCACAAGCATTTCGCCTGTGGAACGAGGAACCCAAAATTTTTGGTTCTATGACTAGAGCCTTATTCATTGGTGATGGAGTCAGAGCTTTGAGAGAGCATTCTACAAAGGTAGCTAGTCGGCCTCAGATGGTGTCGATATGTCACATAGATTCTCTTGTGCTTCGTGTAGACCGATTACTTCTTTGAATGAAAAATTCATGGATATCTAGGTCCCAAACTCGAGTTGAAAGAGTAGTCATGCTATCTGATGAGTGACACCCTCAATATCCTCTGTAGTAGGGGGTTGACTAAACCTTTGAAGAGCAGATATTTCCTACTACTTCTCTTCAATCTTCATTGCAATCTGCTCTGCAATGGCCACTGAATCATTGGAAAGAAACGGGGAGGGCAGGTCCATATGAGTTAATTAGGAGAATTTTTCCTGCATGTTGTTCATAGTTCGACCCAAGGTGGTAGAGCAATCACTAACATGGAGGATGGCTGTGTGGCAATGGATGAACTCTTTCACTTTCTTGGCAACTGACTTCTTCTCCTCAATCCCCATGTGCACTAAGTCCTCATTCAACATTGTGTATAGCTTATCCAACAATTTTTCCGCCTTGGGAACATTTTCCACAATGAACTATGGGAAATGCTCAATCATTCCATAAAATTCCCTGCTTAAACTTGTTGCCTCCACCATGAACTGAAGCATTGGCTAAAGAGTCAAACAAAAGGCCTTGACCTTTTCCCGGTATGAAATATAAATTCATTGGGAAACTTGAAGGAGGTTCGACTGGGTAGCATGGGGTTGGGTAGGATTCTTCAAAAGACCAATTTCTACATCCCTTGACCCAACGTCCTGCGTCAGTTCTGCAATTTTCTTGTCTATAGTGGAGAGTTGTTCTTGCAAGGTTCTCAACTCAACAAACCATTTTTCCTTGGCCTGGCTTCTAGTCATAGATTCCCTATCTAGGGAGAGCCTTACCTCTTGAATTTCCTTCTCAAATTGAGCTTGTCGACCTTGGAAGTCTGTTTCCTTTTGCTGCATTATTTTCTCCAATTGAGCACATTGATGCTAAAACTCTTCATTATTTTGTTGCATCTCCTCCTCTGCCAGAGCCAATTGGTCATGTAGTTCTTGGTTTTTCTGTTGTAGATTAGTTGTAAGCTGTAGAATGGGGGAAACAAACTAAACTATGCATCTACGCTTCTAAATAAGATAATTGCATCTAAAACTCAATGAATTTAAACTAATTTAAACTAAGAAGCTTCAGAAATCTATCCTATTGCTCTCTAACTCTAAAGACTTCTCTAATTTACTTAGCTCTCAGATTTGTAAGCTAATTAAACTATTAAAATGACACTTAGAGAATGAGAAATGAATTATTCTACTCTAATATGATCTAAATGTGCAAATTCTATTCTAATGGTAGCCATGACTGCAAATGCTTGATGCTTGAATGCTGCTTGATGGATGCTGGAATGCTAGATGGTTTGGATGCTTGAATGCTTTGGAAACCTGCAGAGTAAGATTGCATTAGTTGGGATCCTTTTCTTGTAGCCCAAGAGCTGTATTTATAGCTTTTACGGCAACATAATTGTACAGGAAACCGGGATGAGGGGCTGTGATTTTCTCTGGAGAATCCAAAGGCATGGGATGAGAAGGAGCTGATCATGGAGAATGGTTTCTCCCCATGAAAACACCAAGCAAGATAAGAGGGAAGGTGGGTGGAAGGTTGTTGAGATAATTTCTTGCAGGTTTGTCCCTGAAGCTTTTCCTGTGAATGGCAGTGCCATTAATTTGATTGGTGAGAAATAAATTTTATTGGTGAGTGAATAGTGTAAATTTTATGCATAAATTTAAATATTTTTAATTTATTTAAATTTAGCAAAATGAGGAATAAATAATTTAATAAATCAAACTATAGGGTTTGTTTTATTAAATTAAAAGGAGAATGATAATTAAATAAAAGATTTTTAGCAATCTTTATTTAATTAAGAAGAAATGTGATTTTAAATAACACAAATTATTTAAATTGTGTATTTAATTTTAAGATAGAAGTAATAATGATAATAATTAAATAAAACAAAGTTTTTAATTTTGTTTATTTAATTAAGAGAGAAATAATATGATGAAAATGATAATAATTAAATAAAACAAAGTTTTTGATTTTGTTTATTTAATTAGGAGAGAAAAATAGAAGAATTAATAAATGAACTTAATATAAATAAATATTTCTATTTATTTACTAAGTAGAAGAATTTAAGATTAATTAATCAAATAAGTCGTATTCAATTAATTAGATTCTCCGACCATTTTTAGGTGTCTACATTTTGCCCCTCTTTAAAGTGATGTGTTTACGCAGTTGCTTTAAAGAATGATTTTGCTTCACTACCATATTGACGAAAGGTTTTAAAGCATGCCCTGACTTGCCCCGATGATGAATTCGAAATGATAGTGATATATGCCCCTCGGAGATAAATTGATGAATTTTGAATTTTTTTAATTTTTTTTAATTTTGATTTTTCAAGAATTTTGAATTTTTATGATGGTTTGATGATGAATTGATGAAGAAACAATTTATCTCCCGACAAGATTGTCAAAAATGGCCTTGTGATTGATAAGAATTAATTCCTCAGAAGGAAAATAAATAAATCCCATAAAATCCCCCAAAAATAGCCTATAAATGCTCCAAAGGTCATTTTCAAAAGTCATTTGTGCATTGAATTTGACAACCTTGAGATAGAGACCCTTAGAGTATTCAGAGCCTCAGGATGCCAATCCCCCACCACACCCACCGAATCGAGCGTGTGCACCGTCACCAGCGTCCGGTCAATTATGGTCCTCCGGTATGTACCCCAACTCGTCCTCGTAATTCGCACCCACATTTTGATGTGTTTTTGCATGTTTATTAAGTTTTAGCACGCGGTGAACGCGGTGTAGCGCGTCTGTGCTCTATTGTAGTGCGTCATAGTTATAACGCATCCGGTCAATAGCGTAGCACATCTGGTAAGTTTTGCAGCGCGTCAGAAGTTTTAGCGCGCAGGGTCATTTTTGCAGCGCGTCAGTGAAATTTTGTAGCGCGCCAGAAATTTTAGCGCGCAGGGTCAGATCTGTAGCGCGCCCGGTGAATTTTGTAGTGCGCTAGAATTTTTAGCTCATTAGGTTGATTTTGTAGTGCTTTTGGTATAGATTGATGTAATCATTGTGCGTTTTGATTTTTGTCGATTTGTTTTTGATTCCATCTATTTTAGTTTGATTTTGACTAAAATATATGGGAAACGATCTCATGATGAGAGAGATCTATTGAGTGATAATAATTACCCTCATGATAGGTGAGGAATAATTATGCATTCTGAATGATTGAACCCAATTAATAGATGAGGGTTCCTTGATGTTTTGATAGGTTGATAGGAAAAAGCACAATTTTTAAAAATTTGATGATCTTTTGATATTCTGATTAAAATATTTTTTTTTGCATGAGTACAGGAGCAGTTAGATGTTATCCAGGTGCGAGAGCAGTTCCCCTGGCCCTTTGATATGATACCGAGACTGTCACCTGATGAGAGACAACATATTGCTGCTTGTGGTTTGACGACTTTACTTGACATGCCCCATATTAGACTCAATAGGGGTCTATTGACAGCTTTGGCAGGGCGGTGGCATAGTGACCACAACACCTTTCACTTACCTACTGGTGAGATGACCGTGACGCTAGAGGATGTATAGCGTATTCTTCGTATTCCCTTTGTTGGAGAGATTGTGGTTCATGATTCAGAGGAGGTTGGTGGTGTAGAGGCCATGCAGAGAGTTTTTCAGGATCCCCACATTGCAGGAGAGTGGATCCCATGGATAGATATATATGAGGCTTATGCTCCGCTCCCTTCAGTGTTGGCCGGCTTTATTGGAGGATTCCTTTGTCCTGATAAGAGGTCAAAGGGTCTATCAGTTGGATGGGGTCGGGTGTTAGAGGGTCTTGTGGTCCATAGGACGAGATATGCTTGGGGCATGTGCATGCTTGCCCAGTTATATCATGATTTGCATTGGATTGTTTATCTTGGTGGCAGTAGTTTATCGGCAGGGGCTACCCTTCTCTAGGTATGGGCATGGGAGCATATTGCTGTTACGCGTCCCATACCAGTGTTGGCCAGACCAGCGACAAGACCATATGTATTTTGATATAGAGGCAGGCCTACCCAGCATATGATGGGTAAGCTTGAGTATTGGAGGCGGATTGTTGATGATATAGAGGCAGTGACCTGGCGTCCGTACTTAGATTGTGATGCCTGGGATGATGATGATATTGAGTTGGGGTTCTTGTCTGATTTTATGTATTTGATCAGCAAGAGCCCCAGGGTCTTGGAGCGATTCCTGTTTCGTCGTGTGTACAGGTAGTATGGCATTGTGCAGTGCATGCCATTGGGTGTAGCATATTATGGCCGACATCGGATAGATGTTCCTGATTGGGGTCCCAGCTTGCCTTACGGGGAACTTGTTGAGGGTTACCGTGCTTTATAGCCATCAGCATGGGATGTTCGGCGGGATATTGTCGAGGCGCCCATTACTCCTGAGTACGAAGAGTATCTGGCTCTACACCCTCCTCCACGGATCACTATTCCAGATGAGCCAACACCTGTACCAGCAGCAGCACTAGCAGTAGCACCAGCAGGGGGTGTTCAGGTTGGTCAGCAACGGGAGAGAGAGGAGGTTGCTGATGTGGATGCGGAGAGCAGCTCGGAGACTGATAATGATGAGAGCTCCGATAGCAGTGATGATAGCAGTGTTGATGATGGTGGAGATGGGGGGAGACCGAGTGTAGCAGGTACATCAGAGCCATCCTCCAGTGCGCCTCGTAAGAGGTAGGCTGTTACTTCCTCATCGGCAGATCCATCAGAGGTTGCGGTTTTACAGGTGCAGGTGCAGACATTGCAGGGACAGCTAGCACATGTGCAGGGGTTATTAGCATAGACGCAAGCTCAGACACAGGCATAGCTAGCCACTGCCCAGACTCATATTACATCTTTGATTAGTGAGAGAGACGGGGCTCTATAGGTAGCATCGATCGCACAGGCTCAGTTGATAGGATTACGAGCACAGTTGTCCACTGCCCAGGCACAGATCACAGCCTTGACTGCAGAGCGAGACACCATTAGATGGACCGCAAAGATAGGACAGGCGACTGCAGAGAGGTTGCAGAGAGTGGCAGATGGGACCTTTGTGGCGGATTACATACGAGAGGCCATGCGGGCCGGTGCTGAGATTGAGTTCTACAGGAGCTGTTACCATGAGCTATGCCCCCCAGAGCAGAGAGTCAGTTATGCGCAGTCGCGCTCAGAGAGGACTCGGTCGAGGACAGTGAGCAGAGGTGTGACACAGCCTCTTCCGAGAGATCCGAGAGATCTCGGGATGTCTGGTGGTGGTACCGATACTAGTGCGAGACCTGCTCCTTTTGGTGGGAGTACTACTTGAGATTATATGTACCCATTTAGAGATTTATACAGCGATTTTTGACTTGATGTTATTTTCATTCTTTTTCAGACTTCATTGTATACTTGACACTTGATGAGATATATATGTGCAGCGGTTCGATTGATCTATGACATGATTTTACATGTTTTATGTGATGGATGCATTGATTTTATGATGTATTGATGTGATGGATGCAGTAATGATGATGTGAAATGATATTGATGATGTATTTCTTTTCTTAATGAGATGTAATGTATGATAGATAAAATGTGATGTTAATGAATGATGTATGGAAATGTAAATGAGATGTAATGATGTATGGAAATGCAAATGAATGTCGAATAAATGAAATGTAATGATGAATGTAAATGTAAATGAAATGTAATGGTAAATGTAAATGGATGATGGATGGAAATGTAAGATGTATGGAAATGTAAGTGATAGATATGAATGATAAATGTAAATGGATGATGGATGATAAATGTAAATGAAATGTAATGGTAAATGCAATGATATATGGAAATGTAATGATATATGGATAAATGAAATGTAATGGTAAATGTAAATGGATGATGGATGGAAATGTAAGATGTATGGAAATGTAAGTGATAGATATGAATGATAAATGTAAATGGATGATGGATGATAAATGTAAATGAAATGTAATGGTAAATGCAATGATATATGGAAATGTAATGATATATGGATAAATGAAATGTAATGGTAAATGTAAATGGATGATGGATGGAAATGTAAGATGTATGGAAATGTAAGTGATAGATATGAATGATAAATGTAAATGGATGATGGATGATAAATGTAAATGAAATGTAATGGTAAATGCAATGATATATGGAAATGTAATGATATATGGATAAACGAAATGTAATGGTAAATGTAAATGGATGATGGATGGAAATGTAAGATGTATGGAAATGTAAGTGATAGATATGAATGATAAATGTAATGATGTATGTAAATGTAATGATGTATAATAGATGAGATGGAATGCAATAATGTGATGATGTAAATGTAATGATAAATGAATGGTGTAACATAACGTGTATATGATATCACGAAATGAGATTTTTATTGTGAATTTATGATGAGATGAAGAGATGATCTTATATGCATGTTGTTTATGAAAATTGCATGTGTCAAGTATACTCAGTCTTAAAAGAAAAGATGACATCATTTGTGAATGAATCATTGTAACTTGTGCCACCCGTACTCTGCAGATGTATTATTATGAATGCAATCTATGTTAACCATGTAAATGCCTATTTTATCAATGCAAACCTAAGTGTCATTTCAATAATCATTTTATTCTGCTTTGTATCATCACTGAGCTTTATTTTAAAATGTTGAAAGTGAATACAAGCATCAATGATATGAGATAGACCAACGATGACCTGAGTATTTCTTTCATGATTTTTGATATTGCAAGCGAACACAAGCATCATGGTATAAGATAGACCAATGATGACCTGAGCATTTCTTGCGTAAACAAACAAGAATTAATCATTTTCTTAAGTGAATTTGAATGTCATCCATGATACTTGGTAGAGCACTTCCCGCAACCATTCACAAAATAATAATGATTAACTCACAAAACAACAAATAAAGAAAAGGTATCATTCTTCTTCCTTACTTCTCTAGTTCAATACATCATTGAGTAGCTCCAAAGAAATGACAATCAAATGATAAAATGAAAAGCACAACAATTCAAATTCTACTTAATGAATTTTCAAATCATTATTCAGATTAGATCATCAGTGTTGAGATGTGTGTGCTGATGTGTGCATGATATTCCCAAATGTTTTGACCAAATGATGTGACTTAAAAGACCTATCCTAGGGGTCTCGAGGACTGATCAAAGATTAGTCTTGCCTACGTTATACATGCAGAGACCACGTAGTTCGACTGACACAGACTCCACTTTTGACTGATGTAGACCCTATTTTTGTGTTTTTGATTTTCTGATGTTTTTGGATTTTGGATTTTCTGATGTTTTTGGATTTGGATTTTCTGATGTTTTTGTATTTTGATTTTTCTGATGTTTTTGGATTTTCATTTTCTGATGTTTTTGGATTTTGATTTTTCTGATGTTTTTGGATTTTGATTTTCTGATGTTTTTGGATTTTTGATGGGTTGCCACTTGAGATTGTCATGTTTGACTGCCTTTCCATGTAAGCTGAAAGTCTACTTGTACCGGATAACACTAGGATGTTGCCCCCAAGCTAGGGTAAAACATGGTATCTCTGCTATGATATGGATAGTGAGAATCTCAACTGATAGATGGAAATGATATGAAAGGAAACAATCGTAACAACACTGTACCTAGTAAATAGAGGAGTTTGGTGAAAATCACAAGTAATGCCTATTTGCCAGGTTTTCATCACTTGTTTTTATTGTGTCCTCTTCCATTTTATTTTGTATTTTTATTTTTATATTTTTATTTTTTTTTGTGTTGTTTTTCTCTTTTTCTGTCATCATGATGCCTGTTTGCCAGGTTTACATCAAGACAACTTTATTGACCGTGCACTAGATATCCTCAAGTGTAGAATCGCCTGAGATGAATGTTGTTCATGGGCTCCTCCAACATGTCTCCTTCTGGTGTAGACAACCGGTATGCTCCCGATCCATAGACTAATATGATGACATAAGGTCCTATCCAGTTAGGTTCAAACTTTCCCTTCTTTTCTCTATCAGCTTGATTTCTAGGGTTTTCCCGTAGGACCAAGTCTTCGATCTGGAAGACTCTAGGCTTAACCGTATGATTATAGTTCCTAGACATTCTTTGTTGATAGGCTGTCAAATGATTGACAGCTTGTTGTCGACGTTCATCAAGTAGCTCTAATTCCTGAAGTCTAGAGATCCTATAATCTTCATCTGAAATGAGTCCCTTTAGTGAAACTCGAAGGGATGGAATTTCTACCTCAATAGGTAATATTTCCTCTGATCCATAAACAAGAGCATATGGTGTAGCTCCTGTTGGTGTTCTGATGCTAGTCCTGTAGGCCCAAAGAGCAGGGTTAAGCTGAACGTGCCAATCATGCCCTACCTCATTTACAGTTTTCTTGAGAATCTTTAGGATTGTTTTGTTGGAAGCTTCTGCCTGTCCATTACCTTGAGGGTAATATGGGGTTGAAAAATGATGTTGGATGTGAAACTTTTCACACAGTTCTTGGAAATCTTGGTTCTTGAAAGGCCTGCCATTATCTGTGATGATTGACTAGGGTATCCCATATCTATAAATGAGATAATTAAGTATAAAAGATGATATTTGCTTTCCAGTGATTGTGGTTAAGGGAACCGCCTCCACCCATTTTGTAAAATATTCAGTTGCTGTGATAATGAACTTGTGTCCATTAGATGAAGATGGGTGAATTTTCCCTACCAGGTCTAATCCCCACTGACAGAAAGGCCATGTAGTTGCAAATGGATGTAGCTCCTGTGCTGGTGCATGTATAAGATTGCCATGGATCTGGCATTTTGAACATCTTTTGACAAACTGATAAGACTCTTGCTCCATGTGTGGCCAGTAATACCCCAAACGAAGGAGTTTCTTGGCTAAAGATAATCCACTTGAATGTGTACCACAAATTCCTTCATGGACCTCATGTAAAGCGGAAGCGGATTCGTCATGTTCTAAACAACGTAAAAGAGTACCATCTAGGCCTCGACGGTAAAGGGTGTCAGCAATAATGGTATGTTTGGCGGATTGGCGTATGAAGTTGCGCTTTTGGTTGCGAGAAAGATCTGGCGGTAAGATATTATCTTTCAGATAAGTATAAATGTCTCCATAAATGGAAGATTGGGCACTATCCAAAAGGCTTATGGTTTGGGATTTGGGATTTGCGTATGCAGGATTTGATACTTGTTCTACAATAAATCGATAACAATCTTGCGTTTCAGGCATTTGTAGAAGAGATGCTATTGTGGCCATGGCATCTGCTGCTTTGTTCTCTGATCTTGGTATCTGCTCAAATTTGATTTCTATGAAGTATTTTCTTAGGTCATCCACCAGCCTCTTGTATAAAATCAGTGTGTCATCCTTAGTTTGGTAATCATTGTTGACTTGGTAGATGATTAACTGGGAGTCTCCATACACCTGTAGTTCTGTGATTTTCCATTCAATAGCCACTTTAATTCCAAGGATCAAAGCTTCATATTCTGCCACATTGTTAGTGCAACGGAAGGTAAGCCTGTATGATCGCGGGATTGTGTGCCCAAGAGGTGTGACAAATAGAATTCCTGCCCCTGATCCATGTTGTGTGTAGGATCCATCGAAGTAGAGTTGCCATGGTTGTGTTGTAACGTTGAGGATATCTGCATCGGGAAATTCCATGGTCATAGGATGACTGTCTGATAATGGAGCTTCTACTAATTGATCGGCGATGACTTGTCCTTTGATAGCTCGCCTTTCAACATATTGAATATCAAACTCACTGAGGAGCATGACCCACTTTTCCAACCTTCCTGTTAAAGCTGCTTTGCTTAGTAAATACTTGAGAGGATCAATTTTTGCAACGAGCTTGATAGTGTGAGTGAGCATATAATGTCATAATTTTTGTGTTGCAAATATTACTGCTAAGCATGATTTTTCAATGAAGGTGTAGTTTACTTCATGTCCATTGAGTGTCCTGCTGATATAGTATATAGCCTGTTCCTTTCCTTCTTTATCCTCTTGTGCTAGCAAGGCTCCTAAAGAAATATCTGTTGTTGCGATATATAGCAACAATGGCTTGTCTTCACTGGGTGGTACCAAGATTGGTGGTGTCATCAGATAATGCTTGATTTGATTGAAAGTACTCTCACACTGTTCATCCCATTTAAAAGGCATATTTTTATGCAAAAGATGGTTGAATGGATGACACTGATCTGCTAGTTGAGAGATGAATCTTCTGATGGACTGTAGTCGGCCTTGTAGAGATCTCAATGTACTGATATTCTTAGGAGGTGGCATTTCCATAATGGCTTGGACTTTTGCCGGATCTTCTTCAATTCCCTTTGTAGAAACTATGTATCCTAGGAGTTTTGTTGATGTTACTCCAAAGGCACATTTCTTAGGATTCAATCTGACTTTGAATTTTTCCAACCTGTCAAATATTTTGGCCAATATCTCTAGATGTCCTTCCCTGGTGTAGGACTTGGCTAAGATATCGTCCACATAGTCCTTCATGAAGGTGTGCATCATATCATGGAAGATTGTTGTCATAGCTCGCTGGTATGTAGCTCCTGCATTCTTTAACCCAAAAGGCATGACGTTCCAGCAAAAGGTGCCCCATGGACATGTAAATGCTGTCTTCTCTTGGTCTTCAGGAGCTATCTTGATTTGATTATATCCTGAAAATCCATCCATGAGTGATAGCATTTGATGACCAGCTGTGAGATCTACAATCATGTCTATGTTTGGCAAAGGAAAATCATCCTTTGGACATGCCTTATTTAAATCCCGAAAATCAGTACATATTCTAATGGTGTTATCTGGCTTTGAAACAGGTACAATGTTGGATATCCATTCTACATAATCAACAAATCTGATGAATCCAGCATCCAGTAGTTTCTTCAAATCATTTTTTACTAATAATGCAACATGTGGATGCATTTTTATCAGCTTCTGTTTTACTGGTTTAGTGCCAGCTGGTAAGGATAAGTGATGCATAATGAGATTTGTGTCCAAGCCTGGCATGTCAGAGTATGACCAAGCAAAATTGATGCATCGTTCTTCAAAGAATTTGATAAAATCTGGCTTTTCTGTATCTGTCATGGATGCGGCCAGGTGTAGTATTCTTGCTTTCTCTGCTGTGCCAATATTAATAGACTGTGCGGGTTCTATTAACACTGATGATCTTTCATGGTAATGTTGTGGGAGGATGTCAAACCTTCCATCCTTTGGTGCCTCAATGAGGTTTTCGCCATCGGATGCATTCTTTATTTTTACTATTTTAGGATCAAATACTGCCATAGAATGGTTTTCACCATTAGATCCATTTTTTTCTTTCATATTTTTGCAACTGGAAGGCTTGGCATCCTCCTGCCTAAAAGCATCATTAAAAGAAGTATTAGTAGAACAAGTATCGGATTCTTCACAGCAGAGGTAGTTAATAATGGAGGAATAATTGTCAAATATAGGGAGATTAATAGGATGTTGGGGTTCCCATTCGATAAGCTCAGGATGTAGTAAAGGAAACAAATCATTAGATGGGTTGAGGTCAGCGATTGTGAAAGCTCGGACGGAAATGTCGTCTAGGTTGTTTGTGGTTATGTCGAGGCCTACAAAGGTATTTTCTTCCACATCATTTATCTCAATCGATGTCCGTTCATCTTCACTTGAGTCATCAAAATTTTGTGTTTCAAAGACAATAGGATTAAAGCTTGAGCTTTGACCCTCCTCGTGTTCGGGGGTATACTTTTTGATAATGTCAATTTGAATATCCTCATAGGAAACCTCTGATAAGTTGTCCCACTCATACTCATTTGAATCTATTTTAGAGTTATCTCTTATTTGAAGAATATGCTCCATAGTTTTATTGGTGATTTCTGCTCTTGCTTTTTCTGTGTATCCTAGTCCAGTTTTATCCTTATGTTGGAGCATAAGAGGCTGGATTGGTTCCGTTATGCCTTGTTTCCTTAACCCAAGAGGTCCCTGTCCTGAATATCCCATCTTCTCCAGAATAGTTTTTCCTTTTCCATATTGATTCGTCTCTATGATGTTACTTGTGGAAGCGGAAGCTTCTTCATCTTTATAAAGCCAATTTAGTATGGCCTTATCTTCTGATTCTTCATCTAAGCTCCCAGCTTTTACAAATCTGCCATCTAATGCTGTTGTAGATTGTTTTGAATTTTGGGTGTTTGTAGATGACTGTCCATATGTTTGTAAGGAGGGTAACATTTGCGATAGATGAAATGAGTGTCCAACACCATATTCACTTATTCCTTTGTCACTTATCTGTACTTCCTTGGTGAATTGATGTGAGAGTGGAGCCAATTGTTCTTCAACATTTGAAGGGTTAGATTGTGCCACCCTTATCTCTTGTGATTTTTGTTGTTTTAGAAGCCACTTTGAAATGAAGCTCTGCTGTTGCTCACTATCTGTTGTGCCAACTTCTCTATTGTTAGGTATGAATGTATCCTGAGATGTCTTCAAAGTATGACAAGCTTGGGTGTCATTGTAGTCTGCTGTGATTGTTACCTCCTGTCCATTGATGGGAAATTTCAGGCATTGATGATAGGTAGAAGGTACTGCTTGCATATCATGTATCCAAGGGCGTCCCAACAGTATGTTGTATGTCAATTCCCTATCTAAGACTTGGCAAACCACTTTTTGGACAATAGGTCCCACTTGAATGGGTAATATGATTAATCCTTTAGAGGATCTTTCTTCTTCATCATATGCTTTGATTGTGATTTTTCTTCTTGTATCAATGGCTTCATCTGAGTATCCTAGTGCACGAATCAGCTTTAAGGTACAAATATTTAAACCAGCCCCTCCATCTATCAGGACACGTTTTACACGATGTTTATGGATAAGGACTTCAATATGAAGGGCGGAATTATGCGGATGGGTGAGTGATACATCATCATGTTCAGAAAATGAAAGGCAATGAGGTACAGATAGATGTCCCACCATAGCTTGGAATTGACACACATCCAGATTGTTAGGTATCGTAGTTGATACAAGAGCTTGTTCAAGAACCTCTTTGTGTGATGGGGAAATCTTCAAAAGTTCCAAGATTGATATTTGTGCCGGTATTTTCTACAATTGATCGATGAGATTATATTGATTGGAGGGAGGATCTACTAATGGGGATGATATCGATGCTCCTTTCAATATAACTTTGGATTGTGCCCTTGTTGTGGCATTAACCGATTGGTACTCTTGTTTCCCTTTGAGTGTGATTACATTGATTTGGTTTTCAGATTTGTCCATATGTTGTACCAAATTGGTAGATGTAATGTCGTTATTCTGATTGATTTGGTTGCATAACTCTTCATCCTCCTTGGCAGCAGAAAAACAAAGGATTGTTGCGTCATAAACATAACCAACATTTTTACCTTTGGTGTTTGCGGAAGAAGATTCTCCTTTCTGATAATTGGGTAGAGGATTTTTGAATGTTGTATGATCTTTGTTTGTTTGAGGGCCCTCTACAAATACTTTCTTTTGATCTATGAGGTCTTGTACCGCATGTTTTAATTGGCAACAATTTTCAGTCATGTGACCTTTATTTTGATGATAGTGACAGTAATGTAAGTCATTCCACCATGATGGTTTGACTTGAGGGTCCCAATTTCTAGCCTCTTGCACTTGAATGAGTTTTTCGTTTAAAAGTTCTTTGAGGACTGATTCCAATGATTGTCCTAATGGCGTGAATTTCCGTTTATTGGATGGTCGTTGGAATGATTGGGCTTTTGTTTCTCCACTGTTTTGATTATTTCCTTGATCACTACTTTGTTTGACATTAAAACCATTGTTTTGTTTGTTTGTAGTGGTTGGTGTCAAGGTGAATACTAGTTTAGGTGCGTGTGTATCGATTATGGTATCAGTATTCTTGTTCTTTTGCCAAAATCTTGGCTTTTCGTTGTTGTTGTTAGAGGAATGGTTATTGTTTGAACCTTCAGTGAAATGTTTGATTGTTCCTCTTTTGATTAGAGCCTCTTCAATTTTGAGCCCCTTTTCGATAACTTGTTCAAATGTGATGGACATTGTAAGTCCAATCTATAATTCATGTCATCTACTAAGTTATCAATGAACATCTCTATCTTCTCCTCTTCAGGAATAGATCTAGGGTATTTAGCAAATAGCCTTCTCCATCGTTGGAGAAAGGAGAGAAACTTTTCACCCTTTGCTTGTTTGGTGTTGTAGAGTTCTTTTAAGGTTACCCCATGTTGGATGTTGAATGAGAAGTGTGTTATGAACCTATTGATTAGTTCCTCAAAGGATTGAATTCCAGGTTCTAATTTAGAAAACCACTCCATGCAAGTGTTTCCTAAGCTTCTTGGAAATAATCGTAGTAAGTAAGAGTCCTCGTGTGCGAACTCTATGCTCATAGCTCAAAATTCCCGTACGTGATCAAACGGATCAGTTCTCCCATTGTATTTGTTGTATGTTGGGTACTCACAATACCTTGGAAATGGTATCATGTTAATGCTTGAGTCAAATGGATAAGGGCAAATGTCTTGCAATAAATATCTCTTTGTTGGCCCTTGTTGGATATTTTGGAACTGTAATTGCAATTGTTGGATTTGTCTTGTCAAAGCATCTATTTGATTTGGATTTTCTATACTAGTTGAGTTAGGTGTGGTTGTTTCCTTGAGTTGATTGACATCAAAGTCTTTAGGAAGTTTAGCACCTTTTTCAGCTAATAGTAGAAGATACTTTTCCATGTCTTGCTCTAGCATCTTTTCCATAAATTTATGGAAATGAGGGTCTTGTTGAACTTTCTTGATTTTCTCTGCAGTTATTTCTTTCTCATGTGAGTTAATAAGAGGATCAGTGTTGCTATATCGTCCCCAAGGGTTTTCTTCAGCCATGGCTGCTATTCTTTCATTTTCTTGTTCTTGTTGTTTTTGATATGCTGCTCGTGTGAAAATAGGCATACAAACGTTTAAAGTTTACTCTAGACTTTGATCTTGGATTTGATTGGATAAGTGCCAAGGTTGTTGATTTAAAATCTGATTTCATCTTATCTAGTTTCGTGATGAAAGGATGATAAAATCCTTGATAGGGAAACTTTGACAGAAAATCTCAGATTTTGGTGATAATGACACTATGCAAGATGCTGCAAGATCTAGGTGTAGGGGTAAAGCTTTCCTTTTGTGTGACTTAAGTGTTCTGGACTGTGAAAAAAATGTTCTAGACTGATGAAAACTTTGTTATCAATATGGGTAAACTGACAAAATGTCCTATTAACTTTCTATTTTTCTGACTTTATGGCGTGCTAAAACAGAGACCGGGCGCGCTAAAACAGATACTAGGCGTGCTGAAACAGATACCGGACGCGCTAAAATAGAGACCGGGCGCACTGAAACAGAGACCAGACACGCTGAAACAGAGACCAGGCGCACTAAAACAGAGACCGGGCGTGCTGAAACAGAGACCAGGCACGCTAAAACAGAGACCGGGCGCGCTAAAACAGAGACTAGGCACGCTAAAACAAAGACCAGGCACGCTGAAACAAAGACCAGGCGCACTAAAACAGAACCTTAAGGTGTTTAAGACAGAAAAAAAAATATCTTATTCTATGAAACTCACTTGGCCTGGTATCATATTGGATGGCTGGTTGTGGGATGTATTCTGGACGAATTCTCTGACTGTGATTGTGGTGTTGCCTAAGAGCTCTTCTTTGGAAATATGCTTGTGAATCTAAGGGAGCTACAGCGTAGTCGTCTGTATAACCTCTAGAGAAATCGTGATACCTATGAATGAAAGTCCTATGTTGGAGTAGAACTTTCCTGCTTTGATACAGAAATCGTTGTTTTCTTAGGAGTTGTTTGTATGCAAGTGTTTTCTTTGGTTTTCGGATTCGTTTGGCAAGAGATTACTTGACAAACTTGGTGGATACCCAATCTCGAATCATGATAAATCCACAAGTGTGTTGATTTTAAGGATTTTTGTGATGATCTTATCTGAGTTTAATGATAGAAAACACAGCAATCAAGAATAGAATGGTTGTCTTTTAAAAATCCTAGAATCTAAACAAATAGTGTATGTTCTCAAGAATCAATGATTCTTCTTGATTTTCACTAGTTTGATAACAAGATAAAACACTTCAAATAGACTCACTCCTAGAGATAAAAGGTCATCGTTATATACTCGAACGGCCCACAGCTTGGAATTGTGTCGACTCACACAGCCATGTCACCCCCTAGAGGGTGCCCGTGTTTTTGTCTTTTCTAGGTGCGTACTCAGAGTGACAGAAGTGGATACCGGATCCCATGAGCAAACAATCCTTGGCAATTATATGGTGAGTGCTTGAGGGTAGATTCTTCCCCGCCCCTGCACCGCCGAGTATTACAATGTTCGAAAACTGACAGGCGTGCTTCTATTTCTAGGTTCTTAGATAGGGTTTCCGTTCGAAGCGGCAAATGGATAAACTCCCTCGAGAGACCTCCCAATCTTTAAAACAAAGATTTTGGGGATGGTTATCCTGCACACTTCCGTTGAAAGAGGGTTTCCACAAATTCACATAAATTTTTAAGTGGGTTGGAATACCATGGCTTTTGGCTATCCCCACTCAGGTCGTTCCCGTAGGGTGAGTACTTTTTCCCACTACGGCAGGCCTGTCTAAAGGTTTTAAGAAAACTTGAAATTGCATAAAGTAAATGGTGAGTTTGGTATTCTGATGCACCCAGTTAAAGGGAGAGCGTAAACCTATCACCCAAACACAGCAAAATGTTGTTCTTTTTAAAAACCCAAAAAGACAAGTGATGTACTCTAATGGAGATATTGCTCCATGATAAGCATGATGTTCAATTTTAAACCGCAAAAAGAAATGTGACGTTTCTATCCTAGGATTGGTAAATTTTAATCCATTTCTATCCTATGATTGGTAAGTTTTAACCATTTCTATCCTAGGATTGGTAAATTTTAACTGTTTCTATCCTAGGATTGGTAAATTTTAACCAAACAAAAAGACAGAAATAAAATTTGGCCGCGGATGCGTCAGATCCAGATGAAAGAAATGATTTTAAAGATGAAAAGGTGGCGCGCTGGAACAGTAACCGGGCTCGCTGGAACAGTAACCGGGTGTGCTGGAACAGTAATCGGGCGCGCTGGAACAAGAACCTGGCGCGCTGAAATAGACCCCCGGCGCGCTACAAAAATTCACGATCCCGCGAAAACTTTCACGCCGATTCCTGTACGACACAATTTTCAAAATTTTAATAAAATATGGGGTATTGCCCCACAGTGGGCGCCAAATTGTAAGCGGTAAAATGGGGGAAACAAACTAAACTATGCATCTACGCTTCTAAATAAGATAATTGCATCTAAAACTCAATGAATTTAAACTAATTTAAACTAAGAAGCTTCAGAAATCTATCCTATTGCTCTCTAACTCTAAAGACTTCTCTAATTTACTTAGCTCTCAGATTTGTAAGCTAATTAAACTATTAAAATGACACTTAGAGAATGAGAAATGAATTATTCTACTCTAATATGATCTAAATGTGCAAATTCTATTCTAATGGCAGCCATGACTGCAAATGCTTGAATGCTGCTTGATGGATGCTGGAATGCTGAATGGTTTGGATGCTTGAATGCTTTGGAAACCTGCAGAGTAAGATTGCATTAGTTGGGATCCTTTTCTTGTAGCCCAAGAGCTATATTTATAGCTTTTACGGTAGCACAATTGCACAGGAAACCGGGATGAGGGGCTGTGATTTTCTCTGGAGAATCCAAAGGCATGGGATGAGAAGAAGGAGCTGATCATGGAGAATGGTTTCTCCCCATGAAAACACCAGGCAAGATAAGAGGGAAGGTGGGTGGAAGGTTGTTGAGAGAATTTCTTGCAGGTTTGTTCCTGAAGCTTTTCTCGTGAATGGCAGTGCCATTAATTTGATTGGTGAGAAATAAATTTTATTGGTGAGTGAATAGTGTAAATTTTATGCATAAATTTAAATATTTTTAATTTAGTTAAATTTAGCAAAATGAGGAATAAATAATTTAATAAATCAAACTATAGGGTTTGTTTTATTAAATTAAAAGGAGAATGATAATTAAATAAAATATTTTTAGCAATCTTTATTTAATTAAGAAGAAATGTGATTTTAAATAACACAAATTATTTAAATTGTGTATTTAATTTTAAGATAGAAGTAATAATGATAATAATTAAATAAAACAAAGTTTTTAATTTTGTTTATTTAATTAAGAGAGAAATAATATGATGAAAATGATAATAATTAAATAAAACAAAGTTTTTGATTTTGTTTATTTAATTAGGAGAGAAAAATAAAAGAATTAATAAATGAACTTAATATAAATAAATATTTCTATTTATTTACTAAGTAGAAGAATTTAAGATTAATTAATCAAATAAGTCGTATTCAATTATTTAGATTCTCCAGACCATTTTTAGGTGTCTACATTAGTGACCACATTGGGATCTTGGGATTGGAACTTTGTGAGTTCCCCTTGGAGTCTAGCCTACTCTTCCTCTGCTTTCTATAACAAGTGCGCAAATTTAGAATCCCTTGTCTTGTCCTTTGCCAGTAGGACTTCTATCCTCTCCTTAACATTTTTTAGCTCATTTTTTTCTTCTTTAGTTGGAAACCAAACTTGAGAAAGTTGGTGGTCACCACATGTTGGGTCTCCACCATGAGCTCAACTTTATCCTGTAGTCAG
Organism: Sequoia sempervirens; assembly: GCA_007258455.2. Classification (NCBI taxonomy): domain Eukaryota; kingdom Viridiplantae; phylum Streptophyta; class Pinopsida; order Cupressales; family Cupressaceae; genus Sequoia; species Sequoia sempervirens. The sequence goes on along the minus strand of VDFB02271358.1, from coordinate 1,157,534,492 downwards.
GCTACGCATAGATTGAGTCCCATAGCATATATGTTGTAATCATCAAGCTACATCTCTCCCTAAGGCTTGATGGTGTTTGGATGCATGGTTGCAAAATTCAATGACTGTTGAGCCTCATTGAAAAGTTTCTACACCTTTGGCTCTGTCGGCCTTTTAGCACCCTTGTCCCTTTGTTTGTAGAGCCTAAGAGCTTGTGCTTGTCTTGTTTTATCACCCTCTAACAAAAAATTTATTGGTGATCTAATCAGCTCACTTGTGAAGGGTGCATTGGGAGGAATAGTAAAAGGGAATGAGAGAGTAGTGGTTCCAAATGATTTCTTCTTTGAAAGGGAGAGAGTTTGCGGGGAGAATGGAGGAATATACCAATTCCCAATCTGCAAAGCAGTGGAAGGACTCATGGGATGTGGTGGCGGTAGTGGAGGTGCAATAGACTCCATTTGTTGAGCAAGCTAGGTCAAAGTCGATGCAATGGATGTAAAAGGTGAAGCAATAATAGATGCAGAATGGGCTTTGATGAAAGGTGGAGTAACCTGTGGGGGAGTAACAATGAATTATCTTGCTTGGGAGAACTGGGAGAAACCTCCCACGACCATTGTAATAGTAGTAGAGAAGGAAAGGTCGAAACTTGAAGTGACAGGCGATGCAAACAACAAAAGAAAACAAGGATTATGAATCAAGAAGAGGGAGAGAGAAAGATGCCTAGGTTGTTGAGGCCTCTGATCCTTGGCTCATTGCAAGCTCTTGTGAAGCCTCTCTAGAAGCTGCATCTGTGTGTTTCCTTTTGTTTGGTGGGGAATTTTCCACCTCTATGGCCTTTGATAGTTGTTGTTGGGAAACTCTGAGTTTTTTCATGGCCCATGCGTGTGTCTACAAGGATCCTAAATGCAATATATTCACCCACAACTTCAGAGTAGTTGTGCTAGGTTGCTTTGCTGCTTGTTTAGTTTGTTGCGCTAGGGTCATCTTCACTTGCTTTTCCTTCTCCTTCCCCTTCCTTGTATACTTTATAGCTTCCTCTGAGTCAACATCCTCATCATCGCTTGCGTCGGTATCATCATGCGCTCTGTTCCATAGATTATCAAATCTTTCATACGTGTCTACGTTTGGGAACATGGCATTAGGCACTTGATTTCTTGATGGTAAATCTAGAAATCTCTAATATTTTCCTCACTCCACAACCACTTCTTGACCAATTCATTGTGAAGGGTGGCACCCATCTAAAACTTCTCATTAAACTTTTCCAAAGGGAAGTAGAATTTGAGCCATGGCGACCTCCTATCCTTTGTAGGAATGTGAACCAGGTCAACCAATAGATCATCTTGATCTTCCAGTGGATTCCACCACTTTTCCCAGTAAGGCTAGGGACTGTGGGTCACCTGAATGTTTGTTCCTGTTAAGTAATTTTTGAGGTTATATTACTATTTTTTGCAAATCCATACTAGCCCCAAATGAGCCAATTTTTCCTCTAGTAGCTTATGCGTTTGCTTCTTTACCATAACCACCATTTTGAAGCTCAGTGGGCAAAGGAAAATCCTTTCTTCTTGGCCTTCCCTTCGCAAAATGTATAGTCAATAATTGAAACTTTCCAGAACATCTCAAGGGCCAACACCTGATTTGTGACATATGAAAGGAGCTGGAATGGCTCCTCGATAAAGCTGCACATCTAAATGAGTGAAATCCTCTCTAAGAAACTAGTCACATTTAGGAGTGAAACTCTACATCCATCCTGTTTGGTCGGTAGAAAGCTGATAAAGACAGCCATCCTTGCTCAAGTCTTGCAAAATTAGAGTCAAGAAATAATTTGAGAATGCATAATAATCATAAGTTATGGAGAGGAGAGGAGTCCATACAGAAACTAGCCTTTTGATTCCCTTTTCATCAAAAATAGCTAACCTCACATGTTTTTTGAAGAAGTCAGGGTTCTAATGTAAAAAAATATGAGCAAGGAGAGAAGGAAACCTGAACTTATGTTGTGCTCTGTATTCCTTGATTTGGCTCTTCATTTCTTGGACAATGACTTCTGTGAATTCATACCAAAATAAGGTATGTTTCCTCCTCAACTGAAAAACCCAGACCTAGTTGAAACTCTTGCATGCATTTGTCCTCGTCCACGCCACAAACAAAAGCCATCATAGAGAAGGAATCCTACATATCTTGTTTAAAAGCGATATGCATGACTCAATTTTTTGGCATCTTTGAAAAATCCTCTTGAGGTCTTTGGGTTTCCTGGTTATAAAACTCCATAGCATGATCTCTGCTTCTCCATATTTTGTCCCCTTTTTCTAGAGTGAATGAATCTATCTTCTCTGCTCTAGAGTCCCTTTTTGGGATGCACAACATGTCTCTGATAACATCTTTGTTGATTATAACTCTTAGCTCTTGGCCGTCAATGGCATTAGTATCTAGGTTGTGTAAGGAAAATTAGATGTGGAAAACAATTCTCCTAACGTCAATACCATAGGAAAGAATGCAGATACACTTTAAAATTTTCACTTACAGTTCAATTAAGATGCACTATGAAGCAGATAACAGATACAAATTATTTGACAATCACACATGAACACCAGATATACGTGGGAAAACCCTTACGGGAGAAAAACCCACCACACCAAGAGAAGTCACTTTGTGTTACAATAATAATGATTACATACAAGTTTCAGAGTTATCTTTCTGATGTCTGTATATAGCAGCATTCACCATGAACAATCTTTGTACAGGAACCTTCAACTTTCAGTCTACACATAATAGAACTCATTTACTGATACAATCACTCAACAATCCATCGATCCAACCAACCAAACACAATCTGCAATCACAGAGTATAACCCTGTAGATCCATGTCCATCAAGCTCCCTCACAGAACTGTCACAATGAATTATCTTCCAACTGTTCAGATTCGACTTCTCCTATTGGTCCACGAGTCTCCACATAGGATGGTCAAAACAGTCAAAAGAAATCACACTGTATTGGCATCTCGGTGAGACACTAACAGTGTCTCACCGATGCCACATAGACTCCATTTCGATATCGCCAAGAGTTAACCTTATCACCAAGATGTTTCAATGAACTTTCATATGTTACACCGAGGCACCAAACAGTCGGCGAGACCTATCGCTTTTTCCAGGAGATCATAGTGAGGTCCAAAAGTCTCATAGATATGAGTTTACCATTCAAAAAGAGTATCGTGCTTCGGTGAGACTTCATATCGATGTCACAAGTCACACCAAAGAAACATTCTTCATTAAAGATTATACCGATGAGATCACAAGTCATATCGAGCTCCAAAGAATAGTTGGCAAGACTTTTGTCTATCGCTAAGAAGTTTCTTCGAGATCACAAAAGTTACTCCGAAGTCATCAACTATCGCCAAGACATATGTATTTCGCTGAGAGATCTTATTGAACACATATAAGTTACACCGATGTCCACCATTTGGCAAGAGCTATACCGAAAGCATCTCATCATCGGCAAGAAATTTCATTCTTGCTGAGACACCTCTTTGAAACCCTTTGTGTTACACCGATGAACAATATTTAAACTTCTGTCAGTGAGACCTTTGTACATCGGTAAGACTTCTTATCGATAGACTATCAGTGACGCCGAAGACCATAAAATGAAACAACCTGTCGGCGAGACTCAAACACATCGGTAAGACTTTTCATCGAACCACCATAGGTTATCCTGAAGCCCGCAGTTGCCAAGAGTCTTCCCAATACATGATTGAATGGCCTGTCGGCCAAAGATCTCCATAGGCGCTAATACGTCACACCGAACACTTCTTGTCACAACGATAGGCTCCAAAGTGTAACCGTTCGGTGAGACAAAAGCTAGGTCACAATGACCTATTCAAATCATGATGATACAAACTGCTTGTCGGCTAGACATGAGAGCTGTCACACCGACTTGGCTCCTAAAGAGGTTTCAACCTATATTGATTGAGGCATACATTTCCAACAAGTTGAAACGTTGAATACCCTCATGAACTAGCTCTAGGAAGTAATGCATAAAAGGGACCATATATTGCGACAGACTGCAGAACCATTGCATGTACGCCAATTGAAATTCACCAGTGGCTATTTCATTCTTTTGCAAGCTGCTTCCCTAAGACTCTTAGGGTTGGTGTTGAGGATGGGATCATGAATGTTACCCCATTCTTCCTTTATCTGGCTCTGGTCCCTGTGAATTTTTTGCTTCTCTGCAGCCCATGTACGAATCCACTTTGGCTTCTCTGGTATCCCAAGTGAAGCGTAAGAGGTATCACCAAAAATATTGGCCATGGGAACTACATGCATGGTGTCAAACAAGCTTTGTGTTACCTCTCCTTGTTCTTCTATTTGAGGATTTTGGCCCATTTTTCTTCTACTATGGATTTCTGCGATACTCAAGTTTGTTGCAATTCACTAGTGTTCTTCAACAATTCTGCACTCGAAACTCCTTACATTGGATAGCGTACCCAAGAATTTTTCACAGTGCTTATTGTATACGTCTAAAAATAGTCATGGTTAATTAAGCTTGTTAATTAATTAAATATAAATTATTTAATTAATCTTCTAAAGTCATCTACATATAAATAAATTTAATTATTTATTTATATTGTTCACTTTTATAATTCTTCTACCTTAATTAAATAAATAACTTTATTTAATTATTACCATCTTCCATATTCCTCTTAATTAATTAAATAGATTTTATAATTTATTTATATTAATTATCATAAGTTTGAATTTTAAATTCAAATGATATTCCTCTAAATACCTTTTTCACATTTAATTAAATATTCTAAATATTTAATTAAACACTTTCTAATTCTTCACTCTACATTTAATTAAATATTCTAAAATATTTAATTAGAAACTTTCCTCACTCTTCACATAATTAAATATCTAAAATATTTAATTAGAAACTTTCCTCACTCTTCACATAATTAAATATTCTAAAATATTTAATTAGAAACTTTCCTCACTCTTCACATAATTAAATATTCTAAAATATTTAATTAGAAACTTTCCTCACTCTTCACATAATTAAATATTCTAAAATATTTAATTAGAAACTTTCTTCACTTCATATTTAATTAAGTATTTTATATATTTAATTAAACGCTTTTCTATCATCTTCTCACACATAATTAGATATTAAATATTTAATTATGGAAACTTCTAAATTCACCATCACATGTAATTAAATAAATTTATTTATTTAATTATGAGACTTATCTCCTACTCACTTCTCAAATGGCAACTTTCCCTTAGATCTGAAAGAGAAAATTTGTGTAGAAGGAAACATTCCATTTCTCTCTCGACTTTCAAAAATCTCTCACCGTTCATCTCACAAGCTTGATTTAAACCGTTGATCACATCCGCCAATCAGAGTCTTTCGAAAACTCTATAAATACCTCTGTGAATCCAAACATTGGTTACACTTGCATATACTTACATTCACGTGCACACGTTATTTTAATATTATCTAGCATTAATCAGTTTTAGCAATCATCATATTTAGCAATCATCATACTTTAGCTATCATGTTTAGTTTTTTTAATTGCATCTTAGCATAAGCATGCATTTATTTCAAATCTCATTCTCTAGGAGATCATTTTGTTGAGCCTAGCGTATAATCTGAGAGCAAGCTAGATTCAACAAAACACTGGAGATAGAGGACAATAGGACGCTTTCGAAGGAGCTACGAGTTTAAGAGTTTGTTTTTCTTTTAAATTAGTTTCCTTTGATCTAATGTCTTATTGGTGTGTTTAGTTTGTTAAAAATATTTTACACTTAAAATTGATCACACACTTATTTCTTCATATGCAACACTTATATTTTTCCCGGCCTAGAGTGGTAGATGACGGTTGCCTTTCTGCATTAAATTCGACATGTACTGCTAGCTCCTTTACTTGTGCAAAATGAATTTCTTGCCCTTTTGAAAAGACAAGAATTCATAATGACAATTAATAATCATGTCCTATGGTGCAATTTTCTTGGGAAATTGAGTCTGTGATTGAAGGCGTATAATCCTTCGCATGCTTGACAATTAATATCCTAAAAAGAATGATTAAGCCAAATATGCAATGAATACTTGAAAAGATTTGAGTTCTACCTTGGAGACTAAAACATGCTTGCGACATGACACCTCAGCACCTGGTCGTGCAGACTACCACTAGTTTAGCTACTTAATTACTTCTTAACTTCGCACGTAGCAATCCGTACCTAGCAAGCGCAACTGGGTGGGAAATTCGAGCTGGCTCTTGGTGGGATTTTTGAGTTAAGACTCGATTAGCATCATTCTTATGGCACACAGGTACCTCAAATATCCTTGCTATTTCTATAAATAGACACAAAGGAAATAGTAGATTTGCACTTAGTAATTGGAAGAATTAGCACTTAGGTAGTAGGGTAGAATTAGGTGTCGTGAATACTCCAATTAGGCTCAATAGCAACAAGTCTCAGAAAGCTTTCTTAGGTGAAATGTCTAATAGGCACTTGAAGTGAATGACAAAGAACAAGAATTCATTGGCTATAATAGTAATGAAGTGGGTTATGGGTAGAGACTGCATAGAGTACAAAGATAAGTATAGGGTCAATATTGGTGTTTCCTCACATTTTGTTGCCTCTTTGATTGATATTCAGGTCCCTAAGCAAATTATTCTATGCTTGAAAAGGGAGATCTTTCCTAAGCATTACCTCGATGGCCTTGGTGAAGTGGTGATGAACGCAATGTATGGCCTTGGACTCCCCACGATGAGCAACCTCCACCAACACATCAAAGAAGATGCAGTGGTGTCGTGGGTATTATTTCTGAGTGGGTACCACATTCTAACACACAAAGAGCACTGCCGGAGGGTCACTCACACCTTCCACTTCTTGTTGTGATGCTATAATGTGGTGTTGTTCTACGGCATGGAGTGGTATACTGACTTCAGGGACTTGCTATATCCCCCACCACTCGCCATTGTTGTCGTTGATGCTCCTGTTGCTGCTAATGATGATGATTTTATTCCTGATGCTACTGATGATGCTCCCATTGCTGCTTCTTAAGACTTAATTATACTTTTCATATGTTTTTTGTATATATTCCTAAAAAAGGATTTTATCGTATATAAAAATTGCATAGTATATAAATATACTTTAAAAGTATGACCTCAGGGCCATTTTGGAAGTGTAAAACTGAAGCATATGATATTATTGAATGAATATACAACTTTTACTAAATTTATGTCTCTTTTGCTCCTTGCAATTCTGTAATATGGGTTCTCTTTTCTCCGTTTTCTTGAGTACCTTTTCAATTTTTCACATGGGCTCATTTTCAATTTTCCGCATATGGGTTCATTTCCAATTTTTTGCATATTTCTCTACTTCATGGGTTGCTTTGAAAGACCAACCAAACAAAAGAACACAAAGGAAAATTTACAATAATTATATATTTACACAGGAAGAACAATTAATAAAGCTTAATTGAACAATTTGAGATGAATTATGTTAATTGCAATCCCCAATGCATCTTTCTCCATATTTTCTAATTCGAATGTTGTGTTGCTTGCATTGAATTATTCTAAAAGGGCCTTCCCACAGACTATCAAATTTTATGTGCTGGCAAGGCTTCGCGGCCCTCTCATTGAACTTCAACACTAAGTCTCCGCATTTGAGGCCTTGGACTGAGGTTTTCTTGTCGAACCATCTTTTAACCACCTATTGGCAGTTAGACATGGCTGTTAGTGTTGGAAAAACAAGGACTGGCAATTGAGAGGGGGGGTGAATTAGTTGTCACAAAAATCTAAGCTTTGTCTAACTTCACTTATCCTTAATCATAGATTTGATGAATGAACTGTATACGCTTAAAAATGGTCATGCCTATAATCCTGGCAATTAATTAAATATTTATTATTTAATTAGTTTTCTAAAATCTTCTACATATGATTAAATTTAATTAATTTAATTATATTGTTCATTCATCTTATTTCTCTTCCATAATTAAATAAATTTATTTTATTTAATTATTTTCATATGTCCACTTAATTATTTAAATAAATACATTCTATTTATTTAAATTAATTATCACTGTTTGAATTTAAATTAAATCTTTTGATTTAATTAAGTTTAAATATCTCTCTTTCTTCTATTTTTAATTCTTCTTCTAATTAATTAAAGGTTTCATTTAATTAATTTCATAAAAGTGATTTAATTAAATAAATCTTATTTAATTAAAAATCTTATGCTTTCTTTCTATATCACAATTAGGTTTTTGAAATCTTCTCATATTTAATTATGAGATATTCTGCGTTTTTCAATAAAACATGATTAAAGCTCTTTTCTCATCACCAACTTTCTTTTGCTTTTAAAAGCTTAATTAAATATTTTATTTAATTAAGAAAAGTTGAGTGTCCTCCACAAATAAATAATTGATTTTTTTAATTAATTATTTATTAGCTTTTAAATCTTTCTTTTATTCTTTTAAAGAAAGATGATTTCTTATCTTCTCTTCTTTTTCCTCTTTCATAATAAAATAGAAAAATCTGGTTTTAGGTTTCTTCTATTTTCTCATTCAATTTCATCTTTCTTCAGCCATTCGATCTGTCATGAATTATCATAGCCATTGATCATATCATCCAATCAGAAGCTTTTGAAAACTTTATAAATACAACCTCTCACAATTCATTTAGGAGGTTGATTCTTAGGTATCCTCGCTCTGTCAAAATCATTCTGGAATCTTCCATCTTTCATCCACCATTCTTCTTCAAAACCTTTATCACATTGTTATGCTGCAGAATTGTGCAACCAACATTCTTCCAACATTCAACCTTCAAAATCTTGCATTCTTAGTATAGTATGCATTTATTTTTAAATCTCATTCTTCAGTAGCCTACTTCGTTGAGCTTGGCATTCCAGATTTGAGAGCAACTTGAGCAAAGACGAAATGCTGGAGATAGAGGACAATAAGACGACTTCGAAGAAACTGCCATTAGCAGTTTGCTTATTTCTATTTTTCTTTTGGTTTCTTTGATTTAATGTTTTATTGATTGTGTTGTTATTGATTTAAATTGATCATATTTTCACACACATAATTTGGCGCCCACCGTGGGGCCTTGCCCCATTTTTAACATTTATCTGCAGGTTTTCTGACAAGATTTTGCATTCTGGAATTCAACTTTCTGACGACATTTCTCGTTTTAGAGAATCCAATGGTTTTCTGTAGAGCAAACAAGGGTTTATGTAGTGCATACAAGGCTTTTAATGGTGTTTTTTTGCAGGTTTTTACTAACTTTGTTTTGCAGATCTGACAATTTTTGGACCAAACCGTAGGTTTTACAAAGTTCTTCATATCTTCTACACAGCTACGAATTTTTTTACAAGATTTTTAAAGAATTTTTTACATCATCTCAAAAGGCTACAGTAAAAAAATTGAGGGTTTATCATTATTTTTGTGGAAATTATTGCGATTTTAAGTATTTTCATAAAATTGACTTTTTGGACGCAAATCGACGAATTTTTCAAATTTTTTTACCTTTTTGAAAAGCTCATGAAATTCTAATGGGTTTCTATGTTTTACAGATTTAGTTTGGAGGTCAAATACAATGCGAAAAAGTTTGATCTTCATTTTCTATATGGTTTTCATAAATCCGTGATTCTGAGAGAAAAACAGGGAATTTTTCTTACTTCTTTACATTTCTGGAAAGCTCTCAGAAAATTAGTAGGGGTCTCTTCTTTGATTTTTTATTTTTCAGATCAAAAAAATTGTCAAAATACTAAAATATAATTCGGCTATGTCAAAAGTATCTGAAATTGAAATTTTCTGATGAACTTGTCTTTTTCTTTTCTTTTTCTTTTCTTTGGCTGCATTATAATATTGTTTTTTATCTTGAAGGTGATCATAAGGAGCTCTAGTAGTAGCAATATCATTCACATCAAAAATTTGGAAAGCGAAAATAACCAGGTGCACTTGTTTCATTATTCATCTCTTAATCTTGTTTGTCACATCTTTCAATTTGGGACATAAAATAAAATCTTGTTTGATCATATCATTGCAATTGGTTTAAAAAAAAAAAATCTTGTCTTCAATCACATTTCAAAAATTGGGTCTAAAATTTACCATTGTCTTCCATCACATCTTGATTTGGGATCTAAAAAGAACGAGTGCTTCATTGTTTTCTTCTAAACATTTCAATTTCTAAAGGAAAATTAATCACTGTGAGCGTGAATCAAATGGGTGTCTTCCAAAACACCTCACTTGGTTCGCTTTTGTCAAAACCCTTTTTAGGAGGCCTGCTTGGAGCACACACCCCTCCAAGGGACGACCTCAATTAAAGTGTGAATCGAAAGACACACTTGTTTGGAAGTTGAAATCTTGTCACTTTGAGCTAAGCCCCAAAGAACTTTATACCTTTGGGAAGTGAAGGTGAAGGGTGGGTTACCCCTTTCTCCCGGCTTATTGGCATAATTTTTCTTTAAAGATCATCCCTAGTCAACCTTGTGAAAACTCACTTGAGACCTAATTGGCCATACCCCACTTGACTAGTCATCAGGCTTGTTGTTGTGTATTCAAGTGTTTTCTTAATCATAACATCTAATCTTGGAAGACAAAACTTATCATTGTGCTTGGTGTGTGTGTTCATGCATTTACATGTGAAATATTGTGTTTGATAGTGCCCAAGTCAAGTTTCCAATAAACACTTGCCACATCATCCAAATCACCCAATCTTATCATTCCACATCATATCCTAAGCATTGTCATTTCTTTAATCCAATCAACATCATTTTACACCATGGAAACATGGGAAGACATGGCACAAGAGCTTGTCCACATGCTTCATGATGCTAAAACAAGTCAAGCACTTTTATCCCAAAAATTCATTCAAAGCGCCCATAAAATTATCCAAAAACTTCAAGCAAACAATTCACCTCAAATCCAATACCTCGTAATTCAAGCCAAATACCTCATAGCCACATGTCAAATCCAACAACCACAACATCATCCCCTATCCATTCATTATCAACCAATTCCACCTCAACCTAATGTGTCATCCCTTTCCACCTCATACCAATCTAATCAATCCACTTCTTTGAATGACAATTCCACATCAACCTATCAATCCACATCACGAAAAACAACATCATCCAAATTCAATATTCTTGAATTTTTTGGGAAGCCCAAATCTAAGCCATCAAATAAAATTGACCAATCTAATCCATCTACTTCTTTGCATTTCAATGCCACATCAACACATCCATCAATATCACAACAAGAACATAGGAGCCCAAGTCGACCTTTGCAACAAATCAAGAGCCTTTAAGTCTTAATGCAACCATTGACAAGGGGAATACCAATCTAGATCATGCACCCTTACCGTCATCCAATCAAAACCAAAACCCTAAGCCAACACCTTCCACCCCTACACCTCCAAAGGATGTGACCCAAGGGCTACAAGCAAGGAATTAAACATCACCATGTCCTCCAACACATATACTTGAACAAACAAAAGAGTCCTCAAACGTCATGCCAAGTCCTTCAAGTCAACCATGTCATCCACAACCCCTTGAGTCAATTCAAGAGTCTCATGTCATAAGTTCAAGTCACCCTCTTTCATGCTCCTATGTTGTTGACCATCAAGAACATGCCAAGTCTCTCCATGAGAAATCCCCTTCCACTTCCATTCAAGAAACCCAAGAGTTATATCAAGAGTCTACTCTCAAGCATGTGGAAACATCAAGCCCTAGTCCTAATCAAGATCAAATCATTTTCATCCAACCTATCCATAATCTATATCGTTTTTATGATCAAGATGATATCTATAATGACGAAGAGCCTATGCATGAGCAACTTGATCCTATACCCATCCATGAGAAAGATATTCCAAATTCACCTCCACCTAGTCCTATCCATGATCTATCAACATCCACTTCCCTTGATGAGACACATGCCTCCCAAGCCAACATAGAAGATCAAACAAATACCTTGGATCTAAGTGAACACAATGCTAATCAAGATCCTAATGATCCTCCATCACCCACTATCGACCCCATTGAAAGTCCTCCATCCTATCCTAATGGTCTTTCCACCCTCATTCATGAATGTTCCTCCTTAGAACAACAAAAACCATTATCTTCCCTTGCTTCATCTTCTCCATCCAATAAGGAACTCATGTCTAGTGTTCCACCTACACCTAGTCTCATTGTCCATTGCACACTCCAAAACATGAACCACCAAGGTAAAGTTCTAGACCTTCATGAACGAGATGTTTTGGAGCCCATCCATGTCAAAGTCCCTCCACGCTCTTATGGCCATGGGCATATACCCCAAGGACAGCAACCTAAAGATGTTGGTACTTCCTCCATCCATCCTAAGTCCACCACTTTCCATCATAAAGCCTATTGTATCCCTAAAACATATACTGCCATTCCCCCTCCATCATCCTACAAATGTCAAAAGCATGTGACCATACACCTTCCACCTTTGCTTCCAACTCCTAATATCCCTCCATCAAATCTGCCACCATTGCTTCCAACTCCTAATATACCTCCATCTAATCTACCTCCACTTCTCCCAACACCTAATATCCCCATTATCCAATCCCCTTATCCCTCCATCCATAAATACCCTAACATTCCTAATCATGTCCAACAAATGCACACAGTGTATGAACATGAAGCTTCCACCCATTCCACCATATCCATGGGATTCAAAAGCAAGAATTCCAATGCCTCTACCTATAAAGTCAAAAATCCTAAGGGTTCTCATGCCTTAGGACATCAATACAAAAATTCAAATAAAAATATATCCAAAAAAGTATATAAGCCCATACCTCCAAAAGTAAAGGCCAAAACTAAAATGGTTTGGGTACCTAAGAAAAAAGAAATCAAGTTAAATGAGGCATTTACATCACAAAAATCCCAACCATCCACTTCCACCCCACATTCCCAGTCTATTCAAGAGTCTCAAATTCCTAAAACCCACAAGCAAAATAAAAATCATAAAAATACTAAGTCTATGTGGGTACCTAAATCACTTCATCCACCACCTCCTAAGCAAACATCTCCATTGCTTCCTACACCCCATCCACATCAAAAGCTTCAACGTTTATCATAGTGTGTGCAACCATTGGTCATGGTTCCCTTCCATTTCACAACAATCCCACATACCTCCATCCCCCCATCCTTCAACTACTATCCTACATATCTTCCCAACCACCTTCCTATGGTCCATGCTTTTGCATAAACCTTGCATCCATCCTTTTGCACAAGTCCTATTCAATCCACATCATCATCCACTATTCCCCATCCATTCTTACATAAGCCTTTCATAATCTGCCATCTACCTAATCCATCCCTTTCATGTCATCCCTTACCAACATCTATGAGCACTTGACATGGTCCATGCAAGGACATCCATATCTAGTGAGACTACCACCTTTCATGGGTCTAGACACTTGAGTCCCTCCCATCCATATTCCCCTTCTATCCAGAAAATTCAAAAAAATAAAAATAAAAAATAAAAAATAAAAAATAAAGAGAAATCCCTTCATCCAATGGCGAAAACCTGGTAAACAGGCGCCTTGAATAAGTACCATGATGAAAACCTAGCAAATAGGCATCATGTGTAGGTTGATCTTCTATGTCACTTACACTTGGGGGCACAATGTCTTATCTATCCAACCTATCATTTTCATGTCATATCATTTCCATCCTACCTACCATCTTTAGCCATCATACATACCTCTCATAGCGAGTCCATTCATCCACCCTTCTTCTTTTGATCTTGATGAAGATATAGGGGCAAAATGTTGAAACATGCTTTGGATATTTTTTTAATATACCTCATCCTTCCAAACAAGCCTATTATTATCCTATTGCCATAAGCTTTGTCATGAAAATCCTAAGTCTTGTACCTAGAATGGGGCATGTTATTCCTATGCAACATAGTCTTTGGAAATCACATCCTTGCTATCTTATGATGCATACATCCATTCCATTCACTATGACTTATCCTTTCCATCCATCCATATATCATGAGCCTTTTATCCCTTATCCCATCACCCACCCTTTCATCCATCAAACCCCTTTATCTCCTTGCACCTAGCCTTGGTTTTCCCCTTGTCATTGGTATCTAGCACAAAGGCTACTCAAATTTTCATCCTTTGACACCTCCAAAACATTTCAAAAATCCAAAAAAATCAAAACATTTCAAAACTCCAAAAAAATCAAAACATCTCAAAACTACAAAAAAATCAGAAAAAGTCCTGAAGAAATACAAAAAAAAAAAGTCCTGAAAAAAAACAAAAAAAAATCAAATAGCCAACAAAAATCCAAACAATAAAATTATTCCAATTCTTCTATCAAATCATTCAACCATTCCACCAAATCAATCATCTTCCTCAAAACCATTGCAACCAATCCCCTCAATCACAATTATTCCAATCAAATCAATTCTCCAATTCAATCAACCGATTATCTAATCAAATCACTTGAACCTAAATCATTCCAAACACATCAATTCTTCTATTCAATTTATCACATCCTATCATCCAATCAATCATCATATCCTTACAAATAGTTTCTTCAAATCAATCAAATCATCTTCAATCATTCCGAGCAATAATCCAAATGCAAGTCAATCCTTAATCCATATCAATCAAGTCGATCAATCTTGTCAAATTATCCAATCACATCCTTTGGTCTTGATCCTAATCTTGTCGTAAACCAAATCAACCAATCAACCAATCAATTATCATCATCCTTGTGTTGCTCTAGGGATATATCGCTTCCCAACAATGACAACACTATCCACATCTACTTTTTGTTTTTCAATCGCGAGAAGAAAAGTTATCCAATTCAACATCAATCAATCAATCAATGGTTTACAGCTTGACGGGGGCAATTCCTTGTTTGTTTTTGTATCATTTGTGCATGCTTGCTTGTGTGTGTTATCATTTTATCTTGCATTTGTATCCAATCCATATCATTCCAGCTAATATTCATATCTTGTGTGTGTTGGAATATCTTTTTGCATTATCTTTTGCATCTAAGGTCACATAATACCTTTTGTGCATTAGGACTTTAATGCTCTAAGTTTACTTCCTCATACGTCTAGACAAGGTTGTATTACACTGGGGCACGAGACACATCATCACCTTGGTCCTTATACCTTGGTGCATAACGTCTAGTGCTATATCAAACATCATGGTTGCTCACTTTCATTGCAGCATAACGTATCCTTTCATCTCCTTCATCCACATTCTCTTTTGCATCATTCAACTTATCCCTCCTTTATCATTTCATTTCATTTCGAGAGAATACCTGTGTTTGTTCAACCCACCTATCCTCTCGAGGGGCATCATCGACATCAAAAATCGGAAACATATCAGGGGAAATTTTTTTTTTATTTTCTTTGAAGCAATGCGTTTCACACATCACTTCAAAGAGGGGCAAAATGTATACGCTTAAAAATGGTCATGTCTATAATCCTGGCAATTAATTAAATATTTATTATTTAATTAGTTTTCTAAAATCCTCTACATATGATTAAATTTAATTAGTTTAATTATATTGTTCATTCATCTTATTTCTCTTCCATAATTAAATAAATTTATTTTATTTAATTATTTTCATATGTCCACTTAATTATTTAAATAAATACATTCTATTTATTTAAATTAATTATCACTGTTTGAATTTAAATTAAATCTTTTGATTTAATTAAGTTTAAATATCTCTCTTTCTTCTATTTTTAATTCTTCTTCTAATTAATTAAAGGTTTCATTTAATTAATTTCATAAAAGTGATTTAATTAAATAAATCTTATTTAATTAAAAATCTTATGCTTTCTTTCTATATCACAATTAGGTTTTTGAAATCTTCTCATATCATAATTAAATATTTTATTTAATTATGAGATATTCTGCTTTTTTCAATAAAACATGATTAAAGCTCTTTTCTCATCACCAACTTTCTTTTGCTTTTAAAAGCTTAATTAAATATTTTATTTAATTAAGAAAAGTTGAGTGTCCTCCACAAATAAATAATTGATTTTTTTAATTAATTATTTATTAGCTTTAAATCTTTCTTTTATTCTTTTAAAGAAAGATGATTTCTTATCTTCTCTTCTTTTTCCTCTTTCATAATAAAATAGAAAAATCTGGTTTTAGGTTTCTTCTATTTTCTCCTTCAATTTCATCTTTCTTCAGCCATTCGATCTGTCATGAATTATCATAGCCATTGATCATATCATCCAATCAGAAGCTTTTGAAAACTTTATAAATACAACCTCTCACAATTCATTTAGGAGGTTGATTCTTAGGTATCCTCACTCTGTCAAAATCATTTTGGAATCTTCCATCTTTCATCCACCATTCTTCTTCAAAACCTTTATCACATTGTTATGCTGCAGAATTGAGCAACCAACATTCTCCCAACATTCAACCTTCAAAATCTTGCATTCTTAGTATAGTATGCATTTATTTTTAAATCTCGTTCTTCAGTAGCCTACTTCGTTGAGCTTGGCATTCCAGATTTGAGAGCAACTTGAGCAAAGACGAAACACTGGAGATAGAAGACAATAAGACGACTTCGAAGAAACTGCCATTAACAGTTTGCTTATTTCTGTTTTTCTTTTGGTTTATTTGATTTAATGTTTTATTGATTGTGTTGTTATTGATTTAAATTGATCATATTTTCATACACACATGAACAATTAACCATAAGCAATTAACACATCGAAGAGAAAAATAACACCAAGTTTTTTTACGTGGAAACCCTATTAGGGGAAAAACCATGGTGGATGTTAGTCCACAAGATTATACTATGCTAAAATTATAATGAAAACAATAAGGGGAATGCACATGCATTCAGGCACATTGCCTAGAGCTCACTGCTCAATTACAAAAGAGGACTCATTGTCCAACAATAGGGTTTGGATTAAAAATCTAAAGGGTATGAACTGAGAAAATATCTTCTTCACAAGCCTGATTATAGTTCCAATTTAGCTCAACACTTCTTCACACTTCACACAATTTTCTTCACACTATGCTCAGTAAAGATATTCACATATATGCACATAGGAGAACATGAAGCACACTTTCCACCGATCACACAATCGCTCTTATATATCCGCTATAGGAGATTCCATCACAACTTAGTCAGCCAAGAAAATAAAATATAATTGCAATGTCGGCCTAGATTTACAATTAAAATTTTAATGCGTATCCACAAAGGTCAGCCACAACATAGTAGAGACCCAAATTAATATCTCCAACACAAAAATACTTAAATTAATTTCACCTCAAAGATCCACAACATGGTACCACCAACATGTCAGCCAAAAACATGAAAAACTGAACATGCACACAAAGATCTTCAACCATGAGCTCACCAATTAATGTGGATGTACTACAAAGATAGAGAATGAAGTAGAGACATATGAGAACACCAAGAAACAATAGAGAAGCATCCAAAACAACTGAGATAACCAAAATCACACAATATTTATTTAGGAACACTGTCAGAGACCACAGAAACACTGTTAGACCACAACATACTCAAAAATTCACTCCAACCTCTGAAACTTCTGGTAGATGATCTAGACATACTCAACAATAAACCATTTAATCCACATCAACTAATCTTTTATGTATAGAAGAAAATGCCTTCATGACCTACATAGTTCCATTAGGAACCTGGAACACTTTTTCTTATAATTTTCTCAATATCCTCAACATATACAACAAAAGATACACCAAATGCTAATAGTGTTGACATCAATGACAACCACATATTAGCAACACATCCACAACATCCAACAATCTCCCCCTTTGGCATTGATGGCAACACACGATGTGAGAAATACCATCAACCCAACATGCTAACTTCTTTTGCACTTCAATTATGAAAAGATTTGTCATGTTGCTCTTCTCCCCCTAAGATATTTTTCACATTACTCTTCTCCCCCTTTGAAATCAATGGCAAAGGTAACCATGACCTTTCCATATGCTCTGAACCACATATCTGCACATCTGACTACTCCCCCTGAGTAGCAGCCTCAGAAACATTAATTTAGATCATAATATAGCAATGAGGCTCACAGATTGATGCAAGAAAATGCATCATTTAGTTCTTATCAGGAGGGGTAATTACCCCTAGCATTCCTCTTAGATACTCAAAAGTATCTTTTGGCAATGGCGTAGTAAATATATCTGCAATCTATTCTTTGGTAGGCACATACTCCAGTCTGACTTCTTTTTCATTTACTTTTTCCCTTAGAAAGTGAAACTTGATTGATATGTGTTTTGTCTTTGAGTGCAGTACCAGATTCCTTGATATATTTATTGCACTTCAATTGTCATAGTATATGGAAATAGGCTCTTCATACATTTCCCTGATATCTTTCATCATTTGTTTCATCCATATCACTTGGGTACAGTTATTTGTTGCAACAATATATTCTACTTCAGCAGTGGATAGAGAAATGGAATTCTATTTTTTGCTTAATCAGGACACCAACTTCTTCCCTAAGAAGAAAGCACCACCACTAGTACTTTTCATGTCATCTACATCACCAACCCAATCTGCATCAGTGTATGCACACAAAGTGAGATCATCACCCTTTGGATACCCAAGTCCAAAGTCAATTGTTCTTTTCAGATATCTAAAGATTCTTTTGACAAAAGTCACATGTGATTCTTTTGGATCAGCTTGAAATCTGGCGACCATACACACAACATTCATAATACCCAGTCTAGTCTGAGTCAAGTAGAGCAATCCATCGATCATTGACCTATATCCGGTTTGATTTTCCTTGGGAGAGTCATCATTCTTAGTCAACTTACATCCAGTTACCATGGGAGTACCAACAGGTTTAGAGTCTTCCATTCCAAACTTCTTCAACAGTTCTCTCACATATTTGGACTGAGATATGAAAATCCCTTGGTCCAACTGTGTAATTTGCAATCCCAGAAAGAACTTAATTTCACCAATCATGCTCATCTCAAATTCAGTTTTCATCTCATTAGCAAACTTCATGCATAGATTATCATCTCCACCAAAAATGATGTCATCAACAAAGACTTCTATGATTAACTCCTTATCATGATTTTATTTGAAGTATAATTTACTATCAATAGTACATTTAGTGAATCCAAGCTTCAGTAGATATTTTTCCAATCTAGCGTACCAGGCTCTAGGGGCTTGTTTGAGTCCATATAGAGCTTTCTTCAATTTAAAAACCATATCTTCCTTATCTGTTAGCTGAAATCCATCTGGCTGTTCAATGTACACTTCTTCTTCTAGTTCCCCATGCAGAAATGCATACTTTATAGATCTTATAAGCAACATAAGCAAGAAATAATCTTACTATAATTCTAGCAACAGGGGAAAAGGTTTTTTCGAAATCAATACCTTCCATTTGAGAGTACCCTTTACATACCAGTCTTTCCTTATTCTGGACCACTTCACCTTCCTCATTCAACATGTTTCTAAATGACCACTTAGTACCAATCACATTCTTCTCTTTGGGCCTAGGAACTAGTGTCCATGTGTTATTATTTTCAATCTATGTCAATTCTTCTTTCATGGCTTCCCACCAGTGTTCATCTTGATAGGCTTCAGTGACACTCTTAGGTTCAATCTTGGAAATTAGACAATATTCTTTTTCAATTTTTCTTTTAGTTTGCACTCCTTTGCTCTTATCTCCTATAATTTGACTTTCAAAGTGATTCAGTTTTACATACCTTGGAGTCTTGGGACTTTCTCGGACTTCTGTGTCTTCTAAAATTTCTTCTACACTAGCACTTGTCTATGCTTCCTGACTGACTTGATTTTCTGGAACAACTTGTGGTTGCTTCACTAGAACATATGGAATAATCTGAAGTATATTTGGTGTTGGAGTGTTCTTCCCTTGATTTGTGTTATCTTCATCTGAATCGTAGCTGCATCGTCTAGATGGTTTGATAGAGTCCTCATAACTCTGACATTTTCACTCTCAACAATCTTTCTCAGTCTTATGTTATAACATTGGTATGCCTTGCTCTTTGTGGAGTAACCTAGGAAGATCCCTTCATTGCTTCTACCATCAAACTTGCCTATATCATCATCTCTCTTGATATAACATTTGCTTCCAAAGATCTTGAAATACTTAATAGTAGGATTGCAACTAAACCATAATTCATAGGGGGTCTTACCATAATTACCATTCACATTTACCTGATTCAAAGTATATACAACAGTGATTACCACTTCACTCTAGTGCATATATGAGACACATTTCCTTCCATCATCATTGTTTTGGCAACATCCAAAATTGTTCTATTCTTTCTTTCTGCAACTTCATTCTGTTGAGGGGTTCGAGGAGCAGATAACTGTCTTTTAATTCCATGTTCTTCACAATAAGAATTGAACTCTTTTGAAATGAATTCTCCACCTTTGTCAGATCTCAGGCATTTTATTTTCAAACTTTTTTCATTTTCTGCCATGGCCTTGAAACTTTTGAACTTGTCCAATGCTTCACACTTTTCTCTTAAAAAAGGAAACCCAAATCATTCTAGAGTAATCATCCATGACCAACATAAAATACCTTTCTCCATGAATACTTGTAACTCTAGAGGGACCACAAAGATCAGTATGTAGCAGTTCCAACACTTTATTTGAATGAAATTGTTTGCTTCAGAAAGAGACTCTAGTTTTTTTACCCATCTGACATTCTTGGCAGATTACATTAGCAGGCTTCACTAACCTAGGCAGATCTCTTACTACTTGAGTAAAACTTATCTTGATAATGTTGTCAAAGTTTACATGACACAACCTCCTATAGCACAACCAAATTTCATCTATTTGAGCAATTAAGCAACTTCCACTAGCAATATTCAAGTGAAAAATATTACCTTTAGTTTGCACACCAGTAGTGATCATGTTTTTAGAACTCCCACGAATCTTGCATTTTCCATCCTTGAATTGCAGATCATATCCCTTGTGTACCATCTATCCAAAACTTAAAAAGTTATGTTTTAGGCCTTCAACATAGTGAACATCATCAGTTTTTTCCTTACCACCAAGGCTAATAAAACCTCTTCCACGAATCACATAGGCATTGTTATCTTCAAATATTACAACCCCGACGTCATACTTCTCTAGACTCACAAACTTGCTTTTATCGTTGGTCATATGATGTGAGAATCCACTATCAATGACCCACTCATCTTTCTCCTCAAATCAAGCTGCAAGAGCTTTCTTATCTTCATTAGATTCAGTAGGAATAGGTTTATTTTCAATGGTAGCAATGAAAGCCCATTCATCTTCATTTCCATTATCTTTATTAGACTCATCATCAGTTAATGCTTCTTTAGAAAAGTAGCATTTCTTTTGGAATCTAGGTTTTCTAGGCTTAGACATAGGAACTCTTTCAGGACATCTTGATGCAAAATGACCTATCTTACTGCATGAAAAACATATAATAGGCAATACATCTTCATACTTACCTTTTCCTCTTCCTTCTTGCTTGGCAATCAGTGCTTCCAGTTCTTGTACTTCTCTTTCTTGGTCTTCGAGTTGTTTCAGTTCTTCATCAAATTTAGATATCTTTCTAGAGCTCTCTCCTGGACTGTATCTTTGCTTGTAACTTCTAGATACAGTAGCTTTGAATGCAGATTCATTTTTTGGTGTAGATTCACCAAATTCACTTATTTCAAAAGCCGCAAGATTCCCTATCAATGTATCTCTTGTCATCTTGTTTACAGACATAAATTCCTCAATAGAATGAACCTTCATTTTGTAAGGAGGCAAGGATCTAAGTATCTTAGCCACAATTTCATCCTCACTCACTGAACCACTGGCACATTTAATACCTAGCACTATTTCATTTACTCTCTACATAAAAGAATTAATATTTTCATCTTCACCCATCTTCAGATTCTCATACTTACCTTTTAAGCTTTGTAACTTAGCCATCTTCACTTGTGTATCTCCTTCATACAATGTTTCCAGCTTCGTCCAGATCTCATGAGTTGTCTATAGACCTATCACATTAGCCATCTCTAAATCTGTTAGGGCGCTCACCAATGCTTCCATAGCTTTGGTATTACTCTCAGCGTCTTTGATTTCATTAGCAGAGGAGGGACCATTCTGAGGAACATTATATTGATCTGTTGTAATCTTCTAGTAAGCATCACCAATGCACTGTAGATGAAACTGCATCCTGACTTTCCACAGTGAGTAGTTGGTGCCATCAAATCTAGGACTGTCCTTTTTGAATGTTGCCATCCCAGATCACCTCAAGTTGTTAGACTTCTTCAGAGGAACAAGCTATGATACCAATTTTTATCAAAACAAGGACTGACAATAGAGAGGGGGGGTGAATCAGATGTCACAAAAATTTAAGCTTTGTCTAACTTAACTTATCCTTAATCACAAATTTGATGAATGAACAATTAACCATATAGAATTAACACATCAGAGAGATAAATAACACCAAGATTTTTTTATGTGGAAACCCTGTTAGGGGAAAAACCACGGTGGATGTTAGTCCACAAGATTATACTTTGCTAAAAGTATAACAAAAACAATAAGGGGAATGCACATGCATTCAGGCACACTGCCTAGAGCTCATTGCTCAATTACAAAAGAGGACTCACTGTCCAACAATAGGGTTTGAATTAAAAATCTAGAGGGTATGAACTGAGAAAATAGCTTCTTCACAAGCCTGATTACAATTCCAACTTAGCTCAAAACTTCTTCACACTTTGCACAATATTCTTCACACTCTGCTCAGTAAATATATTCGCATATACGCACATAGGAGCACACGAAGAACACTTTCCACCGATCACACAATCGCTCTTATATATCCACTATAGGAGATTCCATCACAACGTAGTTGGCCAAGAAAATAAAATATAATTGCAATGTCGGCCCAAATTTATAATTAAATTTTTAATGCATATCCAAAAAGGTTGGCCACAACATAGTGGAGCTCCAAATTAATATATCCAACACAAAAATACTTAAATTAATTTCACCTCGAAGATCCACAACATGCTACCACCAACATGTCGGTTGGAAACATGAAAAACTGAACATGCACACAAATATCTTCAACCACGAGCTCACCGATTAATGTGGATGTACCACAAAGATAGAGAATGAACTAGAGACATCTAAGAACACTAAGAAACAATAGAGAAGCATCCACAACAACTGAGATAACAAAAATTACACAATCTTTATTTAGGAAAGCTAACAGAGACCACAAAAACACTGTCAGACCACAACATACTAAAAAATTCATGCAGACCTTTGAAACTTCCAATAGATGATCTATACATGCTCAACAATAAAACCTTTAATCCACATCAGCTAATCTTTTACGTACAGAACAAAATTCCTTCATGACCTGCACAATTCCACTAGGAACCTGGAACACTTTTTCTTATAATTTTATCAATATCCTTGACATATACAACAATAGATACACCAAATGCTAATAGTGTTGACATCAATGACAACCACATATCAGCAACACATCCATAGCATCCAACAATATCCCAACAGTTAGGGCCTTCTCTCTTTTTTCCCGTACTTCCAACAACTCATCCAATCGAACCTCCATGGCTCTATTTCGTTCCAACTCAAGAGATTTGAGAATATGTAGTGCATGAATCTCCATGGAGATGGGCAATAGCGCGTCCTTCCTATACACCAATTTGTATGGCGAAGTCTTGAGAACTTGTTTAGGGCTTATGCGGTCTACCTAGAGAATTGCTCAGAGGTTCTTGTGCCACTCCTTCTGATGTTCTGACCTGATTCTTTTAATGAGTTAGACTAAATTTTTATTAGTCGACTCGGTCAGGCCATTCTCCTACGGGTAGTAATTGGATGATGTTTTTAAGAAAATTCCATGCACGAGTGCAAATTGACATAGCCTAGAACCCAAGAAAGCCTTAGCATTGCCATAGATGATGGTCTTTGGCAGGTCGAATCCCATTACCAGTTCCTCAAGGAAGTTCACAATCTTTTCCTCCATCACATTCTTCTGGGGCATGGCCTCGGTCCATCTGGTAAAATAGTCCATAGTCGTAAGGATTCATTTGTTTCTGACGCTGGAGGTGGGATTAATCATCCAGAAAAAATCAAGGCCCCATTAAGCAGAAGGTTCCTCGGTCACTGTCGGGTTGAGAGGCATTGCAAAGTTTTTCCTCCTTGGTGCAAAGAATTGACATTCCTTGCAGGCTTTAACCAAAGAGTGCAAGTCATTGAATAGCGTAGGCTACAAATATCCAACACACATAATTTTGATAACGGTGGTCTTTGCAAAGAAATGTCCTCCCATAGGACTCCTGTGGAAAGTGCCAAGAATTTTCCTCGCTTGTTCTGTGGTGACACACCATAGTAGAATTCCATTGAAGTTCCTTTTGAAGAGGACCCCTTCAATAAGTGCATATCTGTTGTTCTACAATCTATAGAATCTTCTCTTCTGAGAAGGAAGGCCCAATGAATATTTCCCAGTATGCATGAATCTTATTCTATCTACTAGCTAGTAGCCTTTAGACTTAGGTTCATTTGTTAGAACAAGTTTAGGTTTCTTTTCTTTAGCTGCCATCTCTTCTTCATGTGCCAAATACTTGCACATTCCTCTTCCTTGGATGGTCTTTGTGGGCTTGACCTCAATATCATATTTGGGGATCTTAGTGATCCAATTGGTCCTCTTTTCAGTGATTTCTCCTTCCATGATATACTCCTGCACACTGGAATGTGCGACACATACAATCACCTTATTACAAGATATGAGGTGTCAGAAATTCTCGAGCCCCTTAACAATGGTGAATGCTTTCCTTTTGACGAAGTTGTAGTTCATCTCATAATATTTTAAGGTCCAAGAGTGAAATGCTATCGGATGTTCTCCCTTTCCTTCATCATCTTTTGAGTTAGCACAGTAGTGATGTTGGATTTGCTACTGAATGTTGGCAACACAAGGGCAGACAACTAAGAGGGGGGGTGAATCAATTGTCACATAAATTATACCTTTTTAACTTATTCTCAGATTTGATAAATAAACATGAAAGCATGAACCATCACCACATCAAAAACACACATAACACCAAAAAAATTTATGTGGAAACCATGTTAGGAGAAAAACCACGGTGCAGGTTAACCCACAAGATTATACTCTGTTAAAAGTATAAAAGAATTATAAATGGGGAATGCACATGCATTCAGGCACACTGCCTAGAGCTCACTACCCAAAGGAAGACTCATTGTCTTACACTCACATTCAGATTACATCCAGAAGATTTTGAACTGAGAAAATAGCATTTTCTAATGCCTGATTATAATTTCGGTTAAGCACATAAACATTTTCTTTTGCTCACTCTTTTTCACACTTTACTTCTGCCTTCGAAAGATTAGAACATTATTTGCACATAACACTTGCACACCATGCCTTCAAATGGTATAAACAATCGATCATATATATCCTCAACTAAGGATAACATCAACTACATGTCAGCCCAACAAAATATAGAATGTGTACAAAATGTTGGCCCAATCCATAAGCAATTATTAATGCGAATAAAGAAAATGTCAGCCAAAACATTGTGAAGACCCAAAACAACATCCTCGAACATGAAACACCTTAAAAAATTATGCCTCGAAGATCTGCAACACACTACAATCAACTTGTCGGTCGTGATCATAAAAAACATGAGCACACAAAAGAAACTCACCAATCACGAGCACAACAATCAATGTGGACCAACAACACAGATAGAGCATGATCTAGAAACATCCACAAGCATCATGAATCACTACAAAAGCATCTGCAACAACTCAAATTACTAGAATCACATTATCTTCTTTCAAGAACACCAACTGAAGCAACAAAACAACTGTTAGAACAAAAATACTCATAACTCAATCAAATCTTCATGCAAACCTCTGAAACTTCATGTGGATAAATTAGATATACTTGTCAACAAACCCTTTAATCCACAACCTCTTATCATCAATATACTGAGCTAGCCACCATACTGAACTTCACTACATCATTGACAACTTGCAACTTATTTTATTACAATTTTCTCAATATCCTCGACATATACAACCTTAAAGACATTAATTCCAATAGTGTTGACATCAATGACAACCACATATCAGCAATATCCAACAATCTCCCCCTTTGGAATTTATGGCAACACATGATGTGAAAAACATGATCAACGTAACTTTCTCTTAGCACTTTCTCCCCCTTAGATTTTGACTCTTTTCTCCTTAACTCTTTCACATTTTTTCACATGAATCTTCTCCCCCTTTCACATCAATGAAAAAGATACACATTATCTTTTTCCACACAACCTCTAAACCACATTTTGAAACATCTGACTACTCCCCCTGAGTAGCAACCACCACAACATCAATCTAAATCACAAGATATGACTATGAAATGCACGGATTGATGCAAGTCAATGCATCTTAATTCTAATTAGGAGGGGTAATCGACCCTAGCTTCCCTCTGAGATACTCAAAATTATCCTTAGGCAAGGGCTTGGTAAAGATATCTGCAATCTATTCCTTAGTGGGCACATACTCCAATCCGACTTCCTTTTCACTAACCTTCTCTCTCAAAAAGTGAAACTTGATAGACATATGCTTGGTTTTTTAATGCAACACCAGATTCTTAGAAACATTAATTGCACTTGAATTATCATAGAATATAGCAATAGGTTCATTTTACACAACTTTGATATCTTTCAACATCTGCTTCATCCAAAATACTTGAGTACAATTGTTAGCAACAAAAATGTATTTTGCCTCTATAGTAGATAAAGAAATGGCATTTTGCTTCTTAACCATGAAATCAACTTCTTTTCCAAGAAAAATGCACCACCACTAGTACTCTTTATGTCATTCACATCTCCTGCCCAATCAACATTAGTAAAAACACTCAAAGTAAGGTCATATTCTCTAGGATACCATAGGCCAAAATCAACTGTCCCCTTCAAGAACCTGAAAATCCTCTTCACAGCTATCACATGAGATTCCTTAGGATCAACTTGAAATCTTGCAACAATGCATATGACATTCATGATATCAAGTCTAGTTTAAGTCAAATAGAGCAATCAACCAATCATGGATTTGAATCTAGTCTATTTTTTTTAGGAGAATCATCATCTTGTGTTAACTTACATCCGGTCACCATAGGTGTACCAACTGGCTTTGAATCTTCCGTACTAGACTTCTTTAGCAACTCTTTCACATACTTGGACTAAGATATAAAGATCCCTCTATCTAGCTAAGTAATTTGCAATCCCAAAAAGAATTTCATTTCTCCAATCATAGACATCTCAAACTCACTCTACATCTCATCAACAAACTTCATGCACAAACTATCATCTCCTCCAAAAATGATTCATCAACAAAGACTTCAATAATCAAATCTTTATCATGATCAATCTTGAAATAAAATTACTATCAAAGTACCTTTATTAAATCAAATCTTCAACAAATACTTGTCCAATCTAGCATACCATGCTCTTGGGGCTTGCTTAAGTCCATACAATGCTTTCTTTAACTGACAAACCATATCTCCCTGATCAGTCAATTGAAATCCATCAGGTTGCTCAATATACACTTCTTCCAGTTCACCATTTAGAAATGCTGACTTGACATCCATCTAATAAACCTTCAAGTTTTTGTAAGCATCATAAGCAAGAAATAGTCTCACAAATTCAATCCTAGCAACAGGATAAATTTTTTCTTCAAAGTCAATTCCTTCCATCTGAGAATATCCTTTACACACAAGTCTTTCTTTGTTTCTAACAACTTCACCTTGCTCATTCAGTTTGTTTTGAAAGACCCATTTAGTTCCAATTATAGTTTTTTCCTTAGGTCTAGGAACAAGAAACCATGTATCATTCTTCTCAATTTGTAGTAGTTCTTCTTTCATTGCTTCCACCTAATGTTCATCTTTACATGCTTCATTGACACTATTAGGCTTAGTCTTTAAGATCAAATAATATTCTTCTGTAATTCTTCTCCTAGTTTTAACAACTTTGTTCTTATCACCTATAATCTGATCTTCTGAATGATTTAGTCTTACATACCTTGGAGTCTTTGGGTGTTCTTGAACTTTAGGCTCTTGTGATCTCACTTCTGCACTTTCACTAGTTCCTTCCTCTTGATTTTCTTGATTCATGAGAATGATCTGAACTTGATTTGGAGTTTGAACTTTCTTTCCTTTATCTAAACTATCATTTTGATCGTTTGAATCATATCCATAGGTTATGGATGGTTTAATTGTGTCTTCATCAACCTTGACATTATCACTTTTAATTACTTTCCTCAATCTCTTATTGTAGCACCAATAGGCTTTACTTTTAGTAGAATAACCAAGAAAGATTCCTTCATCACTTCTAGCATCAAAATATCCTATATATTCATCTCTTTTGATATATCATTTACTCCCAAAGATTTTGAAGTATCTAACAGTAGGATTATTTACAAACCATAGCTCATAAGGAGTCTTACCAGTATCACCTTTGACATGTACCCGGTTGAGAGTGTAAACGGCAGTACTCACAACTTCTCTCTAGTAGATATAAGAAACATTTCCTTCTAGCATCATAATCCTAGCAACTTCTTGAATTGTCTTGTTCTTCCTTTCCACAATTCCATTTTGCTGAGGGGTCTACGGGGCAGATAATTGTCTCTTTATCCCATGTTCTTCACAAAAAAAATTAAATTTAGCGGAATTGAATTCACCACCTCTATCTGATCTCAAACATTTAATCTTCAGACTTGTCTCTATCTCAACTATAGCCTTAAAAATATTGAATTTCTCTAGGGATTCATATTTTTCTCTTAAGAAAGTAACCCATATCAATCTAGAATAATCATCAATAAGTAACATGAAATACCTGTCTCCTTGTAAACTTCTCACTCTAGAAGGACCACACAAGTTAGTATGCAATAAATCCAACACTTCATTTGAACAATGATGGTTGCTCTAGAATGAAACTCTAGTTTTCTTCCCTAACTAACATTCCTTGCATATAGTATTAGTAGGTTTTAGCAACTTAGGAAGATCTCTCATTTCCTGAGTAGAACTCATCTTGATAATATTATCAAAGTTTGCATGACACATTCTCCTATGCCACAACCAACTTTCATCAACTTGAGCAATTAGAAAACTTTTACCAGTAGCACTTAGGTGAAAGATACTACCTTTTGTTTTTGTACCATATGCAATCACATTTCCTAAACTCCCTAATATTCTACACTTTCCATTCTTGAATTGAATATTGTATCCCTTGTCAACCATTTGTCCAACACTTAAGAGATTATGCTTCAAACCTTCCACATATAAAACATCATTAGTATTATGCTTACCATTAAGAGAAATGAATCCTCTGCCATGGATTACACCAACTTTGTCATCACCAAATCTTACAACACCACCATCATACTTTTCCAAGCTCACAAATTAACTTTTATCACCTGTCATGTGATGAGAGAATCCACTGTCAATTACCCATTCATATTTTTCTTCAACTCTGGTAGCTAGAGATTTCTCCACATTTGTGCAACTAGTAGATTCAGTAGGTATTGGATCATTTTCCTTGATAGAAATAAATACCCATTCATCCTCACTTAAATTCCCTTTATTAGATTCATCATATGTCATACCTTCATCAGTAGCATAATAACACTTTCTTTGGAATCTAGGCTTGTTAGGTCTTGGCTTAGTGATGCAAGAGCATCCAATGGTGTAAGGGCAATCCTACATCACCAAACAAAAAAATTGCAATTCCTTGTTTGTAGTTTCTTAGATTTTTTTGTAGTTTTGGATACCCTTTTTGTCATAATGTAATTCCCAACTTTCAGTATTGCTTTTCTGCTTTTTTTGGTCAACTGCTATTTTTAGCAGGTATTGGAATTTGAAGGTATTTGGGGACAAAATTTATATGGGAGGATTCAAAACGGAAAAATAAGAACATTGACGAAAGAATCAGGCTGAAAGAATTCTTGGTTTGAAAGATATTACAATTTTAGTCTCTCATAATTGCACCTAAAAACCTTCCAGATCATATTTGAGGCATTAAACGGTTCAAAAAATGGAGTCTCAGATCAAAAGTTATGGCTCCCAGAAGTTAGTGCACTTTCAAAAATGTGCTAATTTTTGAATAAGGTTTTAAAATTTGAATTTCAAATTGTAATTTTTGGTGCCAAACCACTAAAATTCATAATTCAAATGTTGTTTGGCTCCAAAATGGAAAAAGCAGCTATTTATGGGGGAGGTTTTCTAATTTTTGGTAGCTTTTTGGGGAAAAGATCGGATACTGCAAAAAGGGGAATTTATGTAGTTTTTGTAACTTGCATGTATTGCAAAACTCGAGGATTTGAGATCCTCTACATGTAAGCTTTTCATATTCTGAATAATAATAATATTCTCTGGTTTTGTGTGTGATTTTCCGTGTCTTGGGTTAGCACCCTCATCACTTAGGAACTCTTTTTAGACACCTTGAGGAAAAATGAGCTATCTTATTGCAAGAAAAACATTTAATAGGAAATTTACCTTTATACTTACCTTCTCCTTTGGCTTCCCTCTTGAAAATAAGTGCTTCAAGCTCATCTAGTTTTCTCTCTTCTTCAATCTCTCTCATTTCCTGCTCATACTTGGACATCTTTCTAGAACTTTCTCCCAGATCATATCTCTGCTTATCTTTTCTAGAGATAGTAGCTTTGAATGTAGATTCTGTCTTAGGAAGAGATTCACCAAACTCACTTAACTCAAAAGTAGTAAGCTTACCAATCAACATGTCTCTAGTTGCATTTGTCATAGTCTGATCTCCTCAATAGTAGTAGCTTTGTGTTTGTATGTAGCAAGCAAGGATCTGAGCACTTTAGCAACAATCTCTAATTCTTCTAATGTTCCACTAGCACATCTGATACTACACACAAGTTCATTCACTCTTTGCATAAAAGAAGTGATGTTCTCATCTTCACCCATTCTCAACATTTCATATTTCCCTTTCAGGCTTTGTAGCTTAGCAATCTTCACATGGGTATCACCTTCATACAAAGTTTCCAACTTTTTCTAGATCTCATAAGCAATCTTCAACTCCATTACATTTTCATCTGGGAATCAATTAGAGCACTCAACAATGCTTCCTTAGCCCTGATATTGTACTCGGCTTCCTTAATCTCACTTGCAGTAGAAGGACCATTTTGTGGGATGATATACCTATTCTTTGTAATTGTCTAGTAAGGTTCACCAATGCATCTCAATAACACTCTATTTGAGTCTTCCACAAAGAATAATTAGTTCCATCAAATCTCAGGACTATCCTTCTTATATGTCACCATCCTAGATCACTTCAAGCTATTAAACTTCTTCTAAGGAACCTTCTCTGATACCAATTGTTGGCAACACAAGGGCAGAAAACTGAGAGGGGGGGTGAATCAGTTGTCACAAAAATTATACTTTTTAAAATTATTCTCAGATTTGATAAATAAACATGAAAGCATGAACCATCACCACATAAAAAACACACATAACACCAAGATTTTTTACGTGGAAACCTTGCTAGGGGAAAAACCATGGTGGAGGTTAATCCACAAGATTATACTCTGTTAAAAGTATAAAAGAATTATAAATGGGGAATGCACATGCATTTAGGCACACTACCTAGAGCTCACTGCTCAAATACAAAAAGGCTTACTTCCCAAAGGAAGACTCACTATCTTATAGTCACATTTGGATTACATCCAAAAGATTTTGAACTGAGAAAATAACATCTTCTAATGCTTGATTATAGTTTTGGTTAAGCACATAAACACTTTCTTCTGCTCACTCTTTTTCACACTTTACTTCTGCCTTCGAAAGATTAGAACATTATTCACACATAGCACTTGCACACCACACCTTCAAATGGTATAAAAAATTAATCATATATATTCGTAACTAAGGATAGCATCAACTACATGTCAGCCCAACAAAATATAAAATGTGTACAAATTGTCGGCCCAATCCATAAGTAGTTATCAATGTGAATCAAGACACCAAAACATAGTGAGGACCCAAAACAACATCCTCAAACATGAAACACCTTAAACAATTATGCCTCGAAGATCCGCAACATGCTACAATCACCCTGTCGGCCGTGATCATGAAAAACATGAACACACAAAAGAAAATCACCAATCACAAGCACAACGATCAATGTATACCAACAACACAGATAGAGCATGATCTAGAGACATCCACAAGCATCATGAATCACTACAGAAGCATCCACAACAACTCAAATTACTAGAATCACATTATCTTCTTTCAGGAACACCAACTGAAGCAACAAAACAACTGTTAGAAAAAAAATACTCATAACTCAATCAATCTTCATGTGAACCTCTGAAACTTCATATGGATAAATTAGATATACTTATCAACAAACCCTTTAATCCACAACCTTTTATCATCAATATACTGAGCTAGCCACCATATTGAACTTCACTGCATCACTGACAACCTGCAACTTATTTTATTACAATTTTCTCAATATCCTCAACATATAGAACCTTAAAGACATTAATTCCAATAGTTTTGACATCAATGACAACCACATATCAACAATATCCAACACTGAATACATACATTATAAATTCCTTTGATAGGTCTGGATTGACCAACACAAGAGTTGAAGAGATAGCATCCTTAACCTTATCAAAGGCTTCTCTAGGTTCCTTTGTCCATTTGAAAAACTAATCCTTTTTGAGCATTAGGGTGATACGTCTAATTATTCTTGCAAAGTAAAAAATGATTTTTCTCACAAAATTTACCTTTCCCAGAAAGGATTGAACTCCCTTCTTATTGAATGGAAGGGGAAGCTCTCTGATTTCCTTCACCTACTCTAGATCGATTGCAATTCCATCTTTGGACACTACACGTCCCAATAGTTTTCCCTACGACACTCTGAAAACACATTTTTTTTGGGTTTAGGGATATCCCAAACTCCTCACATTTTTTAAAAACCATTTCAAGGTGATCAAAATGATCATCCTTATGCTTGGAGAATACTATAAGATCATCTAGGTAGATCAAGATGATTTTATTGATCAACTCCCTACAAGAAATATCCATTGCCCGCTAGAAGGTGGCTCCTGCATTTGAGAGGCCAAAAGGAAACTTTACATATGGAAACATTCCCCACTTGGTAGTGAACTTTGTTTAGTGTCGGTCCTCTTCTTTGACTCGGATCTGGTTATAACTGGAGAAACCAGCTAACAAAGAAAACATTTTTGATCCTGTCACTGTTTGCAAGATAGACTCCATGAAAGGTAAGGGTTAGTGGTCCTTCAGGGATGCTCTATTCAGATCTCAAAAATCAACACATAGGCTAATGTCTCTATTCTTCTTTTAGAATGAAACTAGGTTAGATACCCATGTACTGTGCTTGATCGAGAATACAATCTAGGATTGAATTCGCTTTGTAAGCTCTTGTGTCATCAAGGCTACAATCTTCATATTTACTAGCCTCTTCTTCTGGCAGATAGCTTTTTCTCCTTCTGTCAGCTGTATAGTATGTTGGATTATTTTAGAATCATATCCTGATCTAGGTCGATCTTAGAACCCTGAAAATTCAACTATTCCAATTGCCATTCTAATCAACACCATGGCAAAGAGCCTGCGAACACAAACCCAATGCAACTTGAATGGAGTCAAAAGGAGTATGTATGCTAAAGTTACATGCAGTCAAATATTTAGTCAAACAGGGTACCAGAGCAGACAAAAGGGAAACAATTGATTGTTGCAAATTTTTTTGAAAATGGTGTCATGACGAAGAGCTCGTCACCATGATTCTGACGTTGTTTATTTCATTGAAAACTGAGTCTGTATGCCAAAGTTACACCAAGTCAAAGTTTTAGTCAAAAGGGTTGACTAGTCAAAATGATGGTGTGGTAGGTCGTGACATGGCATTGGTGATGTGGCAGTACAGTCAACAAGTAACAATGAATCACATGTTGACACATGGTAGTGACGTAGCAATCTGATGTGGCATGTATGGTTGGCATAGACTAATCAAATTTTGACATGTGTCTCCTACAGCGAATAAAAGTGGCCATGTGGCCGAACATAATGGTGCCACGTGACACCCCTCCTCATCTCCACACTAGTTGACTTGGTCAAAATTTTGTTGGAGGATTTGAACTAGTGACCTCCCCATCGCCATTCACATAGGTCACCAACAAACCACACAGGTTTTTAGGGATGATAACATGGCGTTTACTATTAATACAAGCTTTAAAGGTAAATCCTAAGCCGAAAATGGAGGGGATGCGAGTTGAACCCACGACCCCCTATTGCCCATGCTTTCCTCCTTACCATTGCATCGTCGCCTTAGATGGTGATAATATAGGAGGTAAATATTATTTAAACAATATATTAAAGGAGAATCTTCCATTTTTAAAGTATTAACCCCCAAATTAAGTATTAAACCTTATCTAAAATATATTAATAAATCCCCTTAAACTTATAATAGCCCAAATGGAATATTTTCAAGGGCTTAAATCATATTTTAAAATATGTAGATGATTATTAAGTAATATTTTAAGGGGTTGAGGTGATTTTTAAAGATTATTAAGGGGATATTTTGAAGAATTAGGAGATTTATTGTTGTAAATGGGAGATTTGTAAATCATATGGTTGTAAACCATATTGGGAAAAAATTGTGTATAAAAGGGGGAGAGTTTGGCCTTTCAAGGCATGGGATTTTTGCAAGAATACTTGGGAGAAGAATTGTAGGCTTAGTTCAAGTCTCAAAGCTTTGTAGGAGTTTTGAGAGAGCTATTTAAAGCTTGCATTGTAAGGAATTTATCGTTCAAATTTCTGGAGTAAGGTCATTTGTGTGAAGTGCCTTCTTGAATCCTTGGTTAAGGAGAAGGTAGCTTGTATGTAAAAACTTGTGAGAAGGTCCTAGCATCTTGCATAAGAAGGAATAAAATTATTCATGTTCAAATAGATCTAGAGACGTAGCCAAAGTCTGGTGAACTCCGTTATCAACTCTCTCTTGTTATATGGGTTTTTAGCTTCTATGATTTTCATGTGTTTTATGGTTGATTATGGTTCTTTATTCCACACTTTAATTAAGTTAAATTGGTTAAGTGAACTAATCAGCGAGCTCAATAGATTGATGGATTGAATTTACATATTGGATTTGAACCATTAATTAAAGATCTTGGCACATATTTGGAATTAAGTTAAGCAACTGATTTTGAATCTGATAAATGAAGAATTTAGTTGAGTAAGCACACTCTAGAGTCTTTCAAATCATATCCTTTGAGGTCATCATATGACCATGCCACTACTCCTTCATATTTCTCACAAAAATGGATGAGTCTCTCTTTATCATGATGTGGGACATCTTTTCTGACTTTGATGCATAATTGCTTTTGTCCACTACAAACTTCCTTTTTCCATTTCTTGCATCATCACAATCAAATAGGTTTTCGAGAGTAACCAATCCTTTTGGGAGCTTGTTGGACCTTAAATAAATCATTTTCCCTTTATATTCCTTAGCAATCTTTGGTTGGAGTTGCTCAGCAAACTCTCCTGACTGTTGGATGAATGAGGCGACGTGTTCATCACTTTTGAACACTTTCCAGCTTTGATCATTATCTGGGATTACCAGTCAGACGATCACTCATACATATGAATCAAGTTGGAAGCGGGATCAAATTGAAATCCGATTGCTACCATGCGGTCTGCATCTATATTTTGCTCTCTGGGCACTATCTAGATATTGAAGGCTTAAAAGCAATCAATTAGGCCCTAGACCTTGTACTAGGCCTTCATATTTAGCTTCATTGTTCGAATAAGTGAACTTGAAGCAGAAGGACTAGAGTGTCTTTTCATTGAATGTGGATGTAAAAAATATCCCAGCTCCCATTCCAACTTTGCATCTTGCTCCATCAAAGTGCAACATCCACAGCTTTGAGGCTTAACCACTCTTGGGTTCCTTCATGACCTTCAAAAGCACTTGATCTTCATCATAGATGACATAGGTCCCCAATCTAGTGGCATGATAGTTGCTGAAAGGATCAGTGTCTATAAATTCACTCAAGAGGACCTCTTCTTAATCAATCTGGTCCTCGATCACCTTTTCATCCTCTATTATCTGGATACGGTACATTTCCTTTTTGGTGAAAGAGGTATGAGAAACTTCGAAGTTGATCATGGCTTCATCGACCACATGTTTCGAATGTAAAGGTTCAGATATTATTTTCATTTTAGCTCCATGCTTGGTCCTAAGGATCAAGTGTGACCAGTCTAAGGAAAGATATCCACCTATCTTTGAAGTGAATTCTTGGGATAATCAGAGACCGAACATGGGGGGAACATCTATGATCATGATATCTTGTGGAATTGTGATACTAGGGTAGGAGAATAGAGTCAAGGGGAGGTTCTTAATGACACCTACAGTTTTGAACTTGTTCCCATCAAGCTGCATAACCCCCCTTTTTAAGGGTTCATAGCTAAGTCCTAAGGCTTCAGCTATCTATTTGGGCATGACTGTGGTGCTAGCACTAGAGTCAATCATGGAATTATGCCATAATTTTTTACCCACAATAAGAGTTAGGAAAAAGTGTTTTGGTTTCAGCTTATCTCTAACTTTGGTAGAGGATTCCTTTGTACTATTTTTGATAATTTTGGCCTTACGTGATGGATCAATGACCTTTTCTTTGAGTGATTGCTTTGTTTCCTCAATAATTGCATCTTCTCAGAGGGCCTTCTGCAGCAATGACTTGTGCTCTAGAATAGCTAATATATCCCAAAGGGACACATTAGCAGAGGATTTTTTTAATTGTTCCACCACATTGAATGGTGGCAGATTTGAAGGCTTCTATTCCTTATCCCTAGTTATAACAATTTCCCTTCGTAGTTGAAATTGATGTGCAACTGTGAAGGTAATAGGAGTCTAGTTGGAGGCACTTTTAGGCTGCAGGACGACTAATTCGCCCATGAATCTCCTCTTTGAGAAAGTGTTGTTATCAGACTACACATAAAGGGCTTCCAATTTGGATGCATCATTTGTAAACACTGCCTCTTCTTCTTCCATCCATGAGAAGAGCATGTGATTGAGAGCTCTATCCATTTCTTCCTCTAGGGACATCCCTTGCATTTGTGTGGTGAGTACTACATTTTCCATTTGTAGAGAGGCATATACATAACCTCCAAGGTCTGATGTCATGCCTTGACTACGTTGTTCTACCACCTTTTGTTGTAGGTTACTGCACAGGAAGTTTCGGGGCATATGTGCATCGCCGCAGGGGGAGCACCAAGGATTGATGTCATTGGTGAGATTGTTTTTCCCCACCATAAACTTTCTACTCAAGCTTGGGTGAGCACTTTGTAGCGGAGTAGGCACTAGCACTATTTGATTACTTGTTTGAACCTGCAGATTTGTGCGCGAGCCTCCTTGGAATTGATTTTGCTAGTAGGAAGAACTTCCACCTTGATAATTTTGGTAGGTTGGCTTCAGAGGCGTTGATTGATTTTTCTTGATGGTAGTTATTTCATTTGAGATATTCCACAACTCTTTGACATCGTTCATCTCATCTTTTGAAGAGCCAAAAGTGGAAGCAATGTTCTGTGGCACACCCAGATATGTGTATGTGGATTGGGGAGGAGCGAACACACTGGTAGATGTTGTATCCTAGGCGGGAACTAATATTTTAGGAAATATAGGCATAATGGGCTAAGGTGGTAACTTCCCAGCATCTATCAAATTGTTCTCCGCCTTGACAATGATGTTGTATGTGTCTGATGGAGTGGTCTCGCCAAGAGATTGTATCATCATCAAGATGTTGGGGTTGATGGATTTCAAGTAGAACATGAATGCCAACTCTGTCGATGGGTGAATAGTAGCTTGGATTCTCTGCCAAGTTGTATGGAACTGGGCATTGAAGTCAGTCATGGCTTCATATGGGGCCCACTTTATGGTCGCTAGTTGATGATATAGCGAAGATTGATCTCCATCATTCAAAAATCTTTCATAGAAAGGATCTTCGAGCTGGTCCTAGGTATTGATAGTGTTAGCTTGCAAAGTGTGGTACCAATCTAGCATCTTATCCCTGAAAGAGGCTGTGAGCAACCTTAGCACTATATTTTGGTCAGTCACTTTGTGTACCAAACACATTTTCCACATCTTGCAAGTGTTCGGATGGTGTTTTTGAGCCATCCCTAGTAAATTTTGGTACAAATTTTAAAGCATAGGTCAGGATAGGAGCCCAAACGACAGGTGCTACTAGTGCTACAAGGGGACTTCCGACATCCCATGCCACATAAATTTTGTTAGCAATTGGCAACATGGTTGGTGGAGTGATTAGAATTTTCATTGAATGGGTTCCAGATTGTACTTTTCCTAGTGGTGACACTAACAAGCTAGGGTAATTCATTGTTTGGGATCTAGTAACAGGTCAATGGATCATACACCCACTTTAGATTTAGGTACATTTAAGTAGTCCCACCGAGCGTGCTAGAAAAAGAAACTGTTGATACCAAAATTTGGCAAGCAACAACCTTATGGGAAACTTAGTTAATGGGGGGATCAATTGTGCTAAATTGAGTGACCTCTAGGTTTTTAAAGAAGTTGAATTCTTCTATAATTTGGGGTTTTGGAATTGGAAAATGAAGAAGATATATAAAATAAAGATCTAACTAAGGTGATGTGCTAAAAATTAGGTGTGGGTACGATAAATCTATCTTTTGGTTGGGATTTAAGGGCCCGTTCAACAATCTGCATGTCCTAGAATAACAAAAATCAAAGATGAAAACATGAATAATTTATCCAATAACATAAAATAACTCCCATACACATTTACTAAAAAGAAGAGTCAAGGACATGGTCTAAATCAACAAACTTATATTAAAATCATAGAAGTCTTGTAAATAAACTACTCAGTACAGTAATGGCACAGTATAATGTTTTGTCAAATAGCTAAGAAATAGAAAGGTTGAACAATGGCATAGTCTGTGAGTCTTATACAATAATCTAAAAAACAATACAAAAGGCCTAGTGTCTTTCACAATTTTTTTATATGTCCTAAAATCATTTTAAGAAAGAAGAAGCAGTATATATAGAAAATAATCCCACCACTTGAAAGTCGGTAACAAAAAATATTCCTTCATCATGAGAAATGATTTCCTAAAGCTATTGCAATAGAAAAATGTTTTGAGCCATAGAACGAAGTCACCCTCAAGCCAAATGCATCCTCTGTAAATGATGGCGGTGGTCCCAATGTAGAAGCAATTGAACCTTGTGCAGATAGTGTCACTCACCCATGAAGTCAATTAGGAAATGTGGCAATATGGTAGGGATCATTGCTCACTCCTTCCTTCCCTTTGATGAAATCCCCATAGAAAAGACACGTGGAGAAGTCTTCGCTACTAGCACTGACTATGGGGTCCATCAAAAAGTATACGTGGAACGATGCTACATGGCATGTGGGCAGAGCTCGATTGAGAAGTGAAGCGAAGAAAGATTCAAATGCCCATGGTGATGACACGTGGAAGCATGGCAAGGCTCGGAAGAGGAGTGAAGGAAGAATTCCTTGCGAGGATCACACACAAGACACGTGGTGATAGCGGGTGAAGTTCTTCAAAAAGGGGTCGAAGAATATTCAAATGTATGAGGCGTGGGTAGAAGCCAAGCAAAATAGTATATCAACCCAAAGGGAGCTCGAGGGAGTTTTTAAATCCACACGTCATAGGCACTAAAATCAACTTTTAATCATAGCCATACACATTACACAATTAAATTTTAATCTTAGCCATCGAATCATATCGACTCTTGCCTATAAATCGAGCCTTTCACAGGCCATTTGAGATTGAATCTTCTTCTAGTATCTACACTCTACCAAAATTTCCTCCAATCTTCTCATTTATCTATCTATTTTAACTCTATCATCTCCATCTTATTGTTATGCTACAAAAATGAGCAATCAACATCAACATATAGAATTGTTCAATCCTTCAAAATCTTGCATGCTTATGTGAGGTGGAGAAGAGCAATGGAGATAAATAAAATCTAGCTTGGAGATCGGTTTGCTTTGCTTTCTTGTTTTCATTTCATGCTAGTTTGTGCTCTATTGTGCTTGTTAGGGTTTCACTATATTTTTTTTATGCTTTTTCTCTAATATTTTTACCCTAACTACAATCCACAATCATCTAATCCACCCCATTCCTCTATCCTAATCATATAATTCATCTCTAATCCATCATTTAGGACCCTAAGCTTAATTAATTTATCCAATTAAATTGAGTTCCTAATCATTATCTTAATAATCCTCCATAATCCTGTTGGAAGATTGTTGGATGTTGTGGATGTGTTGCTGATATGTGGTTGTCATTGATGTCAATACTATTAGCATTTAGTGTATCTATTGTTGTATATGTCGAGGATATTGAGAGAATTATAAGGAAAAGTGTTTCAGGTTCCTAGTGGAACTATGCAAGTCATGAAGGCATTTTTTTTTGTACGTACAAGATTAGCTGATGTGGATTAAAGGGTTTATTCTTGAGTATTTCTAGATCATCTACCAGAAGTTTCAGAGGTCCATGTGAATTTTTGAGTGTGTTGTGGTCTGATAGTGTTTTTGTGGTCTCTGTCAGTATTCTTGAATAAAGATTGTGTGATTATGGTTATCTCAGTTGTTTCAGATGCTTCTCAGTTGTTTCTTGGTGTTCTCGGATGTCTTTAGTTCATTCTCTATCTTTGTGGTGTGTTCACATTAATCAGTGAGCTCGTGGTCAAAGATCTTTGTGCGCATGTTCATTTTTTCATGTTTCTAGCTGACATGTTCATGGTAGTATATTGTGGATCCTTGAGGTGAAATTAATTTAAGTATTTTTTGTGTTGGAGATAGTAATTTGGATCTCCACTATGTTGTGGCCAACCTTGGTGGATACGCATTAAAAATTTAAATATAAATCTGAGCCGACATTGCAAATAAATTTATTTTCTTGGCCGACTAAGTTGTGATGGAATCTCCTGTAGCGGATATATAAGAGTGATTGTGTGATCGGTGGAAAGTGTGCTTTGTGTGCTCTAATGTGCATATGTGTGAATATCTTTACTAAGAAGAGTGTGAAGAAGATTGTGTGAAGTGTGAAGAAGTGTTGAGCTTAATTGTAATTGTAATTAGGCTTGTGAAGAAGCTATTTTCTTAGTTCATAACCTCTGAATTTTTAATCCAAACCCTATTGTTGGACAGTGAGTCCTCTTTTGTAATTGAGCAGTGAGCTCTAGGTAGTGTGCCTGAATGCATGTGCATTCCCCTTATTGTCTTCATTATACTTTTAGTAGAGTATAATCTTGTGGACTAACATCCACCATGGTTTTTCCCCTAACAAGGTTTCCACGTAAAAAATATTGGTGTTCTTTGTCTCTCTGATGTGTTAATTTCTTATGGTTAATTATTCTTTCATTAGATCTATGATTAAGGATAAGTTAAGTTGAAAAAAAGGTTTAAATTTTTGGGACAACTGATTCACCCCCCCTCTCAGTTGTCTGTCCTTGTTTTTCCAACAAATCCACCTCACGAATTCCCTATTCTTAATCCCTTTTCATCATTAATCTTGGTCCTAATACCCCCTATCCATCATCATCCTTAATCCACATCCTTCATTATCATCCTGAATCATCATCTTAATTCAATCACATTATCAACATAATCCCATTTTCATCAAATCCTAATCTAATTAATCTAATCCCTCATCAAAAATCTAATAATCTATTATCCACCTATCTATCTTAACGAAGCATCCAATCCACAATCCTTAATCAAAAATCATTATTTGAACATCAAAATTTGGTTAAGAGATTACTCTCCTTCATACCCCATATCCTTTCACCATCATCCAAGGATCCTATCCATAATCCACCACCATCCATTTCAAATCCAATCTCCCAATCAAAAATCAAGACCTTAAGGTTGATTTCATCTTTAATCCAAACTTGGTTAAGAAATTTAGTCTTTCCTAAGTATAGTTATCAAATCCAGTCAATTCCTACTTAAGAAATTTTCCTATCTTAAGTAGAAATCAAATCCAGTCAACTCTTGCTTAAGAACGTTAGTCTATCTTAAGTACAGAGAATCAACTT
The DNA here is from genome assembly GCA_007258455.2 of Sequoia sempervirens. NCBI lineage: Eukaryota > Viridiplantae > Streptophyta > Pinopsida > Cupressales > Cupressaceae > Sequoia > Sequoia sempervirens. Next base: position 1,157,492,368 of record VDFB02271358.1, on the reverse strand, counting down.
TAATCAAATCAAATAATTTTAAGGTCTTGACATTTGATCCCAAGTCTAATCCCATATTCCATATTCATCCTCATATCTTATTCTTCTAATCAACCATCCATTCCTAATTCATCATGATAATTTCCATTCACATCCAAAATCAATCCCAAACTTTCCTCTTCCAATCAACCCTCCACCATGTCTAACCACCTAACCTATCCTTCATCCAACCTAATCTATCCTAATCCAACTTCATCCATTCCAACCAACCCAAATCATATTGATCATGATAAGGATGGCCTTGCTGACCAAACTAAATATGATCCCTATGATGATAATGAGAGTATTGTGGATCACCTTGAATCCATTATCATTAGACAAAATTCTCCAAACTTCCACCAATCACCTATCTAAATTTACCCTCAAACCCTACCCATACCCTTACCATCCACATCATCCCCATCCACCACTACCAATTTTATCCTAACCCATTACTTCAATAATGATAAGGGTGTCATGCTTACATATCTCCTTGGAATTGGTGATAAAATTCCATCCTCCCCACCTTCATCCAATCACAATTCCACCTCTTATTCCACTTTTTCATCTCCCACATCCTTACAATTTGTAGTGTAGGAAAATGTATCCCTTTATATTTTCACACTTGTTTGGGCCCTCCCTATTAAATTTGGGCTTCTTTATGCCTTATTTGTTCCTATTTTGCATCTACAAGCCTTATTTAATGCATATTTTTGAGGATAATGCTTACGCATATCAAATGAACAATCATAATTTAATGATTTTGGATTGTATGGACCATATTTAGTGATCCAAGACTCATACACCACCTTGGGAATATGGGTCCCACCTAAGTTTTGGAGCCTAAACTAGAATTTAGCATACAACAAAACATTTCTTAAAAAATGTGTCCCAAGATTAGCCTACTAGGACTCATAAACCCCAACTAGCATATGAGTCCCGCTTATCTTGGACCTAATTTTGAATCCAATTCTCCTAGATCTGATGTCAGCTTGTAGTGTTGTAATTTCTGAAAATTTGGCATAAACAAGTATAAATACAAGGTTATTTCATATATTTTCTCCTAGAAATTCAAGTGATCTTATGAGCATTCAAGTGAGAGCATTAAAAAGTATTCAAGAGAATTCAAGAGTGATTATCAATCATTTTGGAGCATTGTTCAAGTATCAAGCATCATGTCAAAGTCATCATGCATCATGTTTGTTTTTGAGCTAACATTTGTGATGTAGGGTTTTATGATTCAAGCAAGCATTCAAGTCAAGATCTACATTCATGCTAGCCATTACATATAATATTGTACCCTTTATTCCAAGGGTTTAGTGATATACAACATTTCATATTTTTTCATTCATCATTGCTTCATTCTATTTGATTTCATTTCAAGGTATGATTACCAAAACGTGGTTTGACCAAGGCAAACCCCTATCTACTAACAAAACAAAAAATTTACCTCTCTTTGATGTATGATTGTAGATCTAAGTGGTTTAGGTTGAATATACATTGAAGAGAAAGATTGGAGAAAAGTTCTCAAGTTGTCAAAGTTGTCATCTACATCAAGCAAGATCACAGAAAGTCATATATATGTTGCAATTCACTATTTCAGACTAGAAGATTTGGAAAGAGAGAAGCTATAGGAAAGTACTATAGGATACTAGAGATTCAAATCAACCCTAATACTAGGAATAAATCACCACTTGTGGCATATGATTCCCAATATACCAGATTCCAAGCTTTCTATAGATCCTGATTTAGTAGTTCCAAATTCTGGATTCAGCCTGAAACCCTAAACTAGGAATAAATTGCCACTACTATTGTATGAGTCTCAGTGTGATTCAAAAGTTATATTTTTAGGATTTTAGACCTTGTTCCTAGCCTCTTCATATTTCTAAGTGCACCTTTGTTTATCTACCTTTTACTATTCTGATTTGAGTTCATTTCTAGGTCATTTACTTAAGTCTTGCATATCTTTTACATTTCTTGTCTTTCTAAGCCCTAGCTTGGTGGTGAACCCAATTTTAGTCTTTAATCACACCCTAGGACACCTTATTGCATATATCTTTCCCTTATTTGATCCTTGGATTGAGATATCTAGGGTTTCCTTGAGTGAAACATAAGGGAAATAGGTGGAAAGGTTCTAAACCCTAGTTCTATCTTTCAAAAAGATTAGAGAACCTCCTACATATTTTTCTAGGTTTTATTTTGGTGAACCTATCCTTTATAACACCTCATTTTCTGATTTGGAGTGCATCATAGTCCTAGATCTATCTTTCATTAGCTTTGCATTAGGTCTTGCATTAGTTAATTTGCATCTAGAGTTTCTAAATCTTGCATTAGTGAAAGTGCATATAGATTACATTTTTGCATCTTGCATCATTGAAATTCATTTGAAAACTATAATTACACTTAGTCTAGACAACATTCAAACTAAAAAACCTAACATTCACTAAAAAAAAATTCAAATTTGTGTAAAAACCCTAATCTGAGACTCACACGCCCATCTAGGCAATTTAGTCCTAGTATAGATAGTTTTGCCTAATTTTTGGGTATTCTGTGTTGACTGTTTATTAGCATTTGACTGCCTAAAAAACCTTGATTGGGACTCATATTCCCCTATAGGAAATTTAGTCCCGTTTCAGATCTTAAACTACATTTTACAGCATTGAAAATCATGTTTTTGTGCTTCAGTTTGCTATTATTACATTTTTGTTTCAGTTTGCAGAGTTTTTGTTTCATTCATTTCATTGCACCTACCTTAATTATGTTCATTTCATGCATTTCCTAATTTCAAAATTGCATTTACCCATTTCATTCTAGGTTATTACATCACATTACATCATGGAGATGTGCTTTGGTAAGCTTTAGATGTCCTTGAAATCATTAGTGGATGTGTCAAGTTGTGCTTGTGGAAATAACCCTAATGAAATTGAACTTACTCATGCTCACTCAACTCCTAATGTATGTCCTCCTCATGATGTTGACATCATTAGAGAAGATGATGACAACATGAAAAAAATCATAAATTATTGTCTTAACAGCCTCAAGACTAATTCATCCTTTTATCCTTCACTAAAACAACCAACACCTCCCATCAAGCCATCACTTAATATGTTTGGTCATTTACATCTTGAAATTGAAACACAATCTGAGCCTAAGTTCCCTACAATAAGTGAACCTAGTTCCTCTAATCAAACAAAAATTCAACCATCCTATGTTAACAAAGTGACCAACACTCCTATAAACTTAGAAGAGACATATCTAAAAGGATTCACGATCTTAAGCAAACAAGGATGTGATACAACAAGTGAGCATGAAATTCATCAACTTATAGAGCAACTACCAACCAAAGATACCAAATGGTTAGGATATCAAGATCCTCCTCTTGAAATAAGTGTCCTCCCTAAAAAAACACCAATGCCTCATGATGATAAGGATGATATTATCATCTTAGGTCCTCCTCCTCAACATCTAACTCAAGAAATTGGTGAATCTAGCAAGCAATGAAGTCCTTACAAACTCAAGAAACTACAATTCCCTTGCCCACCATCTACAACTGAAAGAAATTTACATATACTTCTAAGCCAAGGACTTATAATATTACCACCCATGAAATAAAATCCAAAACTATATCCTAAGAACACAAACATTCCACAATGTCAATATCATAGAGTTCTTGGACATAGTACTGATGAATTTCATGCTTTAAAACAAATATTTAAAAAGTTTGATATCATAGAATTAGTCCCTTAAAGCATGTCCTTTTTCTCCTTGCCATGTAATAGTTGTAGGATCTTACTATCTCACTATTACATGTCTTACATTCATTTCAAATCATTTCAAAATGCAAGGAGCTCCTTCTCACCACCTACCTCAGCTCATTCTTGTATTGCACACAGTGGGGGAAAGAATATGATAGCCTTGTCGTAGTATCACATTTTTTGTTGTCCCTTTGGCTAGTTGTCTACCTTTTGTATATGATGAACATGATTGGGATGCAAACAACCTACTAATAGGTTGAATCGCATGTGCCTTACTAGTCTTTTTCACTATTTTTCTTTTCCATGTTTTGTGTGTGATTGTATGTGTGTAATGTGATCTTCCCCCGTACTGTTATGTTTGATGTCTCTTTCTCTTTGTGGCATTCCTCTATTTGTATCTACATTCTTCTTTATGTGTTATTTTGGGATTTCATTTTAGGGGCAACCCATTTTCATGACATATCTTTATTTGGAAACATATGACTTGGCATAGAGCTTTCCAAATAAGCTATCATGTCCTCCTTATTGCTAGCACTTATCATTTTCTACTTTAAAGTAATTTCTCACAACATGGTGTTTAGAAATTTCTTTAAAGTGGGGGCATACATTGGCATTATTTTTCATTTCAAGCCATGTTTCATTGTGCAGTCTTCTTACTTCATGTGATGCGTCTTTCTCTTGGTGTTGACATTAGGTGTATTGTCCTTAAAGAGTGTGATCTCTCTTAGCATATTATATTCCTCTTAGTGGCTTGATGCGATGCACTACATCCCCTAAGTTGTGAATTTTCTATTCTTCAATTGGTCCTCTCTTGGAGACATTAGGCATGATGTTCCCTAAGTTAAGACCTTACATGAACTAAGAAAAACTCCTTTGAATGTACCTTACACTATTCTACATTTACAAAATCTATTATATGGCCACCTTGCATAACACACTTTGCTTGCTTTTGGAACCATCTTGTTTGTTCATGACTTTCAATCATATGAAGCTTTGCTTGCTTCATAGAGTTCAAAGTTCATCCTCTCGCTAAAGTGGGGGATAAATGTAGTGTAGGAAAATGTATCCCTTTACATTTTCACACTTGTTTGGGCCCTCCCTACTAAAGTTGGGCTTCTTTATGCCTTATTTGGTCCTATTTTGTATCCACAAGTCTTATTTAATGCATCTTTTCGAGGATAATCCCAACACATATCAAATGAATAATCACAATTTAATGATTTTAGATTGTATGGACCAGATTTAGTGATCCAAGACTCATATGCCACCTTGGGCGTATGGTTCCCACCTAAGTTTTGAGGCCTAAACCTGAATATAACATAAAACTACACATTTCTTGAAAAATGTGTCTCAAGCTTAGCCTACTGGGACTCATACGCCCCAACTGGCATATGAGTCCCGCTTAGCTCAGATCTAATTTTGAATCCAATTCTTGGTGGGGTTTTATTCTCCTAGATCTGATGTCGACTTGTAGTGTTGTAATCTCATAAAATTAGGCATAAACAAGTATAAATACAAGGTTATTTCATATATTTTCTCCTATCAATTCAAGTGATCTTATGAGCATTCAAGTGAGAGCATTACAAAGCATTCACTTGATCATTCAGGAGTGATTATCAAGAATTTTGGAGCATTGTTCAAGTATCAAGTATCATATCAAAGTCATCATGCATCATGTTTGTTTTTGAGCTAACATTTATGATGTAGGGTTTTATGATTCAAGCAAGCATTCATGTCAAGATCTACAACATACAAGAAAGATTCAAGATCCACATTAATGCTAGCCATTAAATACAAGATTGCATTCTTTATTCCAAGGGTTTGGTGAATTGCAACATTTCATACTTGTTCATTCATCATTCCTTCATTCATCATTACAAGATCACAAAAAGTCATTTATAGGTTGCAATTCACTGTTTCAAACTCAAATATTTGGTAGGAGAGAAGCTACAGGAAAGAACTAGAGGATACTGGAGTTTTAGATCAACCCTAATACTAGGACTAAATCACCACTTGTGGCGTATGAGTCCCAGTATACCAAATTTTAGGAATTTTCTTTAGATCCTAGTTTAGCAGATCTAGATTCCAGATTCATCCTAAAACCCTAAACTGGGACTAAATCACCCCTCCTAGAATATGAGTCCTAGTGTGATTCAAAAGTCATATTTTTAGGATTTTAGACCTTGTTCCAAGCCTCTTCATATTTCTAGGTGCACCTTTGTTTATCTGTCGTTTATTGTTCTGATTTGAGTTCATTTATAGGCCATTTACTTATTTCTTGCATATCATTTACATTTTTTGTCTTTCTAAGCCCTAGCTTGGTGGTGAACCCCCTTTTAGTATTTAATCACACCCTAGGACACTTTACTACAGATATCTTTCCCTTATTCCATTCTTTGATTGAGATCTCTAGGGTTTCCTTGAGTGAAACATAAGTGAAATAGGTGGAAAGGTCCTAAACCCTAGTTCTATTTTCCAAAAAGATTACAACACCCTCCCCTATTTTTCTAGGTTTCATAATCCATATCACCCCAATCTTAACAATAAAATTCATCCCATGTCTCTCATAATAATTTCCTCTAAGGACTATTTGCAAAAGTGACTAAAACCCCATGCAAAAACAAAGTTGTGCAATCTTCCCATGTCATGCATCCACCTTCATCACCTCCACATCAAGATAAACCCCAATCCCCTAAATCTCATGAAACTCCTATCACTCCACCTATCCAAATTATACAACCTTCCCCCCCATCACACCATTCACATAAAATGAAGTATGTCCATATCCTAGTACAAAGCATGCTAACATAGATTCCCCTCCATATAAAGATCAAGGAATCCCCTCTCCTCCATCTAATGATCCCCTTCCATCTCACGATTCCATTTCCAATCAATAATATGTCCCTTCCACCCCATCTAATGATCTATTTCCATATCAAGAGAAATATATCCCTTCACCCCCCTCTCATGTTCCTCCCTCTTCCACTACTTTGCATGATCCCTCTTTAAGTCAATATCAAAGTACCTCTTCCACTCCATTTCATGATCCCTCTCTTAATCAAGATCAAAGTACACCTTCCACCCCATCTAATGATCCTCCCCCCTCTCATGATAAAAACACCCCTCCCACTCCATGTCATGATCCCATTCCATCTTATAACCAAAAGCACACTATGCCATCCACCCCATCCCATGATCCTACACCAACTGAAGATCAAATCATACCTTCATCTTCATGTCATGATACTAATCCTCCACAAGATTCCATCACCCCTATCCAAGTACCCATGAACCCCATACTTATCAAATGGGTTCCTCCACTTTCATCCAAGATGGTTTACTCCAAGATCCTATCATTCCTTCCATGTTATATCCCCCTTAAAATGGACTCACATCTTGCTTCCAAAACAACAAGTATCCCATTGGAAAAAATATTTATCAAACTATGCATTATCAAGGAAAAGGGTTAGGCCTTCATGAACAAGGCATATTAGAACCCCTTAATATCAAAGAAAATCCAAAATATCATGGACTTGGATACCAATATCAAGATGTTGGCACTCCTTCCACCCATCCTAAATCTAAAACCCCTCCATCTAAACCCAAATACTCACATTCCCCATCCTCCAAATCCATCTTGGTCCCTTATGTCCCAAATCCCCTTCCATCTATTTTGGGTCCCTATATCAAAAAAAAAAGTCCTTCATCCCCTCCTTCCATCTTGGGTCCTTACATTCCACCACCTACCATTCATATTCCAAAATCCCATTATCCTCTCTATCCATCACCTCATATCCCCAATCAAGATCAAAAAATGTACACATCCTTGAAAGCCTTCCAACATCCTACTTACACCAACCCATCCATAATACATCCACATCATTCATATCCATCCACCAATCCCATTTCTCTTGGAAGCAATTTGGATTCCAAATACAAAATGCATAAAGCCAAAAAACTATAAAAATCAAAGGATCAACATGTCCCGTCAAAAAGACATAAGAAAAATATGATAAAAATATTAAAAACAAAATCCCAATGGTCAAAAAGGCCCGTGAAGAAAAAATCAAATTCAAAAACCATGTGGATTCCCAAAGTACTCATAAAATCAATGCATCCCAAAGAAAAATCAAAATTGGCATCCAAAATTACTTATCTAAAAGCTTCATCCAATCCTAAGTTCTCCACCCCATCTAATAATCCTTCATCACCTCCATCCATTTTGGGTCCTTATGTCACAAAATACACACTCATGTTACATTAGTGAACCTGACGTTTTTCTTGTAGATTTTCGTACGGTTTTCAGTCTTTTTTTTGTTTTTGTAGGCACAAGTATGGAACATCGCATTTGCTTCTTTTCAAGCCGCATTCATCATGTCAAGACGCATTCGCTCTACTGCACCGCATACGCTTTGTAGAACACCGCATTTGCTCAGCTGCCACACATTAGCTTCCCTAAATGACACATTTTTTTTACAGGTTGATGCATTTGTCTGACATAACCCAAGGTATAGACCTGCGACACATTTTCTTTGTAGAGTGATGCATTCATCTAGTATATTTTTCTTTCGGGTTTTTCTAATTTTTTTCATGATTTTGCTTTTTCCATTTAAGTAGCTTAGGGTTTTGGGTTACTAATATTCTGGTTTTCATCTTGTGGTGAGGAATCTAACATTGTTTTGTAGATTCTCTTATCACATTCCTAATTTCCTTAAGGAAAAAATCAATAAACAACAAACAACAATCTTGCATTTACATTCATTTGGTTAAAATGAACACAAGCATGCATTGAAACTCATATGGTTAAAATGGACTTGAATTCTCATGGCATGAGTTTAAAATGAACTTTGTCTTTCACATTTCAAGTTAAACTATTAAAAATAACAAAGTATCTTGTGTTTACTCCTCACATTATCATTTGGTAATTAAAATTTACAAGTGTTTCCAATTTTTGTCACCTTGATTCAATAATCGAAGTATCCTCTCCCCTTGCGCACTTGTGTGATCCTGGGTGCAAGAGAAATAGTTATTGACTCTAGAAATTGGGCCTTCCTTGGTGGGAAAAAGTACTCACCCCAAGGTGACTCATACTGGCAACGAAGCTCTTTGGCCAAGCTACCCCCGACTGGTATATAAATCTGAATCCTAATGGAAAACTTAGGATTATGAGTGCGGATGTGTCACATGGACAAAGTAGAATTCCCCAAAACCCTATTGAGCGTAACCTCTTTAGGCTGGAATTCCTCCTTTAATGGAGCTTAATATTTTCCCCATGTGTGGCCACTCAAATGGGGGTCTCGAACTAAACACCTTTTTGTAGTAGCCAAAACCCTTCTATTTGCTAGTGCATCAACGGTCATTGCAAAGGCATCCACATTCTCATAGTTCTTAGTAGAGGTGTTCAATATGCCATGGGAGTTGCATGGGGGTTGGAAGTTTGGTTGGCCTGAGAAGTGAGTGCACTGTAAGGGGGAGCCCATGCGGCCAAGCTTCTGGATTCACATGCTAAGAATAAGTGCAGTTGGGGAAACCCACGTGGAATCTAGCGAATATTGTCCTGGCTTAACCTAGGATTGTGCTTGTTTTCATTTTGCTCATCATCCTAAAAGAAATACATCATCTTGATCCAAATCAACTAAAATCCATTGATTCACTTTAAACCATTATCATCATATGGATATATCCTCCCAATCCATGTGTTCTTATCTTTAACATAATCCTTGTAGTATGCATTGTTCTTATCATTAACTTTGCTATCCTTATCATCATCATCTATCAATCCACCAACTAATTTTCAGCTAGACTTGGAGCATAGTCCTTGTTTTCTTTTGGTCTATTGTCCATGCTTTCTTATTTCTTGTGTGTTTTATCATTATGTGTATTTATCATGGTCTTTTACACTCTATTTCCATAAAGGCATCATGGTCTTCCATATCATGGTGTTATAAGGCATATGTTTACACTTAGCATTTTGATCACATAACTAGAGCACTGTCATCTTGGTTCCTTATACCCTAGTGCATAATGCCAAATAAAATATCAAATCTAGGTTGCTATTATTATTGCAGCATGATGATCATCCATTTTTTCTCTCCATCCACATATTCATCATCCCCATCTATTTTTCCTCGATCCTTTTATCCTTCATCCTCCTAATCCTCTCATCCATTTTGAGAGCACACCCATGTTCTTTGAACCCACATTTCCTCTCGAGGGGGCATACCACTACCTCCTCATCATCCTTCCTCATCCATTCTAGTAATTAGGGCATCATGCCACTAGTCTTTATCCCTTTCCTAGTCACTATATTTTATTCTTCTTTGAAATGATGTTACTTCTCTTAGTTGCAACATCATCTCAAAGAGGGGCCAAATGTAGACACCTAAAATAATATTTAATTAAATAAATACTTGTTATTAATTTAATTAATTTAACCCCTTCCCTTATCCTAACAATTGATTAAATAAATATTCCTAATTTATTTAATTAATTTCCCCATTACCTTATCCACCACCTTTGATTAAATAGATTTGTACATTTATTTAATTAAAATTGACTTTTCACACTTTCCTCTAAAATCCCCTAATCCCACTTAAGTTAATTAATCCTTGAATAATTAATTTTAACATTTTTCTAATCTTCATCAACTCATTCTCCAACCTTTAACTCCACTCAAGTTAATAAACCCTTGGTTTATTAACTCAACCCATCCTCATTAAATCAATTAATCTTTGATTAATTGATCTAATTCTCATCCTTAATCCTCATTACTATTATTTCTTAATTTTAAATTTTTACTCCTCCCTCAAACTTTCCAAAAAGTGACAAGTGCCATAAGCCTACTCTCTCATATCCTCTCACACATGTGTGAGATCTCACCTACCACCACTTACCTCCTGTTACACAAATCCACTATCTTCTTATATAATCCCACAAACTCTTCCTAATATGTGTTCACACATGTGTGAGCACACCTCTCTCTCACCCCTTTCCCTCGTGACACTTTTCACAAGGCTAAACTTCCACTACAACCTTGATCCAAACCCTACTTCTCAATCAATCTTGGCCCTTGATTTCTCTCATATAATTTCTATAAACAAGAGGCATTCCATCCCATTTTCGTGAATCCATTGATGTTAATTTTATGTTGGTAAAATTTCTATTGATCCCATCATCATGCTATTGAAGTAGGAGCAACCACATCTAAGCTAACAAATCACTATGCTACTCTTACTCTTTGAGGTTTGCATTGTATTTTGGATTTGATTTAGCTATGTTTTATGCATATTTATAATACACAATTTGCATACATTGAGTTTCAATAATAAAAGGATGAAACCTCTTTGGATTCCATATGACACTCATTAGAGGTTATAAATGTGCTTCATGAATGGTAGGTTCTAGTTGATTTAAGTTTATATACTTTTTAGTTGATTGTGGTAGTTTTAATATAGTATTTTTAGTTTGTTGTTACAATTTTTTTATTTAACTATTATAACATGTACTTTTTATCTCATTAGTAACAAGAGTTGCAGAGTAGCAATGTTCTTGCCTAAATTTTTAAGGATAGTCTTGTTTTTA
>VDFB02271358.1:1157414313-1157480914 GCA_007258455.2 Sequoia sempervirens | reverse complement strand
TCTCTGCTCATGAGGGTGGTCACCCTTTGCTTCATTCATAACTCTGTATTATACAATTGAGCGAATGTGACTCTATTCTCTTTTGGGGGTGCACTAATATTTTCCAAAGCATAAGTTCTCAAATTTTCCTCTTCATTAATGGCCTTCTATCTTCTCTCAAGTAATACATTCCATAGTTCCACAAGCAATTGTTTTTCAATATTTCTCATATCTACTTCAAAAGCAACCATTCATTTGACAATCACTTCTACAATTGTGGCTTTGTCCACCTCATCAACATCAGTGTATAATGCAACAATCTCTTCTAGCATTTCATTCTTCACAATCCCATTAAATAGAGAATCCAACTTTATGGGGCTATGAGTACTTACCAAATCCTTTTTCTTCTTCTTTTTCTTATCTTCTAGTGAATTTTTCTATTTATCACTCTGCTTTCTTTTCTTTCATTTGAACTCTATATCCTTCTTTCTCTTTCTTGACCTCTACCTCACTATCAGTATCAATGATATCAATTTTTTGTTTCTTCACACTTACTTCTCTTTGTGAAGCTTCTAATTTTCTTTTTTGGACCAATGGTTTAGTGTATTCTTCTTCTTCTTCATCTTCCACATTTACTCCCATATACTTCTTGTAGATTTTGTTTTTACCCTTCTCTTTGCAAGGCCATTTTGTTGTGGTGTCGGAGCACCCTTTTCCTTTTCAATCACTTTTTGTTGTTTAACCAAAGGTGTTTTCTCCTTTACCAGAGTAGTTACATGCTCTTTTATCTTCTCTCTTGTAGCATACTTAGTCCTAGAGGACTTGGAGGAAACCAAAGGAGTGATAGCTATTCTACTGGATCTCCTAACACTTGATGATCCTCCTGGTGAGCTAGAAATGGATTTTTCCTTCTCAACTCGCTCCTTAGTGAGGCCCATTGCCTCCACAACTATTGCTGTCATCTTTTCAACAATATTCTTTAATTTTGATTGCCTTTGATCCATGTGCACCTCCATGGATGTCTCTTCATATGTAGCATACCTCTCTTCAAAGGTGTCTCTTGGCTTGCTCAACATAAAGTCCATTAAGCTAGTGATTTCATATCCCATTTCTGGGATCCATATAGTCCTAGGCTCAACATAATGTATAATGCAACAATCTTTTGTTACCAAGAATGTGATGCCATTCTTGTACTTTTCTACCATGCCTTTTGGTACTCTTTCTCTTGCCAGCATCTTCTCTGGAATTTTTTTTGAAGAACCCCCAAAGGGAATTTTTTTATTCATTTGAGTCTCCTAACCTCATCAAATGATCTCTGATCTGATCGACTACCAGTCTATCCTTTACCACACTATGTTCTTTGTTCTAGGGACTTCATTCAAAAAGTAGAATAGTAAATAGATTATCAAAATTCCAAACTTAAAAGCATACTTAGAATATTTTGTCTTCTGTAAATTTTCTAGAAGTTGTAATCTCAGCAGTTCACATAGATCACAATCAACTCCCATCTCAAACATCTCATATGTTGTATTAATGGTGGTCATGAATACAAAACTCTCTTTGTTAGAGAAGTACAATTTGTATCCTATCATCATTGAAGCGTACTTCACTGCCAAGTTTCTTATGTCCTTTATTGTCATTGTCCTTCTATCATACTTCACATCCGTTCTCTCCATGACAAAATCATTCTTCATAGACTTAAGCACCAGAGTTGGTCTGGTTGAGCACAAACCAGTGACAACCCTAATAGCCTCTTTATTTATCAGATGCATAATATCCAACTAGAGGAACTTATCATGAATGTGGATCAGGGTGTACCACACATTACTCAATTTCGTATGATTATATTCTTCCAATTTAATGTGAATGTATTCCCTAACATATTCCCTATGCAAAACACCATACAGGATGTGTGAAAACGCACCATCTGGGTCATCCACCAATGATTTGTCGAGATGTCATTGAATTTAGGGGGAGGTCACTCCATAATCTCTACCACTTGTGGTGTATACATATTTGCAGTAAATTGAAAGTGCTTTCTGAAACTAGGGTAAATGGAAATTGTAAATACCTTTTAACTTGCTTTCCGGATAGGGTTTCACTTGCACCAGATCTCAATCGCTTCAATCACTCCACTTCGCTCTTTGTCTACTTTGCTATTCTCAAATGCTTGTTTGCAAATGATTTTTGATCAAGTGAAATCACTTATAACCTTTTTGAAATTGACCTAACTTTGTATTGAATGCTTCATTTGATAAAACCGTCAAAACCCTAACTGTGTGCACAATCAACTTTAAATGCTCCACAAATTTCTACAAGTCAATATTTTCCACCTATTCTTTCTCCAATAGGCCAAGCATATTGACCCACACTTCATATCTTCGTGTTGAAGCATCATCACCATTTCTCTAGCAGGGGATAAAGAATTTTCTATTAACGCTCTCCCCTAAGCCAAAGCTTTCTTCTTAGTTTCCAAAGGAAACATTTGCACTTGATGCAAGAACATACTCAATCTTAGTCTCACCATCTTCCTTCTTTTTCCAAATCTTCTCCATCTCTTTTTTCATCTCTACTAAATCAACCTTTTTCACTGGATCATTCTTCTTTACTGGATTGTTCTTCTTCATGTTCTTGCTTCTGTAAAACTTAGAGATATGTCCAGGTCTACTACAATTGTAACATATGACATTCTTTTGAACAAGCTTACTTCCATTCATTCTAGATCTGCATTGATTAGCTTTATGCCCAAATCCATTGCATGCATAGTAGTAGCCATTAAAATATTGAACCCTCATACCATTGTTATAGCCATTCATCATTTGACTTCTACATTCATTAGCCTTATAACCAAACCTCTTACATGTAAAGCACTGTGGGGGACAATATTGAACATTTTGATTTATTTTGCATCTACATTCCATAGCCTTGTGTCCAAATTTATTGTAAGAATAACAAAAACCATTAAAAGATGGGTACCTTTGTGCATTTTATTGTTTGATAGGTGGTATTTTGAAGTCACTCCTTTGATTATGGACTTGCTTGCCATTACTCTTCTTGTCCTGAGTCTTTTTTAGCCTGATTTGGAGTTTGATCTATCTTAGAGCTTTCTCCTATCTCAAACCCTAATCCACCTTTGTCTTTAGATCCTTTCTGATTTGCAATACTTTCATCAAGCTTTGTAGAAATATTCTTGAATTTGTCTTCATGACTCCTTGCTTTTTCAAGATTTGAACATTCCTTGGATTTGCTTTTCATCTTTGCATTCAAGCATTCTTCAACCCTTTTTCCTTCTTCAACTTGCACTTTCAGATTGGTAATTATTTCATTGGCTTGCTTCAATTGCTCATTGAATTCCTTATGTCTTTCTTTGAATTTCTTGATTTGTTCTCTCAAATTTTTGATGCATTCATCTACTTCTTTAACATTTTGTTTGAGATCTCTGTTTTCACCTTTAGTTCTTTCCAGATCTTCAAGAGCTATTTTGAGTTCTCCATTCATGTCAACCATGCACTCTTCTTAATAAATCCAACAACAAGTATCTCTTTCGAAGGAGTGAGAAATCTTCTAACAACCATGTGTTCAACCTCCAAGATCTTCCTGAAGCAGTTAAGCTCCCTCCAAAGAACCAAGCTCTAATACTAATTGTTGAACACCCAAAATACTAGGGGGGTGAATCAGTATTCTTTTAAACCACTTCAACATTTAAAATTCAATCCACATAGCATATTCAATTTGCAATAGGAAAGGAAAGCATGAAAACAATCATCAACACCACTTAACACATGAACACCAAATTTTTACGTGGAAAACCCAAAATGGGAAAAACCACGGTGAGGATTAGCGCACAATATATTATAACTAGTTATAAGATATTACAAAAGTGCTCACTACAAGTAGACTCACTATCCAAGTGGACTCACTACCCACTAAAAGAAGAAAAGATAGAAGAGATTGTGGCACACAACTAAGAATTGAACTATTACAGTAGCATCTAACATATGCATGAATTATAGTTCCATTGAAGCTCAAAATACAAACTTTACACACTTCATACTAATTTGCACTAACATTCTAATTTTCTCTACATTTTCCTTATACTTGCACAATTCACATCAACAATTACATAATATATGTAGTACTATTATCAAAACACCAAAAAAGACCTTACATATATCCACTTCATCCACAAACACCTAAAACATCAATTAGGTCGGCCTAATTATATGTAACATACAAAATATACCTTGTGGACTCATTATACACACAGGCTTCACACGAAGATTCAAAACTTATAAGAAATCAAAATAGGGACCAACATGGACCTATAATAGCTCCCATATAACAGATCAATACTTATTAAAACTCTACAATACACAAAACTTATTAGGTCGACATCAATAGTGACCTAATACAAAAATTCATCAATTGTTCAACCTCAAACCAACACACGGACGTCAAAACTTCATGCCACTTGGACTATAGACACTACTAACACCTGTTGACATCTCCACAAATCCACAATACCGAATACCAAATTGCAGAGAGGTGTGGATTCACCAAAACATGCACACTAAACTGAAAATAACTGTCATTGCCAGACCCAATATACTATCACTCATAACTTTAACATTAGAGATCAAAACACTATGAAATGCTAGACTTAGACTCTTCTAACAACCAACAAAATTACATGAAAATCGTAGAGCAAGATTATACACATCAGACCAGTGTAGACCAAAATACTGGATGTCTTGTACATAGGAAATTTTGTTTTGACACTTAGCCAATTTATCTTTCATCTGTCTTCAACATATTAGACCTTCTTGCAAATACCTACTAGATTACCATCTTCAGACATGCTCAAGCTATACAAAGTGGTTTGCACAATGAGCTTCATACTAGATCAGAATGTTGACATAAATCACAACACTGAACTGCATACTATATAGCTTGCACTCATCCATCATGTTCATGTTGCTAGTAAGCATATCAATGATAATCTTTTTGTTCTTCCAACACTCACTACTCCTTCTTTTACATCAATGACAAACTGAAATGAGGCTGATAAAATATGACAATAAAAGCTCCCCCTGAGTGTAGACATCTAGTAAGAGATGGAGTGAAATCACTCCCAAATTCTCTTTTGATATCATCAAGAACATAAAGATTATTAGTAGCTCTACTAGCTTCAACAATAAGTCTACCATCCTTACTAATTTCACAAATATCAGAATTGAAAACATGAGTGTGCTCTTGGTCACACATTTGATTCACACTCAATAAATTTAGTTTCATACCTTCAATGTACAAAACATTATCTACCTTTTTTCTTTCGTCATTCAACATAAGGGTGCCTTTACCTGAAATTTTTGCATATGCATTGTCTCCAAACCTTACTATACCACCATTCGTTTTCTTCAACATAAGAAAATTGCATTTGTCTCTTGTCATATGTCTGAAACAACCACTATCAATGTACCATTGATCACTCTCATTCTGTGCATGCAAGGCTATTTGCACAATCATAGATTTCTCTTTTTTTGCCTCTTTATTTTTCCTCCAAACCTTCTTATTAACTACTTTTCCAGCCACTTGTTGCTCTTCCTTTTTACTTTGCTTGAAAGATTCTACAAAATTGCTTCTACAAGAATTTGCAGTATGACCAAAGTTATTGCATTTGTAACATATAATATTGTAATTCATCAAAGGAGCAAAATAATTCCTATTCAAGAATCCTTGATTTCTATTCACATATCTAAAATCATTTCTTGCATAAACTCTACAATTTGATGCCTTGTGACCAAAACGATTGCATGAAAAGCAATACCCATAAAAGAAATATTTGTTAAACCTAGTCATGTGAGGTTGCCTTGAAATAGGAGGTCTTTTGGAAGTGCTATTTCTGATTTTTGATTGCGAACCTTTTGTGCCATTAAAGTTGGTCTTTTGCTTATCTTCTTTTGTAGGCTTGGAACCTTGACCTTCTTCAAATCCAACTCCACCTTTATCAACAAAATATTTCTTTGAGCTAATGATCTTGTCCAACGACATAACTTTTTTGATATATCACCTCATTATTCAACCCTAACATCGATTTGTCTAATTTCCTAAGAGAATCTATTTCAGCTTCGAGTCTTTCACAATCTTCTTCCTTCATTTTGAGTAGATTTCTAACATCTTCAATCTTTCTAGCTTCTTCAATCTGAACTTTTAGATCAATGATCTTATTTTCAGCTTCTTCAAGTGCTTGAGATGCAATAACCTTAGATTCATTGCCTTCTTGTTGTTGTAATTTCAACTTCTGATTTTTCGTCCTAAGTTTTTTTATTTCACTTAGGGCACTTATAAGTTCTTCAAGGTTCACCTCTCCTTCATCAAAATGATCTTCATGTTTTTCATTTGAACCCATGTCTGCTAACAAGATCTACCTCCAAGTGATTAAGCTCTCAATTTGGAGGAACCCTGCTTTGATACCAATTGAAGAGCACACATAAAATACTGAGAGGGGGGGTGTAAATTAGTATTTTGAACTTTTAACACTTGAAGCCATAAGAATTAGAAATCAGAACAACAAGAGCAAACATCAACAAGAAGAACACCAATTTCACGTGGAAAACTCTTTCGGATAAAAAACCACAACAGATCAATAGCTTTCATTAATGACAAAGGGAACCAACTGAGATTACAAAAGTGAGCACCAACTCACATGAAGCACCAACTTCCTCAAAGCACCAACTTCGAAGAGTTGAAGCACCAATTGCAACGTGAGCACTAACTCACAAAAGAATATCACTACACTGCAACTCTGTTTCCTTACTTCAAATACAATCTACACACAAACTGAGACACTTATAATTGCAAATAAAAACTCTATTCAGACTATGAAATATGTTTTTTGAATGTCATGATGTCGTACATCTCCACCACACTTCAACTTTATCTCCGCATCAGTTTCTTCAAATTCACAAACAAACCTACATAACTTCAGATATTGCTGCATACACACCTAAATATTGATGATAATATATTTGAATAACAAAACTGAATATGGCTATGTTCAAAAAAGTAACTGAAAATAGAACAAATTTTCAAACATGCAACCCCCAACTCTATATGGCTCTCAGAAAATAGTGACTACATCCAGAACTACCAAAAACAACAATCAACTCAGCCAAAGCTTAACCTTTTTCAAGACCCGTTTTCAGAGCAAGTAGACAAGGTACTGTCAACACTTCTAACAACTCTATGCAGTGATACTCATTTTGTCAAGATCCTGGAAATGCATTAACACAAATTGAGCACTATCTTAGACATCCATACTCATCACGTCTTCAAAACATCCAACCTATGCTTTGAATAATAAAGGTGATACAAATCATCACGTCCTTCATACACAACACCAACATGTCTCCATACAAACTCCTCTTAGAAATAAGATTCATGCCATTGAATCTACCACATGAGCCTTCAATGCACGCTACATCAATACATCAATCGCTTCGCACCTACATAAGGACATATTCAAACCTGACATAGAGACAACAGTTCCTCACATCTCATATGCAAAACACCAAGTTGAAATAAGCTCACATGCACCTGATACTACTTAGGCCGATAATAACTGGTCTACAAAAGATTTAATGCCACGAAGGCCTGTATCCAGCGCTACCACTCTTTCACACACTCCATAATTGGTAGAATAACAAATCAATGAAAATGTATATGCTGCATACTTTAAAATTTCACACAACGAGCACCATACACTATCTGCGCCTTAAAGAATGATGGTGATGCATTGTACTAAGAAAACAATATGTTTCCTTTTATTTGAATACACACACCACTAACACCATCTGTAGCCCGCACCACCAAGGAAACGATAGCGATCACACATCTTTGATAACCACAAACATTTTAATGAATGGAGTCGATGGCATTTAAATTCACCACACTTACAAAAATATTTCGCAGCTACGAACACATCAATAAGAATATTCCACGTCTCACATAAAATCAATTAAAAAATAAGCAGGCCTTTCAAAGACGAATATAGCAAAGGAAGAAGATAACAGTCAATTTAATACACATGACTTCAAAAGCCGCCCGACCCAAATCAGCCAAGAATAATTTAGATGCAAAATATCTATAGCCACCTCATAAAATTGGAGTCAACACATTAACTTTTGCAAATACAACGAATTTTTAAGAGAGGCAATGTGCATACCAAATAGTTTGGCTAGATTTGAATATTCACATTTTGTCTTCTTTTGCCTGACACCTCATCCCACTAGATGCCAAAACCATCGCCCATACTAAAAGTCTTCATTTATCTTGAATTTGTCTTATGTGGTTTAAACTTCACGTATGAGACAAACCTTATACTCGTAAAGACACGATTTCCAAATTCCTTCTCTTTACATACACATTGCACAACTAAATTTGACTATATTGACGGATGTTATCAATTTCAAAGTCAATCTCCAACTCAAATGGTATCATGTTCTTATTGACAATATCCAACATCACCTAGTTAAGCCAATCCTTTGACATGAATGACAAAATGTCCAACACTTAGGATATAGATCCAGGTCTGGTTGGCTCACTATTAAGGTTGATAGTCAATTAATTCACCTTGTTGATCTATATCCCAATGAAACTTATAAAAATGTGGAAATGGCCCTATGTTATGAACACTAATCTTAGAGTCACCACCACATTTTTTATGTTTCAAAAGGTTCATAGGTTACAAACCGGTTTGAAAGCAGCCAAGATGAACCACCATTGAACTTTTCATATCTAGATTGACTCTCTTAGCACTTAAAAATTCTTGTAACTTTAGCTGTCACACAACTTGTCTCAGTAACATTTAATGGAGCCACTTCCATTCTTCCAAAGTAAACAAGTGAACTAAGTATGAGAAGTATCTAGTGCAAAGAAGGGACAAGGATGGTATGATGAGGTTCAACAATTCACTACCTTAAAGTTGTTTCCCTCTCATAAATTATCACGAGTAATTAATAACAAGAATACCCTAATTTAGATACCAACATCTTGCCTAAAGAAAGCGTGATAAACATAAACTATTTAAGTTGTTTCCCCCTCATAAATTATCACGAGTAATTAATAGTTCAAGAATACCCTAATTTAGATACCAACATCTTTCCTAAAGAAAACTACACTTTTCAAAAGGAGATCGAACTCATTTGATTCATGAAAATCTAGGAACCTTATATAGGTGACAATAAAAAAGTTCTTCAGATTCTATATGTGAGTTCCCATAAATCAAATTTTATTTTACCATATCAAACCATGGTACAAAAGCAAAACAATTTTTATGCCATCCTCCCATGGGGCTAACTTTACAAAAAAAATCCTAATTGAATTTATTTAATAAAAGAAAATAGATTCACATAAAAAAAAGGGTGGTAGAGAAGCACACTCACAAAGTTTAGCAGAACCAAGTCTATAACAAAGACAAATAGACATAAATAGGGCCAAGCCCAACAAAATCTAAGCAGCTAAAACAAAGCCAAAAGGAGAGTCTTTATCATCAGGTTTGCCCCAAACATCTCTAGGGATAGAATCATCAACAATTAAGATTCACTGTCTCTAGGAACTTTAGAATAAATAAAGAACTTGAAAAAGTGTATATACAAAATAGAGAGAAGGAAATAATGAAGGGTGGGTTTTATCCATATAAAGATTAAGATTCACTATATGGTCCATCTAGATTCAGAGCAATTAATTATCTTAAAACTCACAATGTCACCTCATAGTGGTTTTGTCCAGAAAATACTGTAAAAATCAAACTTTCTAATCCAGAAAACTTCGAAAATTCATCTCATACTCTTGAAAGTGGAAGTGAATGCTAGTAAGATGGACTGTCGGGACAATCAATTCACAAAAACAAATTCTATCTCATAGTCTTGAATCTCAAAGAAAATTTAAGCAAGCAACCCTGGTAACAATGACTAGGAAGCTGAAATTGTTGAAGATCCACAACTGAATGCAAAAATGAAATTGCTAAAAAATGAAAAAAAATGAATTAATTGAGGTGCATCATTGATTTCAAGGCACAATAAAATGTGGTTCTGTTGCTTTGCTAACTAGAATGGAATAATGTAGTTACACTTTACAGTGCTAACGTTTGTTCAACAAACATGATAATTGAAGAGCCATTTTCTCATTTCTTGAAAAGGAAATTCCACATCTGTTTACATGGAAGACGCCTTTGAGCTGATCTTTCAACAATGAATAAATATCTTTGTACATGCTAAGTGGCTATCGACCCACACATCCAAGGTAGGTGTGGTTAAGGAGTGATTAATTCATTTGCTTGGAACAAAAATATACAAAACAATGATACTTATCTCCTTGAATAGATTCAAGGTCGAGGTGTGCTAGTTGTTTTTGGGATTCAGCATCTTGACAAAGACAAGATGCTGAAAAATATGATGTATAGAAATCCAATTTCCTTGGAAGTTGAGTTATACTATTACAAGATTAATTGGTAAAAAATTACTTGATATATTTACAATTGGAGCGGAAGCTCAATAAATAATTTACAAAGATTTACAAAGATAGCAAGTTTCTAAAATAATCTGAAGGAGAACGTTAAGAAACGTTCTTATCTAAAAGTTACGATAAAATACACTATTGAGAATTAATTAAATAATTAGAAAATATTATTTTAATATATACAATACAGGGTCAATTGAGAGATATGCAAGGCCATATGGCCCACTAATCAATGAAGAATAATAAATATGCTATACTTCGTTGCGATGATACTTTGTATGTAAAACATCTGAAACTGGATAAATTGGCTCCTTCCAAAAATGAAGATAACTTAGCACCTCCAATCTGGTGATTCACCAATCCAAAGTTATTACAGAATCCTCACCACATCAACAAACAAATAAAAATTAAGCATAACTTAAACTTCCATCAAATTCTGATGCCAAGCATTCTTCTGGGTTGGAGTAAAAGTAATCTTCATCTTTGGGTTTATTGGGTATTGCTAATCTACTTCTTGGTGCTCCCATCCGATTTGTATGTACATTCTTAACAGCAAGGGGAAATTCTTCCCAGACCAAATAACCATTATTATATTGATCTATAAGTTCAATCAGGCGTGTTCGATCCAGCAAAATTGTTTGACGAAAACCCAGGAACCTGCCATATATTATGCAGCAAGAAACATATCATAAAGAATCACTAACTTTGAATAAAGTGTGTGGTTTTTGATCATTTCAGGTTTCAGATTACATATTGAGTTTGGTGAAATATACAATGGTTTAAACATGGAACTGTATGAAATCACTCAAACACAGACTAATATAAGTCTCCCTTCCATACATGTCTTCTCAGCTGACAATGGCATTGACTATAGTTTTAATATCCAAAATAATATAAGATTACCTTCGATGCCCTTCCACAACTTTTGCCATGTTTCCATCATATGTTGGAATAAATACATCACTAGCCAAAGCCACCAAGTAATCCAATGCTGCCATTTGAGATGAATAATGCTCAAATGGCCTTAAATCTAGAGGATTCAGAAGTGTCTCCTTCCTAACCTGCTAGGCTTTCTAGATCAGTAAAGTGCAGTAATAAATGCCAACTCCATAGGAAAATACATGGGAAAAAAAACAATTACTGAATCATAATCTTACAATGTTTGGATAAGCTGAATAGAGAGCAGACATCCTCCTTTCTCCTCCATAGATTTCTCCAGCAGCAATGTATATCTGGATATCACTAACAAATTCAAAAGCATTCAAAACTAATACAGTCTCCTCTGGTGTCAACGGACATAATCCACCCTTCCTTTTTATTTCAGCATTTATGACTTTCTCCTTCCACCATGGATAAGCGTTCCTAGGGATGAAACAACCAGAGATACAAGAATTGATATTATCAAAAACAGTGGGTGGAATTTGACAAGAATCACTATTTCCTAGATACATAATATACCTCAGTATGGTGAGTTCCTCCACTTCTTCATTGGTGCAGCCAAGGGTACAACCAGAAAATGCCAACATGTCCATTTCATAACGAAGATGAAGCACCAAGAAAGGACCATTCCTTTGCAATATTGTCAAGATCTTATGGGCCAATTCCTCAATTTGTGAAGCAAAACGAATGGCATTGTAATTCACTCGGCAACGTAGCTTTTGAATTTCAACTGGCATACCATTATTTGCCAAGCGTGCATCTGTTTTAGTCAAATGCAGAACTTTGTGCCTTTTTATCAGAGGAAGTATCTATGTATCAGGAAACATTGTTAGCTGTTATTTTCTGTGTAAATGTAAAACTATCAAAAAGTTATTTACTTATTTACAATATTTTACCCGATGAAGGTAATAAGACATGTTTGACCAGCTCACTGGAGGCATTGAAAAGATTGCCCCTTGTTCTGCCTTTGGCTTTAGCTTTGAAGGAAGCTCTTTGAGTATGCGAACCTCATCCCTCAGTGATGAGATAAAGTGATTCACATCAAATATGTCTTTGAATTCACTGTTCCCATAATCACAACTATTAATTTCACCATCAGGACAAAATCAAAGCAATAATCATTGCCTCATATGATTTAAGGATCGAATATCCAAGAGTGAAACAAAGTTGCAAATCTTACTCAGAACCTGCTTATGAGTAAAAGAAGTCACTTGCCTGGGGTCTGCCCAAAATGAACCCTTATCCAGTTGAGGAACGATTAGAGTGACATTGAGAACTCTAGCAATTGTTACCATGTCACTTATCTGACATGGGGAAAAATCACATTAGCAACACAACCCAAAAACCAGCCTTAAAAGAAAGCTCAGAACCCATAGTAATAACTGAACTCATATCTAAAACAATTTTACATAATCACAAAAAATGAAAGAAAGGAACATGCATTACCGCAGCTCGCATTTGATTTAGACCTCCATTGCAAGAGACCATTAGGTATCCATTGTTTTTATACACTCCTGTAGAGAATATTTATTCTAAAGTGCTTCAGTTCAGTGACATCAGGTTGTTTAAGAATTGACACTAAAGGAGGGAAGGGATAGTTTTAAAAGAAGAAAACATGATTTGCTAATAAGGACAGAAAAAAATCAAGGAATGACTGGCCTGAAAACAATATCAAGGAATGATTGATCTCAAAACAATCAAATCACCACTGTAAAGTAAAAATGCATAGAGAATGATTTCATGCTTACTGCCAGATCAAGGCCATACTCACAACCTGTAAAGGAATTATTTAATTGAATAGCTTGGAGGTTCTCTGTCTTCTAGAGCAATAAAGAACATTGAAGTTGTCTCTAGCAGCAAATAATACATGATCAAGCACATGATTCTATCCTAGCCGATGCTATTTCTTCCTTTTGATTAAGTTCAGAGGTCTCATGCCAAACTCAGCCTAGCAATACCATTGGTCCTGTTCATCTAGATGGAATCCAACAACCAAATTTTGTTGGGCCATAGAAAACTACTAATACAATTGTCATTTGTAAACAATGGCATTAAATTTCCTTTACAATTAACAAATGCAGTGGAAAATTTATGAAATATGTACTCTGGGCTACTTTAAGTATCATTAAAGCAAATCCTATCCAAGCGATACAAGGATTAAAGAAGCTTATGAAGATGTACAATCAACAAAGTAAATGTGACAACATCAAAGTGCACACAGCTAATTTCTGATTCAATATAAGCATCTGCAATGACAACTAAAGGTTCTACTTCTATTTCAACAACATGAAGTCCAAATGTTGTGGCAGAGGAAAGGTTGTCTACTTGAAACCTGAAGAATACTTCTTTACATAAACTTAGCTCATATGTGACTGGCTTCATTTGAGGTATGGAGTAGACCAAAACTAAATTCTCCAAAATCACTAGCTCTTACCAAAAAGGAGGGCAGTTCAGCCACACTTCCCAGTATAAAAACCTCTAACATTACTTTGTACACTAACATTACTCTGGGTTATTTTAAATTTTTAAGTATCATCAAAGCAAATTCTAACTGACGTGACACAAGGATGAAAGAAGCTTATGAATATGGGAAATCTCAAATCAATAAAGTAAAAGCGACAACATCAAAGTGCACACAGCTAATTTCTATTTCAACATAAGCATCTGCAATGACAACTACAGGTTCTATTTTGACAATCTAATTTCCAAATGTCCTGGCAGAGGAAAGGTTGTCTACTTGAAACCTGAAGAGTAATTCTATACATAAACTTAGCTCATCTGTGACTGGATGCATTTGAGGTATGGAGTAAACCAAACTAAAATCCTCAAAAAACACTAACTCTTAATAAAACTGAGGGCAGTTCAGTCACACTTTCCAGTATAAACAACTCTAATATTACTTTGTACACTAACCATGCCTTTCACATCCCCCTATTTGAATTTGAAGTCCAAACTTGAAGCACAAGTGGCAACTAATATAAAACTGTGTACAAGATTGCATGTAGAATATGGACTATATTGACAGGCAAGCAATTGCTGTGGCAAATCTGTGTAAGCAATACGAAGACTTATATACATTTTTTAATGATTGTGTATGTTGACATCTGATCTGAGATCACATTAGTGTGGCTTTGTGTTGTGCTTATGTTGACCCTCATGTCATATGTCCATGCAATTTGTTTCTTGCCTTATGTTTGAGCTCCATGTTTGTTGCCTTGGTCAAGTTAATTTTGCAAGAATGATTCAATAAGATCTGGTGTGCTCATGAAAAGGAAATCTAGCATCAAAACCTTCATCGGGTACAATTTCCTCACATTGGTCATGTGGTTGGATAAAAGTCCACATGTGCACTTTTATTTTTCGATGCTTTAGTTGAGTTCCTTGTTGTACATTATGGCAGACTGGTCTATTGAAGTCTTATATGCCTTTGTGCCATGTTTTTCTAGTGACTTATTATCAGCAACCATCATGCTTTAAGTGATTTATTTTTTCTATGGATTGACAGGTTACTGATATGTTTGGATTGATAGACCAACCCGGCTAGTAAAATTCTCATCTACCAATCCACTACAATAGTCAGGTTATCAACATGGGTACATCTAGCTCTAAATATTTGTAAGATATGTTGACATGTGTATTTTTGTGTTCCATGGGGATGTGTTCCCGACCCTCAAACCCACATCCCCATCCCCAGTGGTGTTTTGAGGATGGCAAGATAGCAAGGGACATCCCCTAGCCATCCCCAATAAATTTTCAAAATTGAAAACATTTCGAAAAATGATAGTAAATCAGCAGAAATGTCTAGGGGATGTTTTGGCTATCCCTGAGGCAGCTAGGGACATCTGGCTGTCCTCGAGGTGGCTAGGGACATCTGAGACATCCCTCAAATATCTCGAGGATGGCCAAATGCCCCCAACATCAAAATAACAATTTGTACTGTTTTCATAAAAGAATCTTGACACCTACCAAAAAGTAATTGGTTTTAGAAGGGGCGAGGGGGTCCCACAAATCCTCCCACACCCCTTATTCAACCTAAATCAATTCAGAATAACATTGTATGTAATGCATTTTGTTGTCACAGCTATTGTTGGAGAGGGTTTGAGGGTCAAGGATGTGTTCCCACTGAACAAAGTATAGAGTCTATAGACTAATTTTGGATTCAAGTAGTTATCATAGGTTGGTTCCTACCTCCAAGTTCATGCATTTACGTAGTCGCCACTTCTATCAGTGATTAAGTCATTCATTGATATTAGATATTGACAAATTGTATAAATATTTTTAGTCAGTTTGATCAAACATTTTAATTTGTAAATTTAAAATTATTATTTATATTAATATTATACATACATGTTCATTGGAAAGCCCCAGCTCCAGTTCCATGCCCCTTCATGCTTCAAAAACCTACTATTATTATTAAGGTTTGTCTGCTCCACTCCAACAAACACATATATTATATGTGTATGTGCGTATATATGTCTATATATGTGTATGTGTGAGTTTTGTCGATACATACATATGCACAACCACATACATACATATACACTGTACAGTGATACACTTATTGGAGTGGAGTAGGCAAACCTTGATAAGTTAATGGTAGGTGTTCGAAGCATCATGGGGTCAGGCCTAGGTTTGTCCAATGTCTAGTTCCATGGAACATGTTAGAGAAAGAAGAACTAAAGTGCAGGATATTGTCAATGGATATTTTATTATTTTGTCTCCTACATACAGATGCTAAACGGTGATACATTTATTTCTTTACTTGTAGCAAATAGAAAATATAATCTTTAGCCATAACTAAAAATACTAATTATTTTTTTAATTTTAATTTTTTTAGTTTGTTGTCATTATGTTACACAAAATTTTTTACCTCTGAAAACATTTTTGATCTAAAAAATGAGCTCTACTAGCAGTGATGACAATGTGAATAAGATGGGCAGTAAAGAAGTAAATAGAATGGATGTTGAAGGAAGTGTTGAAGGTTCTCGTTCTTCTGAAACTCCAAAAGAAAGTTCTATCGGAACCTTACAAAACTGTTTTGCATGCTCTTGAAAGAATATTTAATCACTAATAAGGGTAAAAATTCAAGGGGCAGCAAGCATTGGTTGCGTCATATTTGCAAAACTGATTATCATGGGAGCTAGGGTTGGACATCATTTATTTGGTGAGAGTGGACATGGGGTTAGAGTTTGTAAAAATATAATATTGGAACAATGGGTTGAAATGGTAAAGTTGGTTGGAGAGTGAGGAAAAAGATACTAGAACTACTAAGAAACATTCATCCAGACCGTTGCAATCTACTGACAATCCAATATATCAATTGAAGTGGGTTATGATAGAGGGAAGAGGAAGGTCACTTCTACTACAAGTGAGAAAAATGTAGTGGAAGGGTTATTGAATTTTCAAAAATGTGAGCAAGCTAGTGATTTAGTTGCCAAGCTTTTTTATTGCCCATGCCATTCCATTTCATTTGGCAAGGTCTCCTCATTTCAAAGGTATGTTGTGAGATGCAATGGTAGTTGGATCCTCTTATGTTCCCCCTAAAGAATAGATTGCATGCCTCCTTCCTCAACAAACAATATTTAAATATGAACATATTAATGGAGGAGATGAGATAGGTATGGATTAAGAGTAGTTGTTTCATTGTCATGGATGGGTTGATTGATATTCAACATTGGCCACTCATTAATATTTTTGTTCCATGTCCTATTGATTCATACTTTCTTAGAGTTATTTATTGATTGCTTTGGGAAATGTAAGACTGTTGATTACCGTTTTGGCCTTTTGAAGGCCATAGAGGAGGTTGGGTCTTCTAATGTTATGCAAGTTGTGAGAAATTTAGCTTCTGTTTGTAAGTTAGTTGGTTCAGTGGTTAAAAGCACTTAAAAACATTATTTTTGGAATTCATATGGTGTACATGCTTTGAAAGACATTGGAAAAATAGATTGGGTGAAGACAATAGTGGCTGAAGTTAGAGACATATATATATGCCCATATGTAACCATCACATTTTACTTGCTTTATTTTGATCTTATACAAAGAAACCTAAAACTAGTTTAGATTAGATGTGCTAACTATTTTATTTTACTCTAGAGAATGCTAGAGGTGCAAAAATCTCTATTATCCATGGTGGTTTGTGGAGAGTGAAAAAAGTGGGCTCAATCAAAGATAGAAGAAGGGAATAAGGTGAGAGAAAGGATGCTTGATAACACTTGGTGGTCCAATATTAAGTAAGAAATTTTTATCTTATTGTAAGGTAGGGGGGCCGACCACGTTCAAGGCCCCAGGTCATGGAGGGCCAAGAGCAGAAGGCTACCCTAGCTTACCTCAACTAAAAGGGTGTTAGGAAATGTAGGACGAGAATGATGAGGGCTTTAAGGCCCTTCAATCACTCTGCAAACCCGAAACTCAAAATGGGGCTAGGCGAGCTGGTTTTCGGGTTCAATACTACACCTCAGGAAGCTCTCTACCCAAGGACGAAAATGCGGTCTCGGGACAACAACGCAGTGCACTAGTGTCTCTCAAGTGCGCTGGCGTCCGTACAACTAGAGGACTAAAGAGACAAGGTTAAACTCTAGAAAATAGACTAACGGCCTAGATAACTACTTCCAAAGGGCCAAAACAACGCTATGAAGTAGACAAGATATGCTCTAATATGATAAAGTAAATACACAAGAGTTAGGTGGCAAGAATAATCTCACAAAGGAATTCGTTCGCCAGCTAGCTCCCAGTAGCACGTTCACCTACACACAAAGAAGAGGGAAATTTGGTTGGGGCTATTAAGGGGTCTACCTTAGTCAGACCCCCGCTTTGGTGTTTCCACCTCCATGGACAGCCAAGTTTGCAACGATGGAGAAATAATATGATAAAGAAGGAATGAAGTAAAGAACACTAAAACAGTACAAAACAGTAAATGTGCTTACTCAACCAAGTAATAGAGGAGAGTTGTGGAAAGCTTACCACCTCCACCAAGAGCACTCAAGGCTAATGGGGGAGAAAATGAGAGTACTCAAGCCTCTGTTGCAGTGCTGTTGTCCCACACTTGCTCTACTGAATCGATGGAGTGATGTTGTTGCTGCTATGGAGTGCAAAAGTGCTGCTAAAAAGTGCTTGAGAATGCTGGATTGAATGCAAAAGGATGTGTAGAAGATGCTAGAGCTTGTGAAGAAGATGAAATGCATGTTGAAGGAGTGAATTTGAAGGAGAAAGTGAAGAAAACGGACATATTTGGGTCGGTCGGCCGAAGAGGGCGTTACAAGTCGACTACCAATGAGAAGTGTAATGCCTCTGCAGGTTCCAGCCGTAGGAATCTGCTAGGGATGTTTGCGCACCGTGCGTGCGTTCCCAACAAAAATTCCTCTTCCAACACTCAAAACAAGTGCCAAGTGGAATGAAGGCAGCGGGCTTATGTGGAATTTAGCCTCCGAATTTGGTTTTCTAAAGTGGAAGAGGGCAAAAGGGGAATTTGCACATGGGGTGCAAATTCACTCCTATACACTTATTAAATACATTTCTAGTATTCTACTTTCTACTTTGTTTTTAATATTTTATTTTTAATTTGTAATTTAAAGTTTTAATGTTGTTAATGTCTTATAATTTTTTAAGTGTTGATTGGAGACATATTTGGTCTATCATATCACCTATTGTGGGGATAATCAAGTATGCCGATATAGAGTCTCCTAGCCTTGGAGAGATTTGAGACTTTTGATAGCATGTTTGACCAAATGAGGCAAACAATTCATGACAAGGATCATATATTACAATTCTATGAGGAGCATATCAGGCCCACTGTCACAAAGAGGTGGAACACATTGAAAACCCTCTTCATATAGTTGCCTATGCTCTTAATCCCAAGTACGCACCTAGACTTGGCCAAATTATTCCTCTTGAGGATGATGAGGTAATGGAAGGGTTTACAAAGGCCCTTCATAAGATGTATAGCACTGAGGAAGCAAACATACTTTGGTAGAAGTGGCTTCAATTTTTTGGATTTTTAGGGTCCTACATTCAAGAAACAAGAGGCTGCCACTATTGCATAGAAAAACACCATTGAATGGTGGAAATTTCATCGGAAGGACACATTGGAACATATATAATTGTCATATATAATATATATTGTCATCCCCCTATTGTCCCCAAACTACGTTTCCTATTGTCCTGCTATCCCTGTCCTTGAAATGCCATGGAACATAGGTGTATTTCTTATTGGACCAATGCTGCAACAAGTCTGTATTGGGAGGTGCAGTTGGCAAAGTAAAGCAGATCCTTTTCTTGAAGGCAGAAGTTTGTGGCTATGTGGCACTGTTTTGTTGATTTCAAGTTAAATCATCCATACTTTCATGATCTATTGATATGTCATAAATGTTTTCTTTTGGGACAAATTGTTCCAAGCCATTGATGGTCATTGAAGCTTAGAATATAGATTGAAGGCATTAAAAAGTGGGATCCATTTGAAGTAATGAGGACACACATTCAAATTTGGCTCACTTCTATATATTGACAGATTGTTCCTTTCACCAATTTAAGCATCTGCAGATTTGCTAAAGCCATTGATTTTGGAGATGAATGTGTACTGGTTGTTGATCGTGATCGGTGTTTACTGGGTTAAAGTGGAGGATTAATGAATTACTTGGATGCACGTGATGTGATGTGATTGCTTCCTATTGGCCAAAGGACACATATATGTAACTTCTGTAGGGCCCCTTCTTTGTAGGAACAAATGAAATAATGCCACATGGTCTCAGCTGGAAAACAATGGTGAGCCATTTTTGTCTATTTAGTTGTGTTTCCTTGCAGATTTACTTAATGTCACAGAGTTATATAAACCATAGATTTGATGACGCATGTTATAATCCTATCAATCACAATGGATTGACAATTAGGTAGGGCACTCTTTGGGTGGTCTAACATCTACCACATCAATTGATTTTGGGAACATAGGATCTCAACAGTTGATAATTCTGGGTACTTAACAACTAAAGTAAAGTGCAAATGAGTTGCTCAGAGAAATAGATGTCATGCCCCAGCCATAAACCACAAAACCCCCGATCACAACCTGCACAGGGCTTAAAAATAATCGCTGACCAAGTAGACTTAAAAAAATAAGTAATGCAGCGATTACATATTACTATAAAGTAGCACTAATATAAGGATGACTTTGATTAAACTAAAGGCAGCGCTTGGATTAGGGAGTGGTGCATCCTTTCTAAGGGGTGCAATGATTATTAAGGTTGTGACTATTCACCCCACCATGAATGTTATATAGGGAGGTTGGATCATTTTGTGAAAGGCATCAATCTAGTGGATTGGAAAAAGGAAAATAAGAGATCTATAGGAAATAAAGATTATTTCTAGCAAGAATATTATTGGGAAGAAAGTTTTTAAAATATAAATTAGGAATAACTATGTATATATATATATATATATAATGAAATAGTATTTGATTAACAATTAATATAATAAGACTCCTTTAGCAATCTATTTTGAATTTATAGAAGTGTTTACAAATAGGGAGGCCGATCAACCTTCTGGGTTCATGAGCTGGGAAATACCAAATTTTCCTTCATCAAGTACACCACCCTTGAGATGGAGTGCTCGTGGGCCGGGAGGTGTATGAGTGCTCTCGGGTTTGTTAAGGAAGGCAATCTTCATGCATCTTATCAAGCACCCCACCCCGAGATGGAGTGCTCATGGGCTGGGAGGCAAATGAGTACTCCTGGACTTGATCAAGGAGGATGGAGCGCTTCCAAGGTGGACTGAGGGATGGAGTGGATCTAAGATCTTGCCATGTTCATGGGTCGAGAGGTGGATGAGTGCTCCTGGGCTTGAGGGACTTCTTAAGTATGTCACCCTCGAGATGGAAGGCTCATGGGCCAAGAGGCGTATGAGTGCTCCTAGGCTTGAGGGTCTTCTCAAGTATGCCACCTCGAGATGGATGGACAAGGATCCACCCATGCTCTTGCAATACAAGGACAACTATCCTTGAGATTGCCGTTTGCAAGTACTTCAAGTGAATTCCTAATATGATTGGCTATAGGAATATGCTTTGGGATAATCATTAATGATGCTAAGTTATTTTGAATTCCAATGTTAATGATGATATGAACTATAGATCTAACTATCATGATGTTTTAGCTATGGTGTATTGCTCTCAATATTACAATATTTTATGTATTAATATGAATATAACCATAAAGTTCATACTCTTTATTACTAATATCAGTTTTTAGTGATTATTGTTGTTTTGCAGACTTAAATTTAGGAATACCCCAAAAGGGGACATTACAGTGGTATCAAAGCCTTGATACTGCCATCCCGAGGAATAAGAAGAGTAGTTTATGCAATTAAGCCAAAGGACTCAAAGGGCATTGGAAAGAGAAAGAAGGAAACTTGCAGCAAGAAATAACCCTACTCAAAGCAACAAAATGAGAGAACAACTAGGAAATGAATTGAGGGCCTTCATGGAATAGAATGAGAGGACAACCCAAGCCTTCATGAAACAAAATGAAAGGACAACTCAAGTACTCCTACAAAACATGAATAACACAATCAACTCTCTTAGAACCAACCAAACCAATGGGAGGGATGTCAACTCTAATCATTCAAAAAATAACAATAGATCATCACTAGGGTCAACACCTAGGTTAACAAGACCCTCATTCCTACCTAGGGAAGGGCCAACAAGAGAAGAAGAAACCAATCCACCAATTAATGAATTTGACGAATATGTTGGGGCCTACTCAAGGTTGGACCCTAAAATTAGGAGAAATATCCCATTTGAGGCATATTGTGATGCAACATCACAAACAACCTGTAGAAAGGAAAGAAGACAACCAAATAAAAACTTACCCCAAAGGGTGAGTAAAATGATTCTCCCCAACTTTGATGGATCGGGAAAGGTCACTGCACATTCATGGGTCCAAAAATTGGATACCTATTTCTCCCTTAGTCCCATGATTGAAGAAGATGCTATCAAATTTGCCATTTTACATTTAGAAGGGGTTGCACATGATTAGTGGCATCATGGGATTATTACCCAAGGGCACTGAAATATAACAACCTACGACAAATTCACACAAAGGCTCATAGATCGATTTGATTAGAAACACCCAGAAAGGCACTTCAAAGAACTAACCTAATTGAAATGACAAGGATCCGTAGAAGATTATGTGGCCGAATTTCAAAAGATCTTAGTCACAGTACCTAGGATTAACGAGAGAAGGCTAACATATTTATTGAAGGGATATCAGAATCAACCCATGGTTTGGTGAGCGCCCTTGACCCCACATCTCTTCAAGATGCACCTAATTTAGGAATATCCCAAAATGGGACATTACAATAGAAGATGGACATGACATGTTCAAACTTCAAGTGTGGTGGATCTACCAATCAAGTAGTGAGCATTTTGAGAGCCCATCAATTGCCTGCAGCCATTGATCTAAAGGGTGATTAATTTGGGCCCTTGATCTAGGGTGAAGTTCGAATGGATTAGCCAACAAGTCAAGTTTTCAGTATTCAAACTAAAGCAACAAAGTATAGGGTTTGCTGAGAGAACATTTCCATTGCAGGATTAATCAAGGTGTCGAATTTAAGTGACTTAAAGTAAGGCTTGGATCTAAAATTGGACCAATTTATATATCATGCTATGATGTCTATTCAAAATAGATGGCTTTGAATTCCTATCCAAAGATTCAAATATGGGATTGAAAGATGGAAAAGTAGGTGGGAAATAAAAAGGAAGATTTGATATATTTTGGCCAAAGCATTGATTGCTCAGTTGATGAAACTTTTTGCAGTGATCATTGAAGATGTCATGACAACATGGCGAACATTTGCAGAGGCAAATATGATTTGGGTGCCAAGTTGCTGATCAAGGAGATGGTAGTTGGGGGAGTTAATGGGAATCAAACTATTCCCATACTGTTTTTGGTAATTAAGAAGAGAATTTATTCAATGGAATATGATTTGTATTCTAGCATTAATTTGCAGTAGAGAATCAAGGAAATTAGGTCTATGCAAGCCTAATGCATACAAGTCATCTGAAGGAGATTTTTCTCCTGTTTTTGTAGAGGGTCCAATTCAAAGGAATGTCAAGGGGTGCAACTGGCATGTGTTTTAATGAAAATTGGCTCTTCTAGGTATTGAAATTCTTATGTTACGTTTGAATGACTATGCTACATGGTCTATGGCGGATTTAATGCTTACATGCACAGTTTCATATTAGGACAGGTGTTAGCTATGTAGAAGATCTGGGAAAAATCATGAGTTAAATACAAGTTCCCTTATGGAAATTTGTGTGATCTCTCGACTAAATTTGTTTATAGGACAACCTACAATGAATTCTAGGGTGATCAAAAGAAGTATGGCAGATATTGGGAAAGGTTGTGGGAAAGATTTATGTGAAATCTGGTGAAGAAGTTACAGGCAAATACCACTCATCGAAAGAAAATTTGCCATAGTTAGTGTAGTATTCTGGGAACAGGTATTTTATCATGCTTCTAGGGGTCATATTTGCTAACTTCTTGTAGATTTGTGATTGGCCTTTAGCATCAATTTTGACAAGACACATGTAAGCTATTTGTAAATGTACCTTTCCAAACCCACATAAGAAAGCTTACTTCAGTTGATGTACTTTGAGTTTATCTAATTTCTTTTTGGGTAAATTTACAGGTAGACTGATTGGATTCTATAATAAAATTTGAATTTACCTGATAGGTTTTGCATAAATGTTTTCTTCCTTTTCTGAGTTCTTGACTTTGTTTCCCAATGGAGTAGGCCCCGGTATCAAATGGTTGATTGATCACGGCACATGCTTTATATTGAATATCATCTTTTGTTACTTGTAAATTATTATACTTTATGTCCAACAATTTGCATAAACTCATTGATGTTTACCTCTGTCACACCTTTTGAAAGCCTACAATTTTTCTTTATCTTTATTTGCAAGGTTAGTAAGGAGCTATAATTGATATTACATTGGATGATATAAATTTGGTTTTGCATCTTTAGTTGCATCATACCTGATAATAATCTATTGTTAAGAGATCATTGGTCTACAAGACCGGTAAGCTAGTATAAACAGTGACAAATCTTTTGAGTATCCTTATGCACAAGGTGTGACTAAGCTGTGTGACCTTTTGTTTTCGTTTTTCTTTTAATTCTCATAAGATTTCTAGGAATACCCTTCTTGACCTAGCAGAGCTAGAAGTGTAGAAGAGTTGCCCACTTTTGTCAATTGGCCAAAATCACTTGCAGTTTGATCATGAGCCTTAGTTTGTCTGCAACAACTTTATTCCCCGAGTTTGGATTCTAAAGGCATGCTCTCTAGAGCTTCAGGGCACAATTCGGAGCACCAACAGTGTATTCATAACAAAAAAACTTCCAAGATAAAATATCCATGCATAAGCGGCAGACACTCAGTTCTGATCATCCTGCTGTTCAAGGAGAGAGATCGAAACAAGAAGAGTGTTTGTGACAATGCAAGCAAAAAGACTATGAGAATGAGCTAGAACTGCAGAGATTTGGAAATGCAAGCGCTTTGCCAATGCAAGGAAAGAGAAGATGACAATGAGCTACATGCAATGTTGCATTGCCCTATGTATGGGAAAGTAGGACAGAAAACAGAGATATGGAAACAAGAAGATCACTTATGTTTATGCAAGCAAAGAGAAGACGAGCATGAGCTACATGCCTTGTCCTATGTGTGGGCAAGTAAGAAAAGACACACAATAAAGCCACAATATTTGAATAGTTTATGTAGCCTTCAGAGCCTGCCTACTAAAGTGACTCGACAAATCACAGATATTTTCAAGCATAAAAAATTGAGAGTTAATGACTACATATGTGATTTAGAGACAGATTTGATAAGACTAGATTCTTACAGAAATCATGTAAACAGAACCTTAGCTACATAAATCTCCTGTATAATCTATTCCCAGTCCCATAGATCGTGCAAAGCCTTCTGAGGTTCTGTTCCATCCAAGAATTCCCACCATGCTGTTAGCAATCTAAGGCCTTTATACTCTTTTAAGTTTTAAACATGCAAGACATTCAAAATGAGAATTCAATTCGAGGCCTTTTATGCATTTTTGCAATGCATGCAAAACCACAATTAGATGCCTTAAGGATGAAAGTGCAAAAATCGATACATCCATCGTGACAATGCATCATCACCTAGGGTGATGCAATGAATTTCAAGAATTGAGACAGGTCTTTTCCAGAAAGCACTCCTGCTAGAAAAGAACAGTTAAAAACATTTTGGTAGTTCTCGCATACATGGTTCACTTCTGAAAAGTCCAAGCGAAAAAAAGGCGGGGCAGAGTCGGGCATTCATATACTGCAGTATAAATGGAGCAAAATTCTACAGCTAAATCAACTAACAGAAAACTTAACTCCAGAGAGAAAATGAAATTAAAAAATACCACGATTAATGCAGTGTAAATCCAGCTAAATAAACAGAATTACTTGACAAGTTAAGCAGTCGAGTTAAAGAAGCTCGAGGTGCATATAGAGGACAAGACATTTATGCATATTAAGAAATTCAAGATAATGAATAGCAATTAATTTTAATTTAAACCAAAAAAATAAAAACAGCTCGGTTACATAATTCAAGAAGACAAAAATCACCTGGTCGAAAAGCATTCAATGCAGTTATAAAAAAAATGGTAGAAAACCTGAAATTAATTGTCAAGAATCGGCCGCATTACTCACTTTTAGCTGGAAGAGTGAATTTGGCAGCGGTTTCATGAATCGCAAAGTCGAAGTCGGGGTAAGAAGAAGAATCCGGCGAAGCGAAGCGAGGCAGCAAGCAGGTAAACAGATGAGGTCCCCAAATTTGCAGCAATGTGTGAAACTGCACAATGAAGATCCAGACCACAATGCTAGTGCTGGCGCGGATGATCCACACCTTCCTACGGGAACGCTGAGCCATCGAGGGCTTACCTTACGCCTCCTTCAAACGAAGGCCTGCGCTCCACAAACTCTGAAGCTGTTTCTGCAACCATTGCATTTCAATTGGCAGTTGGAAAGAACGAGGAAGTCTTTTTCTTGATTTATCCGTCTTGTTATTTTAGTAGCTGCCTCCTCAAACTGGGATCTCTGCTAGTAAACTGCATGTGTTCCTCTACTTGTGTTAGACATGACTCCAATTTGGAAAATTCATTCGCCAGCCCTGGCTCCGCCATTTTCGTATATGTGGTGTGTCAACAATGCATTAGAATTTGGGATGTAAATTTTTATATAGGTATATGTTTTTTATAAATATTATTTGCATATCTTTCACGTTTTTTTGGATTATTTAATCTCTATTCATAATATGAATCTTGTATGATACTAATCGTATCTTAGTATTTCTTCAATTCAAGTTTTTACTTTGGACTTAAATCTATAAGCAAGTCCATCTAGTTTGCTACACCATTTTAAAAAGCTTTAGCAAGTATCATACTTTCCAAACTATTCTTTCTAGAGCTATCTCATTTTCATATATGTGGTGTTTTCACAACACATCACATTATGTGACATTCCAAGATTTAGTTGTATAGTTTCTACTTAGTTGCACTCACCTATTTTTTTGTTTGTGTTTCTATAGAAGCTATTTTTATTTTGCTTAGGTGGTTCATTTGTTGTTTAGTCTAAATCAATGATGTGTATTACATCTCATTATCCTATAGATTTCATACGTAAGTTGTAGTAGATTAATGATATATATTAAACATCAAAAAAAGCTTTTAAAAAGGTGGTGGATAGAAGCCCTTATTGCCATCATACAACAACTAACATAGATTTATAATGCACTTGACATGGCAAGATAGAAAAACCATAAGAAAGGCAAAGGACTATAGTGAGACACAAAGATCAAACATGAAAAAGGCTTAGAGGCATAACAAAATATAGTTAGGAGGCATATTCTTCAAGACAATTCCCATGATTGTTAAGGGGAGCAATATTATCAATGACAAATAAAATTCATTCCTAATTGAAAATGGATAGGTTGTAGTCCTCCTCTACACATTCTCAATTCCACTTAATTTCATTCATTGGTTTTCATAGTACATATTGTACGTGCATGACCTCATGCCTTACCTGCCAAATAAGCTTTGTATTATTTCTTTTGAATTTTGAGGAATGATAAGTGATTATATTTGAAAGGAAGAAAATGTTATTAGTTTAATTGATCCCTTATTGTCTTTAGCCACAAATTCAATCTTCTAGATGCGATGCATAACAATAACACATTGGCCTAAAGTCATTGATGCAGTAGTCAATAGAAAATTGATTTAAATCTCTCTTAGAAATTGTGTGTAATATATCACCACATAAACCAAACAATTGGTCTAAGTCCTTATTAATTGTGTAATCTATTACTTCATAAGTTGATGACGTTGTCTACATTCATAGTTGTGTTTTAGCATTCCCATATAAAGGTATATTAAAGGAAATCAAATAAGTTTTATCTTGTTGCAATGCAAAATTGTAAAATACTTCATTAAAGAAATTAAATAGATGAAATAGATCAAAATTATTACATGACTCAACTTGGATTAAACTCAACTATTTTGTTTTGGCATTCAATGATATAGTTTTGAATAAATCTACACTAGCCCATATTTCATGTAAAATGGTTCACGATAATCCATCCCATCCATAGGAATGGTCATATTTGCATTCATTAAAACTAGTTAATTCTCCCATTTAATCAATAGGACTTCCCTAAATGTCATCATTTCCATTGAAGAATCACCTCTAGAAAAGATTGCTAAATGGTATGTGAGATACTAGAACCAATCTAAAACTATGAAGACAACCTTAACCTTTCCAAAAATATGTTGAGAAGGTAAGGAAAATCCCACTCTACAACAAAGGATCAAGGCTCTTTATGCATATTAAGAAATTCAAAATAATGAATAGCAATTAATTTTAATTTAAACAAAAAAAAATTAAAACAGCTCAGTTGCATAATTCTAGACCACAATGCTAGTGTTGGCGCAGATGATCCATACCTGTGTACGTGACAACTGAGCCATCTAAGGCTTACCTTACACCCCCTTCAAATGAACGCTTGTGCTCCACAAACTCTAGAGGTACTGCTTCTACTGCTGTTTCTACAACCATTGCATTTCAATTGGCAGTTGGAAAGAACGAGGGGAGTCTTTTCTTGGTTTATCCGTCTTTCAATGTTTTTAGCTGTCTCTTCAAACTAAGATCTCTGCTAAAATTAAGGAAGTAAACTGCATGCGTTCCTCTACTTTAGACCAATAAAAGCCACAGCTCCGCCAAATATAGAGGGTTTGCTTGTTGAAAGCCACAACCAAGAGATTTTTCGAGTTGCGACCATCTGCCACTATTGACAAGCTACATGTGTTGTGGTCTGAAGGTGATAATTTAGAGGGTGATCAATGGAAGCATGTGATATTCTCCCCATCGTTATCGTGTAATATTGTCCCTTGGATTAATTAGGCTGGTAGTACGGGGATGCAACAACTTGACGTTGCCAGGCCTGTGATGCAACCATAGCCTATTCCACATCTCAAAAACTAGAGGACTAGATATTCTAATGGCTAACTTGACTTTTTCTCTTCGATTTAATGGCTTAAAATTGTAGAAAACATGTTACAAGCGGGATTCGATTCTCCTCTATGCCTCTACAATAGGAATGCACCTTGGACATGACTCCCATTTGAAAAATTCATTCGCTAGCTCCTGGCTCCTCCATTTTCATATATGTGGTGTTTCAACAATGCATTGGATTATGGATAGAAATTTTGAGATATACATATCTGTGTGTATGTGTGTTTTATAGATATTATTTGTATATCGTTTATGTTTGTTTTGTACTATTTAATGTGCATTGATAATATGGATCTTATTTCATTATTGTATGACACTAATTGTATGTAGGTGATTCTTATATAGATGAAGTTTCAGGATTCATCAAAAGGTCTTATAGTACTTCTCCAATTCAAGTCTTCGCGTTGGACTTACATCCATAAGCAAGTCCATCTAGCTCGCTATACCATTTTAAAAATCTTTAGTAAGTGGTGTACCTTCCAAACTATTGTTTCTAGAGCTATCTCATTTTCATACATGTGGTGTTTTCACAACACATCAAATTATGTGACATTCCAAGATTTAGTTGTATAGTTTCTACTAAGTTACACTTACCCATTTTTTTGTTTATGTTTCTATAGATG
The DNA here is from genome assembly GCA_007258455.2 of Sequoia sempervirens. Taxonomy (NCBI): domain Eukaryota; kingdom Viridiplantae; phylum Streptophyta; class Pinopsida; order Cupressales; family Cupressaceae; genus Sequoia; species Sequoia sempervirens. The sequence goes on along the minus strand of VDFB02271358.1, from coordinate 1,157,451,290 downwards.
CTATTTTTATTTTGCTTGTGTTTCATGTGTTGTTTAGTCTAAGTCAATGGTGTGTATTACATCTTATTATCCTACATATTTCATAAGTAGGTTGTAGTAGGTTAATGATATATATTAAACATAAAAAAAAGCTTTTAAAAAGGTGGTGGATAGAAGCCCTTGTTACCATTATACGACAACTAACATAGATTTATAATGCACTTGACATGGCAAAATAGAAAAACCATAAGAAAGGAAAAGGACTAGAGAGTGAGACACAAAGATCAAACATGAAAAAGACTTAGACACATAACAAAATATAGTTAGGAGGCATATTCTTCAAGACAATTCACATGATTTTTATGAGGAGAAATATTATCAATGACAAATAAAATTTATTCCGAATGGCAAATGGATAGGTTGTAGTCCAACTCTACACATTCTCAATTCAACTTAATTTCATTCATTGGTTTTCATAATACGTATTGTACCCATGACCTCATGCCTAACCTATCAAATAAGCTTTGTATTATTTCTTTTGAATTTTTAGGAATGATAAGTGATTATATTTGAAAGGAAGAAAATATTATTAGTTTGATATATCCCTTATTGCCTTTACCCACAAATTCAATCTTCTAGATGTGATGCATAACAATGGCACATTGAATTAAACTCCTTGAGGTACTAATCAATAGAAAATTGATTTAAATCTCTTATAAATCATGTGTAATATCACTACATAAACCAAACAATTGGTTTAAGTCCTTATTAATAGTTTAATCTATCACTTCATAAGTTGATGATGTTGTCTACATTCATAGTTGTGTTTTAACGTTCCCATATAAAGGTATGTTAAAGGAAATCAAATATGTTTTATCTTGTTACAATGGAAAATTGTAAAATATTTCATTGAAGAAATTAAATAGATGAAATAGATCAAAATCATTACATGACTCAACTTGGATTAAACACAACTATTTTGTTTTGGCATTCAATGATATAGTTTTGAATAAATCTACACTAACCCATATTTCATGTAAAATGGTTCACAATAATCCATCTCATCCATACAAAAGGTCCTATTTGCATTCATTAAAACTAGTTGATTCTCCCATTTAAGCATTAGGACTTCCCTAATTGTCGTCACCTCCATTGAAGAATCACCTTTATAAGATTGCTAAATGGTATGTGAGATACTTAGAACCAATCTAAAGCTATGAGGACAACCTTAACCTTTGAAAATTGTGTTGAGAAGGCAAGGAAAATTCCTCTTTACAACAAAGGATCAAGGCTCTTTATGCATATTAAGAAATTCGAGATAATGGATAACAATTAATTTTAATTTAAACCAAAAATATAAAAATAGCTCGATTCATGAGGCCCACCTTGATGAACCTATTAATTAGGATTTTTTTTTCAATTCTCTAATGATACCTATTGAAGCCTAGGAGACTATGTTAATTAGGAAATTTGAATACACTTATTTTGACCTTCAATCAAATTTCATACTTAAAGTAGTTGATCATGTTGATCTCTTTTAATATGCTAAAATCTAAAGACAATATTTAGGAGACTATGTTAGTTCATTGATGATGTTTAATATGATTTTTGGAAGATAAGAATGGTGTAATGTGATGTGTAAATGAATTATGATGCAAATTGGATGGAGCAGAACTTAAGGCTTATGATAGTGGACCATTAGATGATTGATCGATTTTGAAGGTTATTTAATGAAATCTCTATGACATTGAATTGTGAAACTTGCTTGAATATGAATGTTTGATCCAGATGCTTCAGTTGTTTATATATATCATAACTGGATGGGTTAATTTGCGTATGAAGTGTGCATGTATATATTTCCATGACCAATAAAATCAGATGCATCAAAGGGAAGCCTATTTGAAATGCTTAGTAAAACCAAACTATAGTCCATTTGGAGGGACCATAGTTTTGTAAGGTAATGTCCACTTTGTTTGTAATGTGAGCTTGAGAATGTTTTTTATTAAATTATTTGCCTTGTTAGTCAAATTAGGATGTGAGTTTTCAACCTAAGTGGAAAAACTCGGATTTTATCTTGTTAGTACTTTTAGAGGGTTGAAAAGTGTTTTTTTATATGTTTTTATGGATTTTAAGCCCCTAGGAAAAGTACCTATAGGAAAGGTACCTTTTGAGCCTAAAATATTGGGTCAATCCTTAGGTTTGACACTCTTTTTGAGGCTTTAATGAGCTATGACTAAATTAAGGTTTGGGGAAGTGGGATGGAGACTCCTTTCTTTTCATCTCCACTTCTCCAAGCTCATGTATGAGCCTTGGTAAGCTCCCAAGGGTCTCACACATGGGGGGTAAGCCTTGGAGAGTGAATGGGAGGGTGGCAAGTGTCACCTCCCCATTTAGGGAATTCAAAACTTCAATATCTATTAAATGAACAAAAAACATGGGATAAGTGTTTCTCTTTTGCAATCTTTATTTTTACTAGTCTTTGGGGGAGAATTCCTATTTGGGCTTTGAATTTGAGATATTTTGAAGAATCTAGTTCTTGGAAGAAGAGGAGATTGAAGCTCATCCTCAAATTCTTCCTCACTGAAGCTTGGACTTGAGGTAGGTACTTCATGTTTTTTTATACCTTTCTTTGTTTTTAAATATAAATGTGAACAATTGTATGTAGTAAAGTGTATTTTGTATACTTCTTGTGTGTTGAATGTATATGTTATAATGGATTTTTGGTTGTATGGGGATAAGCTCACCCAAATTGGGAAGATCATCCTTTGTAGGGATGGTGAGAGGTGGGAACCTTTATGGGGAGCTTAACCCTCCTTAAAAAAAGAGAGTTTCAAGGGTATGAGTACCCGTGTATATGTGGTAATATGGTAAAATGGTGATTTGGTGGTATGGGTTGTATGGTAATTATGGATATTTGGTGGAATAGGTTGTATGTGGACGAAGAAAAATGTAATATTTAGTTATTTCTTGTTTTTCATGAATTCTCCATATGGAGTGTAGTCCACCCTCCATTCCCCTTTTGGATTCTTGTTGCAATCCTTATATATATGTAAAATCCCTTGGAAGGGTGTATTTTTATGTGTTAAGTGGTTGGTTGATATGATTGTTGAATGTACCCGGTTCCTATAGATGCCTCCTAGCTCAAGGGAGGCTTGGGAGTAAGCCAATTGTTGGGAGGTGAGCTTCACCTAGGCCATAATGAAAGTTTTGTGTTTTGTGTAGGTGCAAATAACTTGAAGAAACTTGCAGATTTGGGAGAAATATATTTCCTTACTATGGTGTAAATAAATGTCAGGGAATGTTGTTACAAAGTATAGACTCCTCTTGATAGTTGTGGAATATATATTGGATATATCATGTAGGATTCTTTATGCTTGTCAAATGGAATAGCTATTCTAAAATCCGCTTTTATGTTATTTGCATTAAATGGAATGACATAGACAATACATATAAATGTATTTTCTTTTCAAGAAATAAATTTTGTTTTAGTAACTCCAAAAAATAATTTTGTAAAAAAGGAGTTTTTTTTAGGAAATAGATTATTCTTTTATTTTCATTAGTTGCAACATGTTCAATTACATTTCTATAGTATTAATGAAGCAATATAAGTGTGGAATTGGAATTTCTAATCATAATAAAAGATATCTCAGACCTATTTAGGATCATCATTTAATAGTTCAAATATGTCTCTATTAGGAAATTTCAAGGTTAGATATTACAGTGTAGGTGCAAGATCATGGTCAAAGACTTTGTCCTAATATATAATTATAAATAAATATACAAGCATTTGAGCATCAATCAATATATTTTTAAATAGGGTACCCAATGCTATTTTAATGTCTTGCCACTTGCACATAGTTAGACTATGGTAAATGTTGTGTTACCCCTTTCAAAGGAATATTATTCGAGCTCTGTCTGTATACAGTTTTCAAGCATGTGTGCGATTGAATATGTGCATATAGAAAGGTAGATATAAGACTGTGTTAAATTTGAACATAAGTTTTTATGTCCTTATTTTTTGCATAATAAAGATGAGAGTATACAAATATTCCACATATATCAAGTAGTTAAATAGAGGGAAAAAGATAAGAAAACAAAATAAAAACCAAATAAATAATAATAATAATAATACATATTTACTCCCAGATACAACTGTTATTATCTTCAACTTTAAACAACAAACTGGAGTCCCAATGGTGCCTAAATTATGACATAGAACAATTACTGGTAATTAGTGTGTTGGCCTGTAAATGATAACCCCTTTAGAAGGGTGCTCTATGAATAAATCACCCTTGTAAATTTCCAACATCTTGCAGAGGGTGTTATGCTCCTGGAAACAAAGGGATTTACCATGGCAACCATAGCCGGAATAGGATTTTCACTGTTCTAAAGAAAAATAACCAGGCCTATGAAACTCCCAAACCTCAACTTCTGATAACCGGTAGACAAAAGTAAGGCCCTATTGTTTAGAAATAATAACCGAAATATATATTTCACCAAAACACTCAGAACTCTTTCTTCCAGCAATAAGAGGCTAAAAGGATAGCCTATCCATCTATTTTTTAATGTTCTTATCCATCATATGGATCGCAGGTCTGATAGGATACGGAGGCCAAAGCAAAAAAAATGCTCATGTCGATGGGAATCACGAACAGAGAAGAAAGAAGATCAAATAAAGTATGGCAGAATATATTACCAAGTAAAACTCATTCACCATCGAATGACCAACTCGCCTTAGACTGTTGTTCATCCTCAATTGGTGCTTGGCAAAAATGTTAAGAAAGAAAACAAAAAAAAGAGAAGGATGCGGTAGGGCAGTTTTGTTGCTGCACCCTTAGCCGTGCCAGTAAAGATGGTAGACGTGCTTGAAATTTGGCCTGCAGGGATAGGCACGTTCCTCTACTCCATAAGAGTAGGGTTCTAACACCTTTAGAATATAATTAATACTTTGGTTTAAAAGTCAAACAAATTGCTTGGGTGGGAATATTTGTTTGGAAAGTAATTCAACGTGCTGGTAATAATATCAGTTTAAATGAATAAGGTACGAGTGAGAGATCTAACTGAAGATAGGCTATTATACATGGGGAACCCCATTGAGATTTCTTTCAATCTGATGTTGACGCGACGTTGGCGGGGAGAACTTTACAGGGAAACAAAATCAGTTTGTGCCTATGGCTATTCTGTTGCTCATTGAATATTGTACAATTGCTAGTTAATACTTTAGTTTAAAAGTCAAACAAATTGCTTGGGTGGGAAGATTTGTTTGGAAAGTAATTCGACATGTTGGTAGTAATATCAGTTTAAATGAATAAGGCACAAGTGAGAGATCTAATTGAACCTTAGTACCTACAAAGTGTGTGAGTACATGTAAATAGGAGGGCCAGTGGAGAGGTGGCATGTACAACAACGCGTAGATCTCGTTTGCTGAATAGTCACTTACATACCATAAATGCTTTGGTTGTGGTGTAGGAGGTAAGGTAGACAAGCCATATTATGGAAGCTAGCTAGCAAGGAAATCACCCTAAGACTTGAGGCGTGAGGTGTGTCAGGTGACATTCTACCTTAGCAATCTTCAATAGCGTGCACTTCAAGATATAGCATGTCCAATAGCCAACAGTGCAAGCAAGCAACTCTCTTATTTGTGTGCCAGTCAAGTGGATATCCCACCAAGTACAACTTCAGTTGGCATGTCCAAAAATGAGAAATTTAACTCTTTCTAATGATAGTCACAAATGAGAAATCGCCTTGTTACTGAATCTCAAGATATATATTTATTTATAAATATATATTTACACCTGTTAGTATGTGGCGACTGATCATGCTATACTGTATAGCCCATGGTATACTGTACACCATAAATCCTTCTGATAGAGATAGTCCTCCATCTGCATCCTCCATAAATCCTTCTGATAGAGATAGTCCTCCATTTACATCCTCCATAACTGATAGTTCTGCCCATTAAACTTCTCAACCTTTTTACCTTCGTCTGCCATTGCTCCCACTCAACCGTGAGACTCCCACTCAGCCGCGAGACCTTCACACAGACAATAATCGAAACACAACTCGCTCTGATACCACTTGTTAATTGTTAGATATCTGCCATCTCTAACCCTAACAAGTTGCGGTTTGGTGGATGTAGCCCAGATTGGGTGAACCACGTTAAATTCTCTGTGTTATGATTTATTCTGTGTGTGTTTTATTTCACTGGTTATTTATTTAATTTGCATTTAATTGTTAGATATCTGCCATCTGGTTCCTAACAACACCTTCACCCATTAGAAAATATTGGATGAGGTGGTTCAGAAGTGGGTATCATTAAAATTAATATCAATATTTTATAATGGGGAGAGTACTATTATGATTAATAATTCCTAACTGATGGCATATTAATACTTTTATCAATAATGATGATAGTAATCACTTCATACTTGCATTGTAAACAAGGTTGCATTGTTGCAAAGTTCTTGCCAAAAGCTGGCAAGACGGTTTTGTTCTTTGATATGTAGACAAATTAAGAGCGACACTAGTATGATTGAACTATTGTTAGACATGAAACTATTGACCATTTTACAAATTGTTATCTATGTTGATGTTATTTTTGCCATTGACACCCCAACTAGTGGCTATAATATTGATGGGGGCTTTGTAGTAGGCCATCGAATAAGAAGGTATGTCAAACAAGGTTTTTACCTTGCTCCCTTTGCTACTGTCTCTACTTACTCTATTGTTGGAAATGGCTCCACATCTTGATCTATTACTAGGGTTGGTAATAATTAATTGGCTCCAAAAATTACTTGCATTTCAAATATGTTACTCTACTATGAAGTTTTAAGTGCATAGTGAATTATTTTTCATTAAACAACTTAGTATTATATAAAAATATAATTTTAAAATATTGAAGGAATTAGGGCCTCAACATAGTAGGTATGGACAGGGGTGAATGAGAGGGTTGTGTGTGGAGGGGATGCATCACTATATGGTAGATGAACCAAATCAAAGTTTTTGCCTTTTCCTGTGGTGGCAAGGAAGGCAATGATTGCCAATCAATGTCAAAAAGAGGGTAACTCTAGCTACAAACAGTTGATTTGACCTCTCCAATGTGTTGCCAACTCCCCAACAGTGAGTTTTGGAGAGGAAATATCCAATAAGTGGTGGAGAAAGAAGCATTTTTTGCTGAGTTTGATTGGTTGGGAGGTTCAGAGGGTTCCAACTGAGCCTCTCCATTTTGCATCACTGGATTTCAAATACATGTGCCCCATCTTGGATGAAGATATCCAAATCTATCCCTATGTGAGAGGGTTCTTTGTGGTTGTCTTCGACAATGTTTAAGATAGAAATGCAATCCTATGCAACTACCAATGAAATAGTGATCAACGTTTGCTTATGTTGAAACCATGGTGCCCCTCTTTCAATATAATTATTGAATCCTTCGATGCTACTCTAATTTGGGTAATGCTTCTGAACCTTCCATTGTAGTTTTGGTTTGAATCATGTTTTGAAGCCATTGGTAATTCATTGGGGAAGTTTTTGGGGGTGGATGAGGGTTCATCAAACTTCTTGCATACTACCTATACTTGTATTTTGGTGGAATTGGACATCTCTAAGGCACTACCGACATATATCTCTTTAAAAACTGCAAAAGGGTGTTGGAATAAGCTTTTAGACTATGAGGGGTTACCATTCTGGTGTCATAGATTCTTCAATATTTGACATATTGCTACTCATTGTGCAAAGTGAAAAGTTGACAACCAAGCCACTTGGTGGAAAAATGTTTCACCTCAACATTATTCAATAGCAAAGGAAGATACATGACAAGATGGGAAAACTCTCAGTGAGGCCCTAACCATTGGGGATGGCATGCATAAGGCTTCACTGAGTAAATCACAGCTAAATATGAGGGCCAAGGATGAATCCCCTCTTGAGCCCAAAAATATAGCTTTTTTGAAGTTAAGGATCCAAAATCAAGTGTCCAACTAGTAGATTAGGCATAACGTGCAATATGTTACATCCCTAACTTTAATTCTATTTTACTTTTTACTTTTGAAGTAATCAGTCGATGATTACGCATGATTCGATCATTTGATGTTTAGGAAATGTCTAAAAAAATCAATGTTTCATGAGCTATGTTTATTTGACTAAAATTGACATGTGTTTAAAAGTTGTCAAGAGGTGATGATTTCATGAGGATTATGAAATGATTAATGATACACTCATCTTGTGTTGCTGATGGCAAGTTGCATTCAGGAAACATGTTTCGCCCTCGGATAAAGGGAGGGAGAGCATCATCAGAGAGAAGGATATAGATATAAGGATCAATCATATTACCTCCAGAGAAAGTAAGGGGAATATCACCTCGGAGATGGGTAAGTTAAGAGTCCCTAGAAATTCCATTTGAGAGTTGTTTAGGTCAAGCGGTTGACCTCGTTTAACCACACATGTCTAGGATTGTTAGTGGCATCACAAAGGTAAATAGTCCGTGAGGTCATTAAGTCTTGTTCTCCTCGTTTTAAATGGATTAGAAATAAATGGGAAACCATTTACTTTTATAATGCATAAGGATACATATATAAAAGCTCATGTGGATATAAATATATGTATATATATTCACAATGTATACGACGAGTACACATCGACATTTGGATATAAATATATATATGTCCATCTGTGTATATAAATATGTGTATATAAACTGAAATAGAATAGTATATTTACTCATACAAATCTATATATATTTGATATATATATAATGATAATGATATAAAATATCATTAATATATAAATGCATACATGCTAATGGAAGCATGATGAGTGATATCTAGAAATGGTTATATTAATGTTCTTGGTGATATGGCAATGACGCCCACATGCATATAGCAAGAATTTATAACCGCCAACTTATATTATTGGCACCTCTATGTGACATTGATATTCCTTTTACCATCCTCTTTAATTATGCTACATCCGTATGTTTTGTTTGGTTGTTAAGCGGTGGGAAGGAAAAATGATCAACTCATTGTAAGTTGCTATATAGAGTCCAACTCTTAAATGTTCTTGTGCCATTTGGCCACATATTTCTTACCACAAAGTGGCACGGGCTCTAACCCATCGATGATTCAAAGTTCCTCATTCTTAATCTGAGCCTTCTCCACGTAAGATAAGGAGATAACTAAATTTCATTTAACTGTTTCTTGCCTGCTAGTATTAACATGGTAACTATGGATTTCTGAGGGAATAGTTCGAGGTGTGGGCAGTTACTACCATCGAGTAACTAACTTTTATAACGAATTCTCTTATCAGCCAGCGTGGGGGGGGAGTTGGAACCGTTTTTAAAGTGGGGACGACCTTGCCTTAGGGGGGGAACTCTCCTTGCACGGGGCACGTGGGCCTTTGGTCTGCAAAATAAAAGAAAAGATGGTTGCTTCAAAATGGGAGGAGTACATCTTGCATTATGGAAGACGACGTCGAGGAAAAGGAAGAAGTACTTCAACAGAAACTATTGACATCGACGAACTCCTTTCAGATTACTACATTCTATATCTACTCATTAGCCGCTAAGGGAATGAGGATAACTCGTTTTCTAAGAGCTTCCATTTTATTAGCGCAGAAAGGATGAATGCTAGAGAAGGAGGAAGCTCGAGCTTAGTGGGAAAGACACTTTTTGTTGTGTCGTATCACAGGGAGGTTGTCATACTAGAGGGAAGCCAGGTATAACGTTTTGGTATAATTGGTATGATCACTCAGGTATGAGTCGGACCTTCTTACCTTGTAAGTTTCATCATGACTTCTGGTAGTCTAAGCTTTGCTTTGGAAATATAATTCCTGTGGGTAATGATGTCTCAAAGACTAGCGTAAGTCTTGAAATAAATGAAAAGTTGATAATTCTTTTGTATATAGATTGAGCTCAAATTTTATTTGTCATTACTATTTAAATTCATTAGGTAGTCGATCAGATTATATCCAGCGTGATTAACAGTAACCAGAGATGAATATCTCAGAGGAGTGTCTATGAAATAGCAGGGATATTAAAACAGTTATGTTTTCCCAACATGAGAATAAGGTTTGAAAACGTTATCAAGCTTGTGCTAGAAACCCTACATCTAGAGCAATAGAGAGATATTGACCTCTTTTGGAATATCTAAGGTCGGAGTTATCATAACACTTAAGGATTTTAACAACTATTCAAGGTATTTAGGAAACCCCAGTGGTATGAGTTCATTATTCAATTAAGATGAGAGATAGTGAACATTGGATTATTAATAGGATTGTAAGTATTGATATGTGAATAGAACCTTTCGAATTATTCGATTGACGTTAGTCAAAGAATGGTTATTTTATAGTGTATTCATATTCCTAGAGTAATGAGGGATTATATAGCACCTAAGAGGTTTGGAGAAAACCAGAGTGCTTTATACTTGTGTTGTATTGTTATATATATTATTGAAATTGGGTTTCGAGATAGCAATGGGTAACTAAGAAAAAAATGGAAATAGACCCTTAAGTCTATGTTAAAGTGGAAATAGACCCTTTAGTCCTTTGTTAAAGACTAAGATAGCTCTATCGATGAAACCTTGCTAGTTCTCTCATGGGACTTTTTAGATTAGAAAATATCATCATGATATTGAAGTAAGGAGATTGCAACATAGAAAAAGATTTCTTTGTAGGAAATAGAATTCCTCTTGTCAATTTTGTATTTACATGTTAAGGAAATGGGTGACCCACGAGTGTGGAACCCTAGATAGCCTTTGATAGCATCGGTTGCTTATGTCATGGTTCTCAAGAGAAAGAGAGATCTTGAAATGTATTGATGTTGATCTTGTAGCCTTTGTTGAACTTATTTTAGAACTATGTGTACAAAGGAATTTCGTTATTCCAATACTTGTTATCAATGTTGTAACCAACCTTGAGAAGGGGATGTTGGGAGACCGAAACTTAACCTTCATGTCTATTGTACTTGAGATTATTGTTATAGGTATATGCGACATACTTATATAAAGGATGATAATCATATGAGTTTATACCCTATCCTTATTTGAAGGTGAATAAAATTGAGAAGACAAGGAAGTTGGAAGCAATTTATTATCTCTTACGAATCTAACCTATTAAGGTTGAAGGTTTGAACTTAGTCGAAGTACTAACTACATGAGAAGTAACGACACTGATTAAGATATATATATATATATATACATATCAATGAGAATATTCCTTGAATATCATGCTTATTCATGAATATGAAATGTGAGTTTGGGAAATGCTAAGTCGTCTGGGTAAGACTAGAAGTAATTGCTCTTATGTTTTGCTTCACTAATGCTATTATCTTTGGAGAACAAGGAAATAGGTAATGCTTATGTCAGATATGACATTGTATATATACATGTATATTGATTGACAATGAAAGGTCGAGAAACCATAGAACAAGACAGGAAGTCTTTATAATACATCAAGAGATTCTACGATAATGTCGAAAACTTGATTTAACACATCAAAGATGATGGGTATTGAATCTTGAGAGTAAAATGACAGGACGTCATAAACCCTAGATATTGCAAGGATGCAATAAGGGACTTTTAAAAGGTTTGAAATACCTAAATTTTTACATTGAATGAATATCCTAGATTAAGGATTAAATCTAAGTCGGGTTGGCTAGAATGGATTTTCTATACAGACTAGTTTGTGACTAGAGTTCTAAATAAAGTAAGTAAACTATAGGATGAGACAGTTCCAAGACGAGTTAGAGGTGAGTGTCTAGATGGCAAGACCAATCAGAATGATCATACTTAGCTAGAAGGGATCTAGAGTTGTATGGTCGATTGAGTTTTGTAGGACACATCCCTAGGACTGAGATGGAGAAACTTGATAGTTCCTTATATCTATACTCTTCGAGAAGGGCCGGGTTACTTCCAGTTTGGAAGTGCGTGGGGGACCACTTGAGTCCGTGGTTGGAGGAAAAGCACTCGGATGATGCTCTCCCTCTGTAGCAGTAGACTCTCTGAGGCTTGTGAAGATAGAGATCAACATTCCAGTTGCAGTGAACTCCATGTTTTGGCTTATGACAGTCAAAACCTATGAGGTAAAACTATTCTTTATGTTAAGTGTATCTTATGTGATATAAATGAATATTGTAAGGAATTATCTTGATTCCAGTTATGATTATATTTGAATTCAAGTTTGAATTTTATCTGGAAAAGTTATACTTTATTCTTGTGCTTATGCAAAAAAAAAAAAAAAAAAATTCTCTCTCTTGTTTACTAAGTTGATTTACCTTCTAGTAAATTCTTGAGTTTACTTGTGTATTATGAGATGGTATGTTACATATGGTATCAGAGCAAACCGGGTTCAACACATGGACCTATGAGCTCATTACGAGAAAAATCATTAAACATTTAGCATATTATCTAAGGATAGAGTTGGTTTGATGCCAGAAGGGCATAGAGAAAAACCATGGAAACTTTCTGAAAGACTTTGAGACTTTGACTAGAAAGGTAAAATCTTGGTCAATTACTAAGCAGACTAAGAGCTCAGGTAGAGCAGTCTCTGAATGAATTTAATAATACTCTTCTTTTTCAAGAATTAAGGATGGAAGGGCTTGGAAGTAGTCAACCAGGTGTTGGAGCATCTGATCATTGGAAATCCTTGAAACTATATCAACGACACCTAGATAAGATGGGTTTTAGTCTAAGTTTTAGATGGCTTGGAATGAGCCAAGTGGAATAAAGTTTTGTAATGAGGAATGAAGAAATAAGTTGTGTTCCTATTGTAATCTTTGTATAAGATGATCTTATGATATCATCTGACAAATGAATGATAGATACTCCAAGAAATAAGAGTGAATCTGATATAACACCTTTATTTGCAAAATGATTAAGCATGATGTAAGTCTTAAGAGACTTATTTGTTTGAAGTGGTTGTAACACAATCTCTAGCACACTGTAAGCTTTTGGAAAATCTAAATACAGTGCAGCAATCTACTCCCTTATAGTGACTTAGTCAAGTCACACAGTGTATTAATAGTGTTCTTCTAGATTTTGATACTTGGATTTTTGGTGAAATTCCTTTTAATACTGGCAAGGATTGTCATTGTTTATTCTTTATTTTGAAATGGTCTAGCCACCGAATTTTGAAGATTGTTTATCTTATGACCGGTTGGTCAAAATTTGATTTATTGTTGGAAGAGCTCATTCTTTGATTTATTGTTGAAATTCAAACCTCTTATATTTTGATATTGAGTTGAGTTTTGTGGTGGCTATACAAGAACTTTTGGTTGTTCACTATGTTGGATGTAATGCTCTTCTCCATCATGGCCTAGATGGGCCTCTGATGGATTGTGCAAGGGAGTAAATTGTGGAAATGCATCTGTTATGCCCTTAGCTTTACAGATGGAAGAAACCTTGAATGGAAAGGAATTGATTCCGAACCCTTTTAGGGTTATATAATTGATATGTAAGTTATCTAAAGGAGGTCTTATGTAGATATCAGTTTTGAACCTTGTGTTATGGTATGTGGGTGGACAGGTAGTCCAGTAAGCCCAAGTGAATAGTCTCTCCAAGTCGAGCAGGGTGGTGAACATTACTACGTGGATTGCAAAGCGTATGTATATAAAACTATGGCCATAGTGAGTGTCGTTGCCACGGCGTGCACTCGTCAGTTCACAGTACTCTAGACACTTAGCTAACCAGAGTTGTCGTACTTAGTAGGAGGGTATCCTTAGTAGTGCGACAGAGTTGGTTAAGTGGGGGTACACACCAGAGCTCAGATGGCAACTATGAGGGTTTCCAACACAACCTTTCATCGAAAGGTAGGACTGCTTCCAGTTAGGAAGTTTGCGGAGGAACCGCTTAAGACCTTGGTTGGAAGGAAAAATAGCCAGGTGATGCTTTCCCTCTTTTCAGTGGCATGCCGAGTCTTGGAGGACAGATGAACTAGAAAAGGAATTCTAATCCTTTCTCTTGTATTTACTTATCAGCTTATTTTGATGATGCATGAAATAAATGAAATTGGTACTTGGTGAAAAACCTTTTCAGCTAGAAAAGTGAAGGTTGATGTTACTATTTGTATCTTACATGAGGAATAGTTGTACCTTACATGCTTAATGTTGTTAATCTTTAGTATAATTCTCTTGGTGAACCTATGTTAAAAGTAGTTGATTGCTACATGTAGAAAGAGACATCCACCTTTTATGGTGTTTGATATAACTTCTATAATTTTGATAACAAGGTGACTCCATTTGAGACATTGGACAGGAAAAGATGTCGAACTCCTATAAGCTAAGTGAGCTAGAGGATAGGATTAGCATTAGTCCATAAATGTCGTCAGAAATGGATAAACAAATCAAACCGATCAAAGAGATTGGTGAAAGATGATAATAGATAGAAAAGTTTCATAAAGTAAGGAATGTTTTCCAAACTAGCTCCTTGAAATAAAGGAATCTTCAAAAAATTCTTGAAGTTATCAATTCGATTGATTAAAGAATCATTCTATTCTTAGCTATTACCAGGAGGTAAAATTCTTTATATGAATTACATTTGACAAGTATAAAACAGATGATAATTATATTCTCAGAATGTTTTACAGGTACAGGACCAAGGTGTGGTCACGATTGAGTTTCTTAAATGCAAGGTCTAGTGGGACCAGTATCCAAAGGGTAATATGACATGGAAAGTTTACCATGATTTTATATGAAAGATTATCTAAATTGCTTATGATTTTGTAGGATAAAACAAAATTTTTATCTTATTAAAGTTTCAGATGCATTGGATCATCGAGGACGATGACTCTTATGGGGAGAGATATGTTACATCCCTAACTTTAATTATATTTTACTTTTTACTTTTGAAGTAATTAGTAGATGATTACGCATGATTCGATCATTTGATGTTTAGGAAAATGTCTAGAAAATCAATGTTTCATGAGTTATGTTTATTTGACTAAAATTGACATGTGTTTAAAAGTTGTCAAGAGGTGATGATTTCATGAGGATTATGAAATGATTAATGATACACTCATCTTGTGTTGGTGATGGCAAGTTGCATTCAAGAAATAGGTTTCGCCCTCGAGAAAAGGGAGGGAGAGCATCATCAGAGAGAAGGGTATAGATACAAGGAGCAATCATATTACCTCCAGAGAAAGTAAGGGGAATATCACCTGGGAGATGGGTAAGTTAAGAGTCCCTAGAAATTCCATTTGAGAGTTGTTTAGGTCAAGCGGTTGACCTCGTTTAACCATGCATGTCTAGGATTGTTAGTGGCATCACAAAGGTAAATAGACCGTGAGGTCATTAAGTCTTGTTCTCCTCATTTTAAATGGATTAGAAATAAATGGGTAACCATTTACTTTTATAATGCATAAGGATACATATATAAAAGCTCATGTGGATATAAATATATGTATATATATTCACAATGTATACGACGAGTACACATCGACATTTGGATATAAATATATATATGTCCATTTGTGTATATAAATATGTGTATATAAACTGAAATAGAATAGTATATTTACTCATACAAATCTATATATATATTTGATATATATATAATGATAATGATATAAAATATCATTAATATATAAATGCTTACATGCTAATGGAAGCATGATGAGTGATATCTAGAAATGGTTATATTAATGTTCTTGGTGATATGGCAATGACGCCCACATGCATATAGCAAGAATTAATAACCGCCAACTTATATTATTGGCACCTCTATGTGACATTGATATTCCTTTTACCATCCTCTTTAATTATGCTACTTTCGTATGTTTTGTTTGGTTGTTATGCGGTGGGAAGGAAAAATGATCAACCCAATGTAAGCTGCTATATAGAGTCCAACTCTTAAATGTTCTTGCGCCAACCTTAAACCATTTGGCCACATATTTCTTACCACAAAGTGGCACGGGCTCTAACCCATCGGTGATTCAAAGTTCCTCATTCATAATCTGGGCCTTCTCCACGTAAGATAAGGAGATAACTAAATTTCATTTAACTGTTTCTTGCCTGCCAGTATTAACGCGGTAACTATGGATTTTCGAGGGAATAATTCGAGGTGTGGGTAGTTACTACCATTGAGTAACCAACTTTTATAACGGATTTTCTTATGAGCCGACATTAGGGGGGAACTCTCCTTGCACTGGGTATGGGGGCCTTTGGTCTGCAAAAAAGAAGAAGAGAGGAATGTTATGGGGAGAAATGAAAGAAAAGATGGTTACTTCAAAGTGTTCAGTAAGTCATATTTTATTTCTTACGAGCTGATAGGGCAAGGGAGGAGTACATCTTGCATTGTGGAAGATGACGTCGAGGAAAAGGAAGAAGTACTTCAACAGAAACTATCGACATCGACGAACTCCTTTCAGAATACTACATTCTATATCTACTCATTAGCCTATAAGGGAATGAGGATAGCACGTTTTCTAAGAGCTCCCATTTTATTTAGTGCAGAAAGGATGGATGCCAGAGAAGGAGGAATCTCGAGCTTAGTGGGGAAGACACATTTTGTTGTGTCGTATCACAGGGAGGTTGTCATACTATAACATTTTGGTATAACTAGTAGGATCACTCAAGTATGAGTCGGACCTTCTTACCTTGTATATTTCATCATAGCTTCTGGTTGCAAAAGCTTCACTTTGGAAATAGAATTCTTGTGAGTGATGATGTCTCAAAGACTAGCATAAGTCGTGAAATAAATGAAAAGTTTAGAATTATTTTGTATATAGATTGAGCTCAAAGTTTGTTCGTCACACTATTTAAATCCAATAGGTAGTCGATCAGATTATATCCAGTGTGATTAATAGTAACTAGAGATGAATATCTCAGAGGAGTGTCTATGCAATAGCAGGGATATTAAAACAATTATGTTTTCCCAACATGAGAATAAGGGTTGAAAACGTTATCAAGCTTGTGCTAGAAACCCTTCATCTAGAGCAATAGAGAGATATTGACCTCTTTTGGAATATCCAAGGTCGGAGATATCATAACATTTAAGGATTTTAACAACTATGTTTTAGAATATTCGAGGTATTGAGGAAACCCCAGTGGTATGAGTTCATAATTCATTTAAGATGAAAGATAGTGAACATTGGATTATCAATAGGATTGTAAGTATTGATATGTGAATAGAACCTTTGGAATTATTCGATTGAAATTAGTCAAAGAATGGTTATTTTATAGCATTTTCATATTCCTAGAATAATGAGGGTTTGTATAGCACCTAAGAGGTCTAGAGAAAGCTAGAGTGCACTATACTTATGTTGTATTGTCTCATATTATTGAATTTGGAATTTAAGATGGTAATGGGAAAATAAGGAAAATGGAATTAGATCCTTAGTCGATGTTAAAGACTAGGATAGCTCCATAGGAAAATCTTGCTAGTCCTTTCAAGGGACTTCTTGGTGAGATAATATCATCACGATATTGAAGCAAGGAGGATGCAACACAGATAAATGTTTCTTGTAGGGATTAAGATTCCTCTCGTCAAATTTCCTTGAAATACATGCTTAAGGAAATAGGTGATCCAGAAATGTGGAACCCTAGATAGCGTTGATAAAATTGGTTGCTTATGTTATGGTCCTCAAGAGAAAGAGAGATCTTGACAATATAATGATATGGATCTTGTAGTCTTTATTGAACTTATTTTAGAACTATGTGTACAAAGGAATTTCATTATTCCAATACTTGTTATCAATGTCGTAACCAACTTCAAGAAGGGGATGTTGGGAGACCGAAACTTAACCTTCATGTCTATTGTACTTGAGATTATTGTTATAGGTATATGTGACATACTTATATAAAGGATGATAATCATATGATTTTATACCCTATCCTTATTTGAAGGTGAATAAAATTGAGTAGACAAGGAAGTTGGAAGCAATTTATTATCTCTTATGAATCTAACCTATTAAGGTTGAAGGATTGAACTTAGTCGAAGTTCTAACTACATGAGAAGTAACGACACTGATTAAGATACATATATATACATATCAATGAGAATATTCCTTGAATATCATGCTTATTCATGTTTTATGAAATGTGAATTTGAGAAATGCTAAGTCGTCTGGGTAAGACTAGAAGTAATTGCTCTTATGTTTTGCTTCACTAATGCTATTATCTTTGGAGAACAAGGAAATAGGTAACGCTTATGTCGGATATGACATTGTATGTATACATGTATATTGATTGGAAATGAAAGGTCGAGAAACCATAGAACAAGACAGGAAGTCTTTATAATACCTCAAGAGATTCTACGATAATGTCGAAACTTGATTTAACACATCAAAGATGATGGGTATTGAATCTTGAGAGTAAAATGACAGGACGTCATAAACCCTAGATATTGCAAGGATGCAATAAGGGACTTTTAAAAGGTTTGAAATACCTAAATTTTTACATTGAATGAATATCCTAGATTAAGGATTAAATCTAAGTCAGGTTGGCTAGAATGGATTTTCTATACAGTCTAGTTTGTGACTAGAGTTCTAAATAAAGTAAGTAAACTATAGGATGAGACAGTTCCAAGACGAGTTAGAGGTGAGTGTCTAGATGGCAAGACCAATCAGAATGATCATACTTAGCTAGAAGGGATCTAGAGTTGTATGGTCAATTGAGTTTTGTAGGACACATCCCTAGGACTGAGATGGAGAAACTTGATAGTTCCTTATATCTATACTCTTCGAGAAGGGCCGGGTTACTTCCAGTTTGGAAGTGCGTGGGGGACCACTTGAGTCCATGGTTGGAGGAAAAGCACTTGGATGATGCTCTCCCTCTGTAGCAGTAGACTCTCTGAGGCTTGTGAAGATAGAGATCAACATTCCAGATGTGGTGAACTCCATGTTCTGGCTTATGACAGTCTAAACCTATGAGGTAAAACTATTCTTTATGTTAAGTGTATCTTATGTGATATAAATGAATATTGTAAGGAATTATCTTGATTCTAGTTATGATTACATTTGAATTCAAGTTTGAATTTTATCTAGAAAAGTTATATTTTATTCTTGTGCTTATGCAAATGAAAATAAAATAAAATAAAATAAAAAATTATCTCTCTTGTTTACTAAGTTGATTTACCTTCTAGTAAATTCTTGAGTTTACTTGTGTGTATTATGAGATGGTATGTTACAAATGCCTTTTAGTAGCCAAGGCTTGCCCATTCAAATCAGTTCTTCGTAGACCAAGACCCCCTTCCTGCTTTGGCCTACAAACAACATCCCATTTCACCAAGCTCCACTTTCTATGAAGAAGATTGCCAGACCACAGGAACTGATGAGACAGTCTCTCGAAATCTTGAATAAAACTTGATGGAGCAGAAAGAACAAAGCACTTATAAAGAGGGAGAGCCTGTATCATAGACTTAAGAAGAGTCACTCTTCCAGCTGAAGAAAGCCACCTGCAAGTCCAATGGTTGACCAAACTTCGAAACTTGTCAAGAGTCTCTTGCCAAAACCTTTTAGGGAGAGAACGAATGGCAAAAGGGATTCCAAGATAGAGAAAAGGAAGCAAACCAATTTGGAAATGAATAATACCTGCCAATCTCCTTTGGATTCCCTTAGGAGTATGGAAGAAGTAAATGAGAGACTTCCCCTCATTAATGTGCTGCCCAAAGGCCGCCAAGTAGCTGTCCAGAACCTTGCGCCAGTTCAAAGCCTCCTCAACCCTTGCCCTACCCATCAAGGTAGTATCATCAGCAAACTGAAGATGATCTTATGTGTTACCCATTTCCCACCAACCCCACCAGCCGTGCTAGCAACCCCAGCAATGATGCTTCTCCTAACCTCCAAGTAGGATGAATAAGTAGGGCAATAAAGGATCTCCTTGTCTGAGGCCCCTAGAAGCACCAAACAAATCAGTGGGCTCACCATTGAGAAGCACTAAGAAGGGGGAAGAAGTAACACAACTCTTAACCCATTCAATCCAATCACTTGCAAATCCAAAAGCTCCAAGAATCTTAAACAAAAAGCTTCATTTAACACGATCATACGCTTTAGCCATGTCCAGCTTGATAAACATAGATTTTTCTTTTGAGGATTCCATAGAATGGATGGTCTCAGCTACAATCACAACACCATCCATGATCTTCCTACCAGCAACAAAACCACCCTGCTCCTCAGAGATTAACTCACCAAGCCAAGGTTTTAGCCTTTCAGTAATCAACTTAGTAATAATCTTATAAACAACATTACATAATGCAATAGGCCGAAAAAGATCCAAAGAATTAGCCCCCTCCTTCTTTGGAATGAGAGCTAAAAAAGTTGCATTTAGAAACTTCAACATTTGTTTATTCATGAAAGATTCCTTAACAACCTCTAAGAGGTCTAACTTAACCACCTCCCAAAACTCCTAAAAGAATTCAACAAGGAATCCATCAGGCCCCGGTACTTTACCTTTCTTCATTTGAAACACAACATTCTCAAGCTCCAACAAGGTAATAGGAGAGAGCAATGATTCATTCATTTCATTAGACACCAGCTACAGGATACAATTTAGAATCCTTATTTCAGCCTCCTCAACTAGAGGCAAATCCTCAGAAAATAAAGAAGAAAAATACTAAATACATTATGTAGAGATAGAGGCAGAAAATGACAAAATTTCCCCATTAGACAACACAAGAGAAGAAATAACATTACCTTGCCTCCGGTCTTTAACAGAGTTGTGAAAAAAATAAGTATTCTTATCAGCAGCCTGAAGCCATTCAATATGGGACTTTTGTTTCCAAAAAAATTCTTCTCTTAACTCCCATTCCTCTACCTCTTTGTTGTAGCAATTTCTAACAAACTCAACTCCTCCGTTAGGCCTTGATCATGAATTTTCCTAGTGATTAAGTCCAGATTATCCTGAGCCTTCTGTTTTCCATGAAACAAATTACCAAAATGTTTCCTATTCCATATTTTCAACTTGTATTTGACGTACTGTAGCCTCTTTGAGAATGGGTATATAGCAGTGCCATAAGCTGGCTTCCCAAGATCCCACCAGCTAGAAATCATATCATGAAGAGACTCATCCCGGAGCCACATGAGTTGGGACTTGAAAGTCTGTCTAGCACATTGGTGAGGCATAACAACCACAAGCTTAATTGGCCAATGGTTAGAGCCTTGACAATCCAATATTTTAGAGCTAATCAACCACCTATCCCCCATCCAAAAACTAGTCACTAAAAATCTATCTAGTCTTTCAGAAATAACAACATCTCCAGTTCTCCTATTATTCCATGTGAAGACTCCATTAGTTGGCTTGACATCAATGAACCTCAAAAGAGCCATATTATCCTACAAGAGCCTAGAGGAAGGCTCCAAATGAGCACTACCTCTTCTCTTCTCTTCTAAAGAAATGATAGGATTAAAATCACTAGCCAAGATCCAAGGCAGGTAAGGATCCAAAGACCTCACATATCTAACATGATCCCATAGTTTCACTTTACCTTGGAAATCAATCAGAGCATAAATATTAGAGAAAATAACTTTCTCCCCTGATTCTAAATGAGAAGCAACACAAGAAATCAAACTCTTACAGAGATCCACCAAATTGGACTAACCTTTCGGGGATCCCAAAAACAAGCCACTCCACCAGAATTACCAGAAGCACCCACACATTGACATTGTCCACGACTCCAAATCTTAGGAGCCACACCTAACATACTATCCAAAGATAACTTAGTTTCCTGCAAGAAAATCACATCCGAAGAATGAATGTGGATCAAATCGCGAATAGCCTTTTGTCTAGGGATGCTATTCATACCCCTCACATTCCAAGAAAGAACTATCATCGTTGGGGTTGGGAAAAGTGAGCATCAATAGTCTTCACCGAACCAGCCTCAACCAATGTCTCTCCAACAAGCTTCACCTTTTCTTGGTCCTTTTTGCGACCAACCTTAATTGATTTCTTAGGTGTCCCTTTCTTAAAATATTTTTGGTGCACACCCAAAATAGAGGAAGAAGGTTTAAACTTACCTAAATCAGGGCTATCCCGATCCTCCGAGTGGACCTTACCAGCACCAGAAGGGCCACCAGAATCACCAACCACCCCATTCCCCGCACCAATAGCTAGAGCGGAAGGAGCTAGACCGGACACCATCTGAGGATCTAGGTCACCAAGTTGAGCCACTCCAGGGATCACCGAAGGCAGTACCACATCCAACTCCTTAGAACCAGCGCCATCCACCATCTGCATGTCAGTGTAAACCCTTCCTCCTGAACTAACCCATCCAAAGCCTCAAATCTATTGAAAGTTTCTCCTTCCTGTCTATCTTGAAAAGGCCTCTTTTGGCCCCGTCCTCGATTGCGAGGTTTAACAGGAACAAAACCTTCTTTGTCCGCTGCCAAGCCCTACTGGATCCTTACCCTTTTCCACCCTCGAATTAGATTGAGTATCCGCATTAATTTTACCTCCTGTACTAAGAGCCCAAGGACACCTCGCAACAGATGTCCATATTCATGACATAGCTGACACCGAAAAGGCAACATTTCATAATCCAATGGCTGGGTCCAGGAATTAGAGCCAACAATCAAATCAATAGAATTAGGCAGAGGCTGACTTAGATCAATCTCGACACAAAACCTCGCATAAGAAAAGATTCTCTTATCCAAAGTATGTTGAGAAGGACCAATAGGCTTACCCAGCAATAAAGCAATCGATTGTAAAATATCAGTTCTCCAACATTCAAGTGGCAGCCGAGGAAGGCGGACCCAAACCGGGACCCTAGAAGGCAGCTCTTCTGCCGAATTAAAGCCTACATGCCATGGTTTTATGAAAAGACCTACTTGGTTATAAAAGTAAGGCCCCCCTTCAAATGCCTTATTTCGATCTGAAATGCACGAAAAGTCTACCAAAAAGAAATTGTTTGTAGCCAACAAAACATCAAAGTCGCCCTCTGGAGACCATGTCTTGCAGATCCAAGTGTCCAAGAAAGAAAGGGAAACCCTCATCCCCATAAACTTACAAATCAAAACATGTTTGTTGTAATAATCTAGATCCTCAGCGACCGCCTCCGATTGAATCACCAACATAGGACGAACTTGCGCCCTCTCCAAGCATCCATTTACCTTATGCATTTTAAAGGAATTCAATTTTGTCCAACCCTCTCCAAAGGAAGCCCCATCACCAGACTCCGTCATAGCATTATCTCCCCTCACCTCACCAATCGATGCATTCATTGCCATTGAAGCCACCCACCAAAAGCACCAGCCAAAAACCCCAAACCAAAACCAGCCCACCGCAATTACATGCAAGAGAAAACCTTCAAGGAACACCGTCCAGCACAGGAAACAACTGGAGCTCCACCCAGCCAGCAAAGGAGAAGGAGACATAGACAATGAGCCACCCCCTGTTCGTACCATGCTCCCAACAACCAACACCAAGTAACTCCGAAGGAAACCAGGCTCAGACAAAAAGAAAGCAGAAAATGGCCACCCCTGGCCCCAACCCGCACCACACCAAATCCTGTCCCCCTCACACAGATACCAGGAAACGAAATCAGAGGAAGCTAGGGCACGGGTGCCCTAGCTTTCCCGCAGCAAGCTCCCGAAAACACCATATACCCATCAAAGTTATTATAATACATGGAGTATCCACTTTATTTTCAAGGTTCAATAGCTTTTCCTCTTAAAAAGTGAATATTTTTTTCCATATGGGTAGGCTCTCAAGAATAAAGATAAAATATGACAAACAAATTATAATTAAATGAATATGCAATCACCTCCTACAATACATTGTAATTTAAATAATCTACCACAATAAAGTATTTAAAATTATATCAACTTGAATGTATTGTAGTCAATTATTCTAGTTATAACATCTATTTTCGAGGCTTTAGTGGTATTCTACTTATGAAAATATTTGTATTAGTTGTTATTAGTTTTTCACAATCCATTAATATGAATAGTGTATACTTTTGGATTAAACTGTGTATATTTTTTTCTCGAAGTTTTGGATCACACTCAGTGATCCATCATCAGCAAGAGAAGAATGAGAAATTGGATTGCAGATTTAGCTTTAAAAGGAGACGTGGGATAGATGGGAGGAGGGGGAAATAAAAAACAATAAAAAAAAGTAAAAGAAAAAAAATGAAAAATAATAAAAATGAAAGAGATAGAGATAATTATCTAAGGAGAGATAGAGAGAGTATGTATCTAAGGAGAGAGAAAGAGAGGGAGAGATGAAATCAACTCATAGTTCTAATTTCTTAATTTGTACAAGATAAGACTAATAAAATGAAAGAGAGAGATAGAGAAGTATATAAGGAGAGGTAGAGAGATAATATACCTATCTAGAGAGAGAGAGAGAGAGAGGTTAGCTCACTATAGTAGGAGAGAGGGAGAGATGAAACCAACTCATAGTTAGATAATTTCTTAATGTACAAGATAAGAAGCTAATAAAATGAAAGAGAGAAGTATCTAAGAAGAGAGAGAGAGAGAGAGGTTAGCTCACTATGGTAGAAGGGGAGAGGGAGAGATGAAACCAACTAATAGTTCTAATTTCTTAATTTGTACAAGACTAATAAAATGAGAGAGAGAAAGAAGTATCTAAGGAGAGTTAGAGACAGAGTAGGTATCTAAGGATAGAGAAAGATAAGGTAGCATGCTACATGTATAGTAGAATGAGAGAGGGAGAGATGAGAGATAGGTATATAAGGAAAGGGAGAGAGAGAGAGAGAGAGAGATGGTAGCACTATGGTCATTCCCCCAAGGTAGAACCTAAGAGATAGCTCAAGGTATCTAAGGAGATAGAGAGGGTACGCATCTAAGGAGAGAGTTTAGCTCATTATATTATAAGGAGAGAAGGAGAGCTGAAACCAACTCATAGTCAAATATTTTTTCTTAATGTACAAGATAAGACATAAAATTAAAGAGATAGAGAGAAGTATCTAAGGAGAGATAGAGAGAGAACTTAGGTATAGGTAAGTAGATAGAGAGGTTATCTCACTATGGTAGAAGGAGAGAGGAGGAGATGAAACCAAATCATAGTTCTAATTTCTTAATTTTTACAAGACTAATAAAATGAAAGAGATATATATAATTACCAAAGGAGATATAGAGAGAGTAAGTACCTAAGGAGAGAGAAAGAGAGGGTAGCTTGCTACATGTATGATAGAAGGAGAGGGGGAGAGATGAGATGGGTATATAAGGAAATAGAGAGAGAGGGTAGCACTATGGTCCTGTCTCCAAGGTAGAACCTAAGAGAGAGGTATCTAAGGATATATGGTAGGTATCTAAGGAGAGATTTTAGTTCATTATGTAGGATAAGATTTTTTATATATTTAAGATCCTTCTTTAGCACATTCACTAGTGTGATTGTAATAGAGACTAGATAAGTTTTATAGAACTTTAAATCAATGTAATATAGTATTTGTCTATTGGTCTTATCTATGTTGCATACGAATTATTATGAGTTTAATGAAGAATTATTAAGTAGATGTTTTTATTATTATATGAATGGTGTATATGACTCTATTACCCAATAGGGCATTAGTCTCTAAGACTCAAACCTTACACATATATTTTAAAATCATAAATATAAATCACTAGTAGTATATGAATTAGGAAGTAGACAATTTTTTTTTTCATTCAATTTAGTAAAAACCTAAGGAAACCCTTAAGAGAAACCTAATTGTTATATTCTTAAAGAACCATCTTTAATATACCTATACTTTTCCAATATTTATATTTTTTGTAAATGAAACCATCGCAATAAAGTGTTACACTATTATCACTTGTTGATGAATGTACAAAATATGTATCAGTTATATAGAGGTCATTTTAGTTGGCCATTCTTGACCTAGTGATAGCTATAGGGGTCAAGTGTGTAGTTTGGGTATAATTGTTTCTTATTTATTTTGGTCATCCATTTTATTTTATTTGAATTCTTGTTAAGGAATACCTCTAGGAACACCCTCCTAATTTTTTCCTAATTTCAATGATTAGGAGATATTACCTACTCTCATAATTATCCTTTAACCATCCTAATTCTATTTATGAGCCTCTATTTGCCTTCTTGAAGAAAAAACCCTAGCCTTAAACATGAAGAGAATATTTAGGATTTGGGACAGAAATTTTAGGACCTAAATTTTTTATGGTGAGGATTAGGATCAAATTGAAGACATAAGATGTAGTTACATTTTATTCAACTCACATATTATTAATTTTCATAGGAGGAAAGGGAATAATAAATTTAAAAGATTAAATACAATGATAAAGAGTAAATTTATTTATTCTCTCATAAGAATATTTCACTTTTCATATAACAACTACAAAATTATTAAACATAAAAAATATGTATAACTTATATATAAGAGTATATTAAAATATCCTATTGTAATGGTGAAATTGACATACTCATACCATTTCCTACCTAGTTGTATGTCCATTTTAAGGAAACATCTTGATACATATACATATTGATAAGTCACAACATCTTATGTAACATTAGGCTCATTCCCATAGCCTTACTTATCCTCATACACACATATTCCCACATATTTATCCATCACCTTATCTCCACATGGTTATATTCCTATACATTTGTGTAGATCAAACATTCATTATATCATTATACATGTCACCATATAAGTATTATCCACTTATATCAAACTGTATTCTTACCCAAGGTCATTTGTAGGCACCAACCTACTGGAGACACCAATCCCCAATTGCATTTGTAGGCACCAACCTACTGGAGACACCAATCCCCAACACAAAGATCTAAGCACCAACTCCATAGACAAGACACCAATCCTACTAATTTATAGAGATATGATTTGCAGATGTACAAGATTGATAACACGAATTACACTTGATCTAATCTACCTTCATACAATCTCCTATATAGCATATGATCTAATAATGGCACACAATTATTGGAATGCAACTCCCATTACATCATTTGAATATTCGTATTAAGACCTTTGATTACATAGCAATCCTACACACGCATATCATTGGATGAATCCTAGTCATAAATATATACATTCTAATATATTATCAATATTGCATTTCATCCAAGAACCTCTTAACACCATCCAAAATTAGCCAGACCGTCTAAGGGTAGACCTAAATTCAAATTGATATGAAACGTGTAGTGAGTCATTCCTAAATTAATTTTATTGCTACTAATAATAGATGATGTTATGCATTTCATTCAAACATCTTAAACTAGTCCCATTTCATCTTCACATGCTTCCTCCAACTGATGCATGATTCCTTTCTCCAGTGCAAATACTCAAGCATTAATTATAGTCAACAAGTCAGCACAGACAACACTTCGTTACTTCTAACTTTCTATCTATTGAAGCTCAACCTCTAAAACTTTGGAATCTAGTATATCATGAGTAACTTTAATTTAGGTCTAAACCACAAGCCATAGCATTCAACTATGGTATAATGTGGAGAAAATTTCTCTAACAATATAATATAGTGCATGGGTAGAAAACCACAAAATACTTTCGCAAACACTTCCTGACTACCTCCAACAATTGTAGTAGATACATGAAAATATTTCAAGCATACTAAAAGTATCTTCCTTCTTAGTAATGATAACACTAACATTCTGTAGTTGATCACAATACTTCCTAATCTAAAAAGCTTTGACATGATATGCTAGAATTAATTACATTTAATTATCACCAATCTATTGACATCACTCCTTTGACATCAATGACAACATATGTTCAACAAATTGTTGAACATATGTTGTCATTGATGTCAAAGGTGCTAGTGATGTCAAAGGTGCTTACTGATGTCAAAAGAGTGATGTTAGTAGATTAGTGAGAATTAAATGTAATTAATTTTGTTATGTCAAATAATTTGAGATCAAGAAGTATTCTGATCAATTGCAAAATGCTAGTGTTAATCTTTACTGTGAAGAATACTACTTGTAATATGCTTTAAATATAATCTTGTGTCTAATACAGTTGTTGGAAGTAGTCTAAAAGTGTTTGCAGAAGTATCTTGTGGATTATTACTCATAAATGGTATTATAATGTCATAGTGTTTTGCTTTGTATTATACCGTAATTGAATGTTATGGCTTGCAATTTGGACCTAAATCAGTGTTACTCATGTATCATATTTAAAAGTTTTAGAAGTTGAGCTTTAGTAGACAAAAAGTTGTAAGTAACAAAGTGTAGTTTGTGTTAGATGGTTGATTGTGAATAACATCTGAGTGTTTGTGCCAGAGAAGGGAAGCATGCACTAGTTAGAGGAAGTGTGTGAAGGTGAAATAAGATTAGTGTAAGATCCTTGAAGGAAGCATATAACATCATCTATTATTGGCAGAAACAAAATTGATTTAGGATTGACTCGCTACATGTTTCATATAAAATTTGAATTTAGGTCTACCCTTAGCCAACATGGCTAATTATGGATGGTGTTAAGAGGTTCTTGGATGATATGTATGTACCGTAGAAAAATGGATCTTTAGACATTTTCATGGTCATTTAGGTCTTTTTCCTATGTTGCTTGGCTTATTTTGCTTAGATTTAATGTTGTAATGTGACTTATACATTCACATTAGGTCTTTAATATTCAAATTATTAAGATTTTATGATGTCTTGTGAAGGTGTTGTGAAGTGTTGTAACACATTTCTACACTTTTCTAGACTCTTATTATTATAATTCATCTAAATATTCCCTTTTTATCTCTTACCAAGTCTTATTCTAAAGTGTTGTAAAGTATTGTAACAAACTTTCATGCTTTTCTAGGATTGTCACCACTAATTACACATTTCTTATGTTTTATTTGGCCCCTTTATGCACTTACACACCTTAATTAAGTGTGTTTTTGAATATAAACCCAACAAATATCATTAAATGCAACTTAATCCCTAACACCCACTTGCATGCCTTAAGTGGGACCCATTCACCATGGGTGGCCAATGAGTCCCTCTTGGAACAAAATTCAAAATAATTTCAAATTTCTTTCGGGTTTTTATTCATTAAGACCTTAGGTTGGCCTATGATGTTGTATTTTCAAGAAATTAGGGCATAAGTGTGTATAAATAAGTGTTTTTCTATCCATTTTAACCCCCAATCACCTAATCAACTAATACACACATTCATCCATCTCATTCTTGCATTTAAGCATCATAGCATCATTGAATCAAGCATCTTGGAGCAGCCATTAACATATCTTCAGACTTCAACAACAAGGGTTTGGTGAGTTCATGACGCTTGCTTGTTGTTTGTTCATCATTCCTTTCTTATTTCATTTCATTTCATTATCAAGGGTTTGATTACCAAAGTGGTATTTGACCAAGGCAAATCCCTATACTCTAACCCTTAACCATTTTCCCCTCTTTGCATGTATTTTTGCAGGCTTTGTAGGCAGTTTTTTCAAAGAGATGGGTGTTGAAAAGTGGTCAACAATTCATCAAAGCTATTCAAGTCAACAAAGACCTAATTCAAGCTTGGAGACATCATTCAGCCCATTTTCTGCAGATTTGGATCCATCAACTTGATAAGAAGACAAGTACAGATCTGGACCCATAGAGTTGACTTCAGAATTTATAGATTTTTGTAGGTGGACTGATTCACCATCAGTGGTGAATAAGTCCCACTGCTAGGATGGAAAAAGTGTTTTCTTCATATTTTAGTTCCTGGCATCCTAAAACCTATTTCAGTAGAATTTACCAAAATCTGGACGGATTCACCATCTATGGCGAATGAGTCCCAGTGGTCATTAATAGTGATTTCTGAGACATTCCAGAACCTCCCAACATCAACATTCTATCTCTAGGTGCATTCCATTCAGTTTCATTAAATTCTATTCTTATTTATGCATGTTTCTAGTTCATGTTTGCATACAACATTGTGTTTTCAAATGCTTCATATTTCTTAGGTTTTGCATAAATAATCAATCCATTTTATCATTTTTTTTCACTTAAATCATTTCATTTAGGAATATTTTCATTATACTTGCATTAGTTTGAGTGAACCACCTATATTTTGTGTGGGATCTATCTCTTTTCCTTTAGGTGAAAAACCCTAATTGAGCAAGAGAGTCATAGCATCCTAAACCACAAAAATCTATGGTTCATTTTGGTGAACCTGCATATTGAACATTCTCTTTTTTATTTACATCTACATTTACATCCTAGGACTCATTACATTAGCTTTTGCATTATTTTGCATCCTAGGGTTTACAAAATTGCATTAGTGAATATCTCATATGGATTTCATCTTTGCATGTCAAAACATTACAAAAACTCAAATTTTGCATCTACATCCTAGTTTTGCATCCGAAAAGCATCAAAATCATTTCAAATTTCTAAAAACTCACAAAAAAATTCACCCCTGGACTCATTCGCCACCCTGGGTGAATCAATCCAATTGCACTTTCTGCACAGTAATTTTTGTCGTTTTCACAGTATCTTCTGCATTTCTATTTTTTGTTACTGCATTCCTACTTTAGTTTATAGAATTTATGTTATTTGTGTTGTATTGCTCCTAGTTTTCATTTCATTTGCATCCACCCCCCCCTTTAGTAACCTTTGCATGAGTGTTTTGTGCCCTATTAATAATACTTTAGTGAGAAGAAGTTCACGATTCATGGCATCCCGCGATAACACACTCATTGTGGACCTTGGGTTGTCTCGAGCTCCTATTCCTAGTATTGACAATAGTACATTAGGTATGGACCCTACCTTTAGCAATATTGTGCCTACCAATAGCATGCAAGTTGACACATCAAATGCTCAAATTCTGCAAGACAAAGTCATTAACATTCATGAGGATTTAACACATTTTCAACAAAACTTTTGTCTTGAAAACATTTCAACCACTACAATTCCTGTTATAGACAACATCCATCAAATGCTTGAAAGTGATGAGGGCTTAGATGTTATGAAACAAATTGTTGAGATATATCGAAAACATGCTAGCACATCTCAACTAGCAAACATTGTGGTTAGCCAAGGAGGATCTCATATTCCTCCTCCTTCAACCATAGCATCCATACCCACCTATACCACTCCTCATGTTACAACAACTAGGCAACATGTTAGTCATGTGACTCCTTTCGCTATTTAAACTAGCACTCCTAATTCTTTTGTGGTAAATGTTCCATCCTCCACCACCTTCACCCCTATTAGTATCCCCTTCACTTGTCCCAACATTGCATACACTCCATCACCATTCTCTCTTCCACCTCATACCACTTACACTAACCCTCTCATCACACAACTCTTTCACACTTTTTCTTCCATGCAACAACAAATATCCACCATAAACCACAACCAAACTACACCACCCACATACTATGTTTGTAGTAGCCCATTATCTTTGGAAATCTTAAGAACATTGATGCCACAAGGAATTGAGATTTCTAGGTTTGAGAAGTACAGAGGTAAAGGAGACCCTACTATTCATGTCAATGCCTTATGTAGTGATTTTGTCCTTGATAATAAACTATTAGCTAAACTGTTTCCTAGGACTTTAAAGGATTTTGCCTTGGAGTGGTTTTCCTCTTTACCCAATCATTCAATTTGATCATTTGATGAACTTTTTGATGCCTTTATAAGTCATTTCCAAGTCCATATGACTCCTAAAAGGACAATGGCTAACTTAATGAGGTGTAAACAAAATGTGGATGAAAAAGTGACTGATTTCATTTCACACTATCAATTATTGTATGCTCAAGTAGATGTCAAGGTTCCTAATTCACATCTCCAAAAGATGTTTATTGAAAACTTGCAAACTCACATTCAGGATAAATTGACCATGATGAAATTTCCTTCTTTCATGCATTTATGCATAGCCCTTTGTGACTATCACAACTCGGTTACTAGTCGTGATGCAAAATCCACTTCTAGCCGAACTGAGAAGTCTAAACAAAGCAACCAAAACAACTCACAACACTTTAGAAAACCAAACAAAGGCTTCTTACAATTCAATCCCCCTCCTCCAAAACCACCTCAACCTGTCAACAACCAAGTAACCGTTGTTAAAACCACCATTCCTTTTACTTATGGGGACCTGAAGAGACAATTTACCCCTTTACCTAATACTCTCCATAACATAATGCATCAACTACTACAACAACAGATGATCACTTTTCCTATATTCAAACCACTTGATCCTACCAAGCCTTTACCCCCCACCTTTAAACTGAATGCTTATTGTCATTTTCATCACCAAAATGGACATGACACAGAACAATGCAAGCATCTCAAACACAGTGCAAGACCTCATTGATTCTGGTCATTTATCCATTTCAGATGTTAATGTTACCGACAATGCGTCTATTGCCCCCCCAATCAGAATTTGCAATTTTTTACCAACCCAATGCCTAAACACAATATATTATTTTTCAAATTCAATGAACCTTCAAACACTAATGTGATGAATGTTGATACAAATATTGAACAACGTGATCTTACTCCAAATGTTACCCATGTTAATCCTATGGATGAATTGGTGGGTACAATAGACGTTATCCCTCATAAGGGCCTAACTCACAAACCTCTTGATATTACTTTTTCTTCTCACAATATACTTAAAAAACTTCTCGAAGGTCCTCTTTACATAGTCGGCCGCATCTATGATAAGCCCACCAATGGGATATTAATAGATCTCTCATGTGGCGAGAACGTGATCACGGAAGAATTTTTAGTATTACATGATCTTTATCAAGATGATTATGACAAACCAATAGCATGGATTAAAACACATACTGGTTTTGCATTCCTACAATCGGATTGATCGTACTCCCATTAGAGATAGGACCTAAAACATTGGATGTAACATTCTCTATCATCCCACAGTTAGATCAGTTTCATCTATGGCTAGGTCATCCTTGGCTTCGTTCAATGAAAGTTGTCCCTTCAATCGTTCACAAATGTTTGAAGTTTCTGCTTGACAATGAGATATTTACTGTACACCATAGTGGCTTTAACCCACTATTTTCTAAAGGTAATTTTTCCTTGGAAGCCTTCTGGCCTGAACCTATGGAACCCATTACCCCTCACAGAGACTTCTTTTTCATTGCCTATCAAAAGTTCAAAGCCAAACGAATCGTCGAATTGTCTCTTCGCCACATGTCCCCATCCAATCCTATCCTAGATGAGATAATGTTTCAACCTGAATCCTAACCTGAACAAATAGTGCAACCTCACACACAACCACCAATAAACACTTCACCTTCATTGTCTAAATTCCCAAGAGATAATGACACCAACCTCGTCATGCCTCCTCGCATTAAACAAGTTTATAAAGAAAAAGAGAAAGTGATTGACCCATCTCGTTTCATTCCTTTCATTCCTCCTCAGAAAGAAAAGGATCCTATGGTGGATCAATCCACTCTTACACTTACACAACTTCAAAATAGAATCAAATGAAACTGCAGTGCTAGGGAGTATAGGCATCGTCATTGTCTCCTTGCTCGTCAATTACAAATTGAAGAAAACAAAGAAAATCAACCTCCACATTTGACAGTAGCAATACCTGACTACTCTCCTCCTCCTGACCCTCCACAAGATAGTAAATTACAACCATCACAACAAAATGATCTGATACAACAACCACCACTCCTGATACACCATTCATTGGAAATTTCCATCCATCCTCCCATCGTAATTAATCTGGATGATGATGATGATAAGGATATATCTAAAATATATGAACAAGTGCATAATGATCTAAATTATTTATTTTCCTCTTCCATGAGTTTAAATGACCAATCTCCTACACCAAGTGAAGAACCTAGTACTTCCCCTAGTTTGGCACTTGCCATTCTCCCTTTGGATAGTCAGTTGCCCTCACAATACACTGAACATGATTGGGAGGTGGATGACTTGTTAGATGGTTGACTTGCATTTTCCTTAATTAGCCTTTTTTTCTTTTTCTTTTTCTTTTCTTTGGGGTGATTGCATGTGCGTGTTGTGTTCCTCCATACTGTGTGTTTAATGCTCTCTCTCTCTTTGTGCACTTCCTCTATTTGTACCTCTATTCTTCTCTATGTCATACATTGCTTTCATTTTTTCCTTTTTCTTTTTTTTTTTGTGTTTTCCTTTTGGGGATGACGCAAAGTGTAGAGACACCCTATGTCTCTTCCATGTTGACCCAATTGGTCCTTTTACTTTTCTTTTTCGATTTTTTGTTTCCTTTTGGGGATGACTCAAGGCATTAAGACCACAATGTCTCCTTCATGTTGACCCAAAATCTTTTCCATTTTCATTCGCCTTTTCATTTTCCTTTGCTTGTGTTTCCCTTTTGGGGACAATGCAAAGTGTTGAGACAACAATGTCTCTTCCATGTTGACCCAAAACAAACTTTCTTTTTCTTTTTTTTTCACTCTCTTTGTGTCATTCTTCCAATTCTATGTGTATTTGAGGAATGATGACAGTTTCAAGATCTTTAATAAAAATTTTGTAGAAATAAACATATTGACCCCAAATCCATAGATCCCTTATGTGTTTGATGTGTTCCTTTTGGGGGAAACCCCTCTTTCTTTTGTTCCTTTTCATTCGCATGATGCAGCCTTACTCAGAAATGTATGACTTGGCATAAGGGCTTTCCAAGTTGGCTCTCATGTGTTGTTTCTTTTTTCATTTTTCCTTTTCTACTTTAAAGTAATTGCTCACAGAACGGTGTGTAGCAATTCCTTTAAAGTGGGGACATACATTGGCATTATTCATTTGCATTTTTCTTTTTCTTGGTTCTTAGTGCAGCCTTATTACTTCATACAATGTGTTTGTCACTTTGTGGATGACATTTGGTATAATGTCCTTCATAAGCATGATCTATCTTAGCATATTACATTCCTCTTGGTGGCCTGATGTGATGCATTGTATCCCCTAAGTTGCGAATATTCTATTCTTGGATTGGTCCTCTCTTGGATACATTAGACACAATGTTCCCTAAGTTATAGACCTTGCATGAACTAAACAAGACTCATTTGAACATTCTTTTGCATGTTGCATTTTTCATTTACGTGGCCACCTTGCATAACACAACTTGCATGACTGTGGTGCCATCGCATTTGTTCATGAGTTCTAATCATGCGAATATTTTCTTATCTCATGAAGCATGAACCAACATTTTCCTTTGTGGTGCTTTCTTAAAGTTATTAGGAGGTATAACTTTGATATGGTTGAGCGGTAAGCCCATTCTAAGGCATAACTTTCCCCATAGCCACCTATGTGTTTGTGAGTACATACCAGCCGAGCGTATGTTTCTCACCTTTTGGGCCTTCTCACCCAGTGGACAGCCATGAGTATCATCACCCCAGAGTGAGTATGCATTTTCTTTTTCAGACAAACAACCTAGATCTGATCCACAACTAGTTGGACAAATGATCGAAGCTTGATCCGACTTTTCCTTTTCCTCTTTTTTTTTGCTCTTTCATATGTGTGTTCCTTTGTTCTTATGTTTAGTTTGCCATGGGATCTTCATCCAAGGGGCTTGATCATCCCTCAGGATCATTGTTATCTCATCTTGCTAGCATAAGTGCATTTGTATCCCTCTTGATATGCATGGCTACTTTAGTGTGAGTTTGAAGCAAGTTCATCCTCTCACTATTTAGTGGGGGCTAAATGTACAAAAATGGATCTTTAGACATTTTCATGGTCATTTAGGTCTTTTTCCTATGATGCTTGGCTTATTTTTCTTAGATTTAATGTTGTAATGTGACTTATACATTCACATTAGGTCTTGAATATTCAAATTATTAAGATTTTATGATGTCTTGTGAAGGTTTTGTGAAGTGTTGTAACACATTCTACACTTTTCTAGACTCTTCTTTTATAATTCATCTAAATATTCCCTTTTTATCCCTTACCAATTCTTATTCTAAAGTTTTGAAAAGTCTTGTAACAAACTTTCACACTTTTCTAGGCTTTTCACCACTAATTACACCTTTCTTATGTTTTATTTGGCCCCTTTATGCACTTGCAGGCCTTAATTAAGTGTGTTTTTTAATATAAACCCAACAAATATCATTAAATGCAACTTAATCCCTAACACCCACTTGCATGCCTTGAGTGGGACCCATTCACCATGGGTGGCCAATGAGTCCCTCTTGGCACAAAATTCAAAATAGATTCAAATTTCTTTCAGGTTTTTATTCATTAAGACCGTAGCTCGGCCAGTGATCTTGTATTTTTAGGAAATTAGGGCATAAGTGTGTATAAATAAATGATTTTCTATCCATTTTAACCCCCAATCACCTAATTCACTAATACACACATTCATCCATCTCATTCTTGCATTTAAGCATCATAGCATCATTGAATCAAGCATCTTGGAGCAGCCATTGACATATCTTCAAACTTCAACAACAAGGATTTGGTGAGTTCATGACACTTGCATGTTGTTTGTTCATCATTCCTTTCTTATTTCATTTCATTTCTTTATCAAGGTTTTGATTACCAAAGTGGGATTTGACCAAGGAAAATCCCTATACTCTAACCCTTAACCATTTTTCCCCTCTTTGCATGTGTTTTTGTAGGATTTGTAGGAAAATTTGTCAATGAGATAGGTGTTGAAAAGTGGTCAACAAGTCATCAAAGCTATTCAAGTCAACAAAGGCCTAATTCAAGCTTGGAGACATCATTTAGCCTTTTTTTTGCAAATTTGGATCCATCAACCCAACAAGAAGACATGTACAGATCTGGACCCACGGAGTTGACTTCAGAATTTGCATATTTCTGTAGGTGGACTAATTTTTCATCAATGGCGAATGAGTCCCACTACCAGGCTAGAAAAAGTGTTTTCTTCATATTTCAGTTCCTAGCATCCTGAAACCTATTTCAGTAGAATTTACTAGAATCTGGACCGATTCGCCATCTGTGGAAAATGAGTCCCAATGGTCATTAATAGTGATTTATGAGACATTCCAAAACCTCCCAGCATCAACATTCTATCTCTAGGTGCATTCCATTCAGTTTCATTAAGTTATGTTTTCATTTATGCATGTTTCTAGTTCATGTTTGCATACAACACTATGTTTTCAAACACTTCATATTTCTTAGGTTTTGCATAAATAATCAATCCATTTTATAAGTTTGTTGCACTTAGATCATTTCATTTAGG